>CM014275.1:1348277-1385854 GCA_004135705.1 Alloteropsis semialata
TGACTACTGACTAGTGAGTACTGACGAGCTACGACGGCAACAGCCGGCGCTGCGCTCGGCGTCGGCGAGGCCTTGTGCTCCGGGGCTTGGCGTTCGCCGGGATCCTTCTCCTCCGTCGCCGCACCGTTCCGTTGGACGTGTTCCAACATCTCCTTGGCCTTCAAGGTCACCGGCGTCGTAGCAATATATGGCCTCAACACCGTTGTTCTCGTGCTCTGATAATACTACTACGAATTCGCAAAAGAAGAAAAATACTACTACGAGTTCGTGCTCTGATAATACTGTCCTCGTATTTGCAATAGCATAATGACCTCTGGTGCATCATAAGTTTCTGAATTTCTCTACACGCCCATCTATTGTTCCAATTTTTATTTGAGCAAAGGGGCAGGAACTCTAGCAACAAACTGTTCACTTCAGTTATGCCATTTGGCATTGACATACTATCTAATCAAAATGGCGGATCAAGTATAAACTGCAGAAACACCTGCTCGTTCGAGGAAAAAAGAAGTACAAACTACAGAAACACGTAATAACAGCGGTTTTTTTAACTATCCATTGTGACCAAAATATAACATCCTTGGAAAGAAAGACACACAAACTTGATATCTGACGGTATAAACCTCTCCTTAAACTACACCACTTTCTTTTCTGAAGGAACATATATATATCACAGTATATACTTGGGCAATACCCAAAACCAAATCATCCAGAGATATAACCACAATTTCCGAGAAGATGGCACCTTACCACCACTGAATCAGCTGCTGCTGCTCTCCGACCAGGCGTCGCCCCACTGCCACTGGTTGGGAGCAGGCGCTGGCCCTCTCATGTTCAGGTTGAGTGCAGCTTGCTGCAGCTGCTGGGTTTGCAGAGGGTGCAACGGCTGATTGGGGTGCTGCTGCATCGCCAGAAATGGCGGCATTGCTTGTTGGTTAGGATGAAACACCTGCTGGTTCGCACCAAATGGGTGCGGTGATGTGCCAAAGTTAATCACCCCTCCTCCACCATTGCCCATCTGGCCTGTCGCCATCTTCAGTCGCTGAAGCTCTGATTTCAGGGCTTCGTTAAGAGCTGGGGACAGCATTTCAAGAAAAAGCCGGAAGGTGTGTAAGTTTAAATGAACGAGACAAAAAAAAAATGTAGCAAAACAGGTGTTAGAACGACGAAATCTTTACCATCTTGTAAGTGGACTTGTTGCTCTGTGTTCTGCAGACGGATCTTCAGTTCACTGTTCTCAGCTGTGAGCCCAGCTGTGTCTCTCTATTTGTATCAGTATAATGGAGGGAAGAATGGTTAGCTATATCATCCGCCAATGGAAAATTAACATGGTAACCGAAAATACAAAGCAGAAGCCTTGACTTCCCACAGCAATAAACTAAATGTTGCATCAGATTCAGATCCAGCAAAATCATTGTTAGTTTTCTACTGTTGATAGTCTACAACATCCTGAATGGCTATCCTAAATAATATCATAATAATACAGAATAGTAACTATAAAAATTCAGAATTACATGACATCACTATGAGAGCAGAAGAGTTCACACCTGGAGCAATGCCAGCTGGGTTGCCAATGCTGTGGCTTCTCTCTGCATGAATTGCACCTTCCGCTCAAGTTCAGCAATATACCGCATCTTCCTTTCTTTTGATCTTGCTGCTGACTGTCTATTATTTATAATCCTGTCATATGATTCACCAGGTAACAGTCAGGATAGGTAATTAAGCACTTCTGGAACAAGAGAACTAACTGAGTTTTCATATTCCAGGCCAAAAAAAATGTTTGGTTTCAATGCAAGTAACTATGGTCCCATTATCCTTACACCTTTATTTCTGATTGTGCACCAGTTTTCTCAAGAAAAAAACAACACAAGATTTCATTCTAAATAAGTTACATTACATCAATACATCACAATGAAGAGGATTAAATTTAGGGACAAACTCCAAACTATGCCATCAGAAATATGATTCAAGTTCAGAAGAAAAACGATATGAATGCAAATATTGTTACGATCTTCCAAGTGTCTAGTCTGAGCATAAAAGTAGAAGTGCAGGAATGCAATATAAAATTTCGTTTGGACTAGAACAAGAAATAAAATGCACATTTTGTTCCATGCCTCATGCTAAATTTCCCTTAAGCCATTTTTCGGAAAAGGGAGTTCTCATAAGTCATGGGCTCATGGCAGTTAGGTTTGGCTCATGACGGAAAATCAGTAGCCTTTCTATTTCTATACCACTATATAGAATAACAACACCAGAACAGAATCATTCATCAACAATGAATGTGCTACTATCCTGTTTACTGTAACATGATCCACACAAAAAAAAAATTGAAGTTTCACACTACACCTCTATCATTCACTAGCACAAACGATTTAGCATATGTTTGTCAAAAAGAAAATTCTCTTAGATGCTAAGGTGCACCGCCTTTATTAATATATCAGTATTTTTTTTACATAAGAAAAGGCGACAACGCGAGATAGGTTGTTTGGTCAGTAGGGCTAGTTCTAGTTGAGCCTGTGCCAACCCGCGTTCGAGCCCAGCTCGTCACAGGCTCTCACCCTTCTCCTTCTTAATTGATTAATATGGCTTCCATGCCATATATTTCATTGTTTTGTAGTAAGGAAAGCTTGGTTCGGTTGGTGGAATAGGGCTCTGGATGTGGATGATATCCTCGGTTCCTCATGCTCATATGGATAGGAAAATCCACTCCCTGAATTCCTAACAAATACAGTAAATTTTCTTTTCCTCCCATCAACTCCTCGCATTTCATGCAATCTATTTTGCATCAATTCTTACATAATCATCATGTAACCAACGAGCCAGAATAAGAATCTCTGCCCAAGAAAGTACAAAATCCACCTACTTGATACGGAATAATAACAAAATAGCATTCGATGGAGAACACATTCAGATGAATGAAACGCAATCTAACAGGTGAAACCACATAAAGAACAGACAAAAGAAATCCACACAAACGATACCTTTTTGCCTTCTTGGGGTCGATCAGCGCAAGTTCGGCGAGCTTTGCGGCGGACATTGCCTTCTTCGCCTCAGCCGGCGAGACGCCCTCCATCGCCGATGTCCCAAACATCTCCGTGTCGATGGAGCTCGAGGCATCCATCGAATGCCTCTGATGATGTTTCGGCCTCAGCCCTCCCGCAGGCGCGGCAGACGTCTGTGTCGCCTCACCCCCACCCCCCGCCATGGCGCACGATGACTCCGACTCCGATGCCCCACACCGCGAATTCAGCTTCTCGACGTCGAGGAACATAGAGAAGAGCTCCTCCTCGTTCTCCTCCGACAGCGCGGGCCCGTCGCCGGAGCCGGGGGCGCCGAGGTCCAGGTCCTCGGGGAGGCCAATGATGTCTGAGAGCGCGCGCCGGTGGCCGGGCTTGCGCATGGGAGAGTCCGGCATGCGGCTGATGTCGCACTCCGTGTGAGGAGTCGGCGACGGCGCCGCCGCGTCGAATGTGGATTTCATCTCCTCTGGGCCATTGCCGGCGCAGCCGCCTCCTCCCCCTCCCGCATCGCCACCGCCACCGCCGCCGTCGCCTGGGGTCGGTGTCTTGTCCATGTCCATGTTGTTGGCACCAAGAATCTGACGCCTTAGACGTATTTGGCCCAGATCACGCTGCGAAGGATGGAGAGAATGTCGAAAAGAAATTCACAGACATTTTGGATGTCAAAACTCAAGTTCGGAAGGCACCGCAAGAATAATCAGATCTAAATTTTCTTATGAAAAATTGGACTCGTGCAAAGAAGAACCTATTTTACCTGCGATTTCAGTGTTCAAGCCTCCTTTTCTGTTCATCGACTTCGAGATTCGTGAAACTTAATTTTGGATCGGGAACAATGTATAGAATGGAGCAAGGAAAATCGTCGAGACTTGGGAGATTTATATAGGACACTTATGGGTGATGAAAATTTGATGAGGGTATGGATCACGTGTGAAAATGAAACATGAAAAATGGTAACTTCGTCACCAAACAAAACAGATAGCACATTTTCCAAAAAAAAGGGGTAAAACACAATTTTTAGTTATATCAAAACACATTTACTCGCAAATATATTCACTTTTTATTTACTGCTTACAAGTTGTTTTCGCCTTATCTAGATACAATGTTTGTGTGGGTGGGTGGGGGGTGTCAAAATGCTACCTCTATATCGAAATATTTATCATCATTAAATTTTTATCACGATTTTGACCATTCATCTTATTCAAAGTATTTTGTGTATTTCATTTATTTTAGATGATTTAAGGTGAAATATTTAGAAAAAATTAACGGCGATAAATATTTCAATAGAAAGAGAGTAGATGTTTGCATTGTACAGAACACCTCTATTGTGTGTGTGCGGGGAGGATACAGATTAACTTATGCATTACATTCTTTCTCTTTAAACATCTATGTGTAAACACCTCTATGGTACATGGCCCATGACAAGTGACGGATGTAAAAAGAGTACGTGACTAAAGGATTCCTTTGTTCCATGGTGGTTGGACTAGAAACACCATAAATGTGAAAAGCCGGTGGTTTATGAAGATAGTAAAAATGTCAAACAATATTTGGAAGTAATATTTTTCTTAGAAGCTAACGACGAAAATAATCAAGCACTTCCAAAAGTATAGAGTCATGTTATGTAATATACGGATTCGTTTGGCCCAGGTCGGTTAAGCACGAAGACTAGAAAACCATAAATGTTATAGCCCAACTATTTAGAAAGATAGCCAAAATGTCAACTACACTTTGTCTTGATTATTTTCTTCGAAGTTAATGATGAAAAATTAATCAAGCACTTCTAAAACTGTGAAATCACATTGTGTAATATCTGATTTTCCCCTATTGATATTTATAGACTTTATTCATATGAAATCAGTGGAGCCACTTATACTGCAATTATGCCCAAATCAATACTTAGTTATTCCACTTATAAATATACAAAATGATATGAACCCTTGACCTGCGTGCTAATGTTAATCTTGGATCCTATATGATCTCGCTACATTACTCCAAGATCTCTATCCTTATGAGGTGCAAATTCGCCATAGCCCGTGGCGATGGTACATGCATGTACAACAATTTGTGTAATTTAGGTACCACTTTGATGGAATGATTCATATTGCTTACATGCACACTCTCATTGGTGCCTCGGGTGGACTCCACAAAAGGAGATATTTGTGTGTTTATTAGGTGAAATCTGACTGCGGAGGGATGGTGCACTGCTGGCAAAGCTGCAAATATTTGGTAATAAATTATACGATTATCCTAATAGAGAATTTGTTTATTGAGTTGGTAAGTTGGTTGTGGTGGTGTCCTACAAAGATTCATGTGGAGTACTCGTAGATTGTAATTTTTCATCGATATGTGTGGACATAGCGTGCATTCTATAAAGTTAAAACCAAGGCCCAATTTCCTAACGGTTCAAATCTATACTTACGGCCAATTAAGCTACTCCAAACCATCACCGTTTTTAACTCGATCGCCCTGCGCTTCGTCTCGTCAAGCCAACGCATTGTACTATTGTACCCCTCCGTATCAAATTATAATTTAATATTGATTTTTAAAATAAACTTTGATCGTTTGTCTTATTAAAAGAATAGTACAAATAAGTAAAAATTTGAGTCGTGCTTAAATTACCTTTGGTAATAAAACAAGTACTCCCTCCATATAGGAAAATGAAGTCGTTTAGGATATTGAGTCTCCAAAACATAGTTTTAGCTAATATTTTTTTCTATAAATATTTATAAAATATATTTAAAAAGTACTTTTCTGAAACTATATTTCAATACGAATCTACTCATATCATTTCATATTTCTAAACTTAACATAAAAAAATATTTACAGTCAAAGTTTAAAAAGTTTGACTTAGGATAATCTCAAAACGACTTCCTTTTCCTATACGGAGGGAGTAATAATGAAATAGATGATCCTAAAGCAAACTTTTTGAATAAGAAGAATGGTCAAATATGCATTCAAAACGTCAACAGTAAACTATAATTTATAACGGAGGAAGTACTTGAAATAAACACCTGACCAGATAATTAGCGACTGTATGAAAATGTGGTAGCCTTTTGTCTTGAACCAAATGTCCATGACCCCGATCAAGGAGGACTGGACAGCCGACCAACAATCGCAAGTGTCTCAAATGTCGGATCGGACTCATGACCACCGATCGAACCTTCGTGCTGCACCTACATTTGTGTGGTGAGATCTCGATTAGAGATGCATACTAGTAGAATAACCACTATACTTGTAGGAAGATATTTTTATTGTGCCAAATCGAATTGAATAATTAGTAGCCAGCAGCCCTAACATTGTTTTTTATGTTGCCGACAGTTAGAACGTGATGGTCATATTTGAGCTGCTTGGTGATGTCTTTGTCCTGAGATTTCAGCTGGGCAAGTTAGGCAAACTTGAAGAGTTGAAGTTGTAGAATTCTTGAGCGCTGTGATTGCATTCATGCTACTTTGAATGTCCTTGGGACTTGGGAGAACCAAAGGAAGAACAATGAGAAGAATTATACTGGACAATTTTGGTGGAAAATCGCAAAATACGAAGATGAACCCTTTTTTTTTTGTTTTTGACAACATGAACCCAAATGTTAGGAGATAAGTAGGTTTAAAAAAAAAACTTGTAGCTTACATTCGGTTATTCCCAGCCACTTATTGATCATACTCCGTATCGTCACTACTAGTACTACGACCCTACGTGTACAAGTACCACAGAGTAGTATAAAGCTATAAGCGCAGGAGGCCAGAATGCAGCAAGTGCTGCAGCTCAAACCCAAAACGAAAGGCCAAGGAGGAAGAAATAAATGCTTCGTCACCAACGCGCATGGCGAGATGCCTCGCCTTCGTCACGTGCTGTCCTGCTACATCCTGTTCCTCACGACCTCCTCCTTCATGGCCAGCCCCAGGGCGCCGAGGCAGCCGCCGTCGTCGACCCTGACGCCGGGCATCGCCATGGCGCGGCTGCCCACGAAGCCGTCCTCGCCCACGTGCACCGCGCCGAACTTCACCTCCCCGCCCTCGCCCTCGTACACGTGGCCGAAGAGCAGCGCGTCCCGCCCCACGCTCGCGCCGCGCTCCAGCCGCACCATCTCCGGGTTCAGCAGCGCGCCCATGGAGTCCACGTACACGCCGTCGGACGCCGCCACCGACGCGCCCATGGCCCGCATCCACGCCGCGAACAGCACGGACCCGGGCGTCAGCTCCGCGAAGTACTCCGCGGTGGCCGTCCGCACCGCCTGCCAGACCGTGTCCAGGAACACGGCCGGCGCCCAGATGTGCACCGTGTCGCCGTCGGCCCTGCTGCCGACCAGGGCCCACTTCGCCGCCGCGCAGGCGGCCATCGCGGCGGCGCCCGACGTGATCCAGAAGATGGGCAGAGACCAGTACAGTGGCGTGCCGGTGGCCTTGGACACGGCGAGGAGGCCACGGAGGGGGAGGAAGATGACCAGGCCCATGGTGAAGTACGGCACGAGCGTCTGCAGCAGTGGCTGGCACAGCGTGGCCCAGAGCGCCTCGTACCATGTCCTCGCCAGAGTCACATTGGTGGCACGATGGATGTTGGAGCTTGAGCGCGTCGCCGCCATGACTGGGCAGCCTGACAAGTTGATCTTGGTATCCGACTGCTCCAGGAACACCCGCCACGACGCCGGCAGCGGCTCGCCATTCCGCAGGCGTTGGCAGATCTCGTAGACCAGTGAGCGCCCATGGTCGATGGACGCGCTCTGCGTGCAGGAGGTTGCCGAGATCACGTCCACCTCCGGGCACCGCAGGAACGGGTTGAACTCGAGCTTCTCCGTCTCCTCCGTCGGCACATTGCTCCCGATGCTTATCTCTCCGACGTCAATGTACGGGAACTCGGCCTCGTCCCACGGCCGTGTGCAGTCGAGGGCGACGTCGCGGGCGGCGCTGTCAGCAGGGACATCCCTGAGCTGCAGCTGGAAGACGTAGCGCACCCCCTCGGGAGCCTCCACCTTGCGCCGGAAGTCGTCGGCGAGGAAGAGCAGCGGGCGCGTGTCGTCCTCGTCCCTCGGGATGGCACCGGTCTCCGGTGGCAAGATGCCCCGCGGCACCACTTGGCCCGAGTCTTCTGAAATGTGTTGGTCCACTGGGCGAAGCTTGAACTTTGCATACATCTCCTTGCCGTCCTCGAACCGCAGCAGCCGGCATATGTTTGAGTAGTAATGTATAACGGTGTAGGAGTCGGTGTTCCGCAAAGAGCCCCAGACGGCGTCGCGGATGTGCGGTGCTTGCTTCACCTGCTCTTCCCTCGCCGGCAGGCCACAGACAAGCCAGGTGGCGAAGTCGGCGATGGTGCGCGCGTAGAACGCCTTGCCACTCTTCAGGGTGAGGTCAAGGAGAGGTACCTCGCCATCATCCGAGAGGATCCGCACCGCCGCACCACGTGCGTCGAGCCTTGCATCGTCATCTGCGCTGAGGCTGTTGCTGTGCCGGACGATCACCGGGAAAGACTTGCCGGCGCCAAATATCTTGTGCTTGGGCAGTGAAGGTATATCTTGGTACATCCTCAGGACCCCACGCCCGCTGATGCCAATGCGGTGGAAGTACCTTGACTTGACGTTCATGGTAGTGATGGCCAGGTTTGCGGCAAGGTTCCCAACAATCTTCTTGTACATCGGGTCCATCTCTTCAATCCGCTCATCTTCTATGAGCAAGGTGTTCTTCACCAATGTCAGAGACTGTGCACCGACATAGACGCCGCCTTGATGGAGAACTGAACCCTGTGGTGCGACAGAGAGTGCTCCCAGTATGACATTCTCTTGGAGGACTGAGCCAGGGAGGAGCAAGCTGCCACTGCCAACCACAGTGTTGTCCTGGACCTTTATCTCCGCACTGGTGAACTCTTTTGAGTAGAACCCTGGAACAATATTGCAGAAATCACCTAGATGGACCCCATCACCAATGCTGATCAGCTCAGGATTTGCCACTGGATTGATGGCTCGGATAGAGCAATGCCTCCCAATCTTTGCTCCGAGAAGCCTCAAGTACATGCAAAAGGCTTCTGTTCCGGATAGCATCTTTGCAAATCTGAGGTGCGCAGCAATGGTTATGCGGCGCTGGATCAGACTTGCCATATCCTTCTTGGCCCCATACCTTGTAGCAAGAGCTTTGTTGGTGATACTGGTGAGAAGACTGAGGATGATCCCATAGCTCAAGTAGGTGAAGGCGATGAGGAGAGCAAATGCCACTGGGCTCATGACAGTCTCCTGGACAATCACAGCATAAGCGGCAATGACAGCTGGTAACCAGTGGAAGGCACCAGCAAGACATGCAAAGGAGAAGTGCTGAAGTGAAGTCGTGGTGCCAGAGAAGTGGCTGTATAACATGAAGACACTTGCACTTGACAGAGCACCCAGGAAGCCTACTGCATAGATGCTAACAAGGTGTTCAAATGCCATGTTTGCTGTCCTTGCTTCTTCCTGGAATAGATGGCCAAAAAGTAACATAAGAAAAATTATTCTTCAGTTGTACAGACAAACATGAGGAAAAGAGGTGCTTAAAAATGGCAGAACATTTTCTGCAGATGCAGACAAGGATTTCCAATATCATCAGATATCGAGCTAAAAAACAGAGAGAGAAAATATCGTTTGTGCACAACAATACACCTTTACATTCTATTTATTTTCTATGCCATTCCTGATAAAATTTCTGTCCCTTCTTATGTCTTAAAAATATCACCTCTAGTTGTAGTACTGGAAAGTTGGAATCAAAATTGCTAGTAACTTCATTGATTGCTAATGACTAGTATGCATGTAGGTGTATTTATGTAGATCACTAACTTCAATGCCTAGAAATTACCAACTCAAAATTCTACTTGTTTTATGCCTTAATATCATAGGTTATTACTTATTATCACAAGAACTTGGTGTATAAATTCAACTATTTCTAGTTACCTTCACACATGCAGAAGTTTGCCTAGCCAGATATGCCGCTTTCCTTTGTTCAGTCTTGTGCAATGGTGGAACTACAACACCATTGTGCACAATACTGCCCTTCTGGAGGACCGCATAAGGGCCAATTGATGCCTTTTGGCCAATTTTGACATGCCTAAAGCTCAGAACTTCATTACGGACTTCATGGCCCAGAATGAGAACACCTTCTGCAATCACGGCACCATCTGCGACTGCTAGTAAGGATGGATCAGTGATATCTACTGTGTCAATGACAACAGATGACCCAATCCGAGCTCCTTGCATCTTGAACCAGTAATTCAAGAAGACTGTACCCTTTAGATGCACAGCTAGCGTCTTTGCTGCTAATGATTGTGCCTTGTTTAGTGCCCACCATTTCACAAAGTCAACTGACCATATCGAAACATCAGGGGTTAGAACATAATTTGGTTGAAGGAATGACTTCCCCAAGATAGACAGGGATAATGAGGTGAACAAGGCGTAACATATCCATGCAATAGGTGCCAGGACCAAAGAACTGAGATAGCTCAAGAGCGATAATTTCACGAGACTGACCGAAGATAGCATGCTCATGTACATGGAACTTGCAAGATATGCTGGGAGTAACAGGATAAAACAGACATAAGTAAGAGCCAGGAGCTGGAGGGCCCCAATAGCAAGCACACTGAGATCTGAATTACTGGCATCTATGATTACTAGATTCTCATCCTCAGTGGAGCAAGATGCATCAGGTTCCGACTGTGGTTGAGACTTGTGCACCAAATTCTCCAAGAAGCTAGCAAGCTCAGCAATACAGCTTGCTGTAAAAATGTCAATGGCTCCAACAGGAATACCAAGAAAATCTGAGAGTTTCTGGGCTGCACGGACCACTGTGATTGAATCAAAACCATAAGAAGGTAGGCTATCAGTTGGGGAAATTTTGTCCTTTGGAATGCCTGTTTGATCTGATACTATCTGTTTCAGAAACTCAATAATCTCATTGGACTTTTTCACTTTACCTCTGGGCTGAGGTGCGAGCTGTGGTTGCGACTTATGCACGAGATTCTCCAAGAAGTTAGCAAGCTCTGAAATGCAACTTGCAGTAAAGATGTCAATTGCTCCAACAGGTGTACCAAGAAAATCTGAGAGCTTTTGTGCTGCTCGGACTACTGCAATTGAGTCAAAGCCATGAGAAGGTAGGCTGTCGTTTGGGGAAATTTTTTCCTTTGGAATACCTGTTTGATCTGATACTAACTGTGTTAAAAACTCAATAATCTCCATGAAATTTTTCACTTTGCTTCTGGGCTGAGGGCAAACAGTGGGATCAACAGTCTGCTTCAAGGAGGCCCTCCTGATTTCCATGCCAGTTCCTGTGGTGAGAGATCGAAAAAGAGATCTCCTCTTTGATACATGGTTACTATTTGCCAAGCTAAGAGTATTATCAACAAACTGCTTCATGCATTCGAATCTCCGTATTTTCCCGGATGTTGTCTTGGATATGGTTCTAGGCTTTATAAGCTTGACAGATGCAATAGTTACACCATGTTCCTCTGCTACACGTGTTTTGATGTTGTCCGCGATCTCTTCAGAGACTGCTTTACCCTCCCTAACCTCAGCGATCACGACAAGTCCAACCTGATCGGTAGAATCAGGAATTGAGATGCCTTTCTGGGTTAAAACTTCCTCAGGAACACCAACAACTGCACAACAGCCCGGTCGAAGAACATCAGAAGAACCTTCCACTGTCTTCTCTACATCTGCAGAATAAATATTTCTACCAGCAACAATGATAAGATCTTTAATCCTTCCAGTAATAAAAAGTTTACCATCGATGATCCGTCCTAAATCACCAGTTCTTGTGAAATTTTTGTTAGGGTAATTCTTGAGCTGATTGCAGAAGGTTTTCTGGCTTATTTCCTTATTGCTCCAGTAACCAACTCCAGAACTAGGACTGCTGATCCATATCTCACCCTCCGCACCATCCTCCTGAAGCTCTGTCATAGAGTCTGCATCAACAATTTTGATGATAATATCTGTATCATCCCGATCAACATACCCACAACAAACTCTTCCTTGCCAATCTATGAAAATAGGCTTGCATTCACCAAAGGCACAGCTAACATAGACACAGTTCTCAGCCAGACCATATCCAGGAGCAAGTACACCTTCAGAAAAGCCGAAAGGTTGAGTCAACTCTATGAACCGTTTGATAGTTTTTTGCCTTACTGGCTCTGCTGCAATCATGATGAAGATCAATGAAGAAAGGTCATAATTTTTGTTCTTCTCAGCCTCAAGGCGTCTTATCACCAGTTCAAATGCAAAATTTGGACCTGCACTATGTGTTCCATGGTAGTCATTTATTGTTTGCAGCCACAGGAGGGGGTTTCTGATAAATGTCATTGGTGAAAAGAGAATGGAAGTTCCTCCACTTACAAGAGCAGTGAAAAGACCCCCTATCAGACCCATGTCATGGTACTGTGGAAGCCAACTGATAAGGACAGTTTTTGAGGTACTTCTGTATCGCTTCTTCATCATCTTCACATTGTGGATTAGTCCACCATGTGTTATCATCACACCCTTGGCATCACCAGTGGAACCCGAAGTGAATTGTAGAAAGCACAATTCACTTGGCTTGGGCTCAGTAATCATAGATTCAGCACTTTCTGAGTTGTAGCTGTCTGGACTTCGCCGATAGTTCTTTATCCATGAGTCCGTATGAATCCATGGGAGGTCAGGCCACTGTGCTGAGCATTTTTGAGCACTTTTTGCTAGAGTGACAATATTCTTGACGTAGCCTGCGCGTACAGCAGCATGGTATGAAGAGGTGGATAGAATTGCAACAGCATTGCACACCTTAGAGACATTCTCAACTTTCAGCAGTGCTTGCCCACCCCTTTGCATTGGGTCAGGGGGCAAAACTGGGACAGGTATAACTCCTGCTCTGATGCATCCGAAGAATGCATCAACAAACTCCAAACCAGGTAGATGAATAAGGAGAACTCTGGCACCAGGCTTGATAATGGGCTTCGTGCTTGTCAATAGTTTATGCGCAATGTGAGATGCATTATCATTAAGCTCCTGGTAGGTTCTACGATTCATGATCTTCCCTTCTTCATTGATCCAAGTGTAGATAACCTTCTTCGCGGTGACATTATGAGTTCCCCAGTATTGCAAATATCCATCCAGGGATGGAAGATCAGGGAATTTAACCCCTTCAAGCTCACCAATATCTCTAGGAGGTGATGGATTTCTTAAGGACAGAGGAAACAATCTCTGCATAAACAAGTATTGACAAACGTAAGCACAACTCCTTTTGGCAATAGAAGTTCAGATATTGAAGTATATCATGACAGTATTTCCAGCTCACCTTAATATAAGGAATCTTCGGTAGCTCACCATCAATGGCAAAGTGTTTACAAACAGCCGAAATGGAGTATAATGCATTTCTTTCAGTTAGTTCAAATGCCAGCAGACCTCCAACATAGTAAGTGTTCTGAAAGCCTTGCAACTGAGACTCCACCCTCTCGTAGAATCCATTTTTCATGTCTGCAATGCAGGAAATCGCTGCGGTTGGAATGCAGGAAAATTAAATTATTTAGTGATCAAGGTAACACCCTTTCGACCTATACCTTCACTGCTGACATGAGGGAAATACTTGAATCGCCGCTGTAGAAGAACTTTTTGCACGGTTCCCCCCATAGAAGTCACAGCATCAGTTACACATTTAGCCACATATGATCCCTTGATGTCTGCTGAATTCCCATAAGACCAGAACAAGAAAATATCTGTGTCAGCAAAGAATCTTTGCATTGCCACTGGCTGCCCTATTGTTGTTGGATCCTCCATGTATTCTCCAAAGTAGTAAAAGCCCTTTGGCATGTCCTCAAATCCTTCAATCTTAACAACAGTAGTATAATAATCAATTGTTTGCACCTTACTGAATAGTTCTCTTTCAAGATCATTCAATTCTACCACTTCATTTTCTCCATCTGAACAAGAAGGCATATAAATTCAGATAGTTGGAATACTAGCTTCAATCAAAGGCAAGGTGAATTTCAAAAAAATGCTTACCGGTCGGACTCAAAGATCGATATGTTTTACCATTCTTGAAAGCAATAGAACCTGACAATATGATTTTGTCGAACTCCCTAACTTCTATGTCATCATTGTTGTTCCTGATATGTACATTTGCACCGCAGCTGTCACGCTTGACTCTCAGAACCTCTGTGCCACAAAGAACTTCAAATGGTAATGACTGACTAAGTTTCTCCCACAAGCTCATGTAACCATGCTTGAAACGCCGGATTTTGCCAGCCATAGAGGTTCTAGTAAACTCCTGTATGAAAGCATAGGGCATGTCTTGAACAAAACCATAGCCAGAAGCAGTGTAACCATATGCTACAGATTTTGGCACTGAACTTAATCCATGTTGCTTCAAAAACTCAAGAGTTGGATCTGAGGCCAATCCACTGACAGCATGAATTCCCACTCGTCCTGACCTATTTGCCTCATCCTATAAAGAATTACCAAAGAACGTGCATGTCAGCTAAAGAAAGAAAGGCTATCCAAAGTAACATAGACTAAGCAATTAGTATTTTTAGCATTGAAAATCATCTTCCTTTGATCCACTTATAAGTAGTAGAAATTATTTTAGAACAACTTACCTGTAATTTTAGTGTTAGAGATACCATGGATACATAGTCCTCCGCCACTTCAAGATCTCTAATCTTTCCTGTTTGGCTGTCAATAAGAGCAAGCTTGTGTGAATCCATCTCTTCAAATTCAGAACCTAGTTCCTTTGCCAGGTGAGTTATAACAGGGGCACTGTTTGCTGCAATAACTTGTCCTCCCAAATCATACATCCTTCCTGAATAACAATGTCATTGGTGCGTAAATACGCAGGCAACAAGACAATTGAATAAGAGTGCAATAATTAGGTTCCTCACCTTCGATGTCAATGGACTCGCACATCCCTGAGACATTCTTGCATTTCTCAAACACGGTTACATTGTGATACCCCAGCTTAGCTAGTGCATATGCTGCTGATAAGCCACTTGGCCCTGCTCCAACTATGCCAATTCTAGTTTCTACTGGCAAACTTGGATGCAACTTGCTGAATTTATCATCTATTGATTTTCCTGCGTCCATTTTTGACCTATTGTGATCCTTGATAAGTCACCTGTAAAATTTATATAGAAAAACAATGCAACCTTAGCACTTTTGGACATTCATTTCTGCGGTATCCACATATGAGCAGAAGAACTTTGGACAAGCTGTGCATTTCTCTTAACAAATTATTGCTTCCAAACTATAACTTCAGGATGTGTCAGTTCCCATTGCAATTAACATATCAAGTAGCCAATAGGATATTGAAATTTTGCTTCTCCATATGAAAATGTTGTCCTATGATAGTGACTAAAAATGTTACTGCATGAAACAGTAGCTTGTTGACCACCAACATGCAATTGCCAAATAACTAATGTGAAGTGGTTGTGGCGTCACTTTAATATGACATGATGACTAGCTAGGCAGGAAATTTATTTGACTATATATAACAAACCACAAAGCCAAAGTAGGCATAAATCATCAAATAGTACTGTCAACAATAACATCAAGCTAAATAGCGTAATAGCTCATATTAATATGGTGCAACTAGGCTACGACAACTGCCAAGGGCGTTGCAAGGTGAATCAGCACTGTAACGGAAGCCATCAAATGCGATTCGACTTTAACAAGCATACTTATGTGCGTGACTATACCAAATGAAACTAAGCACAGTGTTGTTCTCACTAAAAATCCCACACTCATCTCTATTCAGACAACCCCACTGAGATCAGAGCTTTACTCAATTAAACAATATCAGCAAATCGAGGAGAAAACAGATCATTGCTACTAACATGCATCAGGTACCCGTAACAGGCAAGCAAAGCATTGAAAAATAAAGGACCGCTAAGGAAGAACATGAAGAACCGAATAAGGGATGAGACATGCCATGTACAGGACTTGCAAATAACTTTACTACGATATTGCACATTTGCAACCACAATCCAAGCAACCCCGATGGCTCGATCCCCCAAAAGGGAAGATATCATTAAAAAAATAAACCCCAAATAAGTAAAAAAAATAAAAGGTTAATTAGAATAGCATATTTATTTACTGATAAAATTAAGAAATAAAAGCATGAGGTACAAACTTGTGAATCTGCGATCATATCCCCAGGTTCTCGGGTGGAGCACAGGCTAATTCAGCCCTTGATCACTTGTACCAGTGCAAGGTTAGGGCTAAAATAGTGCCGATCCATCACTAACCAAGGCATAATCAATTAACAGGAGTCACTAGGCTTCAAGCACCAGGCTAGTTGCTCTGATTACCAAATGTTACATCTTACATCGGCATCTGTAAGAACTAAGAACTAACAGACTAATGAACTACATGAAGCCATGAACGCCTAATTACTCGAGAGAATCAATGAGTGGCCCTCGCTAATGAATGACATGAACACATAATTATAATTAGAATGAATGACTGACCCGCTGACAATGCCTCGTCAGGCTGCTAAGACCCCCCCGCCTGCGCGATGCAGACGGCGTGCCTCGGTCACATCCCCAGGTGCGAGCAAAAGCAACCCACACAGAGCAAGCAAGCACAAATGCACAATGCGAGAGCAAATATAGCAAGGAGGACGGAGCAGGGGTCGTCGTCCCTCGTCTCCAAGGAGGGAGCGGGCGATGATTGAGTCGTACCTCTCTGCGGGGAGTGTGGCGACTGGCGAGGCAGCGCGGCGGGTTGGCGCCAAATGGCAGCTCCCTCGGGCGAAGCGGCGGTTGGTTGCCGCCAAATGGCTTGCTCCCTTGGCGAAGGGCCTCGTCCTCGGGTGGTGATGGCATGGCGGGGTGACCTCAGGGCGGAGTATTTAAGCCCGCGCAGATTCCCCTGCGGCGCCAAGGGCGTCGCGACAAACGGGACGGGGGTCGCGCCGCGACCCGGCGGCGATGGCGACCTCGCGGCCGCGGAGTTAGGGCCAAGGGGATGGGCGGGCGGCATATTCGTGGTGATCTCACTCCCGCGCCCCGGAAGTTACCGGCGGCCGCGGGGTTGTGGCCTCCGCCGGCCGGCCGGCCGCCCGCGACGTAGCTTTCCGGGCAATCGGTGGGAGGAAGAAGGAAAGTGCGGCACGGTATATTTTTTTGGATTTGTTTTTGACCCGAGGGTGGAATGGTGGTAAAAACCCAAATCAGTCCATTTGTTGGGGGGAAACTATAGGTAATCTTTTGAAAGTTTTGAACATCGTTTTTGACCCGTGTCGTTTTGAACATCGTTTTCTCAGGTCCTTATATACAAGCATTACATTGGTTTTATGGGGTTTTAAGTGAAAAAGAAACATGCGACTCGAATAAAATTTAACAAAAAAAAATAGGCCCAATTGTTGGAAATTTTTATTGGTCCAATCGACCTCAAGTCCACTCATTCATCGTCAATGCCTAATATTTTCAGCTTGTGCTTTGTACAAGTAGCGTTTCTGTACAATATCTGAAAAAGGAAATTCTCACAAGTTCCTACATTAGTACGGAGTTGGACATTGCATCAACTTTTAATTCTGATATTTTTCTTCGAGAACAAAGACATATGTAGGGCCCGTTTGGCCAGGCTCCTTCTAACTCTGGCTCTGCACTGGTGGCACTACTATAAATAGTAGTGCTACAGTAGTTGCGGCATGTGGTGTCAGATGGAACTGGAGACGGCCGGAGCTCCACCAAAGAGGCCCGTAGAGCTCTCTTTTACGCATCCATTGCATTGTATTCATAAAAAAAATTGTAGCCAAGTGTTGTAGAAGATCATTTTCTTATAAGAAAAAATGCTAACACGACGCCGCTAACGACGGCGATGAGTAAAATATTGTGCAAACGGGTAAAAAGTAATAGGAAAGTAAACTAAAGTGATCTGGTGTGTTCTCGTAAACATCAGATCGAAGTGCTGGCCGTGTGTTAAAACCGAAGCAACAACAAGAATGTCCCTAGTGCAAAGCCGTTGCTTGGAATGCCCGCCATACGCTACTGAACACGTCATAGTTTTATTTGTACTTATTTGTACTGCTAACAAGCGGCAACAATTTCTTTTTATTGAACTAGCAACAATCCTTTATGGAACAAGCAACAATGCTGATGGGAAGGCTGGAATAAAGAAGAGGCACACACGATCTTACTAGGCAGTTTTTTTTTTTTTTTACTAGGCAGTTAGCAATGGCGCCTCAGTGCTGCTCCCTCCTAGCTATTTCTGAAGATTTAAGGACAAATCTAGAAAGGAAGTGGGAAAAATAATTTATACTCCTCCTTCAAGCAGCCGGCGCTAGCTCTTGAATGGTCAGAGATCAGCTATGGACTGGTTACTTTTTTTCACTAGTAAAGGTCGCAAATGTGCCTCTGCGGTGCCAATCATCAGGATCTCAGCCTCTACTATTGATTGGATATCCAAGTCAAAATATTTAGCGATGAGGACTTGTTTGGATATAGAAAACGTTTGATTTAATTTGCGAGAATCCATCAAATCTCTGGTGTTTTTAAAGAGTTTGGAATGACCAAATGTTTGTCCTTTCGCAAGAGTAACTCTAGCTCTCAATAAACCTGCTATCTTTTTTTAGTAGGATTGTCTCTATTTTTTAAGGGTTTATTCTTCTCCCAACTTCAACCATATTGTCTAAACAACTATTTATTTTTTGTTGGCCCATCCATTAGTAGTATTTTAGAACAGATGCCCCATAGAAACCCCTTAGGGCTGGGGCGTGGGAGGAGATTTGGAGAGCGGCTCCTCATTTTAAGGGTCGAAATAGAGAGACTGTTGAAGTTCATGCACTACTGCCTCTAAAAATAAAGTAGAGATTTAGGGTCTGTTTGGATGCTGCCGAAAAACACCGAGCCGCAGCTGCGGCTGCGCCGAAGTCGCGGCGGTCGAATCGTTCGCCGCGCTTTAGGCGAGCAGCAGCATAAAAAATGAACTAGAATGCTGTTGCACTTGTTTTGGCGTGCCTAACCCGCGGCAACAACCAAACGTGCGATTTCTATGCCGCAGTTCAGGCGTGCGATGTTCGGCAAACTGCGGCTGCTATCCAAACACGCATTATATATCTAGAGGTTCTGTTGGAGTTGCTCTAAGGAAGAAAAGAGGCAAAAGTGTTTGAGCGACTCACTTCTTTCTCATCTCATATATAATCCGGTCTGCAATCAGAAAAACCTATCTAACGAGCCAAACAGTTTCATAAATGATGGTAGGTAGTTAGCACGTACGAGTTTTTCCTGACTTCCATCTTTTGTACACTTATTATTCCCGTGCTATGAGTACAATGCCATTTGTCTTGCCTCTCGAAGCCAAGTTGCTGACTGCGCGCGCCTTCTCGTAATCCTTGAGACCTTGACGATCCTAGTACGTAATAAACTCGTTGACCCTTTCTAACGCGAGAAGAGAAGAAGCAAAGGCAAAGCAACAATCGCCACGGTCCATGAACACTACTCCATGGTCGTGGTGGAGCTAATAATTAATTAAGAGTTAATCTTCTGCCGATGGAGAGGTTAATGAAGTCCAGGCAGAAGGGGCCGCTCGCCCGAGGGCATATTACGGGCATCGCCTGGGCATCCCGCGGCGGCGCTCGGCCGGGCATGGCTTGGACGCCGGGGAGGCGCCGCAGCCGGGGAAGATATGCCGGTATGTGCGGACTCGCGTATCCTACGAGGCGGAGACGCTAGCTAGATGCCCCCGGCGTTGGCTGTGTCGGACGGGACGGTGACATGGTCGCTGGTCCGGGCATGCTCGATATCCATGCAAAAATATATTGGGCGATCTGTCCAAAGGAATTGGATCCATCCTGCACTCCGGCCACTTTTTGTGTCTATCCGGTATCCGCAACGCAGGACCTGAGGTGGCCAAATATACCGGCATCATCTGTTTCTTTTCTAAAGTACAGACACACATGTTTACACACGCACAGACGTACGTATGTGCCTCTATAAATACATATGCTAACCCTATTTTTATGAGCACCTTCAAAAGACTGAGCCATTTTTTCTGATTTTGAGGTTGACAAAGTCAACATAAACACCTCGCTGTCAACTGACAAATCGCCTACCACTAAAAAAATAGCATCGGTTAAATCTGCAATAAGTCCAGAAAAATGTGACACCTGTATCGAGTTAGTTTCCACCACAAGTACCCTAACCAAATAAATACACTTGGGCGCCGTTTGGATCATTGGAATTGAATTCCATTCTAATAATTCTAATTTAGACACAAATTAATTAAGCTAATATAGTTTTATGTGAAATATATTTGTATATTATTGTTGGCCATATAGGAGAGATACTTATGTGCTGCACTTCTACTGTAGAGAAGTGAATCAAAAAGCATGCCATAAATTGTACATTAGAAACATAGCATGAGAATCTATAGAATCAATTTCCATCTCCCACCCCATGAATTTAAGATAGGTTTATATCTAAACTTTGGAAAATTGTGGAATGCTACATTACAAGACAAATAGCATACTCTATTAAGTAGTTTCCAATCCTTCAAAATGAAGGGTTCCAAACAGCGCCTTAGTTCACATATATTGGCATCATCTAATAGGAGGTCTCATGTATTAACACCCTATTTTGAGACGGTCGGTCTCATAAGCCAACACGTCATCTTGAGACGTCTTAACAGACAATTCGTATAATGGGTTGTCTTCTGGGTTGTCTCGTAGTAACTTTAATTTCTTAATTTATATAAAAAAGTATTATGTGCTGTATGACGTCAACAACCCCTATAACCATGTAGGAGTTGTTTCATAATCTTAAAATTTAGCTTATGAGACGGTTCTTTTCACGAGCCGACTACCATTTTTCTCAGTTCTCTCTCTCTCCACAATCTCAAGTGGGGCATGAAACGATATATGACACTGCTGACGTGTAACAATCTACTTGTCCATCTCGAGCAGGTTACTCATCTCGATCTTCTTAATATAAAAAACTATACTTTTAGTGATAAGAGGTGCTCCAAAAAATTACCAATCATATTCCTATTATCTAAAGTTTTTAATCCACCTAAGTACACCATCCTCCTCTTACCCAAATGAAGAGATGAAAATACACCACCCTCTTACCCAAATGAAGGGATTCATCTCGCGGCTCAATTTATTTGATATGCTTTGGTAATCTGATGTGGCATTGGCTACAAAAACAAAAAGAGAAGTGTTATTGGTGCAGGAGAAAGAAAATATGTTAGGCCCAGAAGATGAGTAGTCTGCTGAACATATAAATTTCTTTTTTCAACATAGAAAGAGGGACTTTGGCTCTAGCGCGCCGCGTTAGCTAGATCGATTAAGTTAATGCGCTGATGTTCCATGACCATTAACTATTAAGCACTTGTAGACTTGTGGTACAGCTTTGCGACAGGGTGAGTGGTGCTCGTTCTTTCTTTTTTTCAGACGGGAGTATTGTGTTTGTGTATCAGTGTATTGTTTACGCAAATTTGCGTATGGGCCCTGTTTCGTTCGGGCTCGTGGCAAATGCAAAACTGGAAAGCCGCCGGGCTCGTTTGACTACGACGACAGAGGCGGGTGGGATAATGGGCTTCCTTAAGCCCATGGACAGCCACCACACGATGCTCTGTGGATATATAAAATCCGGAAAACCTATCTAGTACTCAGAAGCTACTAACTCAAGTTGGCTTCCACTTATTTGGGATTCGTTCGATCCAGTAGAGCCGTTGGATCCGCACGTCCTGCACCTCGCTGCTTCCCTCCGCCGGGGGTGTTTTTCTTTTAGCGCACTACAGAGGAAATATAAAGCCCACTACAGAGCAAGCGCGGCCCAGTATCTAGACTTTGTTTATCGCGCGCACGGGGTGTTTATCTTTTAGCGCGCGCGGGGGGATTCGTCCGTTCCGTTCGTAACATAAAAAATATAAACTAGTTTTTACTTTTTCTTTTCCGCGCGCGGAGTGCTTTTCTTTTAGCTATGAGTAACGGAAAAATATATAAACTAGTTTTGACTACAAATTTGAAGTTACAATTCCTTAAAGAGACACTATAAACTATGAGTATCATAGAGAAAAATCACGTATTTTCAAATGCAAAAATCAGAAAGATTCGTGAAGCTGTTTAGTTCTCAACAGCTAGCCAGTCTTTAAATTTGTTATCAACTTTCACCTGTCAAAGTAAAAATGTTGAGATAGGTTAATACAAATGTTAAAACAATTAAGCAGAAGTATTGAGTGATATAAAGAAAATTGTTGTAACATTTGTAGCTAAATATTGACATAGCTTAAAAATAAGTTGGAAACATATCTTTAGAAATATTAAATCATTCTGTACAAAGTGTTGACATAGTTTTACTTAAACGTTCAAAAATATAATAAGTAATGTTGAATAAGTTTGAACCTGTATTGAGTCATATGAAACAAAATGTTGAAACAGTTCTAAACAAATGTTGACATAACTCAAGTGTTATGTTGTACTGTCAGAAAATGATTCTCGTTTTAATTTCAGGAATAGAGCACAATTGTTGAGATCTTGTTTACTGCCTTTATTAATGGCAGCATTTTCTTTATGAGTTTCAGTTTAAATTTATTTTATTCACTTATTCTTGAATCCCAAGAGCATCTGTGATTTAGTTCTTGTGAATTTGACTGAAGCTGATGCCTCTTTTAGATCTAAATAATGCTGGAAGTTGTAGTTAGGATCTGTGAATTAGTTATACAAAATCTTGCAGTCTTCATTCTTTCCTATAATTAGTTTAGATATTAATTATTTCAATATTGACTGACAACTATTTGACCATATGCATGGTACAAGATTGTTTTGCCAATTAGGGCCTTTTTGTAAGAGTGGGACTGCTGCATGATATTTTAGGATGGTCAAAGTTGATATAAATTCTAAGGAAGGCTAAATTGTTTCGGCTTCGGTTATACCAGTTAGGGTTCAGGGTTTGTTTGGGGGCGACTCCGTCCTATCGGGTTCAGAAGCATGTTCGGGGTTTGGGGCGGCCATGTACCCCCTGCCATAGAAGGCCAAATTGCTTCGGCTTCAGCTCCCCTGCCATAGAAGGCTAAATTGCTTCGGATTCGGTTATACCAGTTAGGGTTCAGGGTTAGTTTGGGGGCGACTCCGCCCTATCGCATTCAGAAGCATGTTTGGGGTTTGGGGTGGCCATGTACCCCCTGCCATAGAATGCCAAATTGCTTCGGCTTCTGTTCCCCTGCCATAGAAGGCTAAATTGCTTCGGTTTCGGTTATACCAGTTAGGGTTCAGGGTTTGTTTGGGGGCGACTCCGTCCTATCGGGTTCAGAAGCATGTTCGGGGTTTGGGGCGGCCATGTACCCCCTGCCATAGAAGGCCAAATTGCTTCGGCTTCGGCTCCCCTGCCATAGAAGGCTAAATTGCTTCGGCTTCGGTTATACCAGTTAGGGTTCAGGGTTTGTTTGGGGGCGACTCCGTCCTATCGTGTTCAGAAGCATGTTCGGGGTTTGAGGCGGCCATGTACCCCCTGCCATAGAAGGCCAAAATTATGTCAACATTTAGATAAAACTATGTCAACATTTTTGGTAGAATGGTTCAATATTTATTTCTGTTAAGCTATGTCAACATTTGAATGAAAATATGTTAACATTATGTATACCATGGTTCAATATTTTTGAAAAACAGTTTCAATATTTCTGTTAGTATGTCAAAATTTCAATGAAATTCTGCCAACATTATCTGTACAATGGTTCAATATTTATGTAAAACAGTTTCAACATTTCTGTTAAGCAATGCCAACATTTCAATGAAATTATATCCACATTATCTGTAAAATGGTTCAATATTTATGTGAAACAGTTTGAACTTTTGTTTTAAGCTACATCAACATTTATGTACTAATTATATTTTTAAACATCAAAATGGTTCAATATCTAATCAAACTCATTCAACATTACTTATTATATTTTTAAACATTTAAGTAAAACTATGTCTATACTTTGTACAGAATGATACAATATTTCTAAAGATATGTTTCCAACTTATTTTTAAGCTATGTCAATATTTAGCTACAAATGTTACAACAATTTCTTTATATCACTCAATACTTCTGCTTAATTGTTTTAACATTTGTATTAACCTATCTCAATATTTTTTACTTTGACAGGTGGAAGTTGATAACAAATTTGAAGACTGGGTAGCTGTTGAGGACTAAACTGCTTCATTAATATTTGCGATATTTGTATTTGAAAATATATGATTTTGGTATCTATGATACTCATAGTTTGTAGTGTATTTTTATGGAATGGCAACTTCAAATTTGTAGTTTGAAGTTCCCACCCGTTCTTTTTCCCCTTTCAACCACGTCGCCCGAAAAAAGTCACGCGCGTGATATTTAAAAAACGACGGACGAACCCTCCGCGCGCCAAAGAAAAAGTCCAGCTAGTTTATATTTTTTCCGTTACGAACGGAACGGAGGAAGTCCGTCTGCGCGCGCGGGAAAAAAGAAAAACTACCGTCTGCGCGCGCGGGAACAAACGGAGGCGCGGGGAAAAACTCTGCGCGCGGGGGCTACTTTTCATTAACGTACGCGCGCGGGGACAAACTGGGCCACGCAACATTTGGTGGGCTTTATATTTAACTTGAGTTACTAGCTTCCACTTACCAGAAAGGAGCCCCCTATAAAATCGGCCAGCCACACACATCCACCTACTAGAATTCTTCGTGCAATCGTGCCGTTTATAATCTTCTTGCACTATGACATTGTTAAAACTTCGACGGTAAATATTGTAGAGCAGTAATGTCGCCAAAAGTTTTACGTGCATTAATCTTGATATTTTTGCCGAAAGAAAGCATATGGGCCAATTGGTAACTATGCTCAATAGTCAATATTAGGTCATTAGCTGCAAACCACACAGCTAATTAAGCTAAAATGAGCTAACGGTTTAGCAAAATGTCATCACTCACGCCACCGTGCATGCTATGTGTTTGATTGGGTGTTATGAATGGATGATCATGGATGCAAGGCAACGTATCAGGTGCAAACCAACCTCCCCGTGCAAACTATGCAAACCTCAATCTGGACCACTTGATCTTGATCCAAGGGGGCGCGTAGGGAGAGGTGGGAGGGGGGATTTGCAAAATCACCGCTCACCCTTAATCACAGCAAGATCACTTTTGCAAATCCCCCCTCCCACCTCTCCCTACGTGCCCCCTTGGATCAAGATCAAGTGGTCCAGATTGAAGTTTGCATAGTTTGCACGAGGAGGTTGGTTTGCACCTGATACGTTGCCTGGATGCAATGGCTCAACCAACTTACTTGAACCATATGGTCCACCACCCTTGTAATTAAATTAAGTAAAGTGGGATGGTTTAATCTGAACAAGATGGTACAATCACCCAACCAAACATAAGCATCATCATCAAACTTGGTTCATTTCATACATGAACCAAATGGTAATGCAAGCAACCAAACACACCCCAAGACTCTTTGAATATTGTTTCCTTCCAAATTGTATCAATCTAGCTTATGATCTAAGGACAACGTAGTTAAAAAATAGCATGTGCCATCCAAATAATTTGAAATAGTCTGCACATGGGTAATTTATTTTTAGATTATTTTATGATATATAGTGACCTTCTATTGCCTTAGACTATAAACTCGATTATATAATCTATGGGTGACAAGATTATTTTGACACACCATTATAGTCCTTTTTTGACACACCATTATAGTCCTCCATATAAAAGTTTGACATCTGATATATAATAATGAATGGCGCGCCTGGCGCCCCATATACTCTAGTTTCAATTAGACGGGCCCATGTTTTGGCCCAACCAAGCTAACGGCCCAATTAAGCCTTCACGGCAGGGAAATTGTTACTTTCGATCTGGAATTTTTTTTTTCTTTTAAAAATTTTGTTTTTAGATAATGGAAAGAGTTCCGGCTTCATCCCTTTGTTAGGGGAATCAGTCCACACATTATTACACGTAGTAGACCATCACTACACGCATCATCCACACAAGTTTATCAAAAACAGAGCATCAAAAGTCAATCCGTAAACTAAAAGGCCATCCATGGGAAGAAAAAAATGAAGTGCCGATGTCTCCAGTGAGCATACCATTATTATCACCTCTTTTGTATCCTCACTGTGCTGCAACTGTGCCATCCTATGTTTAAAAGCTGGGCTATAGTAAATATAGATATAGATGTCTAAAATGAGGTGTTACATGACTACCGGCTGATCTGTGCAGGATGTGTATCCAAAATGTTGAGTCAGGGTAACACAGAAACATGTCTGACGGGGGGCAATGGCCCTGTTTAGTTTCCACCCCAAACTTCACTATTCATCAAACTTCACTATTCATCAAAGAGAATCTTACATGCATGGAGTATTAAACGTGTGTTAATGACAAAATCCATTCCATAACCCCCGGTAACTTTGCGAGACGAATCTAATGAGCCTAATTTGGCCATGATTAGACAACGTCGTGCTACAGTAACAATCTCTAATGACGGATTAATTAGGCTTAATAGATTCGTCTCGCGATTTCCCGTCCATCCGTGTAATTAGTTTTATAATTAGATCATGTTTAGTCCTCCTAATCTTAGATTTAGAATTGCTACAGTAAAGTTCGCAAACTTTTTCCCGAACTAAACAGGCCAAATGAGGTAGGAGAAGCAATCCATAACCATTGTTGTCCAATTATTTCTCATAAATATTAAATTAGACTATTCGGAATGTTGACATAGAACCCTTACATCTTCCCCGTACATGGTCAGATTATTTCTTTGGCACCTCTCCTCGATCTAGTTTCATTGTTGGTGCCAGACTGTTTGTCTTGTGAAATAATGAAAATGATCGAAAAATTAACAGTTATTGACCATATATTAAACCAAATAGAACTTGTCGATCACCTTTTCATACGCGTTGCGGATTGATCTCTTTTATCGACGCGGTAATTGTGTGACTCGAATGCACCGTGACGACGACAAGAACACGGTCGATCACCTGCTGCTGGGATTAATTTTAATTCAGACTTCTTGACTACGCACCTTGCCTGAAACACACTTCAGTGCATTGTGACACGGTCGATCACCTGCTGCTGGGATTAATTTTAATTCAGACTTCTTGACTACGCACCTTGCCTGAAACACACTTCAGTGCATTGTGAGCCAGGATCCAGGGACCAATAGGTCCAATACCAGCCTGTTCGGTTGGCTGGTGGCTGGTGGCTGTGGTGCTGATTTGTTGTGAGACTGAAGTACTGCTGGTTGGCTGGTGCTGATTTGTTGTGAGACTGAAGTACTGCTGACTGGTGGCTGATAAGCCAAGCGAACAGGCTGTAGGAATCCCTCCCATTCCCATCAGCCTATAGAATCATCGATCAGTGGTTCGGTCAGTCACGTTTGAATCAAAATATGTCAGATTTATTATGACCCGGCGGTTCACCCTTCGTGCTCTACAGTCTACACGACGAGGACAGCCAGAATATTGCATATATGTTTGGACATGGAAACAATTTCCATCGCATGACAGCCATTGGTTCTCACCAAATGGATTTCGTTTGTTCGAAAAAAATGTGTATTGTATGGTGATATTGTATCCAAACCTATGTCTCTTATTCTCGTATTTACGTAGCTTAATTGGTTAGTTTTCTTGTTGTGAAACCTGTTCATCCGGATTTGAGTTTCCGATTCAGTACTGGTATCGTATTTTCCTACATTTATTTCTGGATTTAAGCGACAATATTATTCTATCAGTGGGCGTGCCCGTCGACAGTGAAGCACATGCGATAGCTTCGTCAATCTCAAAATCGAAACAACCGGCTCAGTATCTCAGAGGTGCAAAAAGGGGTATAGTTACGTGCATGCATGTATTTATAGGAGTGAGTATATGTGCTTGTGTGAACGCCTGCGTTTGTACTGGTGTTTTTTTTTAAAAAAAGCATATTGGCCACCTACTATCTTTTAGGGTTTTCTTGTTGTTAAAGTTTCATTTTATATGTATTTCTTGCTTCTTAGGAAACGCGCTTGGACAACAGCCCACACTCATGTATCGGCCGCCACCCATCCAAGGTCTTTAAATAGACCCAAATCCTCATCCCGATTCATCATTTCTGGCTCACAGCCTCATTTGTAGCTTGCTTACTCAAAGCCCCCTCTTGATCCGCTGGCTTGCGCTTTTGGAAGTTCATAGTGTCAATCTTAGTTTCAAACATACATCGATCCCATCGCGGGAGCTTGCTCGATCGTCCAACTAAGGTACCATACTACCATACATGCATCTTGGTAGCAACTTATCAGGGATCTAATTTGATCAGTGATCGTCCTTAGCTTTCTACAACACACAAACCGTTAAGGAATTTGATTTTCGTCTCCACAGGTTCCCCATCCTCAGTCACCATGGCGGATAATGCTGACGCCAACAGGCGGACGCCCATACCATTTCTGACGGTGGTCTTCTTCGTCGGCGTGGTAGTCATCTTGAAGCCCAGCGACCTCATGGTCGCTGCAATAATGGCGGTCTTGGTTTTACTTCACGGGACGACGGAGGAGGACCTGCGACGGCACCTAGGTCCTCTGGTGCCCATTTTTCGGGGCTATGCACTGCAAGCTGTTGAATGGCTCCGTGACCACATTGGAAGATTAGGGGAATGAACATGGGCATAAGGGCATCATCATCTACTTTCCTAATATATTGTGTGTGTTTACCGGGAAAATGCCGTACACCCGTCGGTTTAAATTACAATGTTTTTACGACAAAACATGGCCTTTGGCATAGAATTGATGTTATATGGTTTGTATTAAAAAATACTTTCTTATGATTATAGTTTGTATCTTATAAATAAATTTTAATGATGTCATTCTCTTCTCGGTCGAAACCTTGCCGTAACGCAATGAAGCACACCCGGTAAAAATAATGAAGTACCACAGTTGGCATTCTCCTATCTTGTCATGTCATGATTTTTTCGCTTAATTTTTACATTTTCTTCATGAAGACCGGCGTTGATAACCACACGAGAGAATTTGGTAGAGATCTGGTCTAGTAAAAATATAGTAGAGGATTGCACAATCGGAAAGTTGCATGAATGACCGATTGAATGCGTCAGAAGAAAAGCTGCATAACCGTTAACTGTCTGTAGGAGTCTACATAAGCAAAGTGAGTTGATGTGATCATTATTAAATGAGAAAAAAAATTGATATCTACTATCTTGTCTACTACTCTAGCCTGTGCTCCTAGGTAAAACAACACTAACCAAAGGATGTATTAAATGTCACATAGACAGTAAAATAGACAATCCACTGTAAAACTATCTGGCTGTCCTGTGCCTGTAATCCTGTTAGTGATTTTAATTCTAGAGCCAATGAACATCTGTTGTTGAAATTTCACAGGTTGAACTTAAAATCGAAATATAGGTGTTGTAGTAATATAATTGTGTTATTTATGAGCTTATTGTTTTTCTTATGATCAACTATGTATTTTTTGGCCGATTCAATCCAACGATTTAGAGTTATTGGACTAGTGGTTTAACCCGGTTCATAACAATTGAACCAGTGAACCATGGAACCGACGTCTTTGCCGATTCGATGGCCGGTCCGATCTCAATAACCGCGTGCTAAGAGCAATTCTAATAGACTAGGTAAATCAATTTAGCTGGATAAATTTAGAATAATTGCTCTGAAATCTCCATCCAACAGACTCTCTTTTCTATCTCACTCGGTATTCCCTGCCCTCCGCTCCGAGCGCCGTTGGGCTCGCCAACTCCGCCCGCGCGCTCCTCTTTCTTCGGCAATTTTTCCTCCGCGCCAGTGCCGCTTCTAGTGCGGCCACTCTGCTTGCACGCTTCTTTATTTTTTTTTCTTTGGCCGCAGCTACTACTACCTGCTGCATATTAGTACTACCGTTGCTACGTGTATTGTACAAGACTAGGACCGGACGACTAGCGGCCAGGAGTTCAGCAGCGGCAACGGCCATCCGACCGGCGGCCACGCGTTCAGCGCAAGCGGCCATGCACGTTCAGCGGCGAGGCGACCAGCGCCCAGCGACGATGTCGCGGCGGCGTCCACCAGGTTGGCACGTCGGACGGGTACGAGAGGAAAAAATTCACACGATCGCAAAAAACGATCCGACGTGGCCACGAGTTGAATATTGAGAATCTAAGATTTAGAGAGTCTGTTGGTTTTCCCACCGTTTAGAAAGTTTTCTATTTTTTTACAGTCCTTGCAAAACTCTAAATTTGGCTAGGATATTATACACACACACTCTTGGAGTTGCTCTAAAAACGCCAATGCAAAGCGTAACTTCCTTACCGGTTCAAGTGCACTTTTTTGTTCATTGGACTTCTCCAAATCCTAGCTGCGTATCAGCGTATAGGTATATATATTAGTTGAAATGTTGAATGCGCGTCGCCGATTGATCTCTTTATCGACGCGCAATGACTCGAAACGCACCGCGGCGACGACGATCAGACACACATGATCGGTCCACCTGCTGCTGGGATTAATATTGACGGACATCTTGACTAACTACGACTGCCAAGTGTACACGACTTCCCGCCATACCACTACACCAGCAGAAAGAGAGCGACTAACCGTTCAAATAAACCTCAGTGACCAATCACACAGTAGTAGTGGGTAAGATCTGACCAATCACACATTTGAATCAAATTTATGATGACCCCCTGGTGGTTCACCTTCGTGCTGGACATGGGGCAAGCTCGCCATTGATTCTCACCAGATGAATTTCGTGATCTGTGTCGGGGCAAAAAATAAAAAAGGATTTCGTTTCGTAAGATGCTGTACCCAAAGGCTTTGTGCCTTACCGTACGTATTTATTTCTTCTTTCTGGCTCTTATTTCGTTGCCGTACCACGTCAGCAAAAAAAAAAACCAGCATATTTACCACCTACTCTCTTAAGCCGCGTGGTTAAATTTTTCCTTTTATATTTCTTGCTAGTGCTTAGGAAACGCGCTTAACAAGCACAACAACCCACATGTACATGTAGTTGACCTGAGTCAACAAGTATATCGGCCCTGCTCATCCAAGGTCTTTAAATAGACTCAAATCCTCACCCCCTTCATCATTTCTGGCTCAACGCCTCGCTCATTAGTAGCTTGCTTGCTTACTCAATCGGCTGCGCCTGCGCTTTTGGAGGTTCTCGCAGTGTCAATCTTAGTTTCAAACATACATCGATCTGATCGCGGGAGCTTGCTCCATCCAATCAAGGTATCATGCATCTTCTTGGTAGCAATTTATTAGAGATTTAATTTGAGCAGTGTGATCCCTAGCTATATATCTACAAGACTACAACACATCAACCGTTCAGGAATTTGATTTTCGTCCTCACAGGTCCTCAGTCACCATGGCTGATAAGCCCGTTCTGATGGTGGTCTGCTTCATCTTCGTGGTAGTCGGCTTCAGGCCCAGCCACCTCCTCATCGCTTTCATGGCATTATCGTTTTTATTTCACGGGCCATTGGAGCAGGTGCTGCATGAGCAACTTTGGGATCGTCTAGTGCCTCCTTTTCTAGACCGTGTACTACAAGCCGGGACACGGCAAGCCGAGGAACGGCAAGGCCAGCGCTAAGATTCAGTAATCCAGGGTGAACACATGCCCTTTAAGGGCATCATCATTTACTTTCCTAATATATTGTGTGTATTTAATTACTGGAATAATGTACACCCCCACCACCACCACCACAACACACACACACACACACACACGGAGTTGAAAATTACGATGTTGTTAGGACAAGATATGATCTTCGTGACATAAATTGATGTTATTCGAATTTTAATAAAAAATACATATGATTGTAGTTTGTATCTTATAAATGAATTTAATGGTGCCATTCTCTTCTTGATCGAAACCCTGACGTAACGCAACGCTGAGCTTACCTGCAAAAGAAAGCAGGGGATTGCACAATCCAAAGTTGCATCTCGATTGAATGCGTCACAACGAAACACACTAATAAGATCAAAGAAATTCCACACACGGGAAAACATACGTTGATCAAGTGTTAGGGCGTGTTTGTTTGAGCTGCAGCTTTTGGAGTTTTTCTGAAAAGTTGCTGCTCCAATAATAGCTTTCTATATAAACTTAGCTTTTCTGAGCTTCTGTTTTTCCAAAGGCTACATGAGAAACTCGTTGTTTGTTTGAGCTTCAGACTGTTCACGCTGCGAAGCTGCCCAGAAACTCAAACAAATAGGTTCTTAGTCCTGGTATCACACAAATCCACACAAAACCAAATGCGCATGGGAAAATAAATACTACCTTACCTGCTACATCATCATAAAATATGACTTAGGATGCAAGGCCATCTCAAAGTGACAGAGTCAAAAAGGAGTCCTCCAACGTTGACCGGAGTGTTCCCTTTTGTGACTACTTTAGGTTGCTGAGTGATTAGTGCTTGCTTACGCTAATCCCCGGCCCTCTCCACACCAACCGCGGCCCTTACCTTTTAAGCCTCCATCTGATTCTGTTCTTAGGGATGAACAATAAAAGTATTTTACAGGTTGTGCGTCTTTTAGCTTTTGTTCCTAGACATGCATTGGATCAAGTCGAAAACAAACTTTTGCCAAATATAATGTTATTTTTCTCCCACTAACGCTAGAAAAAGAGGAAAACATAAATTGCCAGATACTAATCATCGATCATATCTTTTTCCTTCAGATCATTTTAGGTAACTATGCAGGCAAAAATTTCTCTTTTTTTCTTTAGATTCCAACAAATATTTCTATGTCTATACATCATCGTAGATACTAGTTACCAACTATTTCATTTCTAGCTTTCTTAACCTTTTATATCAATAGTTCTTTAACCTTTAGAAACCAAAGGCAATTCAAAGGTCTTGTAAAAAAAGAGAGAATTGCTTATTTGACACCAGAAAATGACTCAATTCATTTATTGTCCCGAAAAGTTTTCTCTCCCCGACATGACACTCACTTTTAACTTTCGTTCCTTATTTTAGTTAGATTTGGCGAAATAAACCACAAAACAACTCCAAAAAACATGATTTTTTTTTCTAATTATAGAACAAATAGAGATGAACCCATTTTGACTAAAAAAGACATATAAATACCATATAACCATTATGATTTTTAAATTAAAATTCACTAAATAAGGCTACTTTTGAAAATTATATGTATTATATAGTACCAAAATACTCTCCAAAAGTTATGGGAAATAATTAATGTAACTCACATGGGATGTAGAAATTTATAAAATTATTTCCCCTTGACAGTTACATAAAGAATTATGAAGAATACGGAACTTCACAATTCACAATATAATTTATGACAAGAGATAATTTTATAAGTTATTACATTCCATGTAAGGAATGTTAGTTATTTTCATAATTGTTTCATAGAAGTTTCAAAAGTAGCCTATTTTATTGAATTTTAGTTTTAAAATCTTGAAGGTGTATGTCTTTTTTCGAGCGAAATGAGTTCCCCCACATGTTCTATCACTAGTAAAATTTCATGAATCTTGGAGGTGATTTGTATATCGTTTCTTTAGACTCTATCAAAAGTGAGATAAATATCTAATAAGGAATGGAAGTTTTTTTTTGCGATAAAAATAAGGAATGGAAGTTAGAGGTGGTTATCGTATAAAGGAGAGAAAACTATCCAAGACCAAGACTGAGATTAGGTTACTTTCTGGTGTCAAATAAGAAATTTTCTCTATAGAAAAAACATTTAAAAAATGCGCCAAAGGAAAAAACATACAAAGGTCCAGAACATGATTGCAATCTCAATACAGCCTATTTTTACATTTGAGTCTAACCTTGCCCATGTTTGGCCCAGCCATGTTAACGGCCCAGCTAAACCTCCCAACGCGGCCAGCCACATTTCAACCCTGTGCGGTTGTGCCCGGTTCGCCAAGTCATAGAAAAATCATAATGCGACACACAATTTATATGTAATATAGTATTACCGGCACGCACGTGTAATATATCCTACAAAGAAAACAATATTAATAGCAAAGTTAAAAAAAATCCTATGTTTGATTGTCGTTTCCATAGTACGAATACCACATATATTAACGAAAATGGAAAATAATATCATATATAAGAGATCACTTTCTAACCATAAATATTTGAGAATTAATAGCATACATGAGATACCATCGCGACAACACCATTTTAAACAGTGGAGCATGCTTTTCCTAGACCTAGAGCATTTGTAATTATTCTTTATTTTTGCCATAACAAAATTCGGTGATTTTGAATGAAAGACTATGTCAGCTAAGCTCGTCCTAAGTTGGGTCTCAAACAATATATGAGGTTATAATAATAAGAGTTTCAATATGCTAAATAATATTGTTGAACAATCTTATTTCCTAAACATTTTCATGTGGCAGTTCTAACTTTATATTAAACCTTTAATTTTGGTTAGTGCTGTAACCCTAACCTTAAAAACGGGAACAATATTTGTTGTTTAAGGTAACGTGCAAAGAAATTTCTAGCTCCTGCGCTCCTGAACGAAGATTTAGATGGCAAATCTCCTAAAAAATTGAAGATAGATGGCAAAAAAAAAATACAAATTGTAGGCCTAGAATCCTGCGGACCATTGCTTCTGCAATTCTGTTGCGAGAACACGCGCTACGTATTTAAGAGTCCTCGTAATAGTTCGCGAACGAAACATGGGCCTTCCAAACAATAGTCCAGGAACCTGATTATTGCTAGCGACGAATTCCTTCTGGGACACATATTCGAGTTGCGAACTCCGAACAATCCCAGCGGCAGTCTTAGGGCGGGTAAGGTATGCATAGGTGAGAAAAATATAAGTTTTTTGGCAGAATCATTTTCTAACCCATCGTTTTTATGGGTCTCACCCTCCTTTCAATCCCTTCGGTCCTGACAAGTGGGTCCAGCGTGAGAGGTACGATGGGCCCAAACCAGGTGATAAACGTTTTCAATTGTTTTCGTTCTTTATAGTATAGAATAGATATAGTATTACCCTACCCCATTTGGATCCCATGGCTAAATTTTTAGTAGCTAAACCTTAGCTGCTAGACATCTAAACCGGAGGACTAATACCGTCTAAACTTCAGCCCGAGGCCAAAAATTACATTTGTTAGAAATATAGGCAGCATTCGACACATTTTAATTCCGAATAAAAGCATGTAAATCATAATGACAATTAGTGATCCAGTGAGAACATGATATGTGCATGTGTTCAAGTTCAATCTCATATTAAACAAGAACAAAATAAAGAACCACAGAAGGTTCAGAAAGTACCCTGAGACGGGGCCGCTGCCGGAGGCATTGGCTGCGCCGTTATCAACTGGATTAGTCATACTAATCGGTTGACCTTGTTCGGTGTAGCCGTACAAATTCGATGCAGTGACGAGTTGATGCAATGCAGTCCCTCGAACGGCACCGGGAAGTAGTGAATGTAGTCGTACAGGCCAACAGGAAGAAGACGATGCAGACGAACTTGAGCAATCGCGTGAAGACGCTCCCCAAAAACCTTATCGCCTGGCTATCCCGAGCAGGATCTCAAGCCAGTCGAGGTTCCGGAGGCTCTGCTCTCGCTAGAACTGTGCGCGCAGTGCTAGCGATGGGGAGGCAAGCGTTGCAGCAGAAACAATGAGGGAGAAGGGAGATGTCTCCTAAACAGGAATACCTGAGGGGTTGTGTTGGTGTGTGTCTCTGGGTAGGGGAGGGCCTCCTTTTATAGGCGCTGCCTGACGGAGGGGGATGCACCTGGACGCCTCTGCAGGAAAGGCAAGAATCCCGCGGAGCAAATAAGGCACGTCCCTGTGAGCGTTTAAGATAGGTAATTGATTCTGCCATAATCTCGTTGATTTGCAAAACCAATCACAGCACCGCAACACATCACGTCCGTCCGTCCGTCGCGTCGCGCCACGCCTCGCCACGCCACGCCACGGCCCGGCGAGGCGAGCGAGCGCGCGCGCGTGTGGCATCCCGGTTACCCTTTGCTAACTTCATATTGGGTGTACCACGTGTCCACCTAATAAGTTGGTTGATATCCTCTTAACTACCAATATGGTAGTAACCACTTTTAACTCCCTTTGCATTAATCGTGGGCCTTAAATATTTTAGATTTAATTGGAATATAAAAGGGCCAAGCCCAAATAAATCCAACAATCCCCACCAATATTTCACGGCACACGAGAAATGCCCTCAGCTCCATTGCTGTTTTGATATACCAGTGTTTCGGTAGAGACTGTTAAGTTGAACTTCCACCTAGAGTAAAGGCTACGCTCATCCACAACTGACCAATAGACTATGCCTTGAATTGGCAGTCTTGTGCGAACAAGTTTTACCAGAACCCTTTTACTGATACTAGGCTGCTTATTGCATCCTCGCGGTTTGGAGCATATAAGTCAAACTCCAGGCCTTTCATGAGTATCTAGAGATAACCCACTCTCATAGACTGTGACTAGCAGTCGAACTCATATAGGTGTAATTCTCATAAGATGTTCTGTAGGTCAACATCTCTGCTTCTCAAAAGCCACTCGAATTACATTAAGGTGTACACCATCCTGCCATACAGAAAAGAAGAGAAATGCATCCACCCTGAAATTAACTCGTTTCAAAGGTTCTCTTCTCTCAGTCAAACAATAGTTTGTTTCCTCATCCTAATTCACGGGATCTCCGATCACATAGGACAGTTTCCCACTATTGAGTGACTCACATGGGTCTCATTCCCAATTCCTTGGATGCAAAATCTATCGCATTTCGTGAAAGACCCTTTGTAAATTGATCTGCCGGGTTCTTAGCCGTCTGGACATAGTCCAAGGCAATTACTCCGAAGGTTCTCATTTTCCTGACAGACTTCAACCGCCTCTTCACATGCCTTGATGACTTCATGTTATCCTTAGAACTGTTTACCTTGACAATCACCGTCTGGTTATCACAGTTCATTAGAATCGTTGGTATCGGTTTTTCAACCACTGGCAAATCCATAAGGAGATCACGTAGCCACTTGGCCTCCATTGTGGCGGTGTCTAATGCCGTGAGTTCTGCTTCCATGGTAGACCTCGTTAAGATGGTCTGCTTGCAAGACTTCCAGGAGACAGCACCACCTCCAAGAGTGAACACATATCCACTTGTGGCCTTTATCTTATCGGCATCAGATATCCAGTTTGAGTCACTAAAACCCTCCAGTACCTTCGGGTACCCAGTATAGTGAATCCCATAGCTCATTGTACCCACTAGGTAGCGCATTACTCTGTCCAGAGCATTCCATTGATCATCTCCCGGATTTGACACGAACCGGCTAAGTTTGCTTACGGCAAACGAGATGTCAGGTCTTGTAGCACTAGCTAGGTACATAAGTGAGCCTATGATCTGGGAGTATCTGAGCTGATCTTTCATGTCCCCATTATTTTTCTTTAGTATTTTACTGGCATCATAGGGTGTTGGAGCAGACTTGCAGTCACTGTATCCAAAGCGACTCAAGACCTTTTCCACATAGTGGGACTGTGTAAGTGTCACCCCACCATCACCTTCTTTTACCAGCTTAATATTAAGAATAACATCAGCTTCACCCAAATCTTTCATCTCGAAATTTTGAGACAAGAAGTCTTTGACCTCCTTAATCACGTCAAGACTTGTCCCAAAAATCAAGATGTCATCAACATACAAGCACAGGATCACTCCTTTGCCCCCACCATAGCGATAGTACACACATTTGTCAGCT
>CM014275.1:1388391-1438077 GCA_004135705.1 Alloteropsis semialata
CAAGTTCAATCTCATATTAAACAAGAACAAAATAAAGAACCACAGAAGGTTCAGAAAGTACCCTGAGACGGGGCCGCTGCCGGAGGCATTGGCTGCGCCGTTATCAACTGGATTAGTCATACTAATCGGTTGACCTTGTTCGGTGTAGCCGTACAAATTCGATGCAGTGACGAGTTGATGCAGTGCAGTCCCTCGAACGGCACTGGGAAGTAGTGGATGTAGTCGTACAGGCCACCAGGAAGAAGACGATGCAGACGAACTTGAGCAGTCGCGTGAAGACGCTCCCCAAAAACCTTATCGCCTGGCTATCCCGAGCAGGATCTCAAGCCAGTCGAGGTTCCAGAGGCTCTGCTCTCGCTAACCGTGCGCGCAGTGCTAACGATGGGGAGGCAAGCGTTGCAGCAGAAACAATGAGGGAGAAGGGAGAGGTCTCCTAAACAGGAATACCTGAGGGGTTGTGTTGGTGTGTGTCTCTGGGTAGGGGAGGGCCTCCTTTTATAGGCGCTGCCTGACGGAGGGGGATGCACCTGGACGCCTCTGCAGGAAAGGCAAGAATCCCGCGGAGCAAATAAGGCACGTCCCTGTGAGCGTTTAAGGTAGGTAATTGATTCTGCCATAATCTCGTTGATTTGCAAAACCAATCATAGCACTGCAACACATCACGTCCGTCCGTCCGTCGCCTCACGCCACGCGTCACGACACGCCTCGCCTCGCCACGCCACGCCACGCCCACGGCCTCGGCCCGGCTCGGCGAGGCGAGCGAGCGCGCGCGCGCGTGTGGCATCCCGGTTACCCTTTGCCAACTTCACATTGGGTGTACCACGTGTCCACCTAATAAGTTGGTTGAGATCCTCTTAACTACCAATATGGTAGTAACCACTTTTAACTCCCTTTGCATTAATCGTGGGCCTTAAATATTTTAGATTTAATTGGAATATAAAAGGGCCAAGCCCAAATAAATCCAACAACATTAGCTCATTAGCCCTTAAAGAGGAGCTAATGCAGGCTTAAGTTCTCTCGTGTGAGGAACCGACCAAATTAAACCTATTTAATCAAGTGTCTTCCATTGGCCAACTCAATTAAAGGAGCCTAATCCCGGTAGTCCTTGAAATGTGTCATGAGCAAGCCCAGGATTTATACACACCTCACAAAGCACAACATAGTGAAACATCATCACAATATAACATTCTACACATAGTTCACATACATAAAGAGATTCAAGTTATTACATAACCAAGTTCAGAGTTTTAACAACGGAAAGTCTACATCGTACTCATACGATAGTCCAAAAGCAATATATAAGAGAGTCCACACTATATGCCGATAGTGCCTCTCCACATAAACCAACGGCCGTCACTCCCTACCCGCGCCTCCGTCCGCGGGGTAGAAGAAGCAAAACACGGCCTCCGACTGCTCATCACCTGCATCAACTTAAATGCAACACCTTGAGTACAAAGGTACTCCACAGGACTTATCCACATAGGGTATATATATGTACCTGTCGGATATAAATATCCAGGGCGTCTAAACCACGAGGATAAGACACCCAAATCTAACAATGGCCAACTCCTAAATAAGCCCACGCCGCAACCGAGTCTCACCAACGGCTCGGCCATGACCCGGCTGCGGCCCAGCTACAGCCCAGCTGCGGCCTGGCTGTGACCCGGCCACGGCTTAAACACGTCACACTCCGCGTCGCTCTACCCCCGAGGGCAAGGTGACCGAGATCGGACGAGCCATTCCGCCTCGCCCGACCCTACGAGGGTCGGACGCGGAAGCCACTATAGGCGGGGCGTCAGCCTCGCCTGACCCGCACAGGGTGTGGGCCCGCCAGCTGTCTCTCCGCCTTGCCCGACCCTCTCAGGGTCAACAAGCTATCATGACCGAGGGGCTGGGTCTGTCAGACGTGGCAAGCCCAAGATGTGACGGAACGCTGCCCATATTGAACGCCAGGGCGGGCACCGCGCACCTAATACACCAGCATACCCAGCCTAAACTAATGATGGCGGGTTGGCATGCTCAACACCTGCCTCATCATAAACGAGCGATGGGACGGCGCATACACGCGTTCGACCCCAGGCGAGGAACAGAACGCTGACGGTCCTGTTTCACACTCCACCCTTGCACGGACATCATTTCCCGCAGTAAATGGAGCTCTGGCGCACGATATCGAGACGCCAAATATCACTGACGACTATAGGATGCTCATTATGAGTCCTCTCCACGACCTCCAAGACAGGACACAGCGGCAAGCGGAGAAACGGAGGCCTGCCCGTCCCCTTGGGCCCTTTTTCTTTTCTCCCCCTCGGGATCCTCTTCCTTTTTATCCAACAATGTATCCGACCTGGTCCTTTCCCTTAGACTATAAAAGGGAAAGGAGGGCCAACCTTGTTGCCCCCTTCCCCACCATAGCTCGCACAATCCACCCAACACTCAGACACACGCTCACAGAGACTTGGGAGCCCCTCCCCCTCTCGACCGCTTATAACCCCTACTACGAGCAACGCGAGTAACACGAGCAGCATCGAACTGGACGTAGGGCGTTCGTGCCCGAATCAGTATAATTCCTTGTGTCCTCTCGTGAACCATCCGGGCCTTAGCACGCAATCGCACAAAATTTACTAGTCGGCAGTTTCCGACGTCGACAGTACCCGACTCCAAGGAATATGCATATGGATAAGTAGCAAGGGAGGGTTGGATAAATAATTTTGCATAAAAGCCTTTACTCTTTGATGAAGTTATAATAAGCAAAAGACATGGCATAAGCTACTCTAGATCATTCATCAATACAATTGCATACATAATAAAGTGTGATCATGTGACATAAGCTCAATCTTCCATGAACTCCCAACCGATAACCTATGTTGAAGCGAACCTCATAGAGCATGCTCAATGACCGAGAGCGTGGCTATTGCAATAGATTAATACCCTGCAGGGGTGTACAACTGGAACCACACGAAACAAGGCTTGCCACCATACCCTATGCCTAGAGTAAGCATTGGCTCAAGTCCCTACCATTCACATACCCACAACCGACAATGATCGAACGGCCGGGAGAGACAAGTGCAATGGAACCGCCGACTACACTCCATCACCACCCGCGCCGAATCCGCCCAAAGCAAGGTGTGACTTATGCTACTTAGCTTCCATTCCTGATCGAACTATGTGGTTTGTACGGATAAGTGCTCAAGAGACCGGCGACAATCCATATCCCTATCCGACTTAGCAAGTCTCCACACTTGCTCAAGTCCCGAGTCATCATTCATAGTTGCTCATCTTTTAACCATTCATAGCTACTTGATATTTAGTTTATCAATCACCCTATAGCTCGCAAGTGGTGGTGACCTTGCCACCTCTTGACTTCTACTGTAGCTAAGCATGGCTAAGCAATATAATCGGGACACCTAGCAGGCATAATCTTCTAGAAAGGATTGAACTTAATCAAGCAGGATCATGCATCAATTGGGTTCTACTCAAGCATAGTATATAACCATAACAAATGCACAAGCAAGACTCATAGACACAATTTGATCCAAAATAGGGAGAGATATGCTTAGCAATGTGCCTGCCTTGAGGCTCGGCGGGGATGTCGTCAGAGAAGGCCTCCGACTCGGGCTCCGCCTCCTCAACTTCCGGTGCTTCGTCCTCTACACGAATGCAATGATGCTTGGTAAATAAACATGCCATAAATGATTGCAATGATGCATGAAATGACAGGATAAACATTGCATAAACATGTATAAAGCATCTCTAAATAAGCTAGGTACATAACATAAGTGTAGGTGAAGCAACCCTAAAAGCATGTGTGCTGGACGAGCAGTGGCGGAACGTCCGCGTCCAGATGGCGGACCATCCGACCATAATGGCGGACCATCCCGCGGACCGTCTGAGGGTCAAGTGCGGACCGTTATGGTGAAAAAGAACCGATTCGGGACAAATTTTTGGGCATAAGGGCGGACCGTCCGCGTCCAGGGGCCGGATCGTCCGTAGTGCAAATTTCAGCACTTGCAGAAACGACTATATCTTCTGTTCCGGGGCTCAGAATGACCTGCGGACCGTCCGGCTACAAAGGGCGGACCGTCCGCAGTTCAAAGGTGTTGTGCAACACATAAAAGTGCAGAGGCTCGGTGTGGGGTCGCTCGTGAACGGCGGACCGTCCGCGCCCAGTGGGCGGACTGTCCGCAGCTGCGGCCGAGGCTCGCCGACGACTCCGGCGACCAAACGGGATGGGGTTTGTTGCTATAGACTCCTGGGAACATGGGGAGTAAGGTTTGGCAAGTGTATTTGACATGCACTAAGTTTCCAAAGCTCTAGGTCATCAATGGTGATTCTCTCCAATGGGGATCAAGAAGTCAATCCTAGGGCAATGTCTATGGATCGGGGGATGGAGTAGCTCACCGGCGGTGAGAGTGACTCCGGTGAGGTGCCACGGGTTGGAGTAGAGTGGCCTTGGTGAAGCTTGAGCTCGGGCTTGGCTTGAAGCTTGGGGAAGAGGATGAAGATGGAGGAAGGAGAGCTTGGGGAAGATCCTTGCTCCAATCCCCAAGGAAAAAGAAGAGATCGGGGTGGCGTGGCGCGTCTCCAGTGAACTCTGGCGGTCCTCCGGTGAAGCTCCAGCGAGGTGGTGGTGCTCCAATGGAGGAGAAGCTTGGGGTCCTTCTCCAATGGCTTGAGTGTAGAGAGAGAGAGTTGGAGTGAGTGGGAGGAAGAGGGAGTGAGTTGCAGCAGCTCTGGTGGGGAGAGGGGGCGCGGCTGATGAGCGGGCCCCATGGGGCTACGTGGTGCGCGAGTACTGCGACCGCGCCACGCAAGCGCCAGGCGGTGGCGGACCGTCCGCCCGTGAGGCGCGGACCGTCCGCGGGTGACGTGGCGAGGGACTGACCGAGTCGTGTTGACCGTGTCTACGTGGCAACTGCGGACCGTCCGCATACAAGGGGCGGACTGTCCGCTGCCACAAATGCAAAAGGGCTTAGCCCTATAGTTTAATGCTTAATGATGCTTTTAAATGACATGCTTAGCCTTAATTAAGATTAGGGTCGTTACATCTGGAGTCTGATAAAAGACACCCGTGCCATCCTTGATCCTTCTCTGCTCCCGAGGCCTGTATGCAGGCCAAAAGTGCCATTTTAATGAAATTATCTCACTCCATTAGTCGGGATTCAATCAAGAGCGAGCTAATTTGGATAGGCTAAAATTTAGCCAGCTAAAGTTTTGTTCTGGTTAATCTAAACGGGGCCTTAGCCTAATGGACTGAACTTTTTCTTCTACTCGCACTAGAAGAGGGGGGGTGGGGGATAGAAAATACCAGTGAATAGGAAATAAAAAGCAGCACAAAAATATCGGTGAATTATCAGCCTTTCAGCACATCATGGAGAAGACAACAGAAGCACCATTCATCGATATTTCTGTCTCTAGACCATTTCTTTTTTTAGCCTGGATTCCTAGTATACAAGCTATAATATCTAAACTCTACTCAACACACTCACACCACACACACGCACCCCTAGAACTACAACCTATACACGTCTTGCGTCCTTCTAGAGATAACCGAAGCCGCAACTTCGTAGACGACCGGCACGTCGTAGTCTCCATTATGGCACCATGTGGATATTCAGAACCTACAGAAATACACTGGGGAAAGTACCCCAAGATAGAAAATCCTGGATCGCTCAAAACTTTAACCCAGGACTGATGGGTTCGTAACCACCGAACCAATCCACTGAGCTATCGCTCAGAGCTCAGGTCCTCTGTCTCCAGACCATTTCAGGAAACAATGCAATGAACATTTCTAATTTTTTTATTTTAGATGGCAGAAAACATTTTCTCTGTCTGCGTATCATCTTACTCACCACCCAATTTTCATTTCTAGTTTTCTGTAACTTTTTTGAAGCACCAAAGAGGAAGCGAAAAAGTTCTTTTGGCATCCCCCAAGTATTGTCCGATACCAGATTTTAAAGTAAAGGGATGGATGTCCAACCCGGTTTTGTATGTGGAGACGGAAGTCAGGCAATAGTTGAGCACCTTGCAAGGAATTTTTCCACGTGAAAACACCAAAACGCCACTATAATCTCAATCCGGCCCATTTTTACATTTGAATCTCGACCGGCCCATATTTTGGACCGGCCGAGTTACCGGCCCAATTAAGCCTTCGTGGGCCTGCCTACTGCTGCTTGAACTTGGCGTCCACGAGGAGGCTCGTCACGAGACCGCTTCATCATCATCGGTCATCGGAGCCCTGGCGCAACCCTAGCACCTGCCGCCCGGAGTGCCGCCGCGGCGCCGCCACTCCTTCCAATCCCCCACCTCGCCGGCCGCGCCTCCTCCCGTCCGTCAAGCCGCTCGTCTCATCCTGCCCTCAACCCTACGGATCTCTTCCATTCACTGCATAACCCCTCGCGAGGGAGTTGGGGGAGCGTCGGCGTCCCATCTGCCGAATCGGCTAGGGCGGCCCGCGAGCATCCAGGCGGCTGCTGCAGAGCTCAAGAGTTGCCTGCACCGACCGGTCCGCTGAAGGCCGGGAGCTAGGGCTACAGTGAATAGAAGCGATTTGGGGGCGATTCACAGTCACCACCGCCGCCCGCCCCAGTTTCCTCACCGGTTAGGCCCCTCCGGGGCATAGCCGCCGTCATCCCCTTTACTCGCTGGTCAGGCCCCTCCCGGTCGACGCCGCCGCCGCCCCATTTGCTTGCCAACCAGACCCCTCCGGGTCGACGCCGTCACCGCCGCAGCTGTTTTTCGCCTCGTTGGTCCAGGCGCCGCGGACGTGTTGCCTTTCGTGGTGGTGCGACAACTCTCTATCTCCGGGTCAACGCCGCCGCTGCAGCAGCAGTACCGCCTCTTCGTCGACCTCGCTGAGCCAGGTGCCGTCGCCAGGCGCCGTGACTCTCCTGACTTCGAGGTTTGTTGTTTGCTGCCTCAATCTGTGAATAGCTTGCTCATTTGTGAATTGGAGGAAATTGGTCTTGTGGGATTTCGTTGTCACAGCTTTCGTTGGAAATAGAGGTGGTCCGTTGCTAAAAAGCTTGTTTTCTGAAGCTTAGTACAACCATAATAAGGGAAGAAAAGGGGAAGAATTGTAAGAGCATCTGTTTTATTTTCTGATAATTGGCTACAAAAAGTAAATTTTGAGTATATACCGTATTATTAGAAGGGATGGAGGAGTTTCAAACCAAGTTTGGGCATTTGAAGTTGTCAGCTGCAGAAAAGGAAGAAATCCAAATTACGTTTCCCAAAAATGTACAAAAGTCACAGGCAATAGGGAAGTTGCTGTCTGAGAATCCAATACCAGCAAAAATAATGGCGCAGAAACTAGGAAAGATATGGTGTCCGTTAAGAGGAGTATTATGCAAGGATCTGGGTGAAAATCTTTTTTTATTCACATTTCTGCAGAAACTAGGGAAGATAAGGGCTTTACAAGAAGGACCATGGAATTTTATGAGAGATTTACTAGTCTTGGAAGATTATGATGAGACAAAATGTCTAGATGATTTGGATTTCTCCTACATTCCGATCTGGATTAGAGTCTCAAATGTCCCAATGGGTTTGATGACTAAGGAAATAGGTGAAAAGATTGGTAGAAAGGTCGGTAAGGTAATAGAAGTACAAAGCGAAAATGATAATATAGCAATCGGAAGATTCTTACGGATTAAGGTTAAGCTTGATATTCGAAAATCACTGATGCGAGGTGTGACACAATCGGAAGATTCTTACGGATTAAGGTTAAGCTTGATATTCGAAAATCACTGATGCGAGGTGTGACACTTGCTGTAAGTGAACGAGGAAGGAAGATATGGTGTCCTCTTATGTATGAGTTTTTGCCTAACTTCTGTAACATGTGTGGTTGTATAAGCCATAGTGAAAAGGCATGTGCTATAAAATTAAAGAACGGTGAAGTGCCACAATGGGAAGATAGTCTACGTTACATGCCACCAAGAACGAGACCTGATGATAAAGTACCATATTCAAGACCAGGATGTAGAGAGAGTTTCAGAAGCCCGAATAATGGTGGAAATCAAAATCAACAGAGGAAAGACAAGACATATAATGACGGCCCAATGCCGAAAAAGAGATTTGATGATAAAACACGATACTCAAAAGAAGGCAGAAAGGGGAGCTTCTGGGAATCGTACAACTCCGGGAGCTGGAGATGCAAAGACAGAATGGGTAGTGATAGTCCTACATGGAAAAAAGATGTAATGGGAGGTAAGAAGGAAGAGGCTGCAACACCTAATAATGTTACGGACTCGTGCGTCAGGGATCCGTATATAGAGGTAGAAGGACATAATAATGAAAATGAGAGCCCACCAACTTTTAATGATAACAAAAATAATCTTGAGAATAGTAATAAGCTTGATGGGATAGATAAGATAAAAGAGAGTGTTGGTAACAAGGAAGATGGTGAAAAGCAAGATAAAGAAGTGGAGGATAAGAGAAATGAGGAGAAGAAAGGTGATGTAAATAGTGACATGTACCCAAGGACTCTAGATCGGGCAAGGTCTATGAGCAATGTACACCCGAAGCATATGAATGGAGTAGATTCTCAAAGTGTCATAGAAAGAGGAGATCAAAAGCAGCCTATAAAAGAGAATGTTAAGACCATGCGTAAATTTAAGCGCATATCTCGCTCAAGTGGTGAAAGAAAGTCAGAAAGATTATTGTTGGCTATTCATAAAAGGAAGAGAAATTTGAAAGAGGAGGAAGCCACAAACTCAGATGTGACCAAATCCCTTCCACTAATGTGCAGCTGGGGGAAGAAGTTAAAGCGGCAAAAGAAGGGTGTAGGTTTGGCTGGTACATTGAAGGAAGAGGAAAAAGCACATAATCAGGCGGGCTCCGGGATGGAGCGCCGCCCGAAACAATGAGTTGCTTAAGTTGGAACTGTCGCGGCTTGGGCAATGCTGCGACAGTTAAGGAGCTTCGCGATCTGGCGAAGAGTGTTGCCCCTTCTGTGCTATGTGTTCTCGAGACACAGATTCATAAGAGGGTTTGAAGAATACACTTGGTTTTGATCAATCTTTTGCTGTTAGTAGTAATGACCGTAGTGGTGGTCTTGGTTTATTTTGGAACAATAATACAAGTGTTTCGATTTTGCCGTATTCTCAGTACCACATTGACGTTGTTATAAAGGAGGGGGACCAGGATCCGTGGAGGCTCACATGTGTGTATGGAGAAACACAGACTAGCGAGAAATTTAAAACTTGGGATATGATGAAATTCATCAAGTCCTCATCTCCTCTTCCATGGGTGTGTATTGGAGACTTTAATGAAGTGCTGCATAGGTCTGAACATCAGGGAGTGCAGGAAAGGAGTTATGCACAAATATCAGGCTTCCGTGATGCTGTGGATGTATGTGGATTGAATGATTTGGGTTATGAGGGTCGAAGCTGGACTTATGAGAAGAAAGTTGCTGGAGGGTCCTACTGTCGTGTACGCCTTGACAGAGCGCTAGCAACAGCTGAATGGTGTAGCCGTTTCCCTATGGCAAGGGTGAGTCATTTAACAGCTGCAGCTTCAGATCATTGTCCTATTACTCTTACTTGGAGACGGGAGGAGCCACGCACGAGAAAAAAGAGCCGCTTCTAGTATGAGGTTATGTGGGAAACTCATGATGAGTTTTCTAGTACACTTGCAGACGCTTGGAAAAGTGAGCAAGATGCGTAAAATATAGAAGATCTGCAACGGAAGTTGACACAGGTGAGTAGCCAGCTGCTGTGGTGGGAGAAGATGACCTTTGGAAGTGTGTGGCGAGAGCTACGTAAATTAAATGCTGAGCTAGAATGCATGCAGGCTGATCCACATCGCCTTGAGCCGTCACATGCAGAACTTAAGGTTGTCGAGAGAATTAGAGAGCTGAATTACAGGGAAGAGCTCATGTGGAGGCAGAGGTCGAGAATTATGTGGCTTGCTACGGGAGATCAAAATACACGGTTCTTTCACATGAGAGCGAGCAGGAGGCGTAAGAGGAACAGAATAATCAAGCTACGGAAGCTGAATGGACAATTCACGGAAAATATACAGGAGATGGGCGAGCTGACTACGGAGTTCTACAAAAATTTGTATAGCTCCGAGGGAACAGAAAATATGGAGGAGGTTTTGAGAACGGTTCCTACGAAGGTAACAGCGGCAATGAATGATAAACTTCTCCAGCAGTTTACAAAACAGGAAGTAAAGGAAGCTTTATTCCAAATGTTCCCCACAAAAGCCCCAGGACCGGATGGTTTTCCGGCTCATTTTTTCCAGCGCCATTGGGAGTTGTGTGGGAAGGAGGTTACCTCAATTGTATTGAGGGTTTTAGAAGGGGAGGATGACCTGAAGAAGATTAATGATACGCTAATTGTGCTAATCCCCAAGGTGGCGAGCCCAGAGGAGCTGGGTCAATTCAGGCCGATAAGCTTGTGCAATGTCATATACAAAATAGTGTCCAAGGTGATGGCTAATAGGCTGAAGATCATATTACCAGAAATTATCTCTGAAGAACAATCAGCCTTTGTCCCAGGAAGACTTATAACAGACAACATAATCACAGCATATGAGTGTCTGCATTTTATGAAAAGAAAGAGGGCTCGGGATTTGAGGTGTTGCGCCTTAAAGCTTGACATGAAAAAAGCATATGACCGCGTCGAATGGGAATTCCTTCGCTCAATTATGCTCCGGTTGGGATTCCATCAGGTATGGGTTGAGATGGTAATGAGACGGGTCAATTCAGTATCTTTTTCAATTCTCCTAAATGGTGAGTGTTTGGAGAAATTCACACCGACAAGGGGTATTCGGCAAGGAGATCCTATCTCCCCCTATCTGTTCTTGCTAGCAGCAGAGGGCCTTTCGTGTCTTTTAAAAGATAGAAGTCAATCATTTACACTCAATGACATTAGGGTGGCGCCGTCGGCTCCGATGGTAAACCACCTACTCTTTGCAGATGACAGCCTGTTGTTTTTCAAGGCAGATAGGACGAATGCTCAGGAGGTGTAGGAGTCTCTAAATATTTATTGTAAAGCTTCTGGACAACAAATTAATGTGGGCAAATCTTTAATCCATTTTGCCAAGGGGTGTTGCCAGAGCTTACGGGATCAAATAAAAAATATCCTTGATGTGCATAATGAAGCTTTCAATGAAAAGTATTTGGGTTTGCCGTCAGATGTTGGGAATGCACCTAGTGGTGCTTTCAAATATTTGAAGGACCGGGTTTGGAACAAAATACAAGGATGGATGGAGCAATGTTTATCTGCTGGTGGTAAGGAGGTTCTCATAAAATCAGTTGCCCAGGCGATACCCACATTCTCAATGTCATGTTTCAGATTGCCGCGAGGCCTGTGTCAGCATATTGATGGTCTTTTTCGAAATTTCTGGTGGGGCAGCAAGGATGGAAAAAGAAGAACCTGCTGGGTTGCTTGGGACACCATGGTGCAGCCTAAGTATCTGAGCGGTCTTGGGTTCAGGGATCTTGAGATGTTTAACCTAGCTCTTCTTGCGAAACAGGCATGGCGAATTCTTATTGATGGATCATCTCTGAGTGCTAGAATATTGAAGGCGGTATATTATTCTAATGGAGATTTCTTGGATGCGAATTTGGGAAGTTCGCCTTCATGCATTTGGAGATCCATCGTTGATGGCCGGAATGTTCTGAAACAAGGTCTTATAAGAAGAATTGGGACCGGAGAAACTACGAATATATGGTCGATGGATTGGCTTCCTACCGCAGGATTGAGGAGACCCATCAGGTGTAACACAACAAATCCCCCTCAACTGGTGAGTGAGCTTATTGATGTGTCATCAGCGTGTTGGGATATGGGTAAATTGAAAACTTTCTTTACACCTGCGGATATAGAGGTTATTTCAAATATACCTCTGTGTAATCGACGCCAGGAAGATTTTTGGGCGTGGTATCATGAGAAGAATGGATTTTTCTCTGTGAGATCAGCTTATAGAATGCTAGCATCTATGAAAGCGTCAAGTAATGCTGGGAGATCAAATAGAAAAGAGGAAGAGAAGGAATGGACTAATCTATGGGGAGTTAAAGTACCATCAAAGATTAGAGTATTTTTGTGGCGGCTTGCTAGATGCTCATTGCCTTCTATGGACGTTTTGCACCACAGAAAAATGGCAGATAGCAGTTCTTGTTCGATCTGTGGAGCAGCTGACTCATGGAAGCATTCTCTTCTAGAGTGCAACATGTCTAAAAGTGTGTGGGCACTAGAAGATGATGACATTTCAGAACTGCTAAGTGAGACATGTGAAGTGGACGCAAAGGGCTGGTTACTATCAGTAATGAAGGGCCTGTCACACGATGATTTTGTACGAGTGACAGTGACATTATGGGCAATCTGGTATGCGAGGAGGAAAGCGATACATGAGAATACTTTCCAAAGTCCTCTATCCACGCATTGTTTTGTTACCAAATTTGTGACGGATCTACAGAACTCAAAACCACACAAGGTGGAGAAGGCAGTTGTGCAGGCTCGTCCTCGGTGGATTCCCCCACCGGCAGGATTGATGAAAATCAATGTGGATGCAGCTCTATCTAAGAGCTCGGGTGTTGCATCAGCTGCAGCAGTTGCAAGAGATATGGGAGGTAATTTTTTGGGAGCATCAACTGTGGTCTTGTCTGGTTTAACGGACTCAGAAACCATGGAAGCGATCGCATGTAGGGAAGGCATAGCGCTGGCTAGTGATCTAGCTCTCCAAAACTTCAGGATAGCGAGTGACAATTCTTCAGTCATTCGACAAATAAGAGAAGGAATGGATATGGGTCCATATGGGCACATTGTTCGTGAGATTTTGTCTAGAGCTAGAGAGTTCAGGAGAACGGAGTTTGTCCATGAGTATCGAGAGTCGAATGAAAATGCTCATATTTTAGCTAGGAGTTCTATTTATATAGTGTTGGTCGTCATATATGGTTTATGGCGCCACCAGATGGTGTTTGTATCATCCGCAATGTTGAATAAAGCGTGGTGATGTTTAAAAAAAAAACGAGGAGGCTCGTCCCACATTCCCGTTCGCCACCGGCGCGCGGCGCCCGCGCCATCTCGCCGCCGCCACGGCGGCGGCGGAGTAGAAGTTGGTGAGGGGGTACTCGTAGATCTTATCCATCAGCCGCTCTATCGTCTCCTCCGGCACACCGCTGGCCACGACACCGTTCGCGGCAGGTGCGCCGGCCTCGCCGCCGTCCGCGTCGGAGGGCGAATGCTGTGGCGGCAGCGGCAGCGTCTCCACGGGCTTCCAGATCTCCCTGAGGCAGTAGTTGACGCGCTTCAGATGCACTAGCATCCTGGCCGCACCGTCGCGGTCCCACGGCGCGGCCGCCGCGACGTCCGCGTCACCAACACCAGGGACCACCCCCGCGCCTCCTCCCCGAGCCACCGCGCCAGCTCGCCCCGCTCCTCCGCGCCGCCTCCCCGCTTCCACTCCGGCGGAGACACTGCAGCCGGTGCCTCAGACCCTCAGTTCATCACACGGTGTGAGATGAATTGTATCCCGGCATATGAAGGTGAACTATCTGATTCTAGAAGTTGTTTGGTCCATCTCGTGCCGTGTCTCAAAATTTACACGGTTACTCAATCTTCCATTTGCACATCTGCTTCATAGAAAATATTTCTAAGTTCTAGATACTTGAGGTTAGCGTGGCACATATTTTCATTTTTATGCATACTGAGTTTTCCACTTTTCCTTGAGACAACAAGGTTATCCGTTTCCCTAAATTAAAATAGCATGCCTTGCTCAGATGTTAGTAACTCTGCTGGTTGGTTTCTTAGTCATATAAATTCATACTTTCATTTGCCTTTCTACCTCTACTGTATTATCCTTTGTAAAATAGGAGAATGAAGGTACTCATGAATGAGGTTACAAATAAAGAACTAAATAGTCGTTGTTTTTCTGTAAAAGGTTAGGATGCTCTATATCATATTTGCCTAGTTTTTCTTAGAGCCCTTCTGCAATCAATGGATTCGCTCTACCTTTAAGCTTCAGTTCTTCAAAATTATTGCCAGGTAACCAACTTACTTGCACACATCATGTCGTTTTTGCTTAGTTCCGGTGACGCATTTTAGCGTTGTGGGGCTGTTAAATTAAACATCGAACAACTATTGCTTTGGTTTTAGTTGTTCCTTCTCTAGCCTGGAAGAAGGTCTTACATTATGATAGGATTTCTTGACGCAATGATGTCATGTACGGGCTCGTGTACACCCGACGGCGCAGGGCGCGGGACGTGCGCCGAGCAGCTGAGCGCGCCGGACGCGTCGCGCAACAGGAGATCACGATCAGTGGCTAGAAGGAAAGGATAGAGATTTAGTTTATCATTTACTATAATTAGTCCTTAAGTTTAGGAAGGTTTGTTTGGGCCAAAGGCCATATATTCCCCCCTGTACCGAACAATGAAGGCAAGCAAGATTATTCCCATCTAATCTCCTCCTCTTCCTCAAGTCGCCAGCCAGGGGGCATAACCCGGCCGCGCAACTGACGTGGGGGCATAACCCCGTCGACTACCACGGATCGAGACTACGAGCTACGTAGTCGAGGTCCGGCTTCCTTGGGCTACGCTGCCCTTGACAACCTGGTATCAGGAGTTCGGCGATCTTCCTCCTCCCGCTCCCAACCCACCAAGCCCTCCACAGCCGCCGCAACCCACCACCACAGCTCATCCCCCTCGGCGCCGTCAACCATGGGCGATCAGCCCACCCTCGCTGACGTCATGGCGAAGCTGGAGGCCCTCACCACGAACGTGACGGCCGTGCAGGCCGACCTGGAGAGCCTGAAGGCCAAGGCCGCCTCGTCGTCGGAGAGCGGCGGTGGTCGCAACGATCCGCCCCGCGACCTCGACCGTCCCCCCAAGTTCCAGAAGCTGGACTTCCCGCGCTACGACGGCAAAACCGATCCGATGCTCTTCATCAACAAGTGCGAGTCGTACTTCCGGCAGCAGCGCACCTTGGCCGAGGAGCGCGTCTGGATGGCGTCGTACAATCTCGAGGACGTCGCCCAGCTCTGGTTCATACAGCTCCAGGAGGACGAGGGCACACCGACGTGGGTGCGTTTCAAGGACACCCTCAGTCTGCGCTTCGGGCCGCCCTTGCGCTCGGCGCCTCTGTTCGAGCTGGCGGAGTGTCGGCGCACCGGCACCGTGGAGGAGTTCTCCAATCGCTTCCAGGCCCTACTTCCCCGCGCCGGCCACCTCACGGAGACTCAGCGCGTCCAGCTTTTCACCGGGGGCCTCCTGCCGCCGCTGAGCCACGCCGTCCGGATCCATAACCCGGAGACTCTTGCGGCGGCTATGAGTTTGGCCCGCCAGGTGGAGTCGATAGAGCTCGACCGGCTGCATCAGGCGCCGGCCAAACCTGCGCCTCGCGCGTTTCTGCCGGCCCCGGCACCACGCCCCGCGCTGCCCGCGGCCCCGGCGCTACTCGCCCTGCCGGCGCCAGCGTTACCGGCGCCACAGCCGGCTACCAGCACCCCAGGCTCGGGGCGCGGCCAACCAGGCGAAACGCCTCTCACCAGAGGAGCAGGCGGAACGGCGGCGCCTCGGCCTCTGCTACAACTGCAACGAGCCCTACTCCCGAGGCCACAACCGGGTGTGCCGCCGGATCTTCTACATAGACGGCGTCGAGCTCGGTGACGCCGCGCCAGCCGACGACGAAGCCAATCAGGACGCGCCGGTGTTCTCCCTTCGAGCCGTTGCTGGTATGCCTATTTGCGACACGATGCAGGTGCGCGTGACTGTGGGCGCGGCGACCTTCACGGCCCTCCTCGACACTGGCTCCACACATAACTTCATCGCGGAGGCGGCGGCGAGTCGCACCGGTCTCCAGGCCCACTCCGGTCCGCGCCTCACCGCCACCGTGGCCAATGGCGAGCGGATCGCCTGCCCTGGCGTGCTTCGTCAGGCCCCCATCACCATCGCCGGCGAGGACTTCTGCGTCGACCTCTACATCATGCCACTCGCAGGCTATGATCTGGTCCTCGGTACCCAGTGGCTGGTCACCTTGGGCCCGATCGTCTGGGACTTCACCGCACGCACCATGGCGTTCACACGCCAGGGACGGTCGGTCTGCTGGTCCGACGTGGCAGCATGCAGGGCGCCCCTCCTCGCCACGGTGACGTCTCCGACCGCCCTCTTGGACGAGCTCCTGACCGTCTTTGAGGGCCTCTTCGCCGAGCCGTCCGGACTGCCTCCACCGCGCGCGCGCGACCACAACATCGTCCTCAAGCCGGGCGCGCTGCCGGTGGCTGTCCGCCCGTACAGGTACCCAGCCGCGCACAAGGATGAGTTGGAGCGGCAGTGTGCTGCCATGATCAAGCAGGGCATCGTGCGGCGCAGCGACTCCGCGTTCTCATCGCCGGTCCTCCTCGTCAAAAAGCCGGACGGGTCGTGGCGCTTCTGCGTCGACTACAGGGCGCTCAATGCGCTCACCGTCAAGGACGCGTTTCCCATCCCCGTCGTCGACGAGCTCCTGGACGAGCTCCATGGAGCGTGCTACTTCACCAAGCTCGACCTCCGCTCAGGCTATCATCAAGTCCGCATGCGGCCGAGCGACATCCACAAGACGGCATTCCGGACGCACGACGGCCTCTACGAGTTCCTGGTCATGGCCTTCGGACTGTGTAACGCCTCGGCCACATTCCAGGCACTGATGAACGACGTCCTCAGGCCGTTTCTTCGGCGCTTTGTGCTTGTGTTCTTTGACGACATTTTGATTTACAGTCGCACATGGGCGGACCATTTGCGCCATCTACGCGCAGTCTTCAGCGAGCTACAGCGGCACCAGCTCTTCATCAAGCGGTCCAAGTGCGCGTTCGGGTCCTTGTCCGTCGCGTACCTCGGACACGTCGTATCCGCCGCAGGCGTCGCCATGGACCCAGTCAAGCTCCAGGCCGTGCGGGAGTGGCCGGCGCCACGGTCGGCGCGTGCGGTGCGCGGCTTCCTGGGCCTCGCCGGCTACTACCGCAAGTTCGTCCACAACTACGGCACTATCACGGCGCCGCTCACCGCCCTTCTCAAGAAAGACGGCTTCGCTTGGTCTGAGGAGGCTTCTACTGCGTTTGCCGCCCTCAAGGACGCGGTGACGTCGGCCCCTGTGCTGGCCATGCTGGACTTCTGCAAGACCTTCGTCGTCGAGTGTGACGCGTCGTCGCACGGTTTCGGGGCGGTGCTGGTCCAGGACAGCCACCCGATCGCATTCTTCAGCCGGCCCGTGGTGCCCCGGCACCGCGCTCTCGCCGCCTATGAGCGTGAGCTCATCGGACTTGTTCAGGCCGTACGTCACTGGCGGCCATACTTGTGGGGCCGCCGCTTCGTCGTCAAGACCGACCACTACAGCCTCAAGTACCTACTGGATCAGAGGCTGTCGACCATCCCACAGCACCATTGGGTTGGTAAGCTCTTAGGCTTCGACTTCGCGGTGGAATACAAGCCGGGGCACACGAATGCCGTGGCTGATGCCCTCTCGCGCCGCGACACACCGGAGGAGGGCGCGGTGCTGGTGCTGTCCGCCCCTCGCTTCGACTTCGTGGAGCGTCTGCGCCTCGCCCAGGCAACCGATCCGGCCCTCGTCGCCCTCCAGGAGGAGATTCGCCGCGGCTCCCGGGCCCTGCCGTGGGCGCTGGTCGACGGGATGGTCCAGTACAGCGGGCGGCTGTACATCCCTCCGTCGTCGCCTATGCTGCAGGAGATCTTGGCGGCAGCCCACGAGGAGGGCCACGAGGGTGTCCAGCGTACGCTGCACCGACTCCGGCGCGACTTCCATTTCCCTAACATGAAACGTGTGGTGCAGGATCTCGTTCGGGCGTGTCCCGTGTGCCAGTGCTACAAGTCCGAGCACCTCCATCCAGCGGGCCTCTTGATGCCGCTCCCAGTGCCACAAGGCGTATGGACCGACATTGCCTTAGACTTCGTCGAGGCGCTCCCACGTGTCCGCGGCAAGTCCGTTATCCTTACCGTGGTCGACCGGTTCAGCAAGTACTGCCACTTCATCCCCCTCGCGCACCCGTACTCGGCGGAGAGTGTGGCCCAGGCGTTCTTCGCTGACGTCGTCCGGCTCCACGGCATCCCACAGTCCATCGTGTCCAATCGCGACACGGTGTTCACCTCCAACTTCTGGCGCGAGCTGATGCGATTGAGCGGCACCAAGCTTCAGATGACGACGGCCTTCCACCCTCAGTCGGATGGGCAGTCCGAATCAGCTAACAGGGTCATCATTATGTACTTGAGGTGCTTGACAGGTGACCGACCCCGTGACTGGTTGCGCTGGCTTCCCTGGGCGGAGTACGTCTTCAACACCGCCTTCCAGTCATCGCTGCGCGAGACGCCGTTCCGCGTCGTCTACGGCCGTGACCCTCCGTCCATTCGGTCCTATGAGCCGGGGGAGACGAGGGTCGCTGCGGTGGCTCGGACTATGGAGGAGCGCGCGGAGTTCTTGGCGGACGTCCGCCACCGGCTGGAGCAGGCTCAGGCGGTCCAGAAGCGCCACTACGATCGGGCTCATCGTCCGGTCACCTATCAGGTGGGCGACTGGGTTCTTCTTCGCCTTCGGCAGCGCGCGGCGGCATCCCTTCCCCAGGCGACATCCGGCAAGCTAAAGCCGAGGTTCTACGGGCCCTATCGCGTCGTCGAGCTCGTCAACGACGTTGCTGTCCGCCTCGACCTGCCGGCCCAAGCACGCATCCACGATGTTTTCCACGTCGGCCTACTGAAGCGGTTCCACGGTGAGCCACCGCAGGCACCGCCACCTCTTCCTCAGGTTCATCATGGAGCGGTGGTGCCGGAACCGGAGCAGGCAGTCAAAGCGCGACTGGTCCATGGAGTGCGCCAGATTCTCATCAAGTGGAAGGGCGCGTCACCGGCTTCGGCTACTTGGGAGGACGCTGCAACTTTCCGTGCCACGTACCCGCAGTTCCATCTCGAGGACGAGCTGCCTCTCGAGGAGGGGAGAGATGTCATGTACAGGCTCGTGTACACCCGACGGCGCAGGGCGCGGGACGTGCGCCGAGCAGCTGAGCGCGCCGGACGCGTCGCGCAACAGGAGATCACGATCAGTGGCTAGAAGGAAAGGATAGAGATTTAGTTTATCATTTACTATAATTAGTCCTTAAGTTTAGGAAGGTTTGTTTGGGCCAAAGGCCATATATTCCCCCCTGTACCGAACAATGAAGGCAAGCAAGATTATTCCCATCTAATCTCCTCCTCTTCCTCAAGTCGCCAGCCAGGGGGCATAACCCGGCCGCGCAACTGACGTGGGGGCATAACCCCGTCGACTACCACGGATCGAGACTACGAGCTACGTAGTCGAGGTCCGGCTTCCTTGGGCTACGCTGCCCTTGACAAATGATTTATTCATATACTCATCTTTTTTACAGTTTTCTCAACAGCAGGCTTTGCTTCTTTATAGCTTTATCCGCTAACACATGTTCCCAAAGTAGATTCTGGGTAGACCTAAAACACTGCTGTCCAGCTATATTGGTGCTTTTCCTTACATGTTCCATCCCTTGGCACAGAGGTTGATAGTGCCTTATAGTCTGTCCTTCTGATATGCTATGCCCCATTCTATATTCTACGGTAAACGCTAAAAGTATTAGCCGTTTTGCTCAGTTTAATTATCGTCATTATTGCTAACATCCCTTGCTCTATTCTCCAACAAACAATTTTCCTACATGACTAATTAGGTCCTCAGCTAATATATTTATTTGATTTGTTACATTAGTGATTGATCAAATGGTTCTAGCTAATATACATATTTGATTGGTTACATTAGTGATTGATCAAATGGTTCTAGCCGCAACAAGTGTTACCATTGGTCAGCTAACGAATTGTCCCTGAACTCTATTTTACCTTTTCCAAAATGGCTCTCTATTCATTGCTCATTTGTTCCACAGTTAGTAATTTCTTACATTGTTTAAGATTCAAAACTTTGATGCATCCTACAGTAGGATTGAATCACCTCGAACAAATTTGACGAACCCTGTTCCTATTCAAATTTTAGACCCTATATTTTTTCTGTAATTTCTAAGGCTATCATGGATTTCCTTTATTCCTCATGGAGAATGAGCAACTAAAATGAATTGCCATCATGAACTACAAATGCTACTCTCTATTGCTCCAATCTTCTAGCTAAACTAAAAGGGTTATGTTGTAGATGATGCTTTGGATTTAGAAGTACTTATGATTTTTCACCAGTTATATATGCACTTGTGATTACTGATTATTAATTATCAGGTATCACATCAAAACCTTTCTATCCAAAGTGGCAAAAACGCATCGGCTTTCACCCTAAAATGGACTCACCAAATAGGACCTGCCTTGATGGGCCAAGCAAAAATGCACCCAAAAAAAAAAGGAAAATGGAAGCTTCCTTCCTCAACAGCTCTGTTGAATGGGCCTAAATTGAAAGCATAGCCCTCAAAAAAGAAAAGTAGCCCACAAACATGATTGGGTGCTAAGAGAGGCTACAAAGTAATAATTGGAGTATTTGACTAAAAATTTAAAATATATATAAAATAGTATTGACAAAGTCCAAAGTGTGATCCCGTGGTTGTGACGCGTGTCTATTGAGCCATTGGTGGTCTTCTTGACAATGTGGACCCACTATCTCCCCTTAAAAAGACGCTCCCCCTCCCCCAACCTCACCCCCACCTGGTCATCCCTCCCCACACCTCCTCCCAAGATTCTTGGCTAATCCTTATCCGTCGTCTGCCCTAATCCCCTTGGGCTCCGGCGCCGTGGTGCCTCTGTGTTGAGAGGTTTGTTTTCATACACCTTTTCCTTCCTGCCCATATTATTTTCTGACCTACGAGTTCTTGCCATGTCTCCTGCGGTGTGAATCTTAGTTTTTTGCATCGATCCATCTGATCTTCAAAGCTTGCTTCAATAAAGGTACCATCTTAGTGGTTAACTAGAGGTCTGAGTTGTGATTTGGCCAGGAGATAGTCCCTAATAATATTCTAATTAGCTATGACCCAGGTTACTTGGGAGCAAGCTTCATCAAGCACTGTAGTTAATCTGACTAAGATTTGAGTGGTGTTTTTTATTCTAACATACTGCTCTAATTAGCTTGTAAATGGTCACACCCATCTTACTTGGGAGAAAGCTTCATTAAGCACTATGCCTAAGGTTATTAAGATTTGAGTGGTGATTTCAGTTCTAATATACTGTTTTGGTTACCTTGTAAATGGTTTGTAAAATTGATTTATGCCTTTGGCGGTCTGGAGTTCCGAACAATAATCTAATCAGTTGTGTCCATCAGTGTTAATCAACTTAGTTGGTACACCCATCTTACTTGGGAGAAAGCTTCATTAAGCACTATAAGTCTGTAATAAAGGTTATTAAGATTTGAGTGGTTATTTCAGTTCTAATATACTGTTCGTTAGCATGTAAATGGCTTGTGAAATTCATTTATGAACTGCTGATCTGGATTTCCTAACAATAATCTAATCGGTTGTGTCCTTTGCAGTGTTATTAATCATCTTAGTTGGCACATCCATCCTACTTGCTTGGAGCAAGATTCATTATTAAGGTACTACCTTTGAGCTACTTAAAGATTTCGGTGATTCTGATTCTAATACATTGCTATTATTAGCATATCAATCGTGCATGAAATTTATTTGGGTGCTCAAGGTCTAGAGTTCCTAGTGTCCTGTGTAGGGCTAACCATCTTAGTTGACGCATCCATTTGATCTAGCTTCACTAAGGCATTGTAGTTTAGGTAATAAAATATATATTTAAATGTTTGAGTGATGATTTTGATTCTTAAACCATTCTTGTTAGCATGTAAATCGTCATGAAGTTGATTTGCGCCCTCGAGGTCTGGACTCCCTAACAGTAGTCCAATTAATTGTGCTGAATCGTCTTAGTTGCCGCATCCAATGTGAGCTTCATTTAGGCAGATAGTTAAATATTTCAGTGGTGGTTTTGATTCTAATACCATTCTGGTTAGCATGTAAGTCATCCATGAAATTTATTTGCACCCTCGATATCTGAACTCCCAAACAATATGAATATGATAGTTGTGTCCATGCAGTGGTAACTGTCTTGTTACATCCATCTGATCTGGAAGTCTGCTTCATTAATGTAATGACACGCTAACTAGTTGAACTATTTAGCTTATCCTAAACATCATGTATTAAAAACCGAAGGGAGCACTTAAAAGATTTGAGTCGTGATTTGGATTCTAATAAAACTAGTTAGATATAAATCTAAGTTTTGAGTCTTTTGACATCCATCGATCTGATCTAATTAGCATCGGAGCAGTGATTCGGATTGTAACATTTTTCTAATTAGCATGAAATTTGATTTGCGCACCAGGTCCAAAACTCCAGCTTGCCAGCCGCCATGGATCCTAATGCCGGACCTAGGGCGGCGTGGGTTGCGATCCTCTCCATACTGGTGGTGTTCCTCCTGTCCGCCATCGCCATCTTCCGGCTAGACACCGCTCCGGTCGCTGGAGCCCTGCGCGCCGCCCTGGCGTGCGTAATCTTCATCTACCTGGCGTACCTGTGGTTCGAGGTGAAGGTCAGCTGCTGTTCCCGCCCGGACAGCCCGGACAGCTTCACGAGAACTGGTTCTCCCCGCCGCCGCCACTATCGACTGATGTCGTCGGGACCTCCTTGTCGCCGGGATCCTCGGTAATCCGCGGGCTATCTCCGGAGGCCACCGGTGGCCGTGCATCGCCGTCGCCGTTGTCTGAGGCTGGTGACGTGACGTCTGAGTGTGAGCATGTGGCTGAGCCATCGCCCATTGTCTCCAGTGGAGGCTACTACCGTCCTTCCTCCACCAGAGTTTATCGGTCATCTTCTCGGCGATCGCTTGGAACTTCGGATTATTCGACCTCAAGCGGAAGCGGCTCATCATCTGAAGTCACCGACCTGACGAGTGACGAGGAGGTGGAGTCATGGATGATGGATGGTTCCTTGGCAGCATTGTTGTCTCCGTCGAGCGCAGGAGGAAGATCAAGGCATGTGTACCGTGTACGCAAGGCGCCAAGCTAATCGCCGCTCCCATGAAGGCGCCATGGCATACACCCAACTGAAGCATAGGTTCTACCATCGATCCTCTAAATGATGAGGCCTGCGTAGTTATTAGTTATTATTATTACCAAAAAAGAAAATAAAAAGGAAAAAACAAAAAAATAAAAACAAGAAAGTTTTAAAAAAGAAAAAACTAAAAAATGAAAACAAGAAAGTTCAAAAAAAGAGTAGGGTGTCAGACTTCTCGTTCGGCTGTGTGACGGGTTTTTCTTTCTTTTCTTTTTGAGGCATGTAATTTTATGGATCTGAATGAAGGGATGACAATTGCATGTTTCAATGATGTTGTATTTGTGATTGTGTTGTGTTCTCGAATCAGTGACGAGAACGCCAGCAAATGGTGACAAAAAGTTAGCCGCAGCATTTGAGCAGCTTCCGTTAATGGATATTTTTCCAGAATATTTTAGGCAACAATGCAAAAGAATTTCTCCTTTTGTTCAGATGGAAGCAAACATTTTCCTATAGCTGGCATATCATCTTAGTCACCACCCAATTTCGTTTCTAGTTTTCTGTAACCCTTTTCAAGCACACCAAAGGGGGAAATGCAGCCCATTTTTACATTTGAATCTAGAACGGCCCATGTTTTGGCCCATCCAAGCTAACGGCCCAATTAAGCCTTCGCTGGCCCGGCCTGCTGCTTGCCTGCTTGAACAAGCTTCAACGAGGAGACATGTCACCGTCAGTGCGTCACCCCTTCAGCCCTTCTTCCCGTTCGCCACCGGTGCCGGCGCCGCCTCACCGCCGCCCAGCACGGCAGCGGCGGAGTCGACATTGGTGAGGAGGTACTCGTAGATCTTCTTCCTCAGCCGCTCTATCGTCTCCTCGGGTACGCCACTGGCCACGCCGCCGTTCAAGGCGGGCGCCGCGGCCTCGCTGTCCGCGTCCGGGGACGGGTGCTGCGGCGGTGGCGTCTCCGCGGCCGTCCCGATATCGCTGAGCCAGTCGTTGACGCGCTTCAGCTGCGGGAGCATCCTGGCCGCGCGGTCGCGGTCCCACGGCGCGGTCGCCGCGACGTCCGCGTCCAGGAACCGCTCCACGAACGCCAGGAACCAACCCCGGGCCTCCTCCCCTAGCCGCCGCGCCAGCTCGCCGCGCTCCTCGGCGCCGCCTCCCCGCTCCCATTCCGGCGGAGGCACCGCAGCCGCCGCCGCTGCAGCAGCGGCAGCGGCCGCGGCGGCGGAACCCGATCTCACCTTCCCCTTTGCCGGCGACAACCGCGACTTCGCTGGCGGCGACGCCTTCGCCGCCGCCGCGGCTGGCTTCGCTGCCTCGTCGACGAGCACAACGGCCAGCGGGGAGACGGCGTTGGCAGGGGCCGGTTTGAGGTTATGGAGGGAGAATGCCGAGAGGTCTGTGGCGAGCCCGGCGCCCACCCAGGAAGCTGCCCGGCGGCGGCGCTCCGCGGCGACAGCCAGGGTCTCCTCGTCGGGGGTGGAAGTGTCGCTCGATGCTGATCGATCTGGTGACGTCGCGCTGGAGGCCGTGGCGGTGGCCTTGGTTAGCGACTCAGTAACGACGGTGGCGCGGGAGAGAGCTCCATGCAGAGCAAGGAACTGCTCGACGGCAGGCTGTGGGTTCTGCTCCTCTGCCGACGAGCTCACCTCCGCATACGAGCTGCTCAGAGCAACAGAAAGATGAGGTCAAATTCCCGCGCGCAACAGTGCTGATGATATAAGTGAGTAACAAGCAAAGTTAAATTGCAGAAATCTGAATTTTGCATTACTGTTCTGAAGAATATAACAACTAACGTGCATCAAAAATTCAGATGTTGGTCAAGGCTAGAATGGGGCAAAACAAATTTGCATTTACCACTGACCAAAACTAGAAGTGATGTAAAGCCTGTTGGTTTCATACGTTTTTTTAGATCGGTTTCATACTGTTTCCAATTTCACATTTACCCCTGAACAGGAAAGAAAGATTTTCATACAACTGTTAATAGGACAAACATTGCAGGGGCAAGCAAATAGGATCACTCCTTGTTTGGCTATATTGCGACAAGTGAAGCTGGGTAGCTGGCCATCCATGCATAGCATGGACTCCAGGTTCAGCCATTCAGTAAAAGTGTTTAGACTGTCGGCAGAGCAAAGGAACACAGGAGCAATGTGAAGTCTGAACTCAAAACATGTGCACGAACATGATGGCTAGTCCATGCCTGGTCAAAGGGAGACGAAGCAAAGATGGGAGTAGGTGATAGCATCATCGAATCATGCATGCCAGCTAGAGCTATGACACTTGGATTGTGATACCAGCGATTGTCGTGGAAAATATTTAGAAGCCATGTGAGAATCGAAATACATATCAAGAGAATCAACCACTATCCTAACTGTCGGCTATTATAAGCCACGTAAAGCATGGATAGATGCTATCCATAGATGTGGATTGAAATGCTCAAATTTCGGATAGATAAACGAAAACCTTTTGAAGAGCATTTTTAACCAAATAATAAGTCAATGGGTATACTCAATAGTGGCCAATTGGCCATGGTTATGACTAAGAACTTAGTGGAAATTTATACCAAAATTTACAAACTTGATATATCTTTCTTCATTTTAATTATTGCAGAGCACAGCTGGCAATACATAGAATTTTTCTGTAATCAAAATCTATTTTAATAGGAGCTAACATCAGGTTCCAGGCTGCCAGTACTATTAATTCTTGCACCTATATTAAACAGTACTACTTTACTATCATACATAGCAGCAGTCTGTAGTGGTACCTCAAAGCATAGCTCCAATAATACTTCATAAATTATAACTGTCATGTGTATCTAAATGTAGAAGTGGCACTGGAAATACAAAATACTAAGGTAGAATCAGACAAAGGGGAAAAAAAGAGGAACAGCTCGATACAGAAACATTTCGAAGTCATTTGGAGTATTAAGAACCATACGTCATTGTGTTGACACACATAACTTCATAGAAAATTTGTAATGGCATGATCATAATGATTAATGTGCATGGAAAATTTACCTCAAACAGCGAAGAAGACTCTCTGCTGCAGAAGCTTCTTGCATAGCTTCAACAGCAGCCATTTGTGCCGCATCCCTGTACTTCAAAAGCTCCTGTGTCACAACAAGTGTCCTTATTAAGCACAAGTAAATATGAAGCATTCAACTACCACAAGCTAAAACAATATATCATCCTCTCCTCTTTGGCTAACATAATGTATACCTTGAGCTTATTTGCCTTCAGAATGGATAAAGCTGTTAACAGCAACAGCTGGACTTAATGACAAACAAAAGGGGAGTTCACTCATACCTTTCCTAACTTTGCAAGTGATGGAGGAAGCGCAGTCCATGAAGTGTTAGCATCTGTCAACTTTTTGCTATTTGCAGCAACCTTCACTAGATTTGTGATATTTGGGTTGCTCAAAACCCCAGATGTCCTCCTTATAGGAGAAGAATGCTTATTCACAACTTTGTCAGAATCATCTGCAGGGGCACTTGCTGAGCTCTTCCTGGGTGGAGTCTGAATCTTACTGTCATCCTTGTGCAATGGCTTCTCTTCTGCCACAGGTTTCCGTCTGGGAGTCTGATAATGGAAGAGGCGACAAAGATCAGTTATCAAAGAAACTGTGTGGTGACGGACATTAATAGTACCAATGATGAGTTTGTATAAGTAACTCAATGATCTACATGTTCCTAAAAAGCAACAAATATGCTCAGGTAAGAGTTGTAGATCCTATATTGGTGAAAACTCAAATATTAAAACATCACATTTATAACCATATATGACAAGCATTGTGAACACATACCGAAGAGCTTCGGTTCTCAGACTTCTTCTCAGTTTTGGCAGGCTTTGAGTCTGAATTGCCTTTGCCTTTTGCATCCGCCTTCCCCTCCCAGCTTCTTCTCAAGGCCTTTGGTCCCGATTCAATGCTCAGTATGGTGTTACTAAGTGAATTACTTACGGAGGACTTTCTCCCTGCCGTAGTAGCCTTCAAAACAGAAGCAGCCTTTTCTAACAAGGAGAGTCTAGATGGTGACTGTTTCTCTGCTCCTTTTGTTTTTGTTCTCTGTTTCATGTCATTTGAGAATTTATCAAATGATGCAGGCAGAGAATGGACGCTGGTTGGAGATGAAGGCATTGACCTAGCAGTGGTAGATTTTGCCTTTGAGATAACTATGTCTTTCTTATCTGTAATGCTATTGAGTGCTTGTTTCGAGAGCGAAGAGTTTGACTTGGTGAGCTGGGGTTTCTTGCTTTCTGTCCCATTATTCTTGACTGAAGCATTTATCTTCTCTAGCTTGCTCTGCAATTTCTCCAGTGACAACGCGCTGGCATCTTTCGAATTGCCATTGGCGGATGGTTGGGCCTTCTTGCTGCCAAGAAAACTAGAGGAGCTAGTCACCACAAGATCCTCTGGATTGCCAACACAAGCATGCCGGCCTGGAACTGGCCTGACTCCCCTCAAGATCGGCACCGGAGTGGCTGCCTCGAAACGGTCTACATGGATGAACTGCCCCAGCTGAATTGTGTCGCTCAATATGAGATCATGCTGCTCATCCGGGAGGGAAACATAAGTCGCATGCGACGAATCAGACACCTTGAGGTAGAACCCCTGGTTGGTGAACAGATCAGTCCCTGCAAGCGCGGGAACAATGCTGATAACCTGAAGAAGGGATGACCGGTGCTCGCCTGCGACCTTGACATCGCTGTTCATGTGCTGGAGGAGCTTGAGAAGGACCCCAGGTACCAGCGACGCCATTGCTGTAGCTCCCAAAGCACATCTACCTGTGCATTGTTGAGCACGGTTCAGTCAGAAACCGTAATCACTCTCATATGGCGGACATAACAGCATTGGGTAAAAAAAAAACACAATGATGAGCTATTGGTGGACAACCTGGGCTAGCCGTGACAAAAGTGAATCTCCAACTACCTATAATGAAATAAAAGTTGCAGCTTTACACCAAACTAAATCCAAACAAACGTGTCCGTAGCCTAAACCATATTTGTTGAGTCATAATGAATAGAAAAAAGATGCATTTGTCGCCAAATGCAATCTAGTGATGTACAGGCTCGGAATTGAACTAAAGCTTCACCCAGAACAAAATATAGCTGAAAGCATAATTGATTCTTTTAATTAAAAAAGAGACAAAATTGTGACCAGAAAAAGGCAAAACAAATCCAAGCAACGCAAAAGAGGATGGCTGTGATGTCCAGAAAAGAGACGATCTACAGTGTCGGTACGAAGCATTGGCTACCTGAAAGGAAAGGTGAAGTTCAGTAAAGCAGAACATAAAGAGGTGTACTAGAAACGGTGGCTACAAGGGGCAAGGACGGCGTTGTTCGTTGCAAGGCATTTAATTTCAGTCCGGAAAGAGATACGAGTACGAGCGGATTTATGCAACGAGGACCAACGGAATCGGATGCCCAATCTCATGCATCCTAGAATCCGCGAGCTGGCACTGTTCTATATTCCGATTTCCGAAAGGGAAAAGAAAAACCTCCACACGAACATCGATCGCCACACGAAGAGAGACTGAACCAAATCTTAGCCAAGAGCTCAAGTGAATGAGAGAGCTCGAGCTCATGTGAATGAGAGAGCTGTGGAGTTTGCACTGATCAAGGGAGGTGAAGAAACAATCTTGACAGCAACTACCACTCTTCAGATACCAAATGTTGAGGAAAAAGATTTTTGACAGGAGGAATCGAAGAGAGAGACGGAAGAAACCGAGATTTCTGACGGCCCCAACCAGACGTCATAAATTCCGATGCGCTTTAATGAGCGGAGGCCAGCAGGAGACGAATCTAGAGAAGAGGGGGAATCGAGAATGCGAGGAAGAAGAAGAAGCATCAGTGAGGGGAACACACCTCAGCCCCTCCGCCGCGCACCTTGCTCTGAACACTCGCCCGCGGGGAGGAGACGGTTCTCGTCTCTTCTTCTTCTCCTTCCTCTGAACAAGCGCCCCGAGGCCACTGCTGCAGCAGAGTAGCCTACGATCCTATAAACAGAGGGGCCTCCTCGCCTTGTCGCATCCAGGAATCCCGCCGGTTGGCTCCCGGAGGCGGTGACGACTGACGAGACGAACCACGAGAAGACAGACGGTGGTGTCCCTCCTGCCGCCCGGCGCTTCTCTCTCCTCTGCCGCGTCTGCCCTCTCTCTCTCTCTCTCTCTCTCTCTAAAAGGAGAGGAGAGTGAGGCGACTGTGGAAGGAGAGCGGAGGAGCACGCGGGGCAAGCGAGCGAGGCTGCGAGGACAGACGCCACCTTGCTGTGGGAAAGCTGCGTGGGAAAGCGGCGGTGGGGCCCGGGATGTCAGTGTCCGTGGGTGGGAGTGTGTTGAGGTGAGGCGTCGCTTTCGATGGGGCAAACGGCAAAGCGGAGTTCCAAGGACAAGTTGGAGAAGGGGCAAAACCTTTTTTTTTTTGCCCCTTTCTCCCGCAGCTGGTGCTCACAGAGATTGGAGCAGGGTTTTTCTGCATTTCTCGTTGCTCCTCCCGGGACCAAGAGTGCATCTTTTGATGAGCGTGTGTGATTAGATAAACTTATCTGTAAAGTTCAGTGAATCATCAGACATGGTTTGTGCTACATTGCTACTTCCACTAAGTAAGGGGTGTTTAGATGCACCCGTTATGCATAGTGTTTATGCATTGGGTCGCGTGCACAGAGAGAAGAAATGAATTGACAAGGTTCTCTAGGTGAAAACTTTATGCGTTTTTGGTGAAACTAAACAAGGCCTAAAAAAGAAAGAAGTGGCATTAGCAAAATGAGACTGTGTGTGTCCATGGTCATGGAAAAATAGGACTGTATCTGTGTCCATGTTTCCAAACCCAATATTGACTTAGACTTGTTTAGAACCAAATGCTAAACTTTAGCGTTAACTCATCCAAACATGAGTGCTAAAATCCAGTGCTAAATTTTATCAAGACTCAAAAATTTTAGTTAAGCAGTACTAAGTGTTAATGGGTGCTAAACTTTAGCACTTCCAAACAGGCTCTAGTCAAAGATTTTATGAGTTTGGCAATTATTTATATTCGGACGGAGTGTCCTACTCTCTAACAATGCAACAGATTATCTCATTTTTCTTCAGCAACAACTTGAGCTTTATTTTGAAGATACATCATGTGTGAAGCTCCCATGGACCTGGAAATTACTTCTATTATGACACTAAACTATATGGAAGTGACATCTCTTTTATCATTTTAGTTTTGTCCTAAGACAATTATTTCTATTTTTTACTATCAATTTTCTAAAAAAACTACATAGTTTAGTATCATAATATTTATGTTTATATTCACCATGAGAAGTGTTTTATAATATAATGTGCATGTTATTAAACCACACGGTTTGTAGAGACTACTTGTTACATATAGAAATATTTGAGCTAAGATAATGTCGGAGTGGCAGCTACTCTCTCTACCTCAAATTACAATTCGTTTTGCCTTTTCTAGATACTAATATATCTAGACATAATATATATCTAGATATATCTAGATTCATATCAAAATGATATAAACCTAAAAAAGCCAAAACGAATTATAATTTTGTATGGTCGGAGTATTTTGAAATGAAGCGACAAACAACTCTTCTTTTGAGATGAGGGCCATGGATATAAATCTCTACACATCACAAAAAATTCCAGCTGTGATAAAAATCAGATGGTGAGATCCATGACCATGAGCCAGAGCAGCTAAACGTAGAGTCCCTGTCGAAGAAGTTTGCTTTGCCTGCAGCAACCAAACACACAGTCAAACCCGGTTTGGTCAACGGCTGCACGGGGAACCACGAATTGGATTACCTACCGACACTTCACTCTGCCCTGTTTTCACTTTCAGAAATTAACACAAACATCGAAGAAACTCACTGTGTTAATCGCCCATAGCTTATCTTTCTCTCTTTTCCTCGTTAAAAATGGGTACAAATTCTGACCAATTTTTTTTGTTAAAGAATGAACAGATTATTCTAGAACTGCTGCATAAAATCAATCCAAAAGGAAATATAATTGGTAGCAATTCGGTCAGCGTTGGCATGATAATGCAGTCGCTGCCGATGATCGAATAATTGATAGGGATCCCGTAACCACTGTATAATGTATTGCCGGTTGGTAAACCAGCTGCCAGAGTTTATATCCTGAACCCCCATTTTTTTAAAATTATTATGCATGCCTGCCATCATCGCGTATTAGCTAGAGCTGTCGGTACCGGCAACTACATCGCCCATTGCAAGTTTGCAACAACACCGGTAGTTACATGTATGAAATAATCCATATGGATAAGAAAGTTAGGGCTCAGAAGTATCTTGGTCCAGTTGACCTGATCCCCACACAATGCAGCATCCATGTGCTAATAGTTAGTGGTTCATAAGATTGATCATGTTGTAATATTAATATTATATTTCCAAATTAAAATGTGTGAAGCCCATCTTCTTTTTCTTTCCTTTTGTCGATTTTTGGATAATTGTGTAGTTCCAATAGAAAAGCACTAGAACAAGAAAAGGTGAAATGTATACATGGGCTGATGGGCATGCAATGCATGAGCTCAAATTATTATTTTTTTTAAAAAGTAAGTTATCTTTTGAAAAGCAAGCTAGAGACGTCTACTTTTTCTCGAATTGGAAAAACAAAATACGTGGCAGTAGACCCAAGGCCTCGAAGAGCAAAATGCGGGTATTAAAAGTTTATTACTAAGTGATGTCCCGGAGAGGTACCCGGAGCTGTCCCTGGCGGTGGCGGTGGCGATGTCCAGCGCGATGCTGGCGAGCTCGCGCACCGTGGTGGCGTTCACGCTCCGCGGGTCCGTGCCCAGCACCGCCACGCACTGCGGGTTGTCGGAGCTCTTGCACGTGCTCGCGACGAAGCTGGCGTTGGCGAGCGCCGCGGGGAGGGAGGCGGCGGCGACGGCGAGGAGAACGATGGTCATGGTGGCGATGGTAACAAACTTCGCCATTGCAGTGGAAGGAACTATCTTCCCTTGATTTTTCCTGTGTGTTTTACTGCAGAATTGGCTAGGTTTCCTGTGTCTGATCTGCTATTAAAATTACCGAGCATTTGACCCACTACGAGAGAACTTCATATTGGTGCGCGCACGTTAGTGCCGGTCGTCGTTGAGCCGGCACTAATGTCATCATTTAGTGCCGGCTCCAGGAAACAGTGCCGCGGGAGCCATGTTAGTGCCGGCTAGAATGCCGAACCGGCACTAACGCGCGCTCCCGCAACGGTCAGCACCGACCGAACAGCGGTCAAATGCCCAGTTAGTGCCGGCTGAACTTATCAACCGGCACAAACTTGGCTGGGCGAGTTTTGTGCCGGCTTGCAGCATCAGCTGGCACTAAATGATGCATGTTAGTGCCGGTTGAAGCTACCAGCCGGCACTAAGTCGTCCAACAATAAATAGGCCACCTTCTTCTTCCCCGAGCCTGACTAAAGACATCGATCGATCGGGCTTCTCCTCTCTCCCATGGCAGGTGCCGCAGCGGAGCCACGTTGATGCAAAGGTATTCCCAGGAATACCCAACTTTTCCAAGAAAAATCAAGTATACATGCATCTGCATACTACGTTGGGCCTATTTATCTGTAAACACCGCAGACCAACGACCCATGGCCCATAGAACAAAGCTGCTGCTACTCCGTGCGGCCATGCTCCCGTTGCCCCATCCACCTCTCAGCATTTCTTATTTTATAGGAAACTAGAGATATTAATTTTGTTGATTATAGTCTTTTGTGTGCATGCCTTTCTTGCGGATTGTAGAGATTTGTAAAATAAAGACTTTATGGGAGAGAGTAAGCTAACATAGGCTCAACATCAAGACCATATCCGATTATTGTCAAGAGCGAAAATCTATTGTCCGGACTGAAAATCTAGTTGCTCCTCCTGTTGATCTCGTTCTGTGAGAGTAGCTCAAATCAAAGAATTTTTTGTAGAGCTTTGTGTATTCCTTTTCCACAATGATCTTAATTTGTGAAAAATAAATTGAGAAATATATGGATGACATACTTTTGGTTTGATACTAACATAGCGGATTTTGCATACACCCTGTGCCTTAAAATGTACTATATTTCTTTGTTCCAATCTTTGTCATCTTTTTCTTTTCCATGTATGAAAAAGGTGAATTGATGATTAATTCCTGCATTTCCTACACACTTCATCTGTTTTGCAATCTTTTCATCTTGCATCATCTGATTTTCTTTGTTCAAATCTTTGTCATCTTTTTTTCTTTTCAATGTGTTAGATATGTGCGTGTCGCATGTACATCATTGCTAGTATAGTAATTAAGCCAGAGATTTTTACATTAATTTGAACTATGTAGAATTGCTTTCTTGCTTTTTAGAGAAGGTTTACTAGATATTTTGCCTATCACACATATAGAGTGATTTTTTAAAAGAAAATGTTAGGGAGAATGAGCATGATTTTTTAATTATACATTAATTTCCAACTATTTCATTGTGACATGTGTGTGTATTATTATGCCATTTGTTTAAAAGAAAATATTAGGAAGACTGAGCATGATTTTTTGATTTATACATTAATTTTGAATTATTTCTTTATGATATGTGTGTATATTATTATGCCATTTTTTTTAAAAGAAAAGGCTAGGGAGAAATTTATGTTTCTTTGAATACATTCTGTACTTTATGTCTTTTATTATGGATAAATTTATTGCAGATGGACCGGCAATGGATGTACGGCCCCCGGAGCACCTTGGCGTGGGTTAATGGCCTACGAACGTTTCTCGATGCGGCAATGGCCAACAGGTCACCGAAGGGTTTAATGTGTTGTCCATGCACCGTTTGCCAAAATAAAAAGGAATACAGGAATAAAGGTACTCTGTGGAACCACATTTATGAAAGAGGTTTCATGACCAACTATAGTCTTTGGACCAAGCACGGTGAACTTGGAGTTATGATGGAAGACAATGAAGAAGATGATGATAACAACATTCCAGACTGGGCATTTGTTCATGAAGCTGGTGGCTTTCAAGATGAACCAATGGACGAGGGTGAAGCACATGTTGCGCAAAAGGAGGCACCTGACGAGCTAGGTCAGGTGTTGCTTGATGCACAGAAAAACAGTGAAACAACGACGGAGTCATTCAAGTTCGAGAAGATGTTGGAGGATCACAAAAAACCGCTGTACCCTGGTTGCAAGGAGGAGCAAAAGAAGTTGGGTTCCGCGCTGGAGATCCTTAAATGGAAGGCAACTAATGGTGTCACCGATAAGGGATTTGGTGAGCTATTAAAGATTATAAAGAACTGGCTTCCTGATAGTAACGAACTACCGTCGACAACATACGAAGCTAAACAAATGCTTTGCCCTCTTGGATTGGAGGTACAGAAGATTCACGCATGTCCTAACGACTGTATCCTGTATCGCGGAGAGGAATATGAGAAGTTAGAATCTTGTCCTGTTTGCGGCGCATTGCGGTATAAGATCAGGCGAGACGATCCAGGTGATGTTGATGGGCAGCCAGTCAAGAAGAGAGTTCCCGCAAAGTTGGTGTGTACTTCCCTATAATACCACGTTTGAAGCGCTTGTTCAAAAACAAGGATAACGCTAAGTTGATGCGTTGGCACAAAGAAGATCGTAAGGAAGATCACATGATTAGACACCCCGCAGATGCGTCCCAGTGGAGAAACCTTGACCGAGAGTTTCCTGAATTTGACAACGACCCAAGGAACATAAGATTTGGTCTAAGTGCGGATGGAATGAACCCGTTCGGTGAGTTTGGCTGCGCTCATAGTACATGGCCTGTGACCCTATGTATCTTCAACCTTCCTCCTTGGCTGTGCATGAAGCGGAAGTTCATCATGATGCCGGTGCTTATACAAGGGCCAAAAGAACCTGGCAACGACATTGATGTGTTCCTGCGACCCTTGATTGATGATCTCTTGCTGCTCTGGAAGGAAGAAGGCATAAGTGTGTGGGATGAGTATAAACAAGAGTCTTTCGACCTCCGAGCTTTGCTTTTCGTAACCATCAATGATTGGCTTGCACTTGCAAAATTGTCGGGTCAGTCGAACATGGGATACATGGCCTGCACACACTGTCTAGATCAAACAGATAGCATCTATTTGAAACATTGTAAGAAGTGCGTATACATGGGCCATCGCCGATTCCTTCCTCCCAATCACCCCCTAAGAACCGAAGGAAAGCATTTTAAAGGAGAGCCCGAAACTCGTGCTAAGCCTTTGTTCCATAATAGAAAGCGTGTGTTCTCGATGATCAAGGATGTGAAGGTAGTATTTGGAAAGGGTCACGGTAGCGAACCTGTTCCCAAGGATGGCCAGGGACATGCTCCAATGTGGAAGAAGAAGTCTATATTGTGGGAACTACCTTATTGGCAAGTCTTACATGTTCGCCACGCAATTGATGTGATGCATCTGTCGAAGAATCTTTGCGTGAACATACTAGGCTTCCGGGAGTGTATGGTAAGAAGTCAAAAGACACAATTGCCGCAAGGCGCGACATGCAGCAGATAGCTGGACGAAAAGGCTTGCAACCCGAAAAGAGAGACAAAGGCCACTATTTAAAACCTGCCAGCTATAATCTGAGCAAAGAGGAGAAGGAAAGTATGTTTGATTGCTTGAAAAGTATCAAGGTCCCGTCCGGGTACTCCTCAAATATAAAGGGTATAATAAACGTGAAAGAGAAGAAATTCCAAAACTTGAAGTCCCATGACTGCCACGTCCTGATGACACAATTACTTCCGATTGTACTGAGGGGTGTTCTACCGGAGAATTTGAGATTGGCAGTTGTAAAGCTTTGTGCGTTCATGAATGAAATTTCACAGAAGGCAATTAATCCGAAGAATCTAATAAAGCTGCAGAAAGACATTGTCGAATGTCTTGTCAGCTTCGAGATGGTCTTCCCACCTTCCTTCTTCAACATTATGACACATCTTCTAGTTCATATTGTGACTGAAATAACTATCCTGGGACCTGTTTTCCTACACAATATGTTCCCTTTCGAGAGGTTCATGGCAGTCTTGAAGAAGTACGTCCGCAGCCGTTCTCGTCCGGAAGGATGCATTGCTAAGGGCTACGGAACAGAGGAGGTCATTGAGTTTTGCGTTGACTATCTTCCTGAGCTAAATCCGATTGGGCTCCCCGTGTCACACCATGAGGGGCGACTAAAGGGAAAAGGCACACTAGGAAAGAAATCTAATGTGAACATCCCTTCTAGTGAATTCAGCAAAGCAAACTACACGGTTCTTCAGAATTCATCCAAGGTGGCTCCATATATTGACGAGCACATGGATATTGTGCGGTCTGAAAATCCAGAGAAGACTGTTGCTTGGATTACACGCGAACATATAAATACGTTTGAGAACTGGTTCAGACGAAAATTATTGGGCAACAACACAGTGGATGAAGAACTTCAATGGCTGGCTAGGGGACCATCGATCACCGTCCAACAATACCAAGGGTACGAAATAAATGGGTATACATTTTACACAATAGATCAAGACCAAAAAAGCACCAACCAAAATAGTGGTGTCCGTATGTGTGTAGTAAACAGTACTGATGGAAAAAAGGACAACTACTATGGGGTCATAGAGGAGATATGGGAACTTGACTATGGACCCATATTTGTCACTCTATTTCGTTGCCAATGGGTAGCTGGAGGAGCCGTAATGAAGGACCGGTATGGGATGACCACAGTGGACCTTAAAAGGACCGGATATAAAGATGAACCATTTGTTCTAGCCAAGGATGTGACACAAGTGTTCTATGTGAAGGACATGTCAAGCAAACCGAAGAAGAAGGTAACAGATAAGTCAGAAGATTATGAACCAAAACGACACATAGTTCTTCCGGGAAAAAGAAAGGTTGTTGGAGTTGAGGATATTTCGGACAAGTCAGAAGATTATGACCAGATTGATGACCTTCCTCCATTCTCAGTTGACGTTGATCCCAGCATCCTCTTATCTAAAGAGGACACACCTTACTTACGCCGCGACCACGCCCAAGGCACTTTCGTCAAAAGGAAGATTATCAATGTTGCAGTAGATGATGATGAGTAGTACGTAGTTTTAGATACATTGTATTCTATATATATATATGTTGTTGTATTTCACGTTAAGTGATGTAATGTAACGCACTATGTGTCGTATTTCTCTCAATTATCGATATTATTCATGCAATTACAACACAATATCATCAAAATACAATATTTATATTTTTGCATGGTAAAAAATTTATTTACTTCCGTTAATTTTTCATTACTAGGAGCGTTGAAACCTTCTATTACAAACAACTAATCAAGTAATGTGCAAATTGATTACATCATTGTATAGAATATTGCATTAAAGATTTTTGAATATTTTTGCATGTTTAAAAATGAAATATTTTCTGTTTATTACGAATAACAGAAGTATAAACACATATATACCCTATTAGCTACACATAATTGCTAATAGTAGTAGATTCATTAATTGTTATTGTTGTTGTGTAGATATAATTAATAGTATGCTAATAAGAATTTAAGGTACCCATTGTCATTACATTAATCTTATTATTAAGCATATAATAAATGAAATTACACATATAAAAAAAGAAAGGAAAAGAAAATTGGCGGGAGATGGAAAAATGGTCGTGCAGGTTAGTGCCGGCTCGTTTTTGCAGCCGGCACTAACGTGCAACAGTTAGTGCCGGCTGTGGTTTGTAGCCGGCACTAACGTGCACCACGGACATGTTAGTGCCGGCTGGGAAGGCTAGCCGGCACTAAACCGTCACCCTATAATTTCCCCGGTTCTTCCCCAATTCGATCGACGTCCCGCGCGGCCTCTGCCTCCCCGCCCCCGTCACCGCCGCCCGCCGTGCCCTCCCCGCCTCTGTCTCCACGCCCCGTCGCCCCTCTCCGTCGACCGTGCGCCGGCGCCGCCAACCCCAGCCCGGATCTGCGCGGCCCCCGACCCTCGAGCTCCCCCCCCGTCTTCCCCAATTATCGATCGACGTCCCGCGCGGCCTGCCTCCCCGCCCCCGTCACCGCCGCCCCTTCCACGCCGCGCCGCCCCTTCCACGCCTCTGCCTCCACGCCGCGCCGCCCCTTCCACGCCGGCCGTCGTCCCCGGCCGGGCCTCGGCGCCGCGGCCCTCCATCCCCGTCGTCCCCGCGCGCGCGCCACCTCCGCCGCCGCCTGCGTGTCTTCCCCCGTTCCGGCCCTCCATCCCCGGCCGGCCGGCCTCAGTGCCCCTCGGCCGTCGTCCTCGCGCGCCGACGCCCCGGCCGCCCCTACCTCGTCCTCAACTCGCCGCCGCCCCTGCGAACTGTTAGTGTATTGCTTGCCTTGTCTGCTGCAACTGGAAGGAGATCAACCCATTTAATGTAAGATGAATGAAGTCTAAATGCCAGCCTGAATAATGGGACTATGCTTAAAAATTGTTAGATTAAATTGTGAAGTTTATTAATAGGTATTCTTAGAAATTGCTGTGATAGGTTCTTAAGAAATACTTGATCAATGAAACTTTGGTTCACTGTTGTATGCTATTATGTTTTGGTTTGTACTTTTGAGAGTGCCAAATTCTATGGGTCCATCCTGCTATAGAAACCAAGGCATACTGGGAGTTTCCCAAATTCTTGTGTAGGCATCAAGGGATAGTGGGTGTGCGGTGAGCTCTAGCTATTGCTAACACTATGTGTTAGGTTTTATTTTTGATACTCACAACTTTGTCTACTGAAATCATTGATGATATATGTCAGAATATAGTTTCCACTACCCTGTTGAAACGGTGTGGTTGTACTTTTTTTTTGAGCTGATTGTACTTATACAAGTGTGGTTTATACTTGACATAAAATGTTTCATAGACAAGTGTTTTCTGTAGTTCTGGTGTTCTAGAGAAAATTTTATATGGTCTATACATTCAGAAAATTAGTCGCATCAAATTATTCTTCTGAGACCAATAATCTGTATTCACATCATGACATCATTGCGTACGGATGGTACATAAAAGATAAGTGTGGATTTACATTGGGGAAATTCTTTCCTCCATGTGGTCTATCAGCATTCAGTATCCTTTTTGTCACATTTTAGATCGAAGAGTAACTATCTCACAAACAGAAGTTGGCTTGAAAGAAAGAAAATGGCATCTACATGTCATTCTTGAGTGCTTAGGATAGATGAAGAGATAGTTTTTGTAACTAAATCTCAATGACAGCTGTTATTAGGAATATATATTTACTAAGAATCCCATGGCTTCTCTGTCTAAATCTGGATAGATTTACCTTACAAATAGATATGTCGATCCATCAATCCCTGAGAAACAAGTCACTAAAGAAATTCAAAGTAGAAATCAGCCATAGCATCTCACAGATTTAAGTCACGTGGCTGCTACGCTGTATATAAACTTGATGTTGTTTTCTTATGAAATAAATTATGCTTCCTACATGCAGCAAGTTCTCATCCTTTTGTATGCTTCTTTCATGCAGTACAAAACTGAAGAGCCAGTTAAGCTATGGGTGAATAAAGTCGCCTTGCCTCCGTCCAAGCGCTGCCGCCCTGCCTCCGTCCACGCGCTGCTGCCCCTTCACCTCTCCATCCGGATCCACCACGACGCCTTCATCTTCTTGGATTTGTGAGTTCTCCCTTTCCTCATCTCATACTCAGATTGCTGTGAAACTATCTGCAGGACACAAATGACGATCTATATCAGTGGAAAAATATGGCATATTTGGAATTTCCCACAATATCCTCCAAACCATCAATATATGTTGCAGTCAATTTATGTATATCGCCAAAATGTAATCCAGGATGTTTATATGTTTCAGTCAATTCATTTTTACTTAATAAGCTGTTCTAACTGTCCTCCAAACCTAATAGCTCTGAAAATTCTGATTTAGTGGTAATTCTTCTTGTTACTACCTGATAATAAGCTGATCTAGTTATACGTGTCGATCAATCAGGCTGTCATTTTACTTAATAAGCTGTTCTAACTGTCCCCACTTTTTGCGGGAGTTGCCATGTAACTGTTAGTTATCGTTTCTTCTGGTGATCAAGCCATAGACTACTCAGCTATGTATTCTATACTTTGGTCTCTCCAGGCACTTGGCTCTATGGACAACCAAGACGACATAATGCACGAGCTCATTCGTGGTAATGATCAGTTCGTAGCTGCCCCAGAGAATGATGCCCCCGAGGACGATGGCAACCAATATTTGAACTTGCATGGTGATGAGGAGGAAGATACTAATGAGGAGGAAGATACTAATGAGGGGGAAGAAGAAAACATTGAGGCATCCCGATTGATGAAGCCTAAACGGAAACGTGGCTCCAAGAGGAAGATGACCGGGATTACGACCATCACGGAGGTCGACGAGGACGGCGAGCCAAAAGCCCCTGGTGATATTAAGACCACATTCGTAAATCAATGTGGATATCTTGTCAGGGAAAGCGTCCCCATAAAGTACAGGTTATGGAAGAGAATTAAAACCTCTGATAATGCTGAAGATATTGTGCCAGATTCAGAGAAAGAAATGTTATGGAAAGAGGTGAAGCTGCACTTCCACTTTCCCAAAGGCAATGCAGAAGAGAAAGTGAAGAAATGGGCATTTCAGAAGATGGCTATCCAGTTTCAGACATTCAAGAGAAACTTGATCAAAAACTTTGTCAAAAAGGGCCTCACACCAGATTTTGATAAAGTCTGGAAGAAGCAACGACAGTGGTGGAATGAATTCATAAACTACAAGTCCTCGGCAGAGAGCGTGGCAGCCTCTATTCAAGCTAAAGACAATTCTAGCAAAAAGAAGCACTTCCATCATCTTGGGCCAGGAGGGTATGCGGTTGCCATTCCAAAATGGGAAAAGATGGAAAAATGACCTAATTGCAAGAGGAATCATACCGCAGACCTTGGATTGGCCAAAACGAGCAAGGTATTACTTCTATGCTCATGGAGGCACACTAGACAAGGACAATGGATTGTTTGTGACAAGCGGCATAATAAGAGAGGCGACCCAAAGACTCGAAGAGGCAATGAGGCGTACAGAAGAAGGAACTTTCCAGCCCAACAGAGAGAAGGACGAGCTGACTTACGCTCTTGGGAATCCGGAACACACTGGACGGACCCGAGGCATAGGCGTAGTTCCATGGAAACATGGCTTTGCTGCAGATCTTGCAACCTACCGAAGCCGATGCAGAAGTAAGGCAGCAGTGGCAGAGCAGTTCCGTACCCTAGAAACCCGGATAGCTTCACTTGAGGCAACAATTAGCCAACGCCCGGAACAACCAGCTGCCAATTTGGAGATCAGCACCGACTCTCAGCGTCGTAGCAGTGTCGCTTCCACGGAGCTCCCTCACGGGGCTGGAATTGAATTTGTTGTCGACAACCAACGACACCCCATTGACGACATCACCGTGAGGACCAAATGTGAGCTTCTGTATCTTCGCGGAAAAAAGCTCAAAGTTTGTGCTCAGGGTTATGCGAAAGTACCGGAAGAAGGCGGGACACTACATTGCTTGCCGATTCCTGAAGGATACGCCAAAGTCTTAGTTGACCGAGTGGAAGATGATTGGGAAGACCTGGACCTCCCGATCCCTATAGGTCCGGAAGAAACGGAACTACAACATGCCGTACACACATGGATCGCTTGGCCAAAGCGCGACATAAGATTGGTGCAAGACGCAAGAGATTCCGCTCATTGTTCAAGGCAAAGATCGCCAACGCCAGCAGACAGAAATCCAAGTGTTGGTCCTCCTTCTCCACCGGCTGCATGGCACCCCAGCACGGATCCTCCATCACCAGCCGCACAAAGCGACCCTGATCCGCCATCACTAGCCGCACAACAGCCTCATAAGAGCAAGCAACAAAAGGCATACACAGTACCTTCAGTCCAACCTCCTCGTAAGCAGCAGAGGAAGAAAAAAGAGAAGGCTCAAGAAGAGGTAGAGCCAGAAGACCCGGTAAAAGCCTTCTTTCAGAACCTGAAGGACATGAGGGAGGCTAAGAACAAGAAGCCCGAAATTGATCCAGTTGCAAAGAAACACTTCATCAAAGAGTGCCTACCAAGGGAGAAAGAAAAAGAATCAGATTATGATCGGACGATCAGAAAGCTACACCAAGACCCCAGGAACTTGCGAAGGAATGCAAAACCCATTGCCCAGCTCGGAGAACAGTCCCAACAATCGATCGCTCCGTTGATAGTTGAGCCTGAAGAACGTCCCATTTTATCAACAGATCCGGCGACCATGGCTACAATGATAGTGCACACGGATCTCACAAAGGCTCAATTGCTTGGGACGGCCCTACAGACGGCCCGCGGTAGGAAAAAGTTTGTACTTGGTGAACCTCTTATATGGCCAGAGTTGCTACCATACCTACCAATGAGAATGTCTGAGTTTCACAAATGGTATGCCGTGCAATCTAAAGCGGGATTGACGATGTCGTTCCCAGCTCGGATTCAAGATCACCATTTCTGGCGGGGGCAGACGACGTATGGGTCGAGTTTGTGGCACTTTACGATTTATTCCATCAAGATGCCATTCACAAGTGTCTCATGAGTGTATGGCTCATGTAAGTATTTCCTCTCGTTTTATTATTTTAGCTATACTCGCTTCTTGTGTGTTGACTCATCCCCGCTCTTGTTGTTTTAATTGTCTTGTAGGTCAAAAATTCAAATTTGCCGGAAGAAGAACTACTGTAACATCGGCTTCCTGGACCCCGATGTTATACACGAGGAGTCGGTAAGACTAAAGTCCACCGAGGTGTGCGATGTTATATACAGGGGATTGCGTAAGCAAAGCATGTGTCCATTCATTCTCTTGCCATACAATCATAAGTGAGTCCTTCTCTTTTTCAATCCCTACTTAATAATAATACTATTTAACAATTATTATAATCAACATTAATTGGTTCTGCGTATATATATGAACAGCTTCCACTGGATACTGCTTAGTATTCAGATTGATAAGCATGAGGTCTGGGTCTACGACTCGTTGAGGCAAGACAAATCAAAGTACCAAGGCCTCATCGACGTGATAAACAAAGCATGGCGTCGCTTTCTCAGCAAACACTTAAAAATAACAGATATCGATCCTCTTCATTTTAAGACTGACTTTATGGTATGAATTCATTCTCACAACTAGTGTCATTCGTAATAAACATTTTATTATTCTACGTCGTAACCCATTTGCCCATAGTGCTGGAGACAGGAGCAAGGAAACAACTTATGTGGATACTACGTATGCGAGTGGATCAACACTTTTGCAAGTGAAAAAGGACAAATGACGCCGGATGCATTCAAAGTACGTGAGCACAATCACTTCTTTGCTCATTATTTTTAATTCATTATTTTTCACTCTCATGTTTTGATATAAAAATGTGAGACTTCATTTTTTTTATATCCAATTGCGTGGCAAATCAATTATTTCTTTTCAATTTCTTTCTCAATTGGTTAATAACTGAGGCCACAGTTTAAGAAAGTAGGCCGCCTCGAAGCCTCTAACGGTGGCCGCCTCGAAGCCTTAGTATTTTTACTTTACAGATCGCCAAAATGGCCTTAGTATTTTTACTTTACAGATACCTTAATTTAGATGAACACTTGATCAGGAACGAAATAGCACTGGGTATTGACAACATAAGCACATAACAGAGCATTAAGATAACCAGCTTTTTCTGTTGCTTCCAGTTTTATTATCAACACTATATATTAAATTAGTGAAAATCCTTGACATGTTAACATGTAACAAAGGTGTGCATTATCTGTTGTTAGTCATTGTGATCACTAGAAAATTTGGGCTACTAATACAATGGTATGCGTGTACCAAATATTGCAAGTAACTTCATTTATTTTAGGCAAACTCATCTCCAATCGATTGCAATATCTTTGATCCAAATCCCAAAGAAATCCAAGTACCCTAAAAACTGAATGAGGTACCGGTGGCAGAATGACATCTCCATGATGCTAAATGCCAGGAGCTGCCTCAGTAGGTATATATGTAATTTTACTACATCATCGCCAAGGTCCGTAGTTAATTGACATAACCCATTAGCCATATGTTATCACTATGATACTATTTCTTTTTAGGATATAGTGAATTATTAACTAAGATTCGCTCTAATTAACTTGCAATGGTTCATGTATCTCTTTCTCCACTCTAATTAAATAGTGAATGAGCTCTAGATTTTATTACACTTTGACAAGGGTGCAGTGTACTCGATTGTATTTGATTAGCCTCTGCCACACGAATTCAGATTCGAACTGTTCTAATTAATGTAACGTATAGTAAGATAAATGAGTTTTCTTAATCTTAGTGATTCTAGGTTGGTCATGGATGAGAATTCTGTATCCCCACAATCCTGCCTTTACTTTTTGTTGTGTCTTTAGCTATTTCCTATCTGTCTGTAGAGATATTGTATGGTTCAGTTTTCCTATGTAAGTGGAAACTTTAATACCATGCAAGAAGGAGATTTGTCTTTGGTAACATGTTACAAATAATGCCGAGCAGACAACAACACTGGTCCTATAGCACACTCACGACCTGTTCACAGTCCCCCTGTGTCAGGATGTCAGATGCTACACCTTCTCCGTTCATGTTTTTCCCATTTATTGTTATCTGATATTATTTTTAATTTATTATTTTTCACTATCATGTTTTGATATAAAAATGTGACACTGACAGCATTGGAAAATGAAAGAAGACCTCATCGAACCAGCTCGTGTTCGGGCAATTCAAGAAGCTATGTGCGGATTCCTGCTCGATGAAGTCATAAATCCCAAAGGCGAATTTTATGGCGATCCCCGTCAAAGCGTAGCCAAAGTTGATCGACGTATTTTTTTTGATTACCGTTGATGCTTAATTTGTAATATTTGAAATACTCTCTAAGTACTATAAGTGTTGTGTATGAACTCTATGTTATGTACGAGTACGTAGCCACATCCTGTAGTGTGATATCATCCTATATATATATATATAAGATATCAGCTTGGCAAAGAGTACGAGTACGTAGCCACATCCTGTACAAATACGCATAGCAATATGTATAAAAAACAAAAACAAAAAACAAAAACAAAAGGGAAAAAAAAGAAAAAAAAAGAAAAAAAAGAATTTAGTGCCGGCTAGGAATACCAGCCGGCACTAAACTGTCTGCCTGCCTCCGGACGGTGTCGGGCAGCTTAGTGCCGGCTAGAAATACCAGCCGGCATTAAATTTGTCACGTTAGTGCCGGTCAGCCTGACCGGCACTAACGTGCGGGACGTTAGTGCTGACCAATTAATGCCGGTTGTACTGACCGGCACTAACGTGTCCTGTGACCGGCACTGATACGAGTTTCTCCAGCAGTGTTGGGAAAATTTGAATTGTTGACCAATATTTCGTTAGAGTTATTTATCAAACTGTAGACTACGGTTCGAGAGTTCTAGTGCTCCATTCCATTGCCGAAACAATAAAAAAACAAATATTGTCCTTTGCTCAAGAGTTCACGCTCATGCACCTGTGCAAGAAATAGTTAATTTGTGTATACGTCATTACAAAAAAGTCTAATAAACTAGTTAATTTGTGTATACGTGATTACAAAAAAGTCTAATAAACTGAAAACGTCCATTGATCGAATCAAAAACAAAAAAGCGAGACAAACATGTAGTGTGCCAGCCATTGCGGCCAGGAGGTTAGGTATTATCTGTCTGATACTTAGGTTATTGCGCTGGGCACCTGCCGCACCTAACAGAGCTGTCACGGGTACAGTTTTTAGCCGGTGCGCTCGCGGTTTCCCTGACGATGTGGCACTATTTCACAACCAAAACTCGGAACGGGCCTGTATTTGTCGCCCGCCTGTCTCGCGTACACTTGAGCCCAGCCCGTAGGGCGATCCCGGGCCTGGCCCAATGGAGGCTACTATTCGGGGGAGTCGGATCAACTGGGTGGTGGTTCTGGACAAGACTTAGTTTTTGGGCTGGTGATAAAGGCCTTCGAAATCTCTCCTTCCGGTCCAGTTGCTCTAGTACTGCAGAGATGGGCACAAGACAAAGCTTTATTTCTTCTCCTTGTACAATAGACGTAATATATATAGGCTTACAGTGAGCATAGTTACATGATGCGTGTTTTGAGCTTTTGGCTGTGTGTAACAATCCCTGTTTTTATACTCACAAAATATTTTCTGGAACCGACTTCGTGAACATGAGTATGTAATAAACTGAAGCCAAAGAGGGGTCATTGAAAAATTTTGTCTTTTAATTTGTAGCCTGCTAATGAGGCTCAAAATCGAGAGCAAAATCTTTTAAATTGTAGCATGCTAACGCGGCTCAAAATCGGGAGCAAAAAAAAGCGAGACACACGTGTAGTGTGACAGCCATTGCAGCCAAGAGAAATCAGGTATTATATCATTGTGATTTTGGGTTATTGCGCTGGGCGCCTGCCGCACCTGACGGGGCTGTCACGGCCACAGTTTTTACCTGGTGTGTTCTCGGTATCGCCGACGATGTGGCACCAAAAACACAACCGGAATTCGGAACGGCTTTTGTTAAATTGCCGCCCGCCTGTCTCGCACTCTCGATTTTTTTTAATTTTTTTACGATTTTACAAAAACAATGGTTGGGTAACAGATTTTGTAAATCTATCACCCAACCGTCGTGAAACGGCGGCAAGAGTTTAAATCACCAATTGAAATGGCGGTTAGACTTAGCCGCCAAATAAATCGACGGTTAAATCTAACCGCCGGTTCATTTGGCGGTTTAATAAAACCGCTATTTTAACCGACAGTTCACTCCTTGGGAGGAACCGCCGGCTTGCATTTAGCGGTTCTTGGAACCGCCAAATCAAAAGGCGGTTTTTAAAGCCGCCAAATGAAATGGCGGTAGCTGTTTTTTTAATAAAAAATTCATTTTTGCATTGAAAAAAAATATTGTAATTTGTATTTGGAACCGTTCATTTATTTTTAATGATTGTGAACGAAGAGAAATTATAACAACGAACGGCAAAATATCACAAACAAGTCAACATGAAAAGTATAATACAACATACAGTACGATACATAATGACTCGAGCTAGAAAGTAAAAAAACTAAATACGGCCTCGCTTGGCCGCCACCTTAGCCTTTCCCCTCCTGAGCGCCTGCTGCGCGGCACTCGTGTGGTGCGCAGAGTACGTAAGGGGGTCAGGTGGCGGCGCCTGCTGACTTGGGCGCCCTGCATCCGCAGGAGGGGGTGTCGCGAACGGTGGCTGGGAGAACTATGTAGCAGGTACGGGGCCCCGGCTAACTGCGAACTACCAATCTCGTCCTGTGACCCCTGCCCCTGTCGATACCACCGGTCAATGTCGAAGGGGACCGTCCACTAGGTCGCTGCTAGGTGCTGCTCCTCGACTATGTCGTCGGGTGTCCCACCTGAAGCGTACGCTGCATTATACACAATCACATTAGTACGCAAGTAAAAGTATGTAGTCATATGATTTGGTCAATTACGGACGTACCTAAGCCGTGAACGGCGTGCCCTGCCGACGTGGACCCGCCGCCTGTGGTCATCGCTGGTTGCCCTGTCACATTAAACGTTAGTCGATAACGTAATTACACAATGCTAGATGTTCCGAACAAAATGTGGATACTATGGTGTACCTGCGCTGTAGACAGCTGCTGGCCTCGGCGTGTACGTGGGTATCCCCGAGGGAGCACTCTGAGCCGGGAGAGGAGTGCTCAGCATGGGGGTACCGTCGACGGACCTACCCATTGGAGGGAAGGGTGGCCACGAGGAGCTGGACGGTACGTGGTACGAACGTCCAGTAGACGCCGAGCTCGAGGACGAGGCGGGGTGGCGTGGAATCGCTGGAATCGCAAATGTAAACTCTAATATCAGTAAATCTAATATAAAAAGATATAAACTGTAATATAAACTCTGATATGCATAAAACTCTAATATAAACTCCTATATAAAATCTAATATACATAAAACTGTAATATAAAGTGTAATATCAAAATATATAAACTCTAATATAAAGTCTAATATTAAAAGATATAAACTCTAATATGCATAATTACAGTTTATATAAAATTCTAATATAAACTCTAATATCAGTAGATCTAATATAAAAATATAAAAACTATAATATAAACTCTTGTATAAACTCTAATATGCATAAAACTCTAATATAAAAAGATATATTACTAACTCTAATATAAACATATCAGTAAACCTAATATCACTAAAACTAATGACTGTAACTATCTCTAATGTCACTAAATCTAAGGTCAATCAAACTAATATCACTAAATCTAATATCAGTAACTACCTCTAAAACTAATTTCAGTAACTACGTCTAATATCAGAAACTCAAAAATAATACTACAATATCATAATGTCTAAACTAAATACTAAAATAACTACAAAGTAATACATCTACGAATTTGAAGTTACAACTACGAGTTCGGATTTTACCTGAAACCGACGCGCAGAACCGGCAGGGCTTCGCCGTTGATTCTCCCTCTCCCTCTCTAACCCTAGTTTTTCTTTTTTTTTTGATTTAGAATGAGATTTTCAACTGATTTTGGGCTTATATAGGCGACAGCGACCTAACCGCCGTATGAAACGGCGGTAGGGGGCTGCCGCCGTTGATCCGACGGCGGGTAGTCTTCCTGCCGGATCAAACGGTACGGGAAGGCCCTGCCTCCCTCTACCGCCAAATGATCCGGCGGTTAGGTGGGTCAGACCCAAGTGCCGACATCTACCGCCGAATCATTTGGCGGTTAGGTCGGGTATACGACGCAGAAATATATTTTTAAATTAAACAGCCGATTTATATGGCGGTCTTTGTAACCGCCGTATGACTTGGCGGTTACCAGACCTTGCCGCCGTTTCATATGGCGACAGCCATATGAAACAGCGGTTGGGTGACAGATTTCAAAAATCTGTCACCCAAGCTTTGTTTTGGCAAAATTATGACGAATCTCTGAGACCTCTCACTTTAGAAGTATATAAAAATAAAAAGATAAAGATTATCCTCAATAATATTTTAGTTTCATATGGCTCACTGTACACACTTTAGTTAGAAGTAAAAATAATAAATATAACGATTACCCTCGATAATATTTTATTAGCCTCAATAATATTTTAGTTTCTTATGGCCCACTACACAGAATCTATATCCTTCAAACAGATAGGCAGAGTGAGCTTCAGATCAATGCATTTTCCTCAAAAGAAAATTCGTAAACCAAAAAAGCATGGCACACGTGTAGTGTGTCAGCCATGAAAGGCCAACTCAACAAAGATCTCTGTGATTATGGCCCCGTTTGGTTGTCTAGTGTAGCATCTAGCATGGAGGAAATCTTTCTTGCATGGAGTACTAAATGAATTCTATTTGCAAAACCTCTTCACGGATGAGCGTAACTTTTCGAGACGAATCTAATGAGCCTAATTAATCGATGATTGGCTACAGTGATGCTATAGTAACCATCCTCTAATCATCCTCTAATCATGCGGTCAAAGGCCTCATTAGATTCTTCAGGGTTCCTAGTGCAGGGGTTCTGAAGTTAGTTTTGTAAAATACTTTTATTTAATACCTTTAATTAGTGGTCAAAGTTGTGAACAGTTTCTAGCACTGGAAAACCAAACGGGGCCTATATGTTTGAAGTTGCACTGGGCGCCTGCCGCACCTGATGCGGTTGTCACGTCCAGTGTCTCCGTTTCTCTGCCGATTTTTTTTAGCCCAGACTCCTAGTATACAAGCTGTAGTATCTGATCTCTACACCACACTCACACCACCACACACACACACCCCTAGAAACTACAACCTATACACCTTAAGCGTCCTTCTAGAGATCACTGAAGCCATG
>CM014275.1:1439077-1456004 GCA_004135705.1 Alloteropsis semialata
GATCTATAGGAAATTCGAAGGATGGAATGACAACGATAAGAGAGTAGAACACAATATTTTTGGAGGGTTATATATTACCAACATGTCCATAATATTCTATTTTGACAAATCGGAGTGATAGTATGTACTATTTAATGGATCAACATATCACATCATGTTAGAAACTCATAAACTAAAGCATTTATACTCACAGGGGTGTGTTGGCGAGGCGGTGGCTGAAATTGAAGCTGAGGGGGAGGTATAGAGACTTGAGTGCCCACACTCTGCATCCAAATGTACATCTGGCTCAGAACTCCCTCTAAGTGCTCCCGTTGGCTCCTCTCAGCTTGCAGATCGGACTGCCACATAATAGATGTTAGAATTCAAACAATCGCATGCCAGAATCAATGAAAGACGAGGTAAACAGAAATAACCTTTAGACTCGCTATCTCCATCTGGTCAACCGTCATACGTGGGCGTATGGACTCGCTTCCGCTCGGCGCCCTTGCTCGAATCTCGGAGAGTCTTGGCACCGAGGTCGAGTCGATCGAGCCATCGCCCAACCAGTAACGCCCATGCTTCTTCCCTCCTCCCACCTCCATGACGATTTGTCCATCAAAGTCCTGGGTGCTTGGGTCGTAGTCTGGCCCATGGACCTCCCTTGCCCTCTCTGTGTACGCACTAAGCCGCGGGGCGATGGTCGAATTGGTGAACGCTGAGGCCGGGGTCTCCAGGGTGTAGTCGATGTCGGCCGTTGCCCTGCCCATGTGAGCTAAAGCGTATGCCTTCACCTCACCAATAGGCTGGCCACCATGTGAATCAGACTGCGGACAATGAGTAAAAGACGGGCGGTTAGCAATTTATCACTATGTCTAGCTAGCATCAAAATAAAGAAATGAATTTGCTTACATATCTTTTGGCGTATGCCTTGAGGCTTAGGTTGCCTTGATGGTGCGATGGTCCTGGCATCTTCAACCGTCTGTCCCGGGCAATGTTATGCTTCTCCAGCCACTCGGGAGAGCACCACCTGTCCACCATCCTTTTCCAGGCTTCTTGGTGATTATTGCACCAAGAAGGAGGCACCTGCAAGTCATCAAAATGAAGGTAGAAGATCAAATGAAGCATGTTCATTGTCCAAAAAGATGAATCTTGATGTTATCAGTTACCTGGAGAAACTGCTCCCTGGTCAGCGTCATTTTTCTTGCTTCCCTCTTCTTGACCTTCGTGTGAAGCTCGGTTGCGTAGTAGTTAACGATGGCCTGGATGCGCGCCTCATAGTGCATGTCATGCAGTAGCTTTTTGCATGCTCTGTGAGCATTTTGCTGCGCCCTTGCCTCATATCCATCCTCGCACTTGAAGAAATCCTGCATATACACGCAATGCTTCTTAGCGTAGGTATGTGATGAATTGAGTAATGTCTGAATGCGATGAATTGAGTAATGTACTACGAGGAAGACTTACCCACAACTCCTGCTTCACCCGCTCCGCCTTGTTCTCGAAAACCCTCCCCAAAGGATCTTCCTGGTCTTCAGCGGAGTAGTAGTGCTCAAAGTACCACGCCGGCTCGTAGTTAGAGGCATGCATCACCATGCCAGGGAAGTGTTCCTTGCACAGAAGGCCCAGTATGCCGTTGACCAGGCGTGTGTGATCACCTACGCCCACCATTTCCCAATTCCTGAAAAATGATTACAATGAAATATTATGTTCTTCTGAAAAATAAAGAATACCATATGAAAAGTAAAGATCAAGTCAAAAGCACTTACTTTTGCCCAAAAGGTCTAATCACCGGGCGTCTGTGTGGAGCCGGTCGTCTGGGGAGGGTCGATGGACCTCGCAACCAAACTCTCGGTGGATCACCAACGGCCTCCTCGTACCCCTCGTGCCCCTCCCCCTCCTCCTCCTCGTTCCCCTGGGCCCCCTCCTCCTCCTCCTCGTCCCCCTGGGCCCCCTCCTCCTCCTCGTCCCCCTGGGCCCCCCCCTCCTCCTCCTCCTCCTCCTCCTCCACCGAGTCGTACACCGACTCCTCCTCCGACGACGGCGCCTCTGCGGGAGGTACAAACTCCTCGTCCGTGGAAGACTCCTCCTCAGGTAGAGGCGACGGTGACCTCGGCACTCGACGCCTGCGGCCTGTACCAGACCCCTGACCACTCCAAGACCCCTGACCACTCCAGGACGCCTGACCACTGCCTCTTGGGCGACCCCTGCCCCTCCTCTGAACCTCCCCTGACCCCTCTCCCTCCGTTCTCTGGTAAACAGAGTTAACGTTCCTGACCTTGCCGCCCGCCATATTTGCTCAACCACCTGTAAATAAAGAAGAATAGACAAATTAGCACAATTAAGCAAAATATACTTAGAAAGGAATGCAAAATAATAAAACACTATTAGAAATAACATAGCAATACAAATATAACTAAAATATTATGGAACGTACATTTATACGAAATAATCATCATCATCAAGATTATGTTCCTGAATGTATTCATCATCACTATCACGTGCATCGAGATCATCATGCTCTGAAGGAAGAATGTTATCACTTTCATCATTTAATTGCCATCGCTCAAGTAATTGTAGGTCCATCGCATTTTCAACCTCATCTCCATCGTCTTCGTCACCTAGATCTTCATTGTCAACTTCCATTCCGAGAGTTTCTCCTAAGTCTATAACAAAACTCCCTTCAAGGCCATCTTCTTGAAAGAATTCCCCCTCATATGTGTTTGGATCTATATTATAATCTTCATTGTTTGGGACAGGTAATTTGCCATGAGGCGATACCTTGTACACAACATCCCACCCCTTAAGATGCTCGTCGGTCTGACAAGGGTATTGGAGAAAATAAACTTGTGTGGCCTGTTGAGCGACAATATAGACATCGTCTCCTGGATAGACTGATGACTGCCGGACTTTGACTAGCCCAACATTCGGGGTTCGTCTCACTTGTTCAGGATCAAACCAATGACATTTGAATATGACAGGATTCAAAGGCCGGCAACCATGAAACCCCAATTCGTATATTTCCTCGATTCTTCCATAATACTCTACCCCATTAGAGCCTGGCGTAAAAACTCCGCTATTGGTGGTCCTTCGATTGGGCCGACCGCGCTCGTGCCTTGTTGTGTGAAAGCGATATCCATTGACATCATAACCGGTAAACGACCTGACTCTATAGTCAAAGCCATTGGCAACCTGTCTCAATTCGGCACTCATGGAAGCATCGGATTGGGCCTTCTGTTTGAACCAAGAAATGAAATCAGGCTTTCCCGGTCCCGCACCTTCCCTAAGAAGCCTATCATATTCCTGTGGCGTTGCTTCCCTGGCTCGACGCCAATATTGACGATGAAATTCCCTGGACCAACAAGAGACAAGGGGGTTAGATGCAGAAAAGTTACTAATCGAAAACAAGTTATGTTGAGAACTTACGTCATGTACGGCTCCACTTCGGAGAGGTTGGTCAAGACATATAGCATAATCTTGCGCCACTCTGAAATGTTCAAAGTCTTGTTGCTCGCACCACTAGCACTGCCCAGTTGCCCTCGGAAAATGCTGAGATTCGATTCATTGGAGCCAGCATTGTAACGAGGAGGGGGATTATGCACGCTGGGGAGGTTGTCAGAATAGTATTTTGTTGTGAAGTTTGACACCTCCTCCAAAATAAATGCCTCTGCAATAGAAGCTTCAATTTTGCATTTGTTTCTGCATTTACTTCGAAGAGTCTTTTGACATCTCTCGATTGCATAGCACCAACGGCCTTGCGCAGGCCCACCCATTCGTGCCTCATACGGGAGGTGCAAAATCATATGCTGCATCGGATTCATGAAACCGGGAGGAAAGATCTTCTCCAACTTACAGACCAACACAGGCGCCAATCTTTCCATTTCTTGTATCACGGTCCGCGATATCTCCTTGGCACAAAGCTGGCAAAAGAAATAGCTCAACTCTGCAAGCACTTGCCAGACACGGTCGGGGACATAGCCTCGGACCATCACCGGAAGAAGCCGCTCAAGCCATATGTGGTAATCATGACTCTTGAGCCCGTTGATTCGCATGGTGGCAAAGTTAACTCCCCTCCTCAGATTAGCCGCATATCCATCGGGGAACATTAATGTCTGGAACCATTGGAGTACTTCCCTCCTTTGGGCCCTGGTCAGCACAAAATCGGCCTTAGGCTTCTTCCAATTCTTGCCGGTTGTGGGAGGCACCATGTTCAACTTTGGTCTATCGCACAACGTTGCTTGATCCACTCGAGCCTTTACATTATCCTTTGTCTTATCAGAAATGTCCATGATTGATCCAAAAAGAGCCTCGGCGTTATTCTTTTCAGTGTGCATCAAATCAATGTTATGTGGAAGAAGAATGTCTGCCATATAGGCGAGCCTCCACAATCCTGACTTATGAGTCCAGTTATGTTTTTCACCATATCCCACAAAACCACCTTGTTGGTTGACCTGGAGAGAGGCTACCTGAGCACTCACCTCAGCACCGGTCATAATGTGCGGTGGAGGGTCTATAACTTCAAGACCTTTTGTGAAGTTCTTGATGTCTCGCCTGAATGGATGGTCGAGAGGGAGGAATTGCCGATGCTTGTCGAACGCGGAATACTTGCCACCCTTCGGCAACCAAATGAACTTCAAAGCTGTCTTGCATATTGGACATGGCATCTTCCCGTGAACACACCAGCCACAGAATACCCCATATGCCAGAAAGTCATGCAGGGAGTAGTAGTACCAAACATGCATTATGAAGTTTCTCTTTGTAGCTCGGTCGTATGTCAGTACCCCTTCCTCCCAAGCACGCTCCAATTCATCGATCAGAGGCTCCATGTACACATTCATATTAGTCCCCGGGTGATCAGGAATTATCAACGACAGGAATATGTTCTGCCGAGTAAAGATGACGCCGGGGGGGGAGATTGAGAGGGATAACAAACACGGGCCAGCAACTGTATGAGACCGCCCCCATCCCATAAGGTTGGAACCCATCTGTAGCCAGAGCGACACGAACATTACGGGCCTCTCCAGCTTTCTCACGATGAATCTGATCAAAATGTTTCCATGATTCACCATCGGATGGATGTACCATCTTGTCAGGATTGTATCTGCGTCCTTGTTTGTGCCATGTCATCTGTTTCGCGGTTTCCTCGGTCATGTAAAGCCGTTGGATCCTCGGTATGAACGGCATGTACCGTAGGATTTTCACGGGGAGCTTGCTCTGCTTCTTCTGACCATCAGCACAGTCTTCCTCCACGTACCTAGAGGATTTACACTTTGGACAGTAACTCGCTTTCTCGTGTTCTTTCCTAAATAAGATGCATCCATTTGGACAAGCATGTATCTGCTCATAGGGCATCTTGAGGGCCTTGATGATACATTGTGCCTCGTACATGCTCTTTGGCAGAATGTGACCCTCTGGAAGCAAGCTGCCAACAACTCTCAAAATATTATTGAAGGCCTCCCGACCAAGGTTATACTGGGACTTTATGGCCATTAGGCGTGCAATGCCATCCAGCTGAGAAACATTGGTATGCCCGTGAAGGGGCTGTTGAGCCGCGGACAACATATCGTAGTACGCCTTTGCGGTTGCCTCTGGCTCCTCCTCCCTAGGTTCTTCATTGAAGTGTGCTTCATCATAGTCATTTAACATGTCCCCTACCCCGGCTTCAGCGTCAAACTCCATGACGCGTTGCCTCATGACCTCCTCTCTCCTACGATCGGATTCACCATGGTAGACCCACCGAGTATAGCCGGGAGTATATCCATTCTTGCAAAGATGTCTACTCATGACATCCTTTGGTTGTCGTTTCCTGTTTGAACAACTGCTGCATGGACACCAAGCCGCTTTGGCTCCTTTAGCATTCTGAAATGCTAGTTTCACGAATTCCTCAGTTTTGTCAATCCATTCAGATGTAAACTCACGATTACTCGGACGGCCTGTGTACATCCACTCACGGTCCTCCATCCTTCAACATATCAACGAGGAATATAAAAACCTTGACTATCTACACGCTCCTTATACTTTCTAATAGGTGAAGATAGGTCCTAATCCCACCCGAGGATGTGGAGATGGAGTTAGTCCCCATGCTCTACTCCTATGCAAGACAGAATTTCGGCAGCACCTCCCCGCTGTTCTCCAGATACACGTCCTAGCAAGGAGAGTGTGTATCCGAAGAACAATGGAAGGTGATGCCGAAAGTCTATCCCGGATAGGAGCAGACCATGAGAACTAAACCCATCTACACATCCTCAGGCTGTCCAAAAAACGTGGACAATTCGAAACACATAAGGTTGTACGTATGCAAAAATTTGCATATGTACAACCCTATATGTTCCAAACGGGAGTTACCTCTAGGTTACGTATGCTACGTCTAGGTTACATGAGCTACATCTAGGTTACATGAGTTCAGGACATACGTGCTCACCTAGGAACTTGAAGACGACGAGGCGGGGACGAGCGGTATCACGAGGATCGACGAGTCCTCCGAGGCAACAGCAGCTTGACCTTCTAGTCCTTCTCCTTTCTGCAATAACAATACAATACTTAGTGTTAACTAAAAAATTCGGCAGCATCTCCCCTGTACTACAAGGTTTTCAAAACCTGCAAGAAAAACACGACACGAAGGTCAGACAGATTCACAAAGCACGGCTCGATGGCCAAACACATTATAGCATCCACACGATGGCCAAACACATGGTCGAACAAAATTGAGAGCAGCAGCCAGTCTCTTCTAGCATCCACTCTAGCATGTAAGCTCACATTGTAGCATCCACTCTAGCAGCCTGCCTTATAATTTTACGCTGATTGATAACTAAATCATCCATCTAAAGACTTTAACCAATAATAAATTGCAATTACATATTGACAAATACATCACATATGAAAGGAAAAACAGCCTCAGAACTCATCCATGTTCTTATAGTAGCATAAAGTTCAGCTAACATTGGAGATAATTCAGAAAAGTTCAGAGTTGGAGTCGGGATTTTACAATCCCCCATATGAGAAGGCATTATAACAGTACAAGTGGTAGATAAAGATTTTTTTCAACACTTAATGAGAAGCAAGGAAACAATTACTTTTATACTTGAAAACTATGGAAGCAGTGAAACAAATATAAAGCATGAGCACATAAAACCCCACAGGTAATTAGCTGAGCACCAAACTTGACCTTTTCACATGTTACTTATGCTTGTTATAAGGTAAGACCTTGTCCACATATAGAATAGAAATATTTACAAGATGAAGAAAACCATTAGGTAGGACAAATGGACACGATGAAGATAACCATTATGCTTGTACTTCACCATCAGGCCCTTGGTAAGATAATGGCTACAGATCAAAGAGACAATGGTACCAGGATAGGTCTAGATTAATAAATTCTTCATTGTTACATGAAGTTCAGTAGTATCTGTTCTCTCTGCTCATAGTAGTCAATATGGGAGTAGTAGGGCTAACTAGAACACCTAAAGGTTCTACTCAATGCAATTTCCTCCACAGTGAAAACATTTCAAAAAATAAGCAGGCAAACATCAAAGTCCATTTAGAATGCAACCAACAAAGATATAGGTGTAAATCCCACTTAGCCTGCAGCTAATTAATCTTATTTCTTGCGTTCTGGAGGTGGTATGATAACATAAATGAGGCTCACCATTGACTCTTCATCACCTTCGCCACGGATAGCTTGTGTAGAAGATTATACAATCATCGGCTCCCCATATGAGAACCTATATGATTCAGATCGCCTCTACGAGTCAGATAAAGAGTAACAAATAAAGCTCCCAAAACATGTATTTAACTCAAGAAAATACCTGGATCTCAACACGAGCATGCTCAACCAACGTTCTAGCATCAGCAATAAATAAACTCATGGCACAATCTATGTGCTCATCAATTTCCATAATTTTCTCCACACTGCTTGGTTCCTATATCATCAAAGAGCACAGAAACATTAAATTAATTAACAATTAAAACGTGAAGCAACCTATAACATGAAAACTAGAGTCCAAGTAGAGCTGCTATATCTGCTAAAAGTATTCTTGTTATGAAGCCACAAAATTGCATGAAGTTGAGAGTTTAAAACTCTAAAGTTGTACCAGCTAGAGAACAAAATATTTGTGAAAAAATTATAGTAGAATGAGGAGCTGCACCAACATAGTAATAGTAACAACTGTGTGAAAGAGGTGAGCATCCTAAGGGACCTTCCTAAGGACAAGTTATAGGAACCCATGAGAATAAGTGACAGACCAAATAAGAGGAGATCCATATTAACAAGTTCATTCAGCAAGCAAAAGTTGTCAACTATTCCAATGTTTTGAGCCATACGATTACAATATCACCCGCTAAAAAGTCAATAACTTGGTAAGTACCAGCAGTGGCGAGGTGACACGTTTAACTGAACTTCTGTATTTCCGTTCTTAATGGAAATGGGGATGTCCTCGATTCAAAAAAAAAAGTAGAAGTGGCCTAACAAATTTCCGTGTTTGCACATAATCACCATTTACCAATTGATAGATCTGTTGCTCTGAAGTTCTCTACTAAATGCCAGACTCGCACTTAGTGTTAACCCTGGAAATGGTTCGAGACCTGCACCAAACCCGAATCAAAACCATATGCCGTCACTCCACAACCAAACCCACCTATACTCATATGACTTCACTCCACCACTAAACCCAAACCAATCTGCATGTCTAATTTAACCAGAACGAACCAATATACGAGGAGACCCCATGTCCTCTTCGCGCTGTCGAGGCACGACCTCTCCGCCTCTTCCAGCCAGCAGACGAGCACGGCCAACGAGACCGCCACCAGCGCTACTCCGCCGCCGCCGCAGGCCGTGCTGGCCGCCACCAGCTCCACCTTCCCTTCCTTTGGCACGCCGCCTCCGCAGCTGCGCATGAGCAAGCTGGCGTGCGCGCCGAGGCGGAGCAGGTCGGAGAAGATGGGCCCGCGGCTGTTGGAATGCCGCGCCGTGTCCGCGGAGCAAATTCACGAACAGCCGGACTTGGGAGCGACGATGGCGAGCCCCATGGCGGCGGGGGAGGTGGCGGCATGGTGGCCCGCTGGTGGAGGTGGGATGCTGGGAACGAACGCACGCACGCAGGGGGTGAGTGGGTCAAACCTAAACCCAACTGGCCCAAATCAATTTCAGGTGTAAACCAAACCCAAACTGAACTGTTTATTGGACCAACTATTTTCCACTGAACAAGTCTCAACTGGATGCGGGCCCAAACTAAAAAAACCAGTTCCCACCTCAACCACTTCCAGCTTGACTTAGTGTTGAAAAATACATTTGGATATTTCTCTACTGTCCGGTAGCTTGCTGTCTCAAGTGATTGGTGACAACTAGGCACAGAGTGGCAAGCTAGAGCTAGCCAATGTGATCTTTTGCTGATGCTTTATTGCCTAGACATTTCATATGGAGCATTGTGCTTGTTATATCTGAATGTAAAATGACCTTTATGGCCTCTTACCTGCAGACTGTACCGTTATGCCAAAACCTTTACCGGAATTCATTCACTTATCACTGCCTTCAAGAGGACAAGACTCTGCAGTTTGATGATGCAATCCAGTTTCTAGGTATACACGCTACTCTCTCTCACTCTACCTGTTGAAATCATAGGCTAATCTGTTTCTTGGTAAGATCATCCACACCTAATTTATATGTTCTTCTGAATTTCAGAACAATGTGAGAGGGAGAAAGCGCGTGTCCTTGTGCATTGCATGTCAGGGAAAAGTAGGTGTGTACATGTAGACAAATTTTCATTGGATCTAGCATCATTCATACTACTAGCATTGATTTGACTATTTTTATCAATTCACTCTACCAGGTCGGCAGCATTTGTAATAGCTTTCTTGATGAAATCAAGAGGGTGGAGACTGGCACAATCTTTTCAGTGGGTGAAAGAGCGGAGACCACAAGTGCAACTATGTGATGGTAACTTCATAACTTACACATACCTTTTCTGATATCTTTGTTCTCAGAAACTTTTGAAGAAAACATGGAAGATCGATACACAAGTTGTGTTTATACTTGCCTACACTTAAGCTACGTGCCTATGTCATCCAGAGTATGATCAGGCCACCCCTCATGCACACCTGTATGCATATCAATGCAGTACAGCACATAAACCATTTTTTTTGGAACATAGAGTTTATCATATGAATTTTTGATCTGATGTTAGTGTTATTAATGCACTGGATGCATATCAATTTATGGCAGCAGTAGCACGGTAAATCAGTAATATGTAGCATAAAACATTTCATGTAATAGCAAGTCAGTTATGATTTCTTTGGTTTGCTTGCGTTGTATGGAGAGGCAGCAACCAACAAATAGTTGAACTAGTATATACAAAATGAACCTTAGTAGTTCAGCTAATAGAAATTCTCCCATTTCAAATTTGGACATCCTACTTCCACATACCATGACATACAAATAATAATGCATTTGTGATGAGCTAACAGGCGTAATTTACTTGCTTTCCACAGGGGCGCAGCAGCAGTTGATTGAGTATGAAACCAAGCTATTTGGTTCCAATGTCAGCATGCCCGCTCCATCTTTTGCGCCAGCTGATTCTTTCCCTTCTCTTGGATTTGGTTTTCCTAAACCAGCAGGCGACATCCAAGTGCCCACCTTTAACCAGCAGGCTCCAGGATCCATCTTTGAGCGCGTCAGCCCAAACAACGTCCCTACTAATTTCACATTCGGAGCTGAAAGGACTAACGAAGCAAAACTTCCAGATAGCAATAATTTCGGTGTGATAAGCTCCACTGGAGGCGATAGCATGATGGACAGCACCTAGAATTGTTTTGCTTGTGGCAGTGGTATTGATACATCAAAGGAACGAATCCATTGGAAATCTAGTTGGGTTTCTCGGGATGTTTTTGATTTCTGAGAAGGAAATGCATTTTTGTAAAAGGATGTTATGATATATGCCAGCACTCAGACAATTGCTACACTGCGTTTTAACAAACATGTGTGTGCTGTTTTGTGGAGCTTTCAAGTGTAATTCACGCTAACCGATTACTCTGGAAAGTTTGAATAGAAAGTTACACATGTGCTTGTTAAAATGTGCAGATTTGTGGCTCGGAAAGTATACTTGAAAAATCTTTACCCAGTGGTTCTCGTCTAGGGGAGATTCAGAATACATAATATTGTAGCATCCATGATGGTTTCACTAAATGGCTGCGAATTGCCCCGAGAAGTATTTGAAGTTCTGCACAGATTCATGTTTGGGGATTGTTAGCACTGACATGCCGAGTTGCTCTGTGGCCTTTTTTTTAACTGCTGGTGGGCTGGTGTTATTACTGCCCTTAGTCCTGACGTGAAGGAACATATCTCATGTGAAAGGATGCCTTCGCTCATGCTTCATGTCGGTAGACAAATTTTCGCTTGTTGGGATCACATCATGGAGTCTCGTGCTCTCTTCCAAATTTAACCTGCAAGCGATTGGCCTACTTAAACTCACTGTTCTGGAGTCGGCATCCAAGAAACTACGTGGCGTTAACGGAGAACGGGAGAAGCCATGTTGCCTAGTCCATCACATAACATCCTGGCGAGAAGGGGAATGGCACAGCGAAGCTGAAGTAGAACTCATGACTCATTTTATTTGCAGCAGTGATCTGTTGCAGTGTGGATTACAACCTAGTAAAGAATGAATAGAGTGAGCTTGCATTCTACTTACAAAATGTAATTCTTTTTATCCTATATATGAAAAACATATTCTTCGCAGCATTCGTCTGCAAAACCCTTCCATCTCATGAGGCATGAGCGCACAGAACCATTTCATTTGATGGGTTGGTTGGTTCGCAAGGAGTGGGCCAAGGTAACTCACAAAATGTGCCCACCCGCCATCTCTGTCACAATTCAGGGAGCTTGGACCCTGGAACATTATACTCATCGTCTGACATACTCGATCGTGCAGTTCTCCTTGAGCCATTCAAGTACCTTTGCTGCCTCTAGAACATCCTGGACCTGCATTGTTTGAGTCCCACATAAAAATCAGACAGATGAATATCTCAATTCTTCCAATCAAAAAAGGAAAAAGGGTTGGGCATATAATTCCCTATTACATACACGTGTACCCCTTATAGTTTTTTATTCTCCAACACACAGGAGAGCTGCATATCATTATATTATATTAAGAATGTGTTTCGCTTATAGTTAGCATCCACAAGGTGTATAACTACAAAATACGGACTAGTTTATATGCTTTAGTATATGAAAAGCTATTAAAATAATACAAAGAGTATTCAAATTGCAGATAAATCTGGAAGAATAGAAAGACTCGGTATAGTGAAGGAATTAACAACCAGAAATAGCAGAGTCAAGCAATTAAATACCTGCTGCTTGATGTTGTCCTCATCACAGTCTTGATTGTAATGTTTGAACTCTGCCACAGAGTTTTCAACTTCCTTGATGAGCTGTTCAGTTGAATACTGCATGGTTTCTTGCTATTAGTAAATATTGATAAAAGATATTGCAACAAAAGGCGAAAGCCGGGAGGTTCTAATGATAATCAACCAAACCAAAACATAAAACGCAGGCATTATGATTACCTGTAAATTTTCGGACTTGAAAATATCACCAACAGCCAGCATTTGTTTAATAATTCTGGTAATGTTCTCCTTCTCATCTTCTAGGTACGCCTGAACTGACCTCTGGCTCGATAAGGATGCTAGCTGGTCTTTATCTAGCTTCCTTTCTGCCTGCAGAAATTAATAAATGTACATTCAGAAAGGAACAGTTAAACAATAATTGTTTGTAAGGCTGTAAGTTTAGTACCTGAAGCTGCAGAAGTTTGGCTCCATAAAGCTGTTGGCCTTGTTCTTGAAACAAGGCACGCGGAACATCAACTTCAACCAACTAAGCAAACCAAGGGGAAATTAGGACAAGCTTCTAGGATCTTAGATAGAATGTGCAAAAGAATTTGAATAATTGAAAAAGCATATCATGTGAATGATCCATCAGCGCCAAGACTGCAGAACTGAAAGGCTGTTTCAGAAGTAAGAGCACTACCTTTCCAAGCTGATCAAGAATTGCGTTATCTGTTGCTTGTTCTATGGCTGTTTTGTCCACTTCTTTACATCTTTCCAATATTCTTTCTCGAACCTGCAATAGGCAGGAGGGCCGATCACTATGAAAAGACAACCAACAACTATAAGATGTTCACAGTTCATAGACAATATTTCAAAACCTGGCAGTAAGTAACTACACCAAAAGAATACAAACCTCCACTATGGTATTGCATCCTGGAAGGAGCTTTCCGGCAAGTGAATCATCCATTTCTGGCAGTTCTCTGTAGAAGAGTTCCTTACAGACAACCTACACAATACATTGAACGTGGGAGTGTGGGTACCAGCTATAGTGATTAGAACTGAGGGACTACACCCTCTATTGATACTATCTGATCTTGATTGCGGGTTTTATACAAGCACAAAGTGATGCGATAAGTGACAAGCATGGGCTACACAAATCTTTAAGTGTGCTCTTTCAGAAGTAACACTCACAGTAAATTGCGCACGGACACCTCGTAGGCTTTCTTGCTCAAATGACTCAGGGAACTGGATAGGAAATGATCTAGTCTCCCCACGACGAATCCCAATTAACGAACCAAGGAATCCAGGAACAATATTATTATTTTCCTCAGTGTCCAAGTGGAAACCTGGAAATCATAGTAGGTATATAGTATAGCACTGTGATTTTTCAAACAAAACAAGAAATACAAAGCAATTACTCAGTTTAGCTACTATCTAAGTTAAAGGGAAACTAAAGGCACGAGATAACAAGTATGCATGAAAGAATTACATTTAGGCACGAAAGTTTTGATATTCGGCATTAGCATGCCATTCATCTAATAAGGGGTAAGTTTTAAAGGTGAAGTTATGAAAATAAAATAGAAGTCAGATGTGTGAAAAACTGACAAACCTGTACTCTCAGCAGATGAAATTTTTTCACCTTTAGATCCATCACTGTTAATACTTTCTGCAAATATATCTAGCACCACGAGATCACCAATCTACATAGATCCAGGAAATGGATGCTTTTAGATAACACAATATTGGTTGATGCATACCATGAATGTACAGTTAATTAAACATTCCAACTTTGTTGAAGAAATTAGCTTTTTCAAAAATAAAATGGCTTGACATTTGCAGTGACATCTGAAGGGAAAGGGGAAAATAAAACTCTAGACTCTACAGTTGCATTTTGAGCAGCAAAATATTAAAACTATCCATTGTAACAGATGGTTTTATGCCAGAAAGGAGTACCAACGCCAATACTAGATCAAAATCATAGCAAAGGAAATTTACTATTGATAGAAATAATCATGGTGAAATACCAGGACAGGGTTGTATCTGTTTGGTACAGGCAGAACAAGGGCTCACATTTCCATTGAGCCTGTTCAGTTGGCTTATCAACCACCAGCCAGCAGTACTTTTCTCTCACAACAAATCAGCACCAGCCACCAGCCAGCCAGCAGTACTTTTCTCTCACAACAAATCAGCACCAGCCACCAGCCGCCAGCCAACCGAACAGGCTGCAACTGTATTGCCTGTGCTCGCTGGTAGTACACGTATTTAACATGAATTCAATGGAACAGAACAATAGAAGACTTATGGGACATAAAAGAATGAGATGAACACAAACAACATGGGAATAAAGCAATAGTTGGTTGAAACTGTCTAGTGCCTAGTTTCAAGCAAAATGAGTGGGCTTGGGATTTGTTTCGAAACGAAAATAAGGTGCCTGATTACTTATAACTAACTGATATAAAGGTGTCATTAGTTTGTTTCACACTAGAGTAGCTCTAGAATTACCTGGAGGCCTCTGTCAGCCACTATTCTAAGTAAACCCAGTGCTTTATGACGACGCTGAAGCTCTTTTTCTGTTGCCTTTTCTGCATCAACAGCTTCATCTATTTCAACGACGACTTTGAGGTTCTTATATTTGTCTTCTGATAACCATCATACTTCAGGGGCAACATCCACAGCAACATCGTATCTGATTACATCAACAAAAAAAGATATGATCTCAAAAGTACATGGCAATATATTACCATGGAACCAATTTCTTGAAAACAGTCAGTTTTCTCTAAACAAATTAAAGAAATGAAATAAGCAGGACATCTAGATGACAGTATTGTCTACCTAAAGACATCATTGAGTGTGAAAGAACTTCTCATATCATCAAACTGTGTCAGAATGCGAACAGAATCTTCTAATGCCCTGTCCTCTACCTAAAACCAAAACAAGAAAGACATTAGTTGGATACATGTAGGAAGAAGCACATAGCATATATCATCTCTCGATAGGGAGAAAGGAAAAATCATGGTGCAGCAACAGATTTAGATTGCTGAAGAGATCTAGAAATGTCATGTATCAGCGAATTTCTGCCTAAAGATTAGTAGTGTTGTCAGCAGATGACCTTATCATTTTGTCTGTTCAGTACAAATGATCTCATTTTGTCTGTTTAGTACAAATCTATGACACGAGTGATGATATAAAAATATATAGGTTTTTTCTTGTCACAAGTGTTTTGAAACCAAGAGCTCATCATTATAAATATCAGAGTAGTGCTTCTCAAGATAGGATTAATACCGAGGACAATGCTTGAGGAAGTGTATGTTTTAGGATAGCTTCAATTGTTGCATCCTGTACATGGTTTGGTCCTACATAGTTTATAAGAATGTTCTCTGGAATGATCTTCCCGGGCCGAAATCCAGGAACCTGATAAGAAGCAAAAACTGGGCATTAGAACAGAGTGTAGAATATACAGAATCACACAGTAAGTTACAGACAGCATCCTTCATTGGAGAAACATTGCAGGTACATCTTTGCCCCACTTTATAATGCTGTTTTCTTTGAGTTGATCGTTTCCAATTTCAAAGTGTTTGCACATAGAAAAAACCAGAATCAATTGAACACTTGGACGCAAACTAAAAATAAAAATAAAAATAAAAGACTATATATCAGTGTGCTAAGCAGTGCGTCAAGCATGACCAAGTTCAGACACGGTTACATAAGCTGTACCTGTTAAATTTGAAGTGAAGCCTAATGTCTTCCTGACATTTGCAATTGTAATTGTAACATAATCAACCTTGGGGGTACCAATGTCATGTGTTTCGAAATTTGATTTAGGTGAATGTGTTTACAGTTCGCACAGAAATGGTACCTTGAAACGCTTTGCGTACTCCTGTAGCGTTAACTGGTAGCACTCCTGAATGATCGAAGTAGGCACCTCCACGCTGAACTTAACCTGCGAAGCACAACACAGGTGGACGTAAAAAGCCAAGTACAAACTCTCCACTACTACTCAGCAGCCTCGGCCGCACCAAACTGCGTGACAAGCAAATTAAGCTCGAACTGGCTCTCCGATTCACACGAGCAATCGCAGTTAAAGGAGACAACGAAGCCGGGGGCTCACACTGGACCCAGGCTGAGGCGTCTTGGTGACGCGGACGGAGTCTCCGCCCCCAGACGCGGCCTCGCGAAGCTCCACGGCGGCCGAGGCGACGGGGAGCCATCGCCGCCGTCGCCACGTGGTGGAGGCGGGGGACGTGGAGAGGGAGCGGGAGGTGGAGGCGAGCGAGGAGCTGTTCCACGAGACGGAGACGGCGCGGGGCGAGGAGATGCGGTTGTTGTTGGGGCGCGAGGCGGAGGCGACTGCTGCCGCGGCGGTCGCGGTGGCAGTGGCGAGCTCCATGGCACTGAAGCGGAGCGGGCGTGTCAGTGTGTGTGGGAGAGAGAGGAGGAGGCGAGGGGATTAGGATTTGGGACGGGGATAAGGCTGTCCGCACTGGGTGCGCTACGCCGTCCGGAACCCGGTACTGGAGTACCAAAAACGCCGCAGCGGGTACTCCATGGCGTGCGCTACGGTTCCGGACGGCTGGCGCACGCGCTACTCCGAGCGGAGCAGCGCGCGTGCGCTACGCGCGGACGTGGCGCGGGGCCCGCTGCG
>CM014275.1:1463423-1480245 GCA_004135705.1 Alloteropsis semialata
ACCCCCCGACCCCGCTCGCCGTCGACTCCGACGTCGTCGTCATCCTCGCCGCTCTCCTCTGCGCGCTCATCTGCGTCGTGGGCCTCGCCGCCGTCGCCCGGTGCGCGCGCTCCCGCCGTGGCGCCGCGCCTTCCGCCGCGGCCAAGGGGCTGAGGAAGAAGGCGCTCAGGGCGCTGCCGAGGCTCGCCTACGAGGACGCCGTCGCCGCGGCGGAGGGGATCCTGCTGGCGGAGTGCGCCGTCTGCCTGGCGGATTTCGCGCCCAGGGAGGAGATCCGCGTGCTGCCGCAGTGCGGCCACGCCTTCCACGTCGCCTGCGTCGACACGTGGCTCGCCGCCCACTCGTCCTGCCCCTCCTGCCGCCGCGTCCTCGTCGTTGACAAGCCGCAGCCGCCACCGAAGCGGCCGCCGAAGCCCGAGCGCTGCCGCAAGTGCGAGGCGGCGGCTACGGAGGAGGCCTCTTCCTCGTTGTCGTCCGGTTCTGGCGGTGACACTGACCGTTCTAACTAACAAGTGCCGCGCCGACGTGGAGGAGGTCTCCTCATAGTTGGGCGCCACCGCCGGTTTCTGAGAAATTTTTTTATTTTTTAACCCTTTTTAAACTGAAATTTTAAAAATAACTCCAGCCGAACTGTATTTTCAACGAATAACCCTTTTGGTCGCGCCACGACTCATGGCGCGACTGATGAGGGAGTCGCGCCAGAGCATGTGGCGCGACTGGGCTGCCACGTCGGCCAGCCGGGCCGCGGGCGGCCAGCGCGGCTGCTGACCTGGCTAGCGGAGTCGCGCCACATGCCCTGGCGCGACTTAGTCGCGCCAAAGGTCGTGGCGCGACTCGCCTGTATACAGACGGCCGCCCGAGCCCCTTTCTTCTTCCTCCTCCCATTCTTTCTTTCTCCCCAACCCTAACCGAGCTCTTCCATGGAGACCGCCGCCGCCCCCCCTAGATCGGCCCATCCCACCACGGATTCGAAGGGGAAAAGTAGGGAAACTACTCCGGGAAGGTAACTCCTCCACTTTGACCATCTACATTTTGCGGATTTGGTTGATTTCCTTAGTTTTGGATGAGGTTAGGTTTAGATAGGGTTTGACTTGATTTGGTCGATTGAGCACGGATTTGAGATGGTTAGTTGTTCTAAGTGGTGGATTTGGTCGTTGGTAACGCCTGTTTATCGTATAGATTTTTTTGCATGTGACGATTTCGTTGACATAACCATTTGTAGATGTGGATGATGCTAGTAATGAACTAAATGGTCTATTGGAGTTGGTATTAATTTGAGTTAATGTACCTTGCTTTGGAAAATATAGATGTGTATATATTGAAGTTAATGGTTATGTGTATATGGAAATGTGTATATGGTTATGTGTAAAATATAGGATTTCTTGGTGATGATTTATTTTACTTGTATATGGTTATGTGTAAAATATAAGATTTCATGGTGATGAATTATTTGACTTGTATATTGAAGATAGCCTTTCATGGTTATGATTTATTAGACTTGTATGTGAAGTATATATGTGAAATTTTTTTGATATATAGAAAAGTGAAATCTTGTATGACTTGTTCATATTGGATTGTTTTAATTGCAATGTTCTTTTTTAGCACCCACAATATCAATTGCTTGAGAATGGCGCGTTTATTTGATATAGGTGAAAATGGCGCGGCACCCACAATACCAATTACTTGAGATGGCGTACGACGAGAGACATCGCGGGAGGATACTTGAGGAGCGTATTGAGGTTAGTTTGTCCTTAATGATGACTTTGTATGGAGTAAATGAATTTGATGGGTGGATGTAGTCCAACACGGTGTTTGATTTATTATTTGCAGGTTTTGAATTCTCTACGTATCCGCACCCACAATCCTCTCGTGTGGGATGATAGGTACGCCCCGTACCTTCGGCAAGCTGGCTTGCTCCCATTGGCGATGCTTGTGAAGGGTGGATTGCCGAAGATGGACAATGCGGCTCTTACCGCGCTAGTGGACCGATGGAGGCCTGAGACACACACATTCCACCTCCCTTGTGGTGAGATGACAGTGACACTTCAAGATGTTGCCATGCTTTTTGGTCTTCGCATAGACGGTCAAGCGGTCACTGGGACAATTGATCCTGCTGGTTGGCGAGATCGGGTGGAGGTCTTGTTTGGTGTTCGTCCTGCAGATCCACCGTACGACTTTCATATAATCCAATCCCTCTAGTCCATACAAATAGACCATACATATAGTCGAATCAAATAGTCTATACAAATAGTCCATACATATAGTCCAATCAAATAGTCCATACATATAGTCTTCAATACAAATAGTTCATACAAATAGTCCATACATTCGTTCCCTACAAATAGTCCGTACAATAGTTCATACAACTAGAATTGCAACATCTTAATAATCGGAATCACACTCAAACAAGAGCTCGTCATCTCCCCAATCATCATCTTCATCGTCAAGATCGACCACAAGAACACCTTTACCTTTCTTGTCCACCAACACCGGTTCTTCAATGGGCAAGTCACCAACAAGTGCCTTCATAGCCTCCATTTGTGTTGGCCTTACTCCTCCATCCGCCACCTTAGCCTTGTCCTCGGGAACCGGCATGGCCAAATCAGCTACAAGGGCCTTCATCGCCTCCATTTGGGCCTCTTCCGCCATTTTTTCCTGCCTTGCCACACTCAAGTCAATGCGTCTTCTTTTGGCCTCCAATTTCTGAAAGTATTCGTCCCATGAGCCAGAAGGAAACACCGTAATAGGATCAAATGCCGTCTTCGAACGGTATTCCGCCTCTCTCATCATTTGTACCCTCTCCTTGGCGTCCTCTTCCGCCTTGATTTTGGCTTTCACCTTAGCATCACCAGTAAGGGGAGGAGGATACTTGTCTCTATTTTTCCTCCAAAAAAGATGATGCGCTCTCTACTCCCATGACCAATAGTTTCGGATCTTCCATGCTTGGCTATCATATCTGTCAGAATGGGACCATAGAGTTGTTTGTCAGAAGGAATGGGCAAATCATACTTCTCCCTCATTTTCTCCTTGATTTTAATGGTCTCTGTCGTCTTCAAAGGTTCGGAGCATGTGCCCAAATAGCGTCTTAGATCTTCTCTTCCTTTAAAGGTCTCCCAGTCACAAGTTCTCCCTTCCTGCACAACATTGAATCCATTGCTAAATTGTACGAACAATAGGGTTCAAGTTAAGCAAGATAAGTGCTCCAATGCAAAATAATCTTTACCCAATAGTCTCCATAGGAGTTCCCGCAATACCATCCATAACCCAACTCCGTCGGAACAACACCCCGTCGAGCCAAAATCCCACATTTGCAACGAGGTCTAGGGGCCCTCTCACATGGCCACCTCTCCTTTCCGCTCTCAAATGCAACGATTTCCTCCTTGGTGTACCAATGAGCCTTGGGGCCATAGATGTACTCCTGGAAGTCACACATGGGCCACCCATCCTGAAAAAAATATCAATACAATATCAAAACAATATGTTCAATGAAAAGTCATGCACAACAAAATAAGCACACTCACAAACCAAACTTACATGGGTCTTTAGCTTGCAACGGAAGAATGGGGTGAATTTTACGGGGAGCTCTAGGTTGGGATGTTGAATCTTGCAATGAATACCACAATGGCATAAGGGAGGGTTCTTCACGCGGATGCATGCTGCCGCTTGCTTTTCTTCCCATGTCATCACAGGTGGATTAGGTGGTGGAGGCACCCACCTCTTGAACTCATGGTATGGCTTTGTCTCCTCCTCATCATATGGAAAAAGGCGGATCCGAGGGTCAAACTTGTCGGGGCCATCAATCCATTGAAAGAATCTGCATGGGCCGGGGTAGCAAGCATAGGGGTCCCCGCCGTATTTGGGACGACCACAATCCCACTTCGTGCGGCACTTATAGTAGGCTCTACCGGCAGTTGTCGGCCATCTGGATTGCTTTACCTCCGCCGGATATTTGCATTCACAAATTGGGACTGGGAGCGGGGGAGGCACGGGGGCATCCTCACATGACACTGTGGGATACCGTATGTATTCATCCTTGCGCCTCGCCATCAACCTGCAAACAAAATTTATCATTAGTAAAAACTTCCAAAAAATTATATTTCACATTCTAAACAAAATAAAAGTAAAACTATGAATGCAACTAGTTAGTTGGACAAACATGAAAGTAAACATTTTGTCAAGGCATTCTTCAAACTAGTTAATTCTTACCCCACTACTACTAGTCCTGGTTTGTTGTCTTCTTTGGTTAGGAGGTCTATTTCTTTTGGTAGGATGCAAATTTTTTGGGCCCTCTTTGTGCCGTTCCATGCGGTGTCCTGGTTTGTGGCATATACCACAAAGTATTGTGGACTTGTCTTGGTTGAAGTCCCCGTAACCGTACATATCATCTTCATAACCATTAGATGCATCCATCTCGTTACGGAGACGCTTTTTCTTCCTTCTCCCAACCTTGTCCTTCTTTGTGGTACTATCCGGTATATACTCAGGACCGTTGTACAATGGCCAAGCAGAAGGGTCAAGTAAAGGCTCAAACCGGGGTGTCCAGGTCTTTAACACGGTAGCCTTTAGGTAAAACTGAGAGGTATATAAAGCGGCCCGATGATCCACCCCTCTAACACGGCACGAAGCAATCATATGGGAGCAAGGCACATGCAACAACTGCGGTACGCAACAAGTACAAGTCACATGTGTGAGGTCAACCTTGTATATACGACCACCTGTACTCTCACCACCCACCGTTAGAGCGTTTGCGGTCCTAACGGAGTACACATAAGAGTTAGGGTCAAACAACTCTGCTGCCATGGTATTCGCCTTGTCCTCTTCCGTGCCTAGCAGTTTTGCCGCACCTTTGCCCCACAAATTCTGGTTTGGCCTCGCATCAATTTGACTCTTCGCTTTCTGCCACCTTTTAACAAAGTATGAATTGACCTTGTAGAAGGTGTACTCAACAATTGCCGACACAGGCATGCCGCGAATTCCTTTAAGTACCTTGTTTAGGACTTCAGAGATATTAGTGTTGCAGACACCAAACCTCCAACCACCTTCGTCAAAGGCATTGCACCACTTATGCATGTTTTCCATTTGACTGTCAAGCCACTCTGTCGCTTCTTCATTCATCATTTTCTTAAGTTTCGCAAGCCGTATGCCAAAAGTTCTCTCTGCCTTCGATGCACATACCAACTTCAATTGTTTTATTACATTCTTGTTTTTGTGCCTATGCCATATGTTTGCAGCAAAGTGGCGCATGCACCAACGGTGCACGATCGGTTGGTAACCATCAATGTGCTCTTGAACAGCATTTAGAATGCCTTGGTGCCTATCAGAAATTATACAAATCTTTCGATCCGGTCCCACCACATCCCTACGCACCAAATGAAGGAACCAAGACCAACTTTCGTTGTTCTCGCTCTCCACCAAAGAAAAGGCGAGCGGTAACAAACGATCCTCCCCGTCCATTCCCGTTGCAATCAACAAACTCCCCCTATACTTCCCGGTCAAAAAAGTGCCATCAACACTAATCACCGGCTTGCAATGTTTGAATGCCTCTGCACATTGTGGAAAGCACCAATAAGCACGCTGCATTACTTCCTTCATTACCCCATTGTGCAACTCCAGTGCTCCCGTGGTGCTAGTGCACCATTTCGTCCCCGGATTGTAATATGCAATAGCATGTAGAATCCGCGGAACTCTACTGTAGGCTTCAATCCAATCACCCCACAGCACGGCCATGGCGTGTTGTTTAGCCCTCCAGGCCTTTCCATACTTCACCCGATAACTAGTGAATCCGACAATTGCTTCAACGAGCGCTGACACGGAAATGTCAGGGTCAGCATACACCATTGAAGCAATCCGACCTCCGATATATCGTGCCGTACACTGAGAGTGCTGGTGGATTGGTCGGGAAGTACCACATGTGTGAGGCTGCTGCACTTTAGTTATCCTCCACTTCTGCCTTTCATCGGTCATTGGACGGGCCCATACTTTCCAACCACAATCAAGTTGGCATGCTACTGTGTAGCGCAGCTTAGAGTCAGAGTGCACCACATCATATGGACGATGGTGCCGCACCGAGTAGTCCCTCAAAAAGAATTTCAGCTCTTCCATACTGTCGAATGTCATCCCTCTCTGTATCAACTCTTGACCACTGTCAGGCTCTAAAGAATTAAGACGCAAGCCGGAATCACAATATGCCTTCTTAGGGGGTGCATGGAAGAGAGGAACCTCTGGAACACCCACATGAACTGCTCCAAGTTGTCTCGACTCCTCAATAGTGAGAGGGGCCAATCTAGCACCAAAAATTGTAGCCATACTAGAGGACGGTTCAACCATAGGAGATGGTTGAACAAACGAACGCCGATGCACCACATAGTTCGGCTCAACCGGTTTTGGTACACCATGTGTTGGCTCAACAAACGGTGCTTCATTGACTGGTGTTGGCTCAACAAACGGTGCTTCATTGACTTGGGTTGGCTCAAAAACTTCTTCTTGGGTTAACGCTTCTCTCATTTCTTCTTCTTCTTCCTCTTCTTCTTCTTCTGATCCCGCAGAGATATCATCATCATCTTCCTCCTCAACATCAAAAGTGCCCTCGTCAAAGTCATTGTTCACTAGACAATCATCCTCTGGATCTGACTCATTTGCCATGTCAACCTCATATTCTTCATCGTCCTCAGCTTCACCAACCTTATAATTACTTTCTACACAGACACTCTCACGAACTTCAACTACTAACTCAGCACAACCAACTTGGGAACCTTTCACCAACTCCTTATAAAAAGACCAATCTTCATCACATGAAATTCTCATAAGCACATAATGAGCCCTTTTATCACCGGCATCGAATCTACCATGTAGGATTATTTCACTATGTTCTTGATCAACTTGGAATATTGAGCTAGCTCGAACAAAAACTTCATCAAATGAAGGAGGGCTATCAAATATTGTGACTTCATACTTCATCCTCTCAAACTCTCCATTCTCATTAACCGAACCACCAGAGAAATAACGAACTAAGCGATCCATCTACATACATTTAACGGCCACATTACAATTACCATTCATGGACTTATATAAAAACTAGAACCAACTAGTTTCCATAACATCATTCTACAATAAATTCTACAATAAAACCTACATTAAAAGATCATTCTACAATAAATCCTAATTTCCATTTCTTGCCAATATTAACAAGAATATCTACCCACTAAAATCTCATCGAAATCGTTTCATGATACACAATCTACACGTTACAAAAGCGTTGCCAAGAATCAATTACACGATAACGCTCAACTAATCTTACCCTTTTCGTACTAATTTACCAAATCCAACCCAAACCCTAGGTTACCCTACCACAAGCTATGCCAAGGGAAACAAGCAAATGGCACAAATCTACACGGATAAAGTGGAGGAGTTACCTTCCCGGAGTGTTTTCCCACCGTTTCCCCTTCGAATCCGTCGAAGAAAGAGGGGGATCTAGAGGGGGGAGGTGGGGGGCGGCGCCATGGGAGAAGTGGAGCTCAGGTGGAGAGGAGAAAGAAAGGGAGGAGGAGGAAGAAGGGGCTCGGGTGCGCGGCTGTATACAGGCGAGTCGCGCCACGTCCTTTGGCGCGACTCAGTCGCGCCAGGACATGTGGCGCGACTAGCCTGCCATGTCAGCCGCCGCGCTGGCCGCCCGCGCCTCGCCCAGCCGACGTGGCAGGACAGTCGCGCCACAGCATGTGGCGCGACTACCTCTTCAGTCGCGCCACGCGTCGTGGCGCGACCAAAAGGGTTATTTCTTGGAAATACAGTTCGGGTGGGGTTTTTTTTTAAAATTTCAGTTTAAAAAGAATTAAAAAATAAAAAAAATTCGGTTTCTGATAACTGGGCCGGCAATCTTAGCTCCAGAAGAATTTGAGCTCCACTGAAATTTACTAGCCTATACTAAACGGCTGAGAATCCCTGTGCTCTTAGGCCACATGTTAGGGCTAGTTTGGTAGCGAGCATCCCGGCCGGGACACCCCGGGTAAGGGCCCCGACGTCCCTAGGTCAGGATGTATTTTCCGGGAAAGGAGCAGAATCCATGTGCTGCCAAACTAGCTCTTAATGTAGCGAGTTGCCACCTGTTTCTGAAAAAAAAATGCCACCTGTTTCTAAAAAAAACAATAGCTTATCATAGTTTTAGAGAGGTTTGGGTGCTTGATTTTTTCTACTATAGCATTCCTTTTCTTCTAAGCATTGACAACGGCATTTACAGTGCATAATATAAGCAACATGGGCATCCTGAATTGCTCGAAAAGTAATCCTAAGCCTAATGCTGTTTACCGATTCAAACAAGAGCGGCAGCTGGGCTTGGGCCTCTCGATCGGTATTGTAAGGCCTGCTCTGTGGCCCGGTCCATGGCGACCACTAGCTCACTCTATAAACCATACCCACACGACACATGTTTTATCCTCACCTGCGTTGAGACTTGAGTGCTTACTTGAGTGACACAGACATGAGTCGAGAGGAGAGGATCGTGTAATTCGTCGGCAGAGATTCTCTAACGTCCTTGAGGAAAGTCACGGCTGACTTTTGCCCCACCGGATGCCTTCCATTTCGCATCCCACGGTTGCTCGGGTACATTTGGGCACGGGCGGGCAGAGAAACCGCGAAACCACTTCAAAGTCCAAACCCCAGGCTCCCGAGCTCCCCGCGCGCCCCTCTCGCCGCCGCCGCCGCCGATGCCGATGGAGAGGAAGCAAGCCGCCTACAGCAACCTCGTAAGCACCCGCTCTTCCACCCTCTGTGCTCTTCTTCATATCGGCCCCCCTTCGTCTCGATTCCGGCATCGATTGAGCGCGGCGTTGGCGATTGCAGGATGAGCGGTACGCGATCCAGGGGGAGAAGTACCAGGGGCAGCAGTACAGCCACATCTACTTCACGCGCCTCCACCACATGCGCAACCTCCTCCACGCCCTCGTCCCCTCCTGGAAGCCGCAACTCCCCGGTGCGGCCCCGATCCCCTCCCCTCTCGCTTTTCCTCATTTTCGTTGGCTGTGATAACATTAGCAGTACGCTGTATTGAATAAGCTAGGGTTTCTGCGCTGACCTTAGTAGTGACTCCCTGGAGGCTTTGGCTTGTGTTTTGATTTGTAACTGGAACTCGACATGAGAGATTCAAGGCACAGGGAGTCCAATTTTTAGTGTTTTAGAAGAAGCCTGGCGTGTCAAACAGGGTCCCTTTGAGTGCGGTTGGGTGTTGTGTCAGGGGTTTATGAGCTACTATGAGGTGATTTAGTCATAGAAAATTTTGTGACAGCTGATTTATGGTGGCTTTGTTTACTAAGTGTTGATTTTGGTTGTTAGCAGTGGTTTCTATTTATACACGAGTGTACTTCTATCAAAAATCGCTGGCTTTTACTTGGGCTGCTTTCTTTTGTGCTTTGTCGGACAGGTGCTTTGCTCTTGAATTAGTAAATTACCGAAGTGGACATTAGTTTGTCCGTACGAACATAAATGTGCAGTCTTAAGAAATCTGCTTCCTTGCTGGCAAGAAATTGAAGTTTGGATTTTCCTATATTGCAGTCACTACAGTGCTAGGACTCGAAGAAGGAAAGGATTGCATAATCGTTGGAACTCTATATAAGCACATGAAGCTGAAGCCTTCCATTCTTGATGAATACTCAAAAGAGGTAGTATACATTAAAGTTAGTTTTATGTGCCTTCAAGTATGGTTGCAGTCCGTAATAGCCTGAGGAGTCCATGTGTTAACTCTATATATTTTTACACAGAGGTCTGCAATTCCTCTTGTCAAACCACATAATTTCATGCATCCTGATGATCATCTCATTTTGGAAGATGAAAGTGGAAGAGTTACACTTGCAGGAGCGATACCTCCAGCAGCATTTGTGACTGGTAAGTCTTCCCTTTTCACTGAAAGCTAAAAATAATGCAATAACAACTTCCTTTGTCTATTACTGCAGTATTTTTTTTACCCAACATACAATCTTATTGCCTCTGCCCCCATCTTTTTCCTTAAAATCATGTTCAATCATCAATAATCGACAGGGGTTGTAGTAGCTCTCCATGGGAAGGAAACAAGTGCTGGCAACTTTCTTGTTGAAGATGTTCTCGAGGCTGGTCTTCCTCCCCAGACAGCATTGTCTAGCGCAGGTAATATCCTTCATATTGTCATGTGTTCATATTTAACATTTTTCTCTCAAGTTTTAACCATGAGATGATTGTTCTGAAATTGCTTTTACTTTTGTTACAGATGAAGACAAGTATGTGGTATTCATGTCAGGGTTAAGTGTAGGAAGTGGCACATTCAATCCTCTGCAATTCCAACTTCTTATTGACCATATCACAGGGCATCTCGGTGATGAGAATGTAAGCTATCTGTCTTTTTGTAAAGTAAAAACTATTATAGTCAATGTACACTAATTTGGATACTTTTTTGGAAATCACTCAGGAGCAAACTATAGCATCAAATATAGTGCGTGTTGTGGTTGCTGGGAATTCGGTGCATATAGCACCAAGGTTCGTCAATGGTCAGGTAATTGCATTTGCAATTCACATATTTTGTGCTGCACTTATCCTGTTGCTTTAGTATGTTGTACCAACAATTGGTTTCAATGTGTCAGGCCGTAGCATCAAAAGATCAATCCAGGATAGCAGAACCTATCAAGGAATTGGATATAATGCTTACACAGGTTAAAAATATTACAGTTTCTTTAATCAAATTTAGTCAATGCAACTGTTCTGGGCCCTTTATGCAATCCGTGTCCTCTGCAGCTTGTGGCATCATTGCCTGTAGATATCATGCCGGGGTGTCATGATCCAGCAAATTTTTCTTTGCCTCAGCAGGTGGGCCATCAATGTGGATAAATACTTATTGATCAGTACTAGTAGCACACAAGTGTGTGTTTTGCGCATGTATGGCTAACTTCTTGCTTACCTGCAGCCTTTGCATAGATGCCTTTTCTCTGGGGCATCCACCTACAATACTTTTTCTTCATGTTCGAATCCCCACCAATTCGAGCTTGACAGTGTCCAGTGAGTGTCATCTGCTTTGACTTCCCTTGAGATTAAAACGACTTGTAGGTTTTGACGTGAGAAAGTTCTATATCTAGGTTTCTTGGAACATCTGGCCAGAATATAGGTGACCTCTACAAGTACTCTGATGCCAAAGATAAGTTGGAATTCATGGAAAGAACACTAAGATGGCGCCATCTTGCTCCTACTGCTCCAAACAGCCTTGGTAAAGATTCCTTTCTGGCCCAATTTGGCATGTCAATTGTAAAGATTGTTGTATTAAAAATTAGCATTTATTTGCATGTGAATCCATAATATAATCAGGTACCGTTACTGTATAATCCAATTATCCAAAGCTAGAAGTCCTTCCTCACATGTATATCTTTTTATTCAGGATGTTATCCATACACTGACAAGGATCCTTTCCTTGTTGAGAGTTGCCCACACGTCTACTTTGTTGGGGATCAAGATAAATATGAAACTCGTTTGTTGGAAGGTAGTACTTCATGTTATACTCGATTGTTGGAAGGTAGTACTTCATGTAAAACTCTGTATGTCGTTTGATTGCCCAACTTACCCGTTTTGTTGTCCAGGTCCAGAAAAACAGAAAGTGAGGCTAATCTGCATCCCAAGGTTTTCCGAGAGTGGAGTTGCTGTGACGGTATGTACTGTTATGCATGACTTAGGAGATACATGCATTTTTGTTACCTTTTACACCAACCATGTACCACCCAAAAAATGCAAAGATAAAAAGAACCGTCCCTGGTTTCCTTTCATGGAATAGAGTTTAGCCTTTGCTTTATTCTTGATCGTTTCCTTGTTACAATTGATTCTTTTTGGATATAATGAGATTAGTTGGTAACAAAATATCTGTATGCTAATGCAGCTTAATTTGAGGAACCTGGAATGCAGCACATTGAGTTTCTCAACAAGTTTTGATGCCTGAATATGCTCTGATTTTGGGAATTCCAAACACTTGAATGTAGCACGTGGATTGGCGCAGGAGCTAAACGGGGGTTCATGGAAAGACCTACCTCAAAAAGATGCAGTTGTTCCAGAACAGTTCTTTATAAGATGTATGATGGCCTTAGGTTTTGCCAATTAGATCTGTTGATATAATCACTGGATGCAGTTTGATGTAGCGGAAGCTGAAACTGATGCTTGACAGGGTGTAGTTGACTAGTTGTACACTTGTACCGATCAAATAGGAGCTGATGCTTCATTTCCCTGTCACAGTTAGCTGATTGATGTTGTCATCAGAAGTGCTCTGTTCTTTTGAAAAAAAAAACATCAGATGTGCTCTGGGGTATCTATTCATCAGGTGGCAGATAATGGAGATCAACACAAGCATTTTTATACGCCAGAGCTATGAAATTTGGGCCTCCTTTGTTGAACGCATAGCATTTAAGGCCGAGCTTGGACCAAAGGAGTTTTGCTAGAATTTGCAGAAAACATCTTAATTCTCAAGAAAAAAACATACTAATTTTTGTGTACCAAACGGGCACAAGTATCAAGTGCAAAACCCAAAATAATTGAAGCTATTGTCAGATTGAAATCTGATATCGACAATTTAAACTCATATTCAGGTTTAATTATCATGTGAGGGTCCATGCCGCTCTTAACCGTGAGCACGGTTGATATTTCAGTTTTACACTCTGCAGAGGTTGTGCACTTTCACCATAAGTAATGTTTCCCATGTCACCCAGGTTTGCAAGGCCCTTAGACACTTCCAAGGTGAATGGCTAGGGATTCACATTGAGATTTTCACAAAGTTTATTTAGTACAAAATAACCCGCTAAGGTTTCAGGTCACGGTAGTGCATAACTCTCCCTAATGGTCAGCACCTTAGCAAAGGCTGCTACCCCAAGAGGACCGAGCTGTACCCCTACGATGCCACCCCTCTTGCCCTTTTCAGGTAAGATTATTTAGCACTAAATTAACTAAGCTAATTACCAAAGTCAGAGCCATGTGACACTTATGGATGCACTATTTTCCCGGATGGTTCTCCATGTTCCGATTAAATAAAGTGATCTTGTGATTACAAAAGTTTCCGCATCAATAAACCATGTTCATCAAAGTTTGATAAAACCACAGTAATCTAAGTTAAGCAGTTAGCATTGCTACCCAAAAGAAATTAAACCCCGGTTGACAAGGAATAAGGATAAAGTCTAGGTAAATCCTTAAATGGGATTCGTCAAGATTAATGCAAGGCAACGTATAAAAATAAAGTGAATTTATATGCAATTATTTGGGTTAAAAAGAATATGCAGGGGAGGATAATCCACTTGCCTTCCTCAGCAAAAACTTGTTGTTCTTCTTCGAACTGCTGCTCCTGGCCTTCCTCGAACGGCACGTTCTCTACACGATCACACAAAGCAATACAACAAAACAAACTAAGAACCATACAAAATAGTAAAATAAAGCATATCAACATTGTACATCTATAGAGCAAGTTACAAGGATCGTGTGAGCGCAAAAAACCACTTAAAACGGAGTTAAAACGAAGAAGATATGAAGGAAACAAGGTTCAGGGGCTTATCTGTGAAGAATTTAAAGATCCAGGGGCATATCTTGAAGGAACTAAGGGCTAAAACATAATTATATGTCAAAACAGGAGGGCTAATATGCAAAGGATCAAAGTTAGGATGGCTGACATGATTATACAAAACTGCAGGGGCTAAAACAGAAGGAAAAGGACTTAAAACTAATCACTTTTGAACTGAACTGGATTGCGCTACAAAACATAAAAAGCAGAGGGTCTCTTTAGAAAAACAGCAGTGCGCGGCTCTGGTTTGACCAGTATTGACTTAATGCCGATTTGATCCGGGCCGTTGGATGGCGATTGGGTGATCCAGGTTGATCTGCAAGTGGCGCCGGTGAGCAGGCGGCGGCGGACGGCGGCGCATGGCCGGAATCGGCCCTGCTGAGAGCTAGGAGGCTCGGTTTGGGATGCAGCTTGGCCCTAGAGGGAGCTGGGGCGATGGCAGATCGATCCAGAGGATTCTCACCAGCGATTGGAGATGTGGCGGCAAGGTTTAGTGGAGAGGGCCAGCGAGGCAGCAGTGAGGTACTCCGGCGAGGTGGCGCAAGGTCGAAGGGGAAGTCACCCGAGCGTGGGGAAGACACGGGCAGCTTCCTCACCTTCTTACGCAGCTTGTGGTCACCTTTGTGTCACCGGGAGGCCGGCGAACGGCGAGGTACGAGGCGGCAGGTCGGCGGCGAGCGTGGGGCCGCGGCGGAAAGGGGAAAAGAGGGGCTTGGCGGGGCAGCGCGGTATTTATAGGGCTTGAGGAGGGAGTGGAGGCAGCGCTCGGGGGAGAGAATAGGACGGCCGGTGCTCGGTTGAGCTCGGCGGCCATCAATGGCGCTCGAGTTATGGTGATGATGGGGGGGCCGGTACTGGTGGAGAGGGAGGGAGTTTAAGGGGGTGGTGGGCGAGTGTGAGACGGCGCGGCGCACACAAGGGAAGCCAGGCAGGCCCAGGAGGAGGTGAGGCGGCAGCGCACTCGCGGATCGGGCGGCGCCGGTTGAAGAGGAGGAGGGGAAGAGGAAGAGGACGGCCGTGAGAGGTGGGTCCCGGCTGGCGGTGGGCGCGCGAAGGCGGAAAGTGGCGCGGGCGCCTTCGGCGTCGGCAGCTCGTGCGGGCCGCGCGCGAGGAGGTGGGTCGGCTGGGCCGCGCGCGTGGGAGAGAGGGACGACGTGCTGTTGGGCTAGAAGAAAGGAAGACGGGCCGGTTTGGGCTGAAAAGAAAAGAAGAAAGGGAGGGAAAAGAAAAGGGTTTTTCTTTTATTTGAAAAGGGATTCAACCAAATGAATTCAAACAAAGTTTGAATTCAAACCAAACAAAAGAAATGCAACAGCATGAATGCAACAAAGCACTTGTTGACTCTAAAATCATTTCAAATGTTATTTAAATTATTTAAGAGCTTGATTTATTTACAAATTTAATAAAACCTTAAAAAGACTAATTGCCACATGTTGCTTACATTGTTTTATTGTGATGGTCTTTTTAGGTGTTACAATACAGATGAAGGCCACAGATAAAAGAGATGAAGTAACTGAACATTTCTTTCTAGAGTGTCATTTTGCTGCACAATGTTGGAGCTCTATTGGCCAAATGACTTTGACCTCGTGGAACCCATTTCAGTCATTAGAGAACCTCAAGCAACATATCTCTGAACATTTCTTCATGGAAATTATTGTGCCTTATGTCCTGGAGAGTATATTGACAGTAAGAAATAACCTATCTTCAATCTTCAACCTTTCTCCTTTCAAGCACTCAGAGCAGTGTTTATCAAGGAATTTGCTTTGGTTATCCACAAGGCAAAGAAGAAGTACCTACCTAGAATTTAAGAATGGCTTGCTAATATTATGTAATTTTAATTTTTCTTTTTTGTAATAACTCTTTTTGTTTTAATATATAATCAGTAGGGAGTCACACCCACACCCCTCCAATTACATCAGAAAAATAGAAAACCAATGCCAATATGAAATGTTCTATATCAGATCGAGAGCTTACATATGAGAAGCATCCTACTCCCCCTCCGTTCCAAAATATAGTTCGTTTTGCATTTTTTTAATTTCATAGTATATATTATACACCTAGACATATATTATATCTAAATACATAGCAAACTCTATAAATTTAGAAAAGTCAAAACGACCTACATTTCAAAATAGAGGGAGTATGTAACAGTGTATGTGGTCTTTACCCTCGGGTTCTAGAACCAAGATACGAACCGATATCTGATTTGAAGTACCCTCATAAAGAAATTATTTTTTGATGTAAAACCTACGTAAAGAATTAACCGGGTTATTGTTTTTCGCAACCAGGGATTTGATTTAAGCTGCAATTTGTTCACCGGCGTAGGTTGCAATATCACAGGCACTTGTTTACTTACCTGTCATCGTCATTCCTCTGCATTAACACATTCCTATTATTCAGAAGAATTAAGCAAAGGCCATAAAGAAGCGTTATTGTCCTACTACCAGAGAATTACTGGTAACCATGAATATGGGGTAACTAATTACAGCGCCTTGAATGGTGACAACAGTAGATGAATTGATTAATCCCATAGATCATACTTGGGATGTGGAACTACTGAGGTCGATCTTTTGGCCAACTGATGTGTATCGAATTAGGCAAATTCCAATCACACCTGGTAGGGAAGACGTAGTGGCCTGGCATCATAACAGAAGCGGTCTTTTTTCAGTAAGATCAGCTTACCATTGTCAATGGGATAACAAATTTGGAGCCAGAACAATCCAGGTCACAGCCGGGACTGCATCAAGAAGCAAGCTGTGGAAGAGGTTATGGAAACTGAAAGTTCCTGCCAAGATCAAAATATTTGGCTGGCGGGCGCTTAAAGGTCTTCTACCATGTCAGGCTATCCTTGCTAACCGTCATATAGGAGATTCAGGTGGTTGCCCTGTATGTCAGCATGGAGCAGAAGATATAAAACACCTCATATTTACATGTGACAGAGTGAAAGAAATATGGAGGTCGATGGGTCTTGAAGTGAAAATACAGCAAGTAATGGACATCGATCGGTCAGGCTCTGTGTTATTGGAAGAAATTATAACGAAGGAAGATCATATTCAAGAATTGGGTGTCGGGTTTGCAGAGCTAGTTCTGACAGCAGGATGGTATTTTTGGTGGGAACGTCGGCAACTTACTCATGGGGAGACCGTTCAAAACACCCCGAGGTCTGCCATGGCAATTGCGGCACTCACCAAAAATTATATGCTAGCAGAAAAGAAGGTGGTCAAGCAGAGACAAGGTTGGAAGAAGCCTCCGGTGGGGAAGGTAATGGTGAATGTCGGTTTTGAC
>CM014275.1:1481245-1534602 GCA_004135705.1 Alloteropsis semialata
AGGCGGCGTGGGCGGGGCAAGGCGAAACGAAAGGGATCGGGGGACGGGGAGTAGATGGGAGTTTATGGCGCGTAGAGAGCTTTTGTGATCTGGGTGGCTTCTCAGCAGGGAGTTGGGCCGTTGAAAGTTGCAAGAGAGAGCGCGCGCGCGAGCGGCGCGTTCGTGTCTTGCTGACATGGCGCCGAGGCAAAGCAGGTGTCACGGGCCCCCACCCCACAACTTTGCCCTGACCCCGCCGCGACAACGGGGGCCACGGCCACGCGACGGCAGCGAGCGGCATTGGGGAATCCGCCGCCGTGTTCGCGTCGGTGGTATCAGGCTATCAGTTCCCGGGTGCCGTGTGCCGGTGGGTGCAGGGGCGGAGGCTGCTCGTGTCCTGCATTTTTAGACTGCTTTAATTTCAAAGTCGTTACATTCTTGATGGAATGAAAATCTTGTTGCAGGCTAGTTTTTATCTTATTCTTGTTATAAACATGGAAAGTTCATGTACAGTTAAGACTACAGGAGCACCGTCCACGAAAGTTCATGGAAAGCTAACTTCTTTTAGCACACACAATGCTAATCTCAGTAATCATCTGAATATTTTTCATCTAAAACCTATCATCAAACTGAGAGTAGGTTTAAGCCATCATTGCATTAAAACTAGAAAGACCTAACTAGGGGTCATGAAGTTTAACTTTTGGAACTGCAGTTTTCGCCTTTGCAGAAGCAGAGTCTATCTTCTTACGAGGCTTTGGCCGCTCATCAATAGAGGAATCATCATTGCTGGACTGTTCTGTTGTAGCATCACTTAATCGTCTTGACATTGCTTCCTGTTGATATATAAACAGGTAAAAATGCTTATTGCACAGGCGTACGATTACAACTTTCTAGCATACACAACTTTCTATTTACTCAGAATTGTATATGTATGTATCAATAAGTTTGAAATTTGAAGCTGGTTGTAGTTTGTAACATAGAACCAAGTGCTTGGAGTTTTTCTTTCATGGTGCTATAGTTAAAAATCTTGTTGTCATCACCACATGCATATCCAAATGCTAGATTCACATACGTCAAAACGTTGACCAGAACAGTTTACAGAAAGGACTACAATTTACAAGTTATGATCCTAATAATCAAGTATTATATTTATAGTTACTCCATACCTCAGAATGTTTTTTTTCCAAAATTTATGTTTTTGTCAACTATCTATTCTGAATCTATTCAAATGAACTGTGTCAAGTATCCAATCTGCATAGATAAATTATGACCAACACTAGAGGGGAAGTTCCCTTGTTATGATAACTCCGGCAGTTATCTAATTCTAATACTACCTCTGTGAACTAAATTGGTTGTCCTAAACGACATATATTCAAGGACGGAGGGAGTATCATCTTAATATGCATTTGGCAACTATCAATATGTGAATCCATCTAAATGTACATTTGGCAGTTCATGGTCAAGTCATACAATGGGTTTTCCTCTCGAGCATTTCACAGAGATCCATTTCTAACCACATCTGAATATTCATTTGACAACTATGAATTTTTAATTCCATCTAAATGTACATTTTGTAGTTCATGGTCAAGTCATACACTGCATTTTCCTTGCAGGCATTTCACAGCCATCCATTTGTAGTCCCATCTGAATTGGCCTTGCAAGATCTTTGATGTGCATGACATCAAGAGCCTCTATATTTGAAAAACCAAATCCAAATGTGTTTTAGTGGTTATAATGCTTTCAGATTGGCAAAAAAAAGTGTGTTCCATACTAATATCTCAGTTATTTGCTAGTATATGTATCTGCTCATGAAGGTAGAAATCCTAAAAAAGAACAAAATGGCCTTGCACTTATGTTTTAAGAATATTTGTTCACGTGCTATTGGTTTCTGTTTACATGGCGCACACAAATGTTTATGTAGGAATACTTAAATAATCAACAACTACCATTTTGATTGTTCTAAGAAGTGTCCATACTAAACTGTAGGTAACCAAGTAAAGTTTCTGTTTACCTGTGATGACTACTTCTAGTTGATTGTCTTAGGTACAGTTAGCTTTCTATTATACTCTGTTCAACTTGGCTATCAATGACTGCTTACTAATTTATGCTCTCTTTTTTTCAGATTCCACATGTTGGCATGCTGTATATGCATACCTTAAGGACTACCAGTAACTCTACTAAAAAAAAAGGACTAGCAGTAACTCCATGCAGTAGTAGTGGTTTCGTCTTGTTTGGAGGAACAGATCTTTATAGTATGTATTGTGTTGTAGTGTGCTATGTGCTTGTGCGTGAGTACTACACTACCACTATATCTTTCTATGAAACTGAAGAGAAAATTCTAATTTTCGAGTAAGAAAGTAAACTTTAATGGAAATATTAAGTGACTGGTAATTATAAAGTGACACATTATGGGCAATCTATGAGATGCTTGGTGACATGTGAGGTTTCCTCTCACATCACAAGCACTCTGTTGTGGTAAATTGTGACTGAAATCAGAGATCCTATGTTCCTGAATTTGTATATAATGGTATGTTAGTATACACGAAAATGAAATGAAATGAAAAAAGAACTGTTGCCGGGACTCTCTACGGTGACTTTTCCTAACGGTATGTTAGTATACATGAAAATGAAATAAAAAAAAATACAAAGATTGTTTCTCGCCTACTACATGATAAAATATCTCTTCTCTATCTCTATACGTAAAAAGAACCCAATGTCGCATTTTTGCGTGCGTCGTATCCCGACGCCCGGTTTTCGTCCGCCCGCCCCGAGCGCCCCTTATCTCTACGTTTCGCGCCGACAGGTGGGCCCTACGGTCCCCGCGTTTTCTCCTTCCCATCCCTCGCCCTCTCCTCTGATCCCGCCGCCCCCTGACCGCAACGCCGCCCCCTCGCACCTCCACATGCGACGCCACTGCCGTCCCGTTCACCCTACGCGGCGCCAGCCTCCCGCATCTCGCCCCGCGCCCGCCCATGGACCGCCTCGCCGACGGTGGCCACCTCGCCGCGGCGTCCATCTTCGACCCAGCAGACCAGAGCGCCGCCACCGCGTCATGCGCGCCGTCAAGGGCGCGGACGCCACCATCCGCAGCCAGGTAACCCGCTCTTCCCTCTCTTCCTCTCTCATCCCAACATTCAGTTGATTCTCGGTAGCCTCTTGGAGGTAGACCCACACGATTCATGACGAGGCGGACTCGATCCGGCATCCTCCGGCGTGGATCTGGTGAGCAGCGGGGTTGCGGCGGTGGCTAGCAGCCAGGGCGGCGCGGCTGCTGCCGGATCCCATCTGGGTCTGGTAGTCGATGGTCTGTCCCTCTGTCCCTCTGCGTCTCACGTGTGTGCTCGCGGCCGGTTGGGCTGACTTGATTCCGCTCCGCACGCAGACCATGTGTTCGACGGGGAGGCGACCAACGCGCAGGTGTACGGCGCGCTCGTCCGGTACGTCATCCGCGCGGCCGTCGACGGGTTCAACGGCACCATCTTCGCCTACGGCCAGACGAGCAGCGGCAAGACCTACACCATGAGTGGCTCCGACGCCGACCCCGGCATCATCCCGCTCGCCGTGCGTGACCTCTTCGACACCGCGTGTCAGGTGATTGATTAACTGCTCTCTACAGCGCGACGCCGTTGGCGCTTTTGGTTAGATACAGTTGCTCCAATTAATCTTGCTGCGACTGATTGACTGGGATTCGATTTTGGAGCAGGCTGTGGACCATGAGTTCCTTTTCAGGGTCTCCTACATGGAGCTCTATAATGAAGACATAAACGATCTCCTGATGCTGGGGAGCCAGAAGCTGCCGATCCATGATAACTTGGAGGTAAATGCAAGTGATGCTGATTCTCCCTCATTCACTACTGCATTTGTATCAATTTTCCTTTTTTTTCTGGTTATAGCGTGAAGCTTGTGCTTGTGGTCTGCGGGAGGACGTTGTGGAAAGCTCTAAACAGGCACTTGAGCTCCTCAAGCTTGGAGAAGGCACTGTTTCTGCACATGCTATGTTTTCATTAATAATTATTGTTTACCCACAGTATGATAAGATTATTTTCTCTTCTTTCCAGCAAATAGGCATTTTGGGGAGACCAACATGAATGCGCGAAGCAGTCGGTCCCATACTATTTTCAGAATGGTACGAAGTTCTGGATCCCATTGCAGCTTTTCCATGGCCATTTCGGACAGTTGGATTAAATCGTTCATATAATTGTTAATTTTGCTGTTGTTCTGATTTCAGATAATTGAAAGCAGGGCTAAGAACCAGATCGACTCTGGGGATGCTATCCGAGTGTCTATCCTGGTTTGTGATACTGACTCTAATGTTTTTGTTGTAAAACAAGATGATGTGGTAAGAAAAATAACTATGATGCTATACAATTAGAATTTGGTGGATTTAGCTGGGTCTGAAAGAAACTCCAAGACAGGAGCAGAAGGAGTGCGTTTAGAGGAGGTCAAACATATAAACGAGAGCTTGATGCATCTGGGAATTGTCATCAACAAGCTGAGTAAGAATGGAAAACAAATGTATGTATACCAGAGTATCCAATTAATTTCTCTCACATCCCTAATTCATAAGTTTATTTAAGCAACTAGGTTGTGCTAAGTCTGATGGCAATACAATTATAAGCAACTTTATTGATATCTTGTATCCTATTACTTCTTTATAATGTCTATCTTCCGTTAACAAGCCAACACCTCAACCATTTGTGTCATTGGTTCATGCATGAAACTCCATAAATACGTTATCCAAAGATACGTCAGCAAGAAATTATTCTAGCTTTATTCCAATCTTTCGAAAGCTTGCTTGAGTGATGGCAGTGTCTTGAGTTATTCACCATTGGGGAATTTTGAATCATCGTAGTGTTTCTCATGATTGAAAATGCTTTGCTGCCTAATAAAAGAGAAAAAATGACATGCAAATGAATAAGATCCACAATGGTGCAATTTTGAGCACTTATGTAGCTAATTATATCCATGCAGAGGACACATTACTTATTGCAACAGCAAGTTGACACGCATTCTGGAATCTGCACTAGGAGGCAATGCAAAGACATCAATAGTCTGCACAGCTGCTCCTGAAGAGGTCAGTATACATACTTTCTACATTTTCACCATGTTGTAGTACCAGACTTTCCTATACTTATTTGTATTTTTTAATTCTGTGTTATGCTGAAAATAAACTCATAGACCCACATTGATCTATACTATAAGGAACTCTTCAATTTGCAAGTAGGGCAAAATGTGTCAGGAATTGTGCACAAGTTAATGAGGTATGTTTTAATGATTATATATTTGTGTAATACATCAATTTATTTCCATTTTAGTTTTGATAGAGGAAGAGTGGTATTTGTTCTTTGTTATAGATTATCTTTAATCCATTGGTTTGTTTGTTACACTTCTGTTAAATGTGAGAGTTTCACTACAGATTGTTTATATGTATTTACCAAAAATGGTTTACTGCCTGAGTGATGGCAGTGTCTTGAGTTATTCACCATTGGGGAATTTTGAATCATCGTAGTGTTTCTCATGATTGAAAATGGTTTACTGCCTAATAAAAGAGAAAAAATGAAGGAACACGTGAATAAGATCCACAATGGTGCAATTTTGAGCACTTAATAACTCAATAAATTTCACTGAAATTTGTCACTCGTAGCAATGCACGGTCATGAACCTATATGTCACTAAATCATTCATCATATATTCTTAGTGTACTTGTGGAATTTAATGGCGATGGACAATATGACTTTATACATATAATGCTTATTGCGGTGCAAATCTATGCTTTTTTAATGTGAACTTATGGTGTTCTAATTTTTTGTTTCCTTCTACGGGCACGAACCTAAATTTATGGTGTTCTAATTTTTTATTTTCTTTCTGTAGCAATTTTTTTAAAATTATTGATGATTTATTTAGAGTGTTGGTTGAACTTTTTTAAATTACTGATGATTTGTTTGAGTCATATTATCCAACCCATTGAAATTATTATGTATTCGTTTGAATTATAAAATATACGTGTCTGTCACTCATATTTGGTAATCTAAATAAGCATGATTTTTTGGGTGCGTCAATTTTATCGCTTCTACAATTTTGTTTCCTTCCCGTAGCAACGCACGGGCACGAACCTAGTATACTATAAAGAACGAAAGAATTGATGTCAATTCTCACTAACAAATCTACCCACGTACCTCTCATGGTGGCCCCGCATGTAAGGTCAAATGGGCCCACTAGGCGTAAGCGAACTGGTGAAAAGGAGGGGGGAGATTCAAACCAATGTGTATTTTTCCACCAAAACACAATTTTTTTTGTCACCTCGCGAATTTCTTACCCACTCTGGTACCCACGTCCCCGATCAATTTTTTTTCTTTATTTAGTTCGATGTATGCACGTACGGATTATAGGCAACATATTTTAGGAAAAAAACTAACACGGTTTTATTAATTGGTTTTTTTAAATCCCGTACACCCACGTTTCCATCAATTTCTTTTATTCATCTCCTTTGGTGTATGCACGTATAGGCAACATATTTTAGGAAAAAACTAACACAAATTTATTAATTCTTTTTTTGAAAATCCCGGACACTGCACAAGATGCTGTGTTGCTTTAGGAAACTAACACGAGATGGAAGGTTTAGGAAACTAAAGAAACGAGGCCGGGAAAAAAAGAGATCGACAAGGCTTGCAGATGTTTCGGGAAACTGACTAACCGAGTCATAAAAGAGATGGAGAAAAGGCATCATAGACTTGTGTTATATATATAAACGATTCACATGGTCCAAAGATTGAACTACCAAAATTTTGTAAGCGCGTTGCCATGTTCATCAGGTCAAGAAAGGTCGTGCGTCGGCAATGCACGTCATCATCGACCTTGAAGAATGCCGCGGGCTCCCGATCATAGTCATGGCCTCCCTGGTCGTGTCCGCTGCTGAGTTCGATCGATATATGTTTGTTTGTGCCGCCGCGTGGTTGATCGGAAGGTACTTTGTTTTCCTGGAATAAATGATTTGGTAGTCGTTGTTGTTATAGATCGATCGATCTGGCGAATGATTAGGTGTTATCGAGGGCAGTGCACGGCGGCGGGAGGTGCTGGCGTAGTTCACTTCTGGATCGAGTTCTTGCACCTCGTGCCATCGAACAATGCGGACATCCATGGTGGCATGCTTGGCGCCGGTGGTGAGGTCATGATGCAGATATGGGAGCTGTTGTCTCACGCCAAATGTGCTAGAGCGACCTCCAATATGTCTTTATTTCTTCCCCGAGGTACATGTATGATTTGTTAATTGGGACAAATTGATAAATTTTCAATAAATTGTGTCCCCAATCCTTCATCATATAATATATAAAATAATTGCAGGGATAATTGTGAACACTTTTAAAGTTGAGTTTAAAGTTGAACTCTCCGTAACAGCTGTATAATTGTATTTAACATCAACCTTTTTTACTCTATGCTCTGTAACTCACGTGCCTGTGGCATGTGCCCTTACCCTAGTATATGGAAAAGGTACATGAATTTTCTCTCATCCACTACACAAATTGTCAATTGAACCAATATTGAAATAGGGTAGTAAAGTATACAAGATAGGATAATGCTGGAATTGTTCGAAACATATAGCAGTGGATTTGAAAGGGGTCATCTGACCAACAGATAGTGCAACAAAATGTGCAAATTGGAATAAAGCATATGCTGAAGTAAAATACCATTTACACATTATATAAAATCAAACCAGAAGTAATTGAAGGGAGAGCCTCACCAATTGTCTGATTCAGTGCTGACTTATTGAAATTATGTTATCTCATGTTTTATGCTTTTTTTTCAGAATCAGCAGAGGTCTACTTTGATCAAAATAGAGTTGGAATCGGTTGTTGTACAAAATAAATAGAGTTGAAGTGCAGCCATTCAAAACTCAAGAAGGGATATATGTCATAGCGTTCATAATCCCATTATGTTGAGAATGTTCAGAGATATTAGTTCATGAGTGTAGAGATCATTATTTTTGTAATGTAAAGGAACTATACCCTGATCCAGTGTGTTTGATAAGGTTTCTAGTTCAGTATTGTTTAATCCAAATTTCTAGAAAGCTTGCAATTATATTTCTGAATAGTCGCTCACGCATATCTTAGGAAAAATCGACTCCTTCAAGGTGGGAAACCATTATTTCATTCCATGCAGGACCATTTTACTGGAGCACATCGTCACTCACGGAGGAACTGGGTCTAGCAAGAATTGTTTCGGTTTTCTGAAGATTCCTTTTTGTTGAATTGGACTGATATAATCTAAAGCCAAAGGTTGTGCCTATTTGCCATGTAGTGAGTTCATATTCACTGAAGTGAAGTGGTGGCTGCAAAACCATGAATACATTAGTTCTAGCTTCCAGGAGCATCCTTGTACAGAAGGAATAATCATCGGAGTCCAAAGGAGTAAATCATACACTATGAAAAACCATGAATAATTTATGAAAAATGGTTTTATATATACAAAGGAGCAATTGGCCATATAGAGTAGGAATAATTATTGGTGTCCAAAAGAGTAAGAATATTATGTAACATGGAATAATCTGTCTATTTTACACTATGAAGGAGCTAATACAAGTCTGACCTCTGAACATCTGCTAAATTTGAATGTTTTATGATTCACAAACAATAGCTCTGAATATCTCCAATATGCCTGTTTCTCTACACACATTCAGAAACTAAGTACTTGTACAACTCTTATTGATTAGCAATGGATTTCTTCACGGCAAGCTTTCCTGTTGATCCGGTGAGCTCCTGAAATGCACAGACATAGCAGGACAAAGCTGCCATGATAATATGCAAGAACATCGAGAAAACACAATAGAATAATCTGGTGGAATGGTGACATCTCTTGTGATCTAAAAAAACTCGACCTACGGGGGGTAAGACAACCCCTGGGCATTTTGCTAAGAGAAGACCTTCTCACGCAGGTCGAGAAGACCCCCGAACCTCTGCCCCACCGTTGCACAGGGTCCCGTAACCCTTTGTGAGACAACCACTGGATTGACGATCGATGCAACTACCCCAGGTAGGAGTGGCTCAAACCAATCACAGTTACGACCTGGGCCGGACCTATGGCCTGTGCTTTGGTGTGGTGACAGACGAGGGGATTTTTTTTTAACCTCAGCCTGAAATTTGCTCCCACGGGGAGTCGAACCCAGGACCTGAGGAGTGCTACTAAGACCGCCTAACCAATCCGACTAGGGGACCGTTCATCGCTTGTGATATGAATTAAACAGTACTTTGGCCTCCATCGCTTCTGCCTCCAGATCCTACAAGAAAGCTAATAGTAGTATCAGTTAATTGCCATGAAGTTGTTAGATTAGAATGGAAAATATGGGCAAATTAATTAATGTGAGATTGGGAAGTGAGGAGAGACCATAACAGGCACCATGGATGTGGGGATATGGTTATAGAAAACAAGAAAGAGTGAGTAAATATAGCACTTAGTATATACAACATCATAATGGATCTCTGTATAACTGACATAGCAGGCATCATAATCTATCATAATATAACTGAGGACCGAGTTCTGAGATCTCACTAAGCTATCATAAATAAAAACATGTTCAGTGTTTAGCCACATATTCATAGCCTACATCAATATGTATGTTGTGTGACAGGGCTTGTGGAGGAATACTGACGATAATCACATATTTTTGTTAAATCAGAGTAGGCACAATTACAAGTGCTAGTCATTTGCATTGTTGAATAGGCACAACTTTTAGTTGGGGATCAGTAGAATAACTTAACAGAAGCCATAAAATCTGTCATGAGTAATTCTTTGATATATCGCTGAACTAGATCAAGATTCAGCAGCCATATTTACTTTGATGTATTATATATGAACTGAACACTAGAGATCGTTTGGAAAATAACAAAGTTAACCCATTGATGTATTATATATGTAGCTCTAACCAATTTTGTGCAGACATCAAGAAGCATACAACATAGCCTTTTGTCCTAAGCAACAACATAGCCTTTTGTCCCAAGCAAGTTGGGGTAGGCAAGAGATGAAATCCAAAAGAAACAAGGATAAGAGAGACATAAAAAAAGGCACAAGAGAGAAGAAACAAAAATCATAGTCCAGGCACGTTGATTGCTATCTCCAAGCGCTCCTATCCATAGCTAGATCCTTGGAGATATCTCCCTCCTTAAGATCTCTCTTAATCGTCCATAAGAAGCATATGAAAAAAAATCCATTTCTGTCCGAAACAACAATGTGCAGATTTAGCATCGGTTCACACACGGTGGCAGTACCAAACAAGATGAACTTAGAAAAGAGAGACGTTTTGCACAACAGGAGGATGCATACAGGGATGAAGAGAACATGAATCAAGAAACCAATGGAACAGAGAATTGAAAAACCAATAGAATAATAAATTTTTGATGCAAAAAGAAGACAGACAAATTGAAGAACAAGAAAGTGCTCTTCGATTGCATGACCTGTAGCAGTTTTGGATGCAAATCGAAGTTAGACAAATCGAAGAACAAGAAACTGTTTTGGATAACTAGTAAATGCACCAGTCCATACACTAGTTTTGCTGTTAAAAAAAAGAGCAAATTCCTTCAGTGCCACAAAAATTTCACCACGTTCTTTCAGTGCCACAAAAATTTCCAATCTTCCCTCAGTGCCATAAAAATTGTAACTAATACCTTGTATGCCATTTCCATCTAACAGCAGTTAAATGGACATGGAAAAGACTCATTTGCCCCTGTGAAGGAACAAAGTGTAATCTGCCTTTTCCCTTATACGCCATTTCAGATTTATATCATAGATTAATAAATAGAGTAATATAGTCAAATAAAATGGCATCTTATAAAAATGACCATGCACAACATATTTATCACCACCAGATTCATATAATATTAATTAGGAACAGATTCTCATCACAATTGAGTAGCATACAACCACGACATACAGATGCTAATAATAGGAGTTTCAAATGTGCCACATGAGTACCAAGTTTCTCATCACACAGGACACATCAAAATGAGTTTCTCCTCACAGATCACACATGGCATAATTAGCAAAAGAAAGGGGCAATAGCTGGATATTCAATCCAAAATCTTTCGCTTGCTTCTAGTAGACATAGCTGGGCTTTCTGGGGTCTTGCTTCTGGTGCACATAGCAGGACTTTGAGGTGTCACAGGTAGCAAAGGTTGCTTCTTCTTTGTTGTGGCTGCTACCTTTGTCTTTGTTGTGGTTGCACCCTTTGTCTTCTTTGTTTTTCCCTTCACTTCTGTTGCCTTCTCATCTCTCTTGCGCTTCCCTGTTGGCTGAGAGGGAGGATACTCAACAGAGAGTACATCAGGTTGGCTTGAGGCACATGTTGACATGCAAAACATTGTATTTTTTCAGATTTGAGAGTGCAAAGCTAACCAAAAGATTTCAGATTTGAGAGAAGCTAACATATGTCTTTAACTTACTTAGCTGCCTTTTCTGAAGAGCATCCTTGGCTGCATGGGAACAAATGGGTTAACATTTTTAAATTGATTTCAGATTTCAGATTAGCAATGTAAAACAGTTTACTTGTTACATTAACTCACCTTGGAGGAAAATGCATCGGTGTAGGTCCAGAGATAGCAAGCACAAGACTATTCTCAGTTGATGCTTCAACTGCGTTCTTTTTCTTCTTCTTGGGAGGCCCTCTGCATGAACAGTATGTTATTATTGCAATATGTATGAGAAGTTGACATATTAGTACAAGAATATTGAATGCATTACCTTTCAGCTAACAAGGCTGCTTTGTCATCTGGGTTACCCTCTTTGCATGTGGTCCACCGGTGTCCATAGCCTTTACAAATATCACATCTATGTTGTCCTTTCTTGCATGTTGTGCTACTTGTGGTCTCAGTACAACCTTTGAACCTCTGATTCTTCCTTCTACCAGTAGTTGATTTCAAAAGTGGTGGATGCATGAAGAAACCATGGTTTGATGGTTGCCATTGGGCCTTATCAGTAAGGGCAGGGATAAGATTCTCATATGCATATCTAAATTTCTCTACTGAATAATATGAGTCTACATAGTTCTCCAAAGGCTGCCCCATCTTAGTGATAAATGCAATAGCATGTAAGCAAGGAATGCCTGAAACTTGAAATTTCCTACAAGAACATGTTCTTTCATGTAGGTTCACCACACACCTGAAGCCATTGCTGCCTTTGACACACACTTCTGCCACATCATCTGAGCTTGCAAACACATCCATATCCAAATTGAAACTGTCCTCCTTCAGTTTCTTCATGATATGTGGCAAAATAAGGCCTCTCATCTTTCTAGCAACAATTCTCCTTGCATACCACTTGTCCATAAGAAGGCCTCTAACCTTATCCACAAAGTCATCCAAATTCAAGGCCTTCCAACTCTTTATCCAGTTATTAAAACTCTCTACTAAGTTGTTGGTGACATAGTCTACCTTGCAGTGAGTTAAGAACTGGCTTCTTGCCCATATTTTTGTGTGGCTGGTTCTTATGTAATCCATTGCATCCGGTCTAGCTTCATCCATTGCTTGCCAATGCTTCTCAAAAAAATAAGGAGACCAAGAATAAGCTGCTGCCCAAAGATGGTCATCAAACACCTTGCCGCTGTACCTTTTCTTGAAATTGTACACTAAATGGAACATGCATTCTCGATGCTCAGCTAATGGGAAACTTGCTGTACTCCAAACATGATAGCTGATCCAGCATCTGTACAAATAGCTAAACCATGAGGTGTCCCTATTGCTTCCTTTAGCTTTTCCATAAACCATTTCCAATTATCATTTGTCTCAGAGTCAAACACTCCAAAAGCAACTGGATACATCCAATTATGGCCATCTACAGCACATGCACATGCTAGCTGTCCTCTATACTTTCCTGTCAAAAAAGTGCTATCTATTGCCAAATATGGTCTACATCCCCTCAAAAAACCATCTATGCAAGGTTTCAAAGCAACAAACAGTTTATCGAACCTGGTCTTCTCTTGGATTTTGTGATTCTTAATTATCACAACACTACCAGGACATTCCCTTTCCAACTCTGCCTTCAATCTGTACAAGCTATCAAAACTCTTGTCCCAATCACCAAATAGTTGATTATGTGCTAACTCTTTACCTGCATACACCCGCCTATATGGAACCTTGACCTTGTACTTTTCCTTAATCTTTGCCTGAAGTTCTGCTGCCCTCAGTCTAGAATCTTCAGCGAGCCAGTCCTTCACAACATCACAAACCCAAAATTGGGTTGCATGCTTCACATCCTTGCTTCTTCTTGCACTACTACATGTGTGTGGATGAATATTCTTCCTCACCTGTGTACAACAACACATAACAGATAATTAATTACACAATTTATTGTAAACAAAAATATGCAAAAGAACAAAGAAAGCAGAAATATATGCAAAAGAAATAAAGAAAACATAAATATATGCAAAAGAAATAAAGAAAACAGAAATTCATGCAAAAGAATAAAAAAAAGAAATTACCTGCATTGTTACTTTGTCGTCCATAGTATGAGCATATAACCTCCACTTACATCCATCCTCCACTTTCCTTGAGCAGTACAGAATCATTCTCCCTGGATCACTCTTTTCAGTTGCATACTCAAATTCATGCTTAATCGCATAGTAAGATAATGCCAACTTAAATTCATCCATGTTTGGGTATGTGGTACCCTTAGTCATTGGTGGATCCTCTTTGTTATAGGAAGCAATATGCGGTGGCGGTACAAGATCCTCTCCCACCAGATCTTCCTCATAGTCTTTGCCAGAATCAGACTCAGACTCAGAGAAAGGACACTGATGAGAGGAGCCATTTTTAGCAGTATTGTTTAAGTACAAATTCTCCTCATCCACCCCAACAAACTCATTTTCTGGCTCAGGATTTGCTAGGATGTTATCATCATCAGCCTTAGGTGTGCTAGGTTCACTGGTTGTGTCTTGGCTGCATGTTGGCTGGCTGTTGGCAGCAGTATGTTGGTTGGATGTTGGCTGGCTGGTTTGGGGTTGAGTTGATAGACTGTCAGATATAGTAGGCCACTCAGGTGTTTCATTGGGGAAAGTGTATGCAACAGCCATGTTCACCATCTTTTTGTCAACATGTTTGGCAAACATTGCAAGCAAATCTTGGTCTGATTTTACTTCTACGTAGGTTTTGCTAGCATGGTCATGATAGGCAACAGTTATACGCTCATGATATCGAGGACGATACGTCTCCAAAATATCATCCACAAAATCCTTGAAATTGGTGGTGTCCGAGTCTTTCACCATATCCACAATATAGCAAGAAATATCTTTCCTACTTCTAGCATTCGGCACAAATTTGATTTCCAAGAAATAGCTTGAATTAGAGTCCATCCTGAAAATCAAGATGGCATCAAACCACTGCATGTTTGAGCGGCACATCTCAACCGGTGGAGAGGAAGAAGGCAACATACCCTTCAGGAAGCCAAGAAGGACGCGAGGACTCCATCGTGCCCTACCCGGCAGCCACCTGGCTGCCTGTAGGGACAGCCCGCCGCCGCCCACAGGGAGGCTTCTGGGCGCCGCCTGGCTGCCCGCGGGGAGGGCGCCTCCTGGCCGCCCACGGGAGTAGCGCCGCCCACCTCGGGCGCTGGTCGCCGGAGGCAGCGCCGCCCAGCCCGCTGGTACCTTCAGATCGAGGAGGGGGCGTCGGAGTGGAGGTCTAGTCGGAGCAGAGCGGAGCGGAGGGGCGTCGGAGCGGAAGGGTCTGGGCGACGGAGAGGGGCGTCGGCAGGCGGATCGGGTGGGAGCGACAGGAGGTGGGGGATCGAGAGATTGGAGACCGGCTGAGGATAAGGTTTCTGCTGGTGGACCCGTTAGTCAGAGAAATAGGGGCACAAATGTCATTCCACGTGACGCATATTCCTCTTTTACTGCTGTTCCGTTAAAATTTAACAGATCTCCGACGGAAATGGCATACACGGTAAAAATTAAAATTTTTATGGCACTGAGGGAAGAATGGAAATTTTTGTGGCACTGAGGGAACATGGTGAAATTTTTGTGGCATACAAGAAATTTGCTCTAAAAAAAATTCCAAACAACCATTCCAGTGTTCAATATCTGTGCATTGCATGACCTGTAGCAGCAATGCATTGTCGTTGCCCCAGGTTAGAGAGTAGTATGAAAGTATAGTTTGCAGTATACACATATTCTTCTCACAATAATATATACTACAGAGTATGAACTGTAATAGAAATAACTCTGCTTTGAGGCAAATCCCACAACTTCTGGTACATGTAAGTGCAGAGAATCTCCTATTCTTGACAACATGAATAAAAATTAGCTCTGATTTGTTGACTAAGGAGTGTAAATAAAGTAGCTAGATTGCTTGGGGATAGATGGTACATGACTAAATACAAAGAACACTATCCAAAGTTATGGGCATGTATATTAATACAATGTACAACTCAAAGAAGAGTTTCCATACTTATGAAGAACTTCTCCAAATTGGGGGACTTGAGTCTAATTTAATATATTGGCAGTACCTTATGGATTCTTCATTTGCTAGCAAGTAACAAATTTCTTATTGGTTCTCTTGAACCTATTCATTTTTTATGTCTAAAATTGATAATAGTATGTTTGCTTGCCTTAAGTTCTATTATCTCATTTTCAGAGAGTAAATCAATCAGGATAGGTCATTCCTCTGTTTCAGAACCGAGACTGCCAATTCAACTTACTATCTAACTAACTGGAAACTAGATGTTTGCCTGTACATCTGAAAACTTATATCCTTCTCGCTTGGTTTCATGTCATTTAGCATTAATTGTTTTCTAATTGTAGTAGAAGCTGCATTGTTGCCATTTTAAGAATAACCCCAATATTTAGGGAGATGCCCTGCTAGCAGTACTATAATTAGTATTTATTCCCATCTAGATTATTAATTGAGGTAACTAACATATTTGATTTTACCTTTGGATGCTAAAGGTACATGATTATGAAAGGATGTGAGTGTTCAACTACACGTTGAACCCCTGTGACCCTGTTTATATCACCATTAAATATGGCGGGAACATTGAGAAAATTGACATTGATCATGTGGATGACCCTTGGAACTTGGAAGTGCCCTTCACTAGGTGATAACTGTGGCAGAACTGCTCAAATTAAACCGGCTTAAGTGCGCTAACCATCATCTTAATAGCTAATCCGGTCAACACGCACTTAAAACAGTATAATCTGACAGTCTGTCGGGTAAATCCCGATTCAACCACTGAAAATCAGATCGAAACATACACCAATCGTCTCACACGAAGGTGAGCGCAGATAATACAACATGTCAAAAGTTTACACAGATTAAAGTACAACAATTAATAATTTACAACAAATCTCAAAAGCAGGGGATAAATAATAATTTTACAAACATCAGCGGAACAAAGTTTTACAACAGTTTTAAGTACTTAAAACAAAATGATAGCTTAACTAAGCGCTCGCGGAACAAAGGACGTCACATGGAGCCCATCCATGTACCATCCTGAAGTTAGTACACTTCAGAACAACCACCTGAAAATAGGGTCACAACAACAACCCTGAGTATACTAATACTCGCAAGACTGACCCGACCAAACTGACTTCTAGACATGCAAAGCTTTTTGGTTTGCTGGGTTTCTTTTGCATAAAATGCTTACTACCAGTGTATCCTTACTTTCAACATTTTAGCTCAAGTTTATATATAGCAATTACCAAGTAGATTTGCATCCCAACTAGAGCAAGCATGGTATGAATTAAATTCAACAACAAGTAGCAAATTCATATTTCATCATCATTCACTTTCCATTACTACGATGCGGCGTAGTGACCAAGCGGTATTCATAACCGAGCAGTGCGGCGATCCGGACCGATGTAATCCTGCAGGATAGACCTAACCACACGACACGCGCATCCAAAGGGATACTCATGGCAAACCGGTTCCTATGTTCTTCGATTTCTGATCCGTGTCTGCCAGACTGTTGACGCTCTTAAATGACACACTTTTACCCCTGTTTAACTTCGATATTTGCATGAATATAATGTCTAAACCATTGATCATACTTCATAACCGGTACGTTTTCGTATATGCATGTGTTTTTGGAGGATTTTGGTTTACGCAGGATAAATGATGAAATTAAGGCAAATATGGGCTAAATTCGAGACAAGCGAAAGACGAAGGCCGGAAGCCCGGATGAAGCAGGCCTACTAGGTCCAGGCGCCATGACCATGGACTTGAAGCCCATTGACGCCCGGATTCAGCCCACCAACCTCCAAGAATGCATAAGGACTAAGCGATTGAAGATAAGATCAAGTTACTTCGAGATGAAGGCAATTCAAATGGAAAGTCTGTCAAGAGCTATCTTTATCTCGAAGCAACCGACGTCTAGGGGCCACATGCATTGAAAGGAAGACTCTTGAACCTTCAAGGAAGCTTGGGGAAAAAGATGAGCCCGAGGGGGCCCAAGAATGGGCCAGGCCGCGCGGCCCAGACCCCCCTTGGCCGCACCGCCCAAGCCATTCTTGCGCCGCCTCACCTTCCCCTTTGAGCTAGGGTTTCCCGGGACTATAAATAGTCAACCTTTCGGCCGGCACATGATCATTCGTAGCAGAAGCCAAGGAACTTGATGGACAACCATCTACGGAGAGCTGAGGGCCGTGCAATTGTCTAGAGGCTAGCTTAGGCTAGGCTCTAGCCGGCGGAATCACCCTGCGAGGAAGATCACGTCGGAGTTCTGGAGCTAGGAGTCACAAGAAGATATGGCCACGGTTGAGATTTTGTGATGTACAATCATTCATGGTGAAGTAATAGATGTGTTCCAATTCTTTAGCGATCCATATGCCTCCTTCTATGATTTCGTACTCTCTCGAGTTTGCTTATTCCAATCTATGGTCGACGTAGATTGCATAGGGTGTTCTTGTAGTCATGGTGACTAGAGGTATATACCGGATCTATCGAGTAGTATGACACGAACTTATGTTCGTGCTCGTGTAACTAACCACGCCGATAGGGAGCATCGTGACAGGGTGTGGCCCGTATAAGGTGGCGTTCTCGGGAGTTGGACCGGAGGGTAGAGATTTAAAGATGCTTTGAATGAGAACCATGTATTGCTTGCCAATCTAGCTAGAACTACAACATATGCATAGTCTAGGCTTTATCCTAGATGAGTTACCTCTTGTTCATATGTGCTTATGCATGATCATGTTTACCTATTCACAACCATCTTGCAACTAGATCAATGTTTCTCGATGCATAGTTAATCTAGGGTTTGTGACCTTGTTTCCACGGATTGATAACCTTGGGGGAGTACTCTCTTGATGGAAGAGCTACAACAGATCCGTGCGCTTGCGGTGGATCTTGGCGCGTGTTCGGCGCGTCAACAAGCTTTTCTGGCGCCGTTGCCTGGGAAACAAGTGATCGAGGTTTAGATTAATTTTTGCATCTGTAAATATTTTTCTTGTTGATAATTTTTTCTGTGAATATTTTTCTTGTATATTCTTGATCTTGTATAGTTCTTGTATATGTTTTTCTTTCACTAATCCTAATGTGAGACGGACTTGTGCCTCTCGAAAAAATTTCTTTTGTCTTTGTGCATGAAAAAAAATAAAAATTGCAAGCACAATCAAGCGAGTAGCTGCAACAAGGAACATTGGAAGTGAAGGCCAAAGAATCACCACTTAGCACTCCAAGAACAAGCCGAGTCGAACATCAACCACAAGTAGCGATGGGACAATAGCCCGAGCGCAAGATTGGCGAGCTCTGGACCCCGAACGTCGACGATCTGCAGATCTTCAAGCTAGCTGAAGTTGGGAGCCCGTTCGAGATCAAGATTTCAATCATCGAGATGGTGCAGGATAACCCGTTCACCGGTAAGGAGGATCTCAATCTCCATTTGCGGTCCTTCCTACAATTGTGCAACACTTTCAAGTTGGAAGGGGTTGACGATGATTAGCTACGTGCAAGGCATTTCCCGTACTCGTTGATGGACAAGGCACTTCAATGGTTCTACACACTGGAGGTATCAACGATCGAGAACTGGGAGAGCCTAGTGCAAGCATTCATCGCCAAATTCTACTCGTCAGAGAAGATGCAGACTCTTCACAGCCAGATCTCGAGCTTCGCCCAGAGCACCACGGAGACCATCACCGAAGCGTTCGAGCGCTTCAACGAATATGTCCTCGCTTGTCCACATCCCAAGTATTCAAAAGCGGACCTAGTCATGAAGTTCTACGGTGGCTTGCAAGCATCGTCACGGACAATCATTGATGCATCCGCCGGAGGTTCCATCCTCGACCTCACTCCCACCAAGGCTTATGCATTATTCAAGAAGGTGGCCGATAACGACGCTTGGGCATCGGTTGGACGCACTCAACTCATTCCGTCCATGGGCCCATGGCCAAGGCAAAGAACGTGCAAGAGGAGAAGCGCAATGAGAACATGGAGGCCAAGATCGACTTTCTGATGAGAAGAATACAGAAGATAGAGATGGAAAGCCAGCTACATAGCTCAAGGGAGAACGCAAGCCTGTAGAAAAAAAGAAGAGAAGACTGCAGCACCATCACGAGACGCTGGTCATAGCTACAACCCGAAGGTCCAGCTATAGACGATAAACGAAGCGCTTTGCGGGAGGCAACCCGAATGTTGAGTCAGGTAATAAGCTTTTGGGAGGACAACCCAGTTCTTTTTAATTTTCAGAGAGTCATATGAGTCTTAGAGTTTTGCTACACAAGACACTTCTTGATCTTTGGACGTTTTTGTTGAACACTTTGAAGCATGATTCTTTGCTTGGTCGTTAAATTTTTTTTGAACCTTTTAACCAAACCAGTGACATAAGCCCTCCTATTTTTATTTCTTTTTCCCACCTCTGAAAAACCAGAACCAGAGGAGCCAGAAACCCCTCAGGCCGGCCGGCCAGAACCTCCATAGGCCAGGTGGCCTGAATCCTTTTTGTGCCTTCAAGAGCCCATCTTCGAGTAGAGCCTGCGTTGTATTTTTCATGATCTATTCTTGTATAGGATACGCATGCTAGGCTCATGAAACATAAGGATAAAAATCTCTTTTGGTTTATGCTTATTGAAAATCCTGATTTTCTAGTTAGAGTTTTCTAAGCCTTTTTGTTTTATTCAAAAATTCTCTCTCTCTCTTTTTGGACAAAACTAGAACCTAATCCTACACCCCGCATGGTAAAGATCGAAATTTATTTAGTCTAATTCAATAGACTAAGTGCCTTTGATTAAACCTAAATTAATGTGGTCAAGAATTCTTAATCTACATTGGTTTTCAACGATAAAATCCATCTCTGATTTGCATAGTGTCTTGGTGATTGCACTGAGCATAATTTAACTTTCAAAAATCAGATTTGAATTTTTTATGTTGAGAACATTAAAACCATGACCAAGCATTGATCATTTTTGTGCCATGGATTTTGTATTTCGTTTTGCTCCTTCACGTCGGCAAGAAACCCCAACGTGTTCTTTGCTTTGTGCTCTCTTGCAGGAACAATGAAAAGAATGATGAACAAAGCAAAAAAGCAAGTTCAAGAGCACGTCAAGAAAGTCCTCAAGATGAGGATGAGTGCTAACCACTCTTCAAGTGACGCAAGGATGAGGAAGAACAAATGTCGGGCGACGAACAAAGCGACCATTGAAGGAAGAACGAGAAGATGAAAATAAACACTTTCGGTTTGCATCTCTTCCTCCCTTGTTTTTCATGTGAATAAGTTTTGTCATGTGTAGCATGTTTTCTATTTAGTGTGTGTCGAATAAAGTGATCATCACAAGGAACTTAATTTCATATGGTCAATGTTTATGATGTTATTCTTGCAATATTGAAAAATGATGATCGTTGCCGCTTTGTTCTTTTCTTCGCACTTGATATATCCATGATTAAACTAATGCTCTCCTTAACTTGGTCTGAAAATTGATATAATTACCGACTCAATCTTTTGTGGAGGTTATGATAATATAAAAACCCATATTTATTATTCTTGCTCTCTCTTTTAAATAAATCAAAGGTCATTTTAATACTCATGCATATGGGCGGTCTTCTCTTGCACTTCTTGTGAAATACATTCATGCTGACCTATCCAAGGCCTATATATTATATCATGATGAACCATAGTTGTGCAAAAATTATTTTCAATTGCATTGATTCAGGATTTGTTTCTTCGGTACGAGACTAAGAAGCTGGTCATTCCGTTTTTGCGTACCTTCCTTTTGCTAGCCTTTTCTATCCATGCATTGCTAGTTTTCACATCGGGAACTTAGCAAACTTCGCTGGATATCCAACCTAAAAACCCAAATTATTTTTATATGATTACCTCCTTGACCACAACCCAAAAGTTGAGTATGAAAATCTATTTCGACGGAGTTTCAGGAAGAACAGAGCAATCATTGAAGAAAAATAATTTTGGGAGGCATCTACAAGTGTGCAGGAGAAAAATCAGAAGAAACAGAGGCAAAACTGGCATGTGCCGCGCGGCCTGAGGTGTTTTCACCTCTGATTGCTTCGAAAATTTTTGTGGATAATTCTCCTGAAGATTCAAGTCATTCTCTGCAAGGAAAGAAGAATTCATACTCTGCTCAGCGGTCATTTAAATTACCACTCCTTTGCTCGAGGACGAGCAATCGTTCAAGCATGGAGGGGAGAGTCATCGCATTATCTCTGACCAACCGCTGAGTAAGTATCATGTTGCAAAATGTTCTAAGGAGCAGAAATAAAAAATGTGTGTGAAGAAAGAAAAAAAAGGAATAAAAGAGAAAAGTAAAGAAAAAATGAAGAAAGAAAGAAAGAAAATAAATGCTACTTAGTTCTTTTTGCTTCAATGGTGTTGACACCGTTTTTTGACACGTGTCAGAATCGGCGTCAGAAAGGGAAGGAAGGAAAGAATTCAGATCGGAATCGGAATTGCTAGAAAGAGTTCGAATCGGAAATGATGTCTTGACCAAGGTTGATTCGAAGACGAAGCAGAACGGAGATATCCGATTCGGGATATGAGGCTTGAGATGCCGATTGTTCCTATGGGCTTAAACTGAGCCTTTTAATGGGCTTTCTTTGTATCTTAAAAGAGTCTAGTATCCGAGTCTGTTTAGAGTTTGTAATTAGGAAGTTTTTCTTTCGTATGAGTCAAGTTGTAAGCTTGCCGTAATCGGCTAGGAGTCGTAGTTGTTCAGGGTATAAATATAAGCCCTGTAGGTCGTGAGAAAGGGATACACATCAATACAAACAAACCCTTTACTATTTTGCATCTACTTTACGCAAGTTCTTTCAAGTTCTCGGCGACTTCGCCAACCTTTTTTCTTTTCACGAGTTCTTCTGGGCACGTCGGAGTTGATCTTGGATCATCAAGGCTTGCCTGTAAGTTCCGAGTTTACCTAGGGATCACAAGCTTCCGAGCGCATCGCTGTGGCTTGCCCTAAATTGACCTAAGAGTTATCGATATTAGCTAAAATTGGCAAGTTTATTCGTTTAATCTTGTTATTTAGAGCTTTTATCACAATTTATCCAGCTTAGAATACTTGTAATCGGCTCAAGTTTATTGTTATTCATATTGTTGAATCTGAAAGCTAATTAGATCTGTTCTAAGTGTTGTTCTGCTAAGCTCATCAGTTTACGATCTAGTATTCTCGATTTGCTTTGCTTTCAATCGGCTGATCTAGCTGTTTGGATTACCGATTCGGCTGATCTAGCTGTTTCCGATTGCTCGAGAGGATAGAATCAGCTTTTTGCTGTTTCTAACTCGATTTTACGTGTCCGATTTCTTCCTTGTCAATCAACAGGTCAGATTGACTGGCACGCCATCGGTTTTCAAGGCTACGCCTCGTTCGTGTGCTGACGTGACTGTCTCCGCCCGATTTTTGCGTCAACACACTTTTGGCACGCCCGGTGGGACACGAAGAAAACATCAAGATGTCTACATCAGCTTCATCATCTTCACAGGAAGTCGACAAGACTAACATTGTTCCTGAGAATGTCATTCCAATCTCCTATAATGATTTGAATGAAGAGCAAAGGGCAGAATTTGACAGAGCAACAGCAGAATATCATAGGCTTTGTCTTGGCTCTTTCAGTTCTGTCACGAGGGGTAAGGTGGTCAAGATTGCTGAACTTCCAGCACCTCGTCAGATTACTATTGCTGAAGCACCAGGCAAACTGCAGGAGATGGTCAATGGGGCAGTTCATCATGCTTTAATTAATCAATCTGGTGTACTTGCAAATACAGTGCACAATGCTGTGGTGAACACCTTGCGCAGTGACATGACGCTTGGGATGAGAGGACCGGCTTACACGCAGTTCTATCCAAATGCAACGATGGCTTCAGCCTCTTCGACACCTGCGCGGAATGTTTCTACAACTAATACTATGAATTCATCTGCTTCGGGTTCTGTATCGGCTTCTGCGCCGTTACCACAATCGACAGTTGCATCAGCATCGGCGACTCCTCAAGGTGCCCAATCCGTTCCGCCGATTTTGCCAAGCCAAACTGGGCAGTTCAATGGAGGGCCAATGATTATGAACTCTACTGGACAGATTATGACTCAGAATGTGCCGATATATTCTACACGGACACCAAATACAGTATCAGGTGGATCTCTGGGTACTGGCACGTATAATCCTGCAACTAGATATGGAATGCCACCAGACTATTGTACTCCAAATCATGGGGCTGGCATGAGTAACCAAACGGGAACAGACAGTCCTCAGAGTGGAGCGGGCAATAATCAAGCTGATAAGATTGCCTGGATTCGGCATGATGATGGAATCACTTGTTCTCTCGTTAATAGCAAAGGGGAAGTGCTGCAGCGTTTTCCTCCACAACAAAATAATCAGATGGTTCTCCATGCTACTGCTAATGAGCCGATTCCGCAACCGCTTCATGTGATCCCTCAGCCATTGGCTAATCAGCCGATTCAGGGCCAGAGTTCCCAGGAGCAGTTGGGTCAACCTTCTCCAAAGCCTCAAGAGGAGCCTACAGGGGGACAATCGCATGTCGGTCCTCAACCGGTGCGTCAAAATCCACCGCAAGAAGAACAATCAGCTCAGATACAAGTGGATTGGACAGCTCAAATTGCTGATGTAATGCAGAAACAGTTTGGTTTGAAGCCAAAAGTACAGAGTGTGATGTATCGGCCCCCATATCCTCCTCATTTTGATATGTTACCATATCCCAGCCGATACAGAGTGCCAGAATTCACCAAGTTTACAGGGCAAGATGAGGTCACCACTGTAGAGCACGTCAGCAGATTCTTGATGCAATGTGGAGAAGCAGCAAATGTCGATGCATTGAGAGTCCGATTATTCTCTAGCTCTTTGTCGGGAACAACCTTTTCGTGGTTCATGACTCTACCGCCAAACTCTATTCACACATGGGTTGATTTGGAAACGCAGTTTCATCAATACTTCTTTGGTGGGATTCACGAAAAGAAAATCTCCGATCTCACCAGTTTAAAACAGAGAAATGATGAATCGGTGGCTTCATATATTTCCCGATTCAGAGACGTCAGAAACAAGTGCTTTAATGTGAATCTGAATGATGGCCAGTTGGCTGATTTGGCTTTCCAAGGACTCTTGCCGTACTTAAAAGAAAAATTTGTGGGTCAAGAATTCGAGAGTTTGAGTCATCTGGTACAGAGGATTTCTGGGAGTGAAAATCGGCCTTATGATCAGAGGAGGAGTTTTCAAAAGAAGGTTAACTTTGTGGAACCTGATTCTGACTCAGAATCGGAAGAAGATAATGAAATCGGTGTGGCTGAGTGGGTTAAGAACAAGAAGCCGATTTCATGTCCGTTCGCAAAGAAAGAGCCAGAAAAATATGGGTTTGATATTACAAAGGCCGACAAGATTTTTGATATGCTACTAAAAGAAGGTTTGCTTAAATTGTCGGCTTATCACAAAATCCCATCGGAAGCAGAGTTGAAAAAGATGGCGTATTGCAAATTTCATAATGCTACATCGCATAACACCAACGACTGCAAAGTTTTCCGTCAACAGATCCAGTCGGCTATCGACAAAGGGCAGATTAAGTTTGAGATACCACAAAAGTCCGCCAAGCCGATGAAAATTGATGGGCACCCGTTCCCCGTTAATATGGTTGATGTCGCTAAAGAAAAAGATCTGAGGACCAAGCTTTTAACTTCTCAAGCAGCCTAGAATCGAGGAACGGTAGATCCAAGGGCCCAGATATCGATTTCTGATCTCGAAGGAAAAGGAAAATATGAAGAACCAGAGAGCTCTAGGAATCGGGAAAGGCAATATACATCTCAGGACTTGATCAAAAAGTTTCAGAGGGATAATGAAAGGGCAAGGCAGGAAGAAGAGTTGAGAAATCGGCACTTTGATCATTGGAGATGCCCGTTCTTTGTTATTGCTGGGAAGAAGGACTCAAGCTTCCCTCGCCCAATAATTGTCTAGAATGCAATGGTCAAGCTTGGGATGCTCGTCCCAATAAGCGGCCGTGTCCAGCTGAATATCGGAATCGGCCAGTTTTTAGGGATCGAAGGCCAGAAGAGTATCGACGTACACCAGCTCATGAGCGGCTTGGAGGAAAGCTCCATGTTTCTGATAGGCTGGGGGGTAGGCCAAATATAAGTAGGGAACTGGAAGAAGCGGCTAATAATCGTGTTCCTGATGATGAGCCAATGCGCAGGGATCCTGAGCGAGTACCGATTCCAGATCGGCAGCCTGTGCATCATGTTAAAGTGCCCTTGCCTCGATGGTGCCCGGAAGGATTGACTAAATCTCAGAGGAGGCGGTTGCAAAGGTTGAGACAGTGGGAAATCCTGGAAGAAGAGCGACAGCAAGCTCTCAATAAGAAAAAAGTCCGATCTCAAGTTTGACGTGTCAAGGATCATGATCAGGATCAAGATAATGGCGCGGCCGATGTCAACATGGTTTTCATGTTGCCAAGAGAGTTCATGGTTCCTGATGAAGATGAAGGATCGGAATCGGAATCAGAAAAGGGAGTGGCTCAGTTGGCTTTGGAGCCAGCGCCAGCTACTTTTGAGAAACCTGAAGAAGAAGATAGGAAGCATCTCAGGCCTTTATTTCTGAAAGGTTTCATTAATGGGATTCCTATGACAAGAATGATGGTTGACGGTGGAGCTACTGTGAACTTGATGCCATACGCCGTGTTTCGAAAACTCGGCAATAAAGAAACCGATTTGATCAAAACAGATATGATGCTCAAGGATTTTGAAGGGAAGACTTCACCAGCCAAAGGGGCATTCTGCGTTGATTTGACAATCGGAAGTAAGACTTTGCCTACTACTTTCTTTGTCATTAATGGTAAAGGTTCATATAATGTGCTTCTGGGTCGGGATTGGATTCATGCCAACTGCTGTATTCCGTCAACAATGCACCAATGTCTTGTTCAATGGATCGGAGATTCCGTGGAGATTGTGGAAGCTGATTCTCAATTCAGTATTGCTCTTGCTGAAGCACATCCGTGGAATTATACTTGCATCTCCGGGCAAGTTCTTGATTCTGATTTCTTGAAGATGAGTGACTTTGGCTTAACACCGATCCAGGCAGTCGGTTCTGAATGATGGTGAAGGGAAGCTGGGGTACGGCTTCACGTCGGCTGATAAATTAGAAGAAATTGATTTAGGAGATGGTAGTAAGCCTAGGCCGACGTTTATAAGCGCTAAATTAGATCCTGAGTTTAAGAAGGAGTTGATTACTTTATTACGAGAATATAAAGATTGCTTTGCTTGGGATTATTCTGAAATGCCAGGTTTAGACCATTCTGTTGTCGAACATCGGTTGCCTATAAAACCTGGGTATCGGCCATATCAACAACCTTCACGACGAAGTGATCCTAAGATTTTACCTGATATTAAGGCCGAAATTACCCGATTAATTGATGCAGGCTTCATTAGCCAATGTCGACATGCACAATGGATTTCGAATATTGTTCCTGTTTACAAGAAGAATGGGAAACTTCGTGTATGCATCGATTTCAGGGACTTGAACAAAGCAACGCCGATGGACAGTTATCCGATGCCAGTTGCTGATGTGCAAGTCGATGCTGCAGCTGGTCATAAAGTCATTAGTTTCATGGATGGAAACGCTGGATATAATCAAATTCTTATGGCTATAGAAGATATTCATAAGACTGCTTTTCGGTGTCCAGGCCATATTGGTTTATTCGAGTGGGTTGTGATGACTTTTGGGCTGAAAAATGCAGGTGCCACCTATCAAAGGGCCATGAATTATATTTTCCATGAAATTATTGGCAAGATTGTTGAAATATACATTGATGATGTGGTAGTTAAATCGGAAAGTTATCAGGAGCACCTTGCCGATTTACGTAAGACACTAGAGTGTATAAGAAAGCATGGCCTGAAGATGAACCCGCTCAAGTGTGCTTTTGGTGTATCTGCTGGCCAGTTTCTGGAATTTATGGTGCATGAGAGAGGTATCGAAATCAGCCAAAAAAGTATCAATTCTATAAACAAAGTTGTCGCGCCCAGCAATAAAACATAACTCCAATCTTTGATCGGTAAGATTAATTTCATCAGGAGGTTCATTTCTAATCTTTCTGGAAAGATTCAGCCGTTCACACCATTGCTAAAGTTGAAACCCGATCAAGATTTTGTCTAGGGGAAAAGTCAACAAGAGGCTTTAGAAAAGATCGAGCGATATCTGATTTCTCCACCAGCGCTGGTTCCTCCGCAGAGAAATAAGTCGTTTAAGTTATATTTATCGGCTGATGAGCGAGCAATCAGATCGGCATTAGTTCAGGAATTTGAGGGTAAGGAACGAGTAATCTATTTTGTGAGTAGGAGACTCCTTGATCCAGAAACTCGATATTCTCCCGTCGAAAGATTGTGTTTATGCTTATATTTTTCATGCACCAAGTTAAGGCATTATTTACTATCGGCAGAATGTATTGTCGTTAGCAAAGATGATGTTGTTAAGTATATGCTGTCCTTACCGATTTTGAAAGGAAGAATCGGAAAGTGGATTTTGGCCCTGTCAGAATTTGATCTGAGATATCAATCGGCAAAAGCAGTAAAAGGGCAAATACTTGCAGATTTTGTTACGCAGCATTGTGGTCCTGAGATCTCTTTTGTGGAACCAGTCCCGTGGACTTTGTTTTTCGATGGATCGGCATGTGCCGTTGGTTCTGGAATCGGAATCGTGATTATTTCGCCTCGGGGGGCAACTTTTGAATTCTCGATCCCGATTGAGAAAACTGCCACGAATAATCAAGCTGAGTATAGGGCTATTCTCAAGGGGATTCAATTGTTGAAGGAAATTAAAGCCGATGCTGTTGAAATTTTTGGGGATTCTATGCTCGTTATAAAGCAATTGTCAGGAGAATACGATTGCAATAATAAATTTTTAATTGGTTATCATGAAGAGTGTTTGCAATTGTTAAGAGAATTCAAGGCAGTAAGAATTGAGCACATCCCAAAACATTATAATGAAGAAGCAAATCGACTGGCTCAAAATGCTTCTGGTTATAAGCCGATCCATGAGGTATTGGATGTGGAGTTTGCTGATGATGATTGGAGAAAAGAAATCTACGATTACTTGAAAGACCCATCTAAAAGTCGAAAGGCGTATTAGGTTTCAAGCTACCAAATATGTTTTGCTAGATAATAATTTGTATTATCGGAGTCTTGATGGAGTGTTGCTTAAATGCATCAGTAAAGAAGAAGCCAAAGTTTTAATGGGTGAAATTCACGAAGGTGTGTGTGGAGCTCATCAATCGACTTTCAAGATGAAATGGATGATACGGAAAAATGGGTATTTTTGGCCGACGATTATAGAAGATTGTTTCCGATATTACAAAGGTTATCAGGATTGCCAGAAGTTTGGCCCCGTCCAGCGAGTCCCAGCCTCGGCTATGAATCCGATTATTAAGCCGTGGCCTTTCAGAGGATGGGGAATCGATTTGATTGGGCAAATAAATCCACCATCTAGTAAAAATCACAAGTTTATTGTTGTGGCTACTGATTATTTCACAAAGTGGGTAGAAGCGATCCCCTTGAAGAATGTAACATCGGCTGACATGATCGCGTTTGTGAAGGAACATATAATATATCGGTTTGGAATCCCTCAGACCATTACTACCGATCAAGGGACTATGTTTACTTCTGGAGAATTTGAAGAATTCACCGATAGCATGGGTATCAAGCTATTAAATTCTTCTCCTTATTACGCTCAAGCCAATGGTCAAGCAGAAGCGTCTAACAAAGGGATTATCAAGTTGATCAAGAGGAAAATCGAAGAGAATCCTAGGCGTTGGCATACAACTTTGAATGAGGCTTTGTGGGCGTATCGGATGGCTTGCCATGGTGCAACTAAATTGTCCCCATATCAGCTGGTGTATGGTCACGAAGCCGTTTTGCCTTGGGAAATCAAAATCGGCTCTAGACGAGTTGAACTGCAAAATGAGTTGACAACTAATGATTTTTCCGATTTAATGAAAGATGAGTTGGAAGATTTGGCCAGTCACCGGTTGAATGCTCTGATCAGTTTAGAAAAGAATAAGGCACGAATAGCACGATGGTACGATAGAAAGGTCAAAGTTAAGGAATTCTCTTCGGGCGAATTAGTATGGAAGTTGATTTTGCCGATAGGTTCTAAAGATTCCAAATTTGGCAAATGGTCACCTACATGGGAGGGGCCCTATCGGATAAATCGGTGTGTTCCTGGAAACGCGTACATTTTGGAGTCACTTGAAGGAGAAGAATTCTCTAGAGCCTTAAATGGAAAGTATTTAAAGAAATATTACCCGAGCATTTGGGTAGGATCGTAATTAATGCTTTATTATGGAATTGGAGAAAGCCGATACAAGGTATCGCCTTCAGAGCAGGAGGCTGAAAAGAAAGATACGTGATACATGATCGTTTTTTTTACCGATTTGTGAAATCGGCTTGAATCGGTCGATACATGGCCGACTCGATACGTGTCGCCCTTAGTGCAAAAAATAAAAAAGTTACAGATAGCTCAAATAGCCCTGGATGAATTGAATCGCACGAAGACGATCCTCATGTTCATCGTATGCGGCAACAACACTTTGTTTTTCTTGAAGGACCTTGAGGGTGCCATTTATGATAATCTGCAAGGTAAATATTTGATTGGAAAGTGCGCTGGGATCTCCCGCCGAGACATTGCGTTGAGCTTCAAGGGCGTTGAGTTCCTCTTGGTGCAGAGAAAGGGATAATTGAAGGGCCCTGATTTGTTCATGAACTTGGCCGATTCCTTCAGGAATCATGGTGTTGGAGTAGATCGAGCGGAGTACTGGTATGATTCCCTCAGGTAGCAGGGCCTTGATTTCTGCAGAGAAAGTTCTGAGGAAGTGTCTGTCTGCTTCAGAAAGAGGATTACCAGCTTGGAGTGAGCTGATAAGATCGTCAACTCGCTGATAGAAAGAAAAGAGGGGATTTTATCAGAGTAATGGACAAGAGAAAAGAAAGGATTGTGTGATGTTCTCGCCTGACGTAGTGCTGCCATTTTCTTCTAAAAATTGAGAACTCCGTCGTGGAGAGGATGTGAATCCTCGTTTTGTGGGTGTGGTATTTATAGGAAGGAATTGGCAGGAAAGGTTTTGTCGCGGTGCAGGTAAAAATTATGAGGCGCTGACAATATAAGTTAATGCACGATCTGAGACGATGCGATTCAGTGTTTAACACAGATGATGCAGAAACATAAAAGTCAAATCTACAGCGAAAGGGAGAGTTATTGTTACAAGCCACTTGGCTGAATCGCGCAATTGTTTACAGCAGTGCCTGAACGGCATTTAAAGCTTTGAGCCGAATCTGATCGATTTTATCTACGATGCGTTGATCATCGGCTAAAGAATCAGGCATCGATCTCAGCTGATTGCGGAGCTTCATTGCCTCGAGGGTTTGGGCTTTCAAATCTTGTTGTAGGCCTTTGAGGACGGTGGGGAGTTCACGGAGTTTTTCTTCTTCAGTCTTGAGCTCTTCATCAATTGATTTAAGCTCTTTCATCAGTTCAGATCGGCGAGTTTCAATCGGTCAATTTTTCCCACCATTAACGGCCGAGTGGTTTCCAGGAAGTTGATTCTATCCTTGGTATTATGAACCAGCGTCCGTTTTTCCTCCACCTCCTTTGCCACGATTTCCCGGTTTTGCTGATCCGAGATTCTCTTTTGAGCTGTGACAAATTCCATCTGGTGTCCTTCAATGTACGCAGCTGGAATAATTGCCGATTGGGCCTCCGGGGTAAGATAGCTCCTTAAATAATGAAGGATATGTCGAATCGGATCGGCATTCTGGATCAATACGTCGGTATTCTGGCTAAGCAGGTTCTGCATATCCATCAACTTATTGCGGATATCTTCTGGTAGATCTTGAGAGCTTTCGCCAGTTAACCCGATTGTTTTGCTTGCCGATTGACCTTCCTTGTTGACCGATTGGACTTCATCCTTGTCAAGGATACCACGAATCGGAAAGTCGAAGAAGCTGTCATCAATCGAGTCCTGAGCCTGGAAAAAATGGGATTAAATAAAGATATAGATAGAAGGAATATTTTACGAATGGAAGAATGAAGGAGAGCTTACTTGTTTCAAGTTAATCTCATCGAATTGTGTTGGGGTATGATGGCTCTCCGTTCTTGGTTCGATTTCAGGAGCATTCGGGGTCTGACGAGTGGCTGCCGATGACGATTGTTCCTGGTAGAAGAAAATGTAAATTATTAAGAGTGTCCACAGGAAGGATAGTTAAAAGGAAGTATTTAGATGAATACTTGAAACGTGACGGGAGGCGCCTGTTGAGATCCTGCGATTATCGAAACAATAGGGGAATCGGCAGTGCTGATTTGCCTTGAAGGAATGATTGCCGATTCTGGCCTTGTCCCCATCGATGATTCCGCCGGGATGACAGGTGCTGTACTTACAGCCGATTCACGAGGAGGAGGAGTGCTGTGAGCTGGGCTTGTGACGATCGCAACTTTGATGTTCGACTCTTCAATTTGTGTTCCAGGCTGTGGGGGTGGAGTCGATGTCGAAGCCACGATCCGATTGTGGGAAGACCCATGACTGCTGCTGGTTGCGCTAGCTGATTTTTCTGTGGAAAAATCGGTTGCTTTAAAACAAAGGGAAGTAAAATTGGATTGCTTCAAATTGGAAAGGATGAATCGGTTTGAGAAGTACCTGCTGCTCTAACAGGAGAAGGAATCGGTGAAGATGAGCGAGCTCCTTGATCGATTGCTTGAATCAACAAATCTGCTGCCATTTGAGCGTCGGCAGGGTTGACTTTGGTTTTCTTCGGCAATTTGACTGATTTGCTTCACCGAATAGCCCTTTCGCTTGCCAGCAAGGATGTCATTTGGCGACGGAGCCCCGGCACCAATGTGAGGATTATCCGATGATGGAGCATAATCGATGGGCTTGCCACTGTTGCTGGTTGATGGAGGGATGGTTTCTTTGTCCTGCCACAAAAAATTATTAGGATAATTAATGATAATCAAATAATGAAAGAAGGGCTAAGGAGAAATCAAATGTTAACCTGTGGATCGATGGCAAAGTCAGGATCGAAAATCTTGCAATAAGAAGAAGCCGATTTGCAGAAAAGATGATCAGCCCATTCACTCCACCATGTCTTGAAAGATGGGGAACTGACAGGTGTAAGTTTCCAAGAATCTAAGTCGGCCATGTCAATATTAGGAACTCGATCCAATAGTCGGCAGAATGAAAGGCCACCGGTGATCTTTTCTCGAGGCATGATCAAGTCGGCATAGAAAAGCTTGACAGGCGCCTGACAGAAGCCTAGTTGATGAGCTACTACCAATGGATAGTAAAACTCGTAGGTGTGTGTACTGCGGGATGTCACTGGCAAAATGTTGGGGCGAATCATCTCCTTGAAAATCGGTTTGCAGTCTTCGGTGACGGCGGCATCGAATCGAAAGTTGATTGGATTTTCAAAATTGCAAGCGGGATCATCGTAAGCGAATCGGACCAAGGCATTCTTGTTCAGGCCATTGTAGAAACAAGAAAAGTAGAGTGCCAGGCGATCAGAAGGTAACTTGTCTCCTGGAAAAGAAGATGCAGCTTCGCCAAAGGACGTGCATCGGCGAAGGATTACCTTAGATCCTTCCATTTGGTCCGAAGGAAATTGCCGATTGAAGATATCTATTTTCAAAACCCGATGCATGTGAAGGTTCAGCCACAAATTTATGAACCACCATGGTCCACCAAGGCACGAGATCGGTTGATTGTTTCTCAAACGGACTGATACCTCGTGCATAAGGTTGTACACTGATCCAAGGAGATGTTTGCCCAGAGGGAAATGATTTCCCGATGCCAGATATTCGGCCAATTTCTGATGTTTTGGAGAAGGAGCGAAGGATTTTCCACAAAATACGAATTTTTCTAGCCACATGAGAAGAAAGGCTGTGTGCTCTCTGTGGTCGATGCTACCTTTGGATTTTGAGTGCATGACTACGTACTCCTTCCAACCACCAGTTTTGGTGTCGATTTTGTGGGAAGACTTGGCCAGATTGCTTAGAGGTGTAGTCGAGGTGATATTGAGTCCAGTAAGCATGACCACATCGGCTAAAGAAGGAGCCATCGGACCATGACCAAATAAGAATGCATTCAGTGCATCTGACCAGAAATATGAAGCAGCGATCAGAAGAGGTTCATTCCGATCCATATTGGCTAGTGTCAGGTTGATGCATTGGCCGATCTCATATTTGTCCCAATCGGCACGCTTGCTTCTCATTCTGTGATACTAGTTCTTCCACCCCGCAATCATGTGTGGCCAGGATCTGAACACATTCTTCCAATCGGAGGGAGAGTCGGAGATTGATTTGAAGGGGAGACGTTCAGTCTCAAGATTGATGAACTCGATTGGATCTGGATTTCCGATTGGTCCCAAAATAAAGAAACCGGGCTTGTCTTCTATAGGGACAATAATCTTATCCTAAGAATAAGATTGAAAGATCAAAACAGCGCAAGAAAAGGGGAGGAAATTGAAAAGTAAAAATAAATTTAGGCGAGGAAGAACAGGCGCGGATGAGGAAATCACAAACCTCCACAGAAGATGAACCGGCAGCCATTGCAAGAGGCGAGTCGGAGGTGAGGAAGAATTGCAGGTCTTGGCGCTCGAGTCCCGGAAGTCGCCGGAGATCTCCCCGGGGAAATCACCAGAAGCTTTGAAGCTCGAGAGTCGCAAGAATGGCGGAAGACCGGGGGTGACGGCGGTTGAAGACGGCGGACTATATATAGTCTTACCCTGGAAGGGTAGGAAAGGAATTTCGCGTGGCCGTGATGAAAAATCAGGGTTTGTTATGGAGGGAAGTGAATCGGGGGCGTGGGATTGAAAGGACCTTGATGTCGACTAGAGGGGGGGTGAATAGGCGAATCTGCAAATTACAAATTGACACGTGTCAGAATCGGCGTCAGAAAGGGAAGGAAGGAAAGAATTCAGATCGGAATCGGAATTGCTAGAAAGAGTTCGAATCGGAAATGATGTCTTGACCAAGGTTGATTCGAAGACGAAGCAGAACGGAGATATCCGATTCGGGATATGAGGCTTGAGATGCCGATTGTTCCTATGGGCTTAAACTGGGCCTTTTAATGGGCTTTCTTTGTATCTTAAAAGAGTCTAGTATCCGAGTCTGTTTAGAGTTTGTAATTAGGAAGTTTTTCTTTCGTATGAGTCAAGTTGTAAGCTTGCCGTAATCGGCTAGGAGTCGTAGTTGTTCAGGGTATAAATATAAGCCCTGTAGGTCGTGAGAAAGGGATACACATCAATACAAACAAACCCTTTACTATTTTGCATCTACTTTACGCAAGTTCTTTCAAGTTCTCGGCGACTTCGCCAACCTTTTTTCTTTTCACGAGTTCTTCTGGGCACGTCGGAGTTGATCTTGGATCATCAAGGCTTGCCTGTAAGTTCCGAGTTTACCTAGGGATCACAAGCTTCCGAGCGCATCGCTGTGGCTTGCCCTAAATTGACCTAAGAGTTATCGATATTAGCTAAAATTGGCAAGTTTATTCGTTTAATCTTGTTATTTAGAGCTTTTATCACAATTTATCCAGCTTAGAATACTTGTAATCGGCTCAAGTTTATTGTTATTCATATTGTTGAATCTGAAAGCTGATTAGATCTGTTCTAAGTGTTGTTCTGCTAAGCTCATCAGTTTACGATCTAGTATTCTCGATTTGCTTTGCTTTCAATCGGCTGATCTAGCTGTTTGGATTACCGATTCGGCTGATCTAGCTGTTTCCGATTGCTCGAGAGGATAGAATCGGCTTTCTGCTGTTTCTAACTCGATTTTACGTGTCCGATTTCTTCTTTGTCAATCAACAGGTCAGATTGACTGGCACGCCATCGGTTTTCAAGGCTACGCCTCGTTCGTGTGCTGACGTGACTGTCTCCGCCCGATTTTTGCGTCAACAAATGGATTCTTGGTGCTTAGAAAATTCATTCCATACTCAATCATTCCAACCATGTGCAATCCGATATAGAGGACTTCATTTGTGCCTCATTGTCATCCTTTGCCATTTGCACATGTCCACTATCTAAAAGTGTATGTTCATTCTCTCCCTCTCCACAAAGATATTATTTTCTCATGGCCTTTTTGACGAGTCTCGGTAAATCCGTAAGATGTTTTTCTTGTTTTGATAATATCTTGATTATAATATCTTCACTAGGACTAACCTTTCCAAGCTCCAGATAAGCCTTACACTTTTATATATGAGAGAAAGAAAGGATGAAGAGTGCTAACAGATCCGAGAGACAAGATGAGCTGAGAGTTCTCTTGAGCAATTTGCAAGGTTTAAATTATTGATCTTGGTTCAGTTAATCTTTTTGAAATAAAATTCCTTTACCTGAGACTTATTTAAATTTGAGAGCTTGTGGATTTAAATTCTTTGTGGGTTGCACTTAATTCATATCTACCCTCCATACTAGAAAGAGCCAGTTACAACTTGAACCTTAATTGAAAAATCTTTCGAGAACATTATGTTTTCTCGTGTATGATCAAGTGCAGGGATTGGACATTGGAGGGCAGCGCTGATTTCTATCGAATACTTACTCGAGGACGAGTAAGGTTTAAGCATGGGGGATTGTTGACGCTCTTTAATGACACACTTTTACCTCTGTTTAACTTCGATATTTGCATGAATATAATGTCTAAACCATTGATCATACTTCATAACCGGTACGTTTTCGTATATGCATGTGTTTTTGGAGGATTTTGGTTTACGCAGGATAAATGATGAAATTAAGGCAAATATGGGCTAAATTCGAGACAAGCGGAAGACGAAGGCCGGAAGCCCGGATGAAGCAGGCCTACTAGGCCCAGGCACCATGACCATGGACTTGAAGCCCATTGACGCCCGGATTCAGCCCACCAACCTCCAAGAATGCTTAAGGACTAAGCAATTAAAGATAAGATCAAGTTACTTCGAGATGAAGGCAATTCAAATGGAAAGTCTGTCAAGAGCTACCTTTATCTCGAAGCAACCGACGTCTAGGGGCCACATGCATTGAAAGGAAGACTCTTGAACCTTCAAGGAAGCTTGGGGAAAAAGATGAGCCCGAGGGGGCCCAAGAATGGGCCAGGCCGCGCGGCCCAGACCCCCCTTGGCCGCACCTCCCAAGCCATTCTTGCGCCGCCTCACCTTCCCCTTTGAGCTAGGGTTTCCCGGGACTATAAATAGTCAACCTTTCGGCCGGCACATGATCATTCGTAGCAGAAGCCAAGAAACTTGAGGGACAACCATCTACGGAGAGCTGAGGGTCGTGCAATTGTCTAGAAGCTAGCTTAGGCTAGGCTCTAGCCGGCGGGATCACCCTGCGAGGAAGATCACGCCGTAGTTCTGGAGCTAGGAGTCACAAGAAGGTATGGCCACGGTTGAGATCTTGTGATGTACAATCATTCATGGTGAAGTAATAGATGTGTTCCGATTCTTTAGCGATCCATATGCCTCCTTCTATGATTTCATACTCTCTCGAGTTTGCTTATTCCAATTTATGGTGGACGTAGATGGCTTTATCCTAGATAAGTTACCTCTTGTTCATATGTGCTTATGCATGATCATGTTTACCTATTCACAACCATCTTGCAACTAGATCAATGTTTCTCGATGCATAGTTAATCTAGGGTTTGTGACCTTGTTTCCACGGATTGATAACCTTGGGGGAATACTCTCTTGATGGAAGAGCTACAACAGATCCGTGCGCTTGCGGTGGATCTTGGCGCGCGTTCGGCGCGTCAACACAGACCCGGGTGAGTACCCCAAAGATTACCCCAGGTTGCAAGTCTGGCGGTACCGATAGCCACCACACCACCCGCCTCCTCCCTCCAGCTAGAATGGCAACCCACAGTTCAAATTTCGGATCATCTAAGTACTAGGGTTTTACTGGGTCCCATAGGCCAGCATGCGATTAGTACGTTCAAATGCTTGTTCAAGGGGCCAACAACGGTGCGGTCCTCAAACGACACAGGCGGGGTTACCAAGTGTAAACCAACAATATAAACAGATATGAAATCATCTGACCCCGCCCGGTCTCCAATTCTTCTCATGTGATTCATTCTCAAATAACTTTCCAAAGTAACCAAGATCTTATATCTCGCGAGTGACAGGAAATCACTCGACTTCTACCGGTTCCTATTAAGCATAGCAGTGCTAACGACCTACACATACTAGTATAAGAACCAAGGGAACCTATGGATCATGCAACTAAGGTTTCAATTAACTCCTCGAAACTTAATGCACAAACTTAAATAAGTAAAACTGCATTTAAAAACAAATAGGTTATGGTCCGGGGCTTGCCTTGCTCTTGTGGTAGGTTAGTACCAACTAGGCCTTGGGCCTGGTTAGCTTGCTCTTCCTTCTTGCCATGCTCCTGGCAATCCTACTGTCGTTGCTCACCCACGATATGGTACTCCCGCGTTCAATGCAGCGAGGTCTACATGAAAATGAGATGTGCAATGCAAGTGAGAATGAATGCAGACAAGGGAATGGGCAATCATTTATAGAGCAATTACGTAAATGAACCACACAAGACAGCAAACAAGTATGGAAAAGCAATTGTTCATATCTGGACAGAATTACTTTCATCTGAAGTATTTTCTTCATAAATAAAACAAGTTAGTGTACTAATTACTTAATTAAGCATATTTTATGAGAATAAGCTAGTAAAGCATTAAGATCACGCAAGCACTCGTGTGAACATCAAACAACATAGACTACACCCCTAAAATGTTGTTTTTATTACTCAAACAGATCCCACATTTATAAATGCATTTTTCTCAGATTTTACCAAGCACTTTATATTTAAGCAAAGACATGCAAGGTAGGACAAAATGCATATTAATTTACATGAGCATATTCTGGACATTCCAAGTTGCAGACCTGATACTTAACATATACAAGCTTTGTCAGCCAAGGTTCATGATTTTTTTTATCTGCAGGAATTAGTTTTAATGCAGTAAATGGTAAAGTATGCAGAATAAACTATAACTGAATAAATACAAAGGTTCTGTGCATGCAAACTTTACTTAACTTTAAACGTGCAGAAACATAGCCACTGCAAACGTTTCATGATTTTAGGAGCAACAAAAATAGTTATTTCATTAAAACACTATTAAACACACCCAAAAATCTAGCAAGAGTAAAACATACATTTTTCATGGTTTAGCATTTTTACTGGATGGGTCTACAAACAAGAAAGCCAAGAAAATTGGATTTGCATTTTTATCATTTTTGTACAATTTTCTATGCAATACACAGTATCCTGAATGCACAAGTACAAGCATGAACAAGAGTTAACTAGCTTCTACTGTTTATCTACTTGTAGTAGTCGTGGAACAGAGAGGGAGAGGAAATGAGCAGGCTTGCCTGCTGCGACTGTGCTGCAGCGCCGGGCAAGAGAGTTGATGCAGCTTGGGTGAATGGGTAGGGGACAGGAGCTCGACTGGAGATTGCAGGGGAGGGCTCGCTGGTGGTTGAGGTTGATGGCGGCAGTGGTGTGTTCAGCCGGCAATGGCAGACGGTAGCTGGGAGATTCAAAATCCCCGGCGAGGTGGTGGCTGGGGTGGAGTGAGGACATGTCGAGGGTGGAGTGTAGGCGGTGGTGGAGCTCTGGTGGAGATGGATTTCAGTGGGACGGCTGGAGCACAACGAATCGCGCCGGCGACCATACCCTGCTCGTGGAGGAGAAAATGGAGGGAAGGAGGAAGGAGGGGCGCTGGTGCTTGTTTATGGCGAGGAGGATGTGGAGTGGAGGCGTGCAATTTTGATGGCTGCCATGGCAGGCGGCGCTGGTTTACGATGGCGGCCGCACGCGCGCTCAGCCCACTCAAGGACCTGGCGCAGCGAGGCAGAGACGCGAGAGACGACAAGCACGCCGCGTCAAGCTCGGCCTTCACGCCGTTCGAACTGACCGACAGTTTCAGTTCAAAACCGAAAAAGTCAATGACTCGGCGACTTGTTTTCTCAAGATTTCGTGTAGAAACTTTGCAAACGGCCAAAACAAAAGTTGGAGAGGGACCATCGGTGCTCAACTTTTGTATTCAAAGGTTTTGGGTTTGAGTAACCGTTTGAGAGATATGAGGCTAAAAATGCAGGAGAAATTTCAGCCTTAACTAAATTTGGCAGAGTTTGAATGTTATTCAAACTGGACTACTTGGAATGCAATTTAAAATTGCTTAGAGGTTGAGAAATTGATGAACAAGATACTATTCGAAAGTTCAGACATAGGAGATTTGGTTTTGGCCAAAGTTCAAGAAAAGTTATGCACAAAAACACAAATGTCAAAGCTCCCAAGGCGAGGAAAACTCGCTGTCGTTCCAGACTGCCATTTGATGGCTGAAACAATGGTTTATGCACTTGATTATCTACTAAGCACGTGATTAACACCCGGGGTGTTACAATAACCACCCTGAATTTGGAGTCTACCATCACTTTACTTCTGGTCGTGCCAAGGGCAATTTTGCTAGGACCGATAGCCTGAATGGAGTGCATACAGGGAGAGCAGTTTTGGTCATGGGATCCTAGAGGTTACTCATTTCACTAATCATTATTCTAGCAATTGTTTGTTTCTTCTATAATGCAACTTCAATCATGTTACCACTTACTGCATATGTATTACTCCTTTTGTTCCTGATCATGAGTTGATGTGCACAATAAAACTTCAGTTACTGTATTATATGTGACACTTGTAATCTATGACTTCTCAGAGATATAATGTGTGCGCGAGCAATTGGTATATGGATGCAGGTTGTGGACATGGCACCATAGCCAGGACATGAGATCCATGAGTTCATGGATTCACTTTCTTTGGATTTTTTTCTGGACAGTTCCGCTGGAGGATGCCCTGCTGCGGTGAGTAACCATATCCCAGGCACCGGGCGTTAACAAGTGGCCAGCTCTTCTAAAAAGTACCTGTGATTATGTGTAGTTTTGATCTGTACAGCTGAAGCTTCATGCATACCGACATTCCTAGGCTTGAGTTTGCAGTGATAGAGAGGCAGATTGCCATGGTGTGATAATAGTTTTTATATTGTTGCATAAAGAAATGTGAAAGAACAAACTTGGTGCATACATGAGTTCATCCTCTCCTGCATGCTCCAGCTGCCCCCAATTAGCTTTGCTCACTAACGTTAGTGAACTAGCTAATCTCAAGTTCTATCTGTTTAAGTATATAAAAAAAAGGTTCTATCTGTTGTAATAGTCACATAGTTTTGGCATGTTTTCACAGAACACGTGTCTGGATCTAATTGTTTTAAACTATTTTTTAATCATAATTTTAATATATCTGTTTTTTATAACATGTGCCATATGCCACCTTACTAGTACTTGGAAAATCTTGACTTGGCCTCTGGTCGCTCGACATCGGCAAAAATGAGTTGATTTAGTCAATTACATGTACATTTGGGTGGTTTTCACAACAGAACCGAATAGATGGATGGGTATTTAAAACAAAATAACTTACGAGGGTGAATGTCAAACTCCAAATAACTGTACAATTTGACTTCAGTCGGTCGCTCTTCCAAAATGATAGGCCAGTTCGTAATCAAGCTATTGAATACATTTGCAACGGAATCAGGCTAACCAAATGAATAATTGTACAAGCATTGGACAAAGACGTTGACCAAGGAAAAAAATGATTCAGCCATACCACAAAGAACCAAATTGATGAAAAACAAAAAAATGCAACTAATTGACATCACAAGGTGCTCAAAGTTAAACAAAGCAGACTTAAGGGGGCCTCAGGTGCGCTCTGTTCCTCAATAACCTTTCTCCAGCATAGTGTTTTGCAGCTAACACAAAGCAATCCTCGAATTGCGACACATTACATAGTGTTTCATTAAGACTGAGAATAATAGCTACAGTACCAGGTATCTTATTCAGAAAGATCATTAAAGGATAGAAGAAACACGCTACTAGCATGCCTCCCACTCCAACCTGCAAGCTTGCAGTGGCAACTAAAGTGGTCTGTTTGCAGCTGCATTAGTGCTTTTCAGCAGCCGTGGACGTTTCTTCCTTGAACTTGATCAATTCATTCTATTTTCATGAAAAGGAAACACATCTGTTAGGAACACCCAAAAACACAAGCTGATACAATTTCGTGAAAAAAGAGCAGCATAAGACATCAAAATAATGTTGCGTAGTTTGATGCTAACATTAGAAATGGTTTTAGTTTATTATACTGACCATAGTTAAAGTTGCATAAACAAAAAATATTAAGATAGCTAACGTATGACTTGCCATTTTGATCTCACTCTTGTGTACACCATAATCAAAGTTGCATAATCAAAAAATGTCAAGATAGCTAACATAGACTGCAATTTTGATCTGGCTCATGTGCCAGAAAGATGGGTGCTTGCCCCCAGAAAGTAACAAATGTCTCTTTCGTGACAAACTGTTAACATGTGGTTCCTTTTTTCAACTATGACTGATACAACTGTGCCTGTCTCATTTATATGGAGGAAGCAAGGCTGAAGGCAAGGCCTAAGATCTAATCTAAAAGAAATTATTAGATAAATCTTTTTACATTAAAAATGCATTAAAAAAACAATAAGAGAGCATATGAAAAATGTAACCCATTCTTTGTTAGTCCTATCAGCATATGAAAAATGTTAACCCATTCTTTCGTTTTTTTTAGCTTGCTCGCCATTCACTGGGAGCCATAGGAGCATGCTAATCTCATTGCCTATCAGAAGGAAGCAACTGCATAGTAAAATGGCATGTGTCATAGTCTTTGCCATGACGAGACAATTCGTTCCGCACTTTAATAAAGAGATTTTAGACAATTTGGGTCATTCTGTTTGAACAGGATGCAATCCACTATCCTGAATAGTTTTGCCCCTGTGGTGTTGGTTTTGAATGCCTAGGTAGTAAATTGAACAGCTAGCGCACACTTCAATCGATGCACATTTTTTTACCAGAATAACCACAATCTTTGTGCAGATAATTAGAGAGACTAACTAGGTACAAAATGCAAGGGTGAGGAAGAAGGCTACCTCTACCACACGACGTAAAGCCTCCTCATCATATTCATCAAAATCCTGGCAAGAGGGATCCCTCTGCATGCGGCCAACGATGATCTCTTTATCGGTCCTGTCAGCGAACTTGTTTGGAAGGTATTCACCCGATGAATGATCCAGAGACTTCAGACGCTTCACCCTTTCCTTGAAGTGCTCAAATCGCCTTATCTCCTCCTCATGGTTCGGGTATACCCTGCCCACCAGCTTCATCCACTCATGGAACCTTGCTTCCATGTCGACATCCCGCTTCTCCATGTTAGTTACCTGCACCTGCATGGGCTTGTTGTCTGTGACCTCAGGCTTCTTGCTACGCACCTCCTTGGTGTCCTTGTCAGTCACGTTGTTATCTACAGGTCCCAAAGAGTAGCGTAGGTTCATGACTACACACAAGCAACAAAGCAGATAACCAGAAATCCGGAAAGAACTTCAAATCATACCTGCGTCATCTCGATGATTCTTGAAAATCCAGATTCCTAGTCCTCCAGCCAACGTGGTCGCGACCAGAGGGCCATAGCCGTTCTCACCAGCGCTGAGGTCCCTCTGTTTTCGTATCAGAAACATGACCCACGATTGAGAAAGAAATTTTCGATCTGAGATCTGGTGGGAAGAAATTTTCGATCTGAGATTTGGCGGAAACGGAGACTCACGATTGAGTGTAGAGAACGTCCTGGCCCGCCAGCCGCCGGCACAGAGGCCGCCCGGGAGACGATCCCCGGCAAGAACTCGGCCTGCTGACTGCAGATCTTGCGCGGATAGAACCTCCGGGTGAGGAGGTAACCGAGGGACCGGAGAGACATGGTCTCGATCACTGCTTCCGCCGCCGGCTGGACTTCCCTGTCGCCGCTCTCGTCCGCCGCCGCCGCCGGCGCTCGCTAGACCTCCTTTTCGCTCTCGTCCCCAGCCGCCGGCGCTCGCGAATATTCTAGGTCAGGGAAGGAGGGAGGGGGGTGGGGGGTGCTCCTATATATGGCTGAATAGATCTAACGGGCCTAAAATCGAACAGCCCAGCCTGCGATTGAAAGGAGGAAACCCATGTAGGCCCACCAAGCGGAAGTGGTCAGCCAGGATGTGGGAGAGAGGCGGCCGCCTCTATTTGATGTTTTGCTCTGTTTCCTGTTTTGATTTTTTTTGTTTTTTTGTTTTTGGAATTGCCAATTTCGTTCATGAACTATTGTCAAGGCTCAGTTACATCTATGAACAACTAAACGGCCATTCTAAGGGGCGTTAAAAGGGTGGAAAATTTTTCATAAAAATGTCACATCAAAAGAAATTAAACTACTAATAAAATTAATTACAGATCTAGCCAGGAAATCGCGAGACGAATCTAACGATGGGTAAATAAAGGGTAATTGATCAATAATTAGCGGGTGATTACTGTAGCATGTCTGTTGCAAATTATGGATTAAATATGCTCATTAGATTCGCCTCATAACATACACTCCATCCATGTAATGAGTTTTTTTGTCTACATTTAATACTTCATGCGTGTAAAATTCTCTCTATGTGACATTTCGACGAAATGTTTTCAGGGAACTAAGCACCCCCTAGTCCTTAAATTTTTGAGCAAATTGCATTACTGCCCCCATTCCTAGCTTCAACTTCACGTTTATCCTTTTTTCAACTTTGCATGTTTGGCCTCAGAGCATCTCAAAGAGTCTCTCTTAAATTCACTCTCTAAATTATCATTTAGAGAGTCATTTGCATAAAAATCGATTTCTATATCTTCTTGTTTTCCAACAGCTTTTCTATATCTTGCATGCACTCTATAGAGCTATTCCCTTTTGTATATTTGCCTAGCGAGAAATCCGGAATAGAGAGTGATTATATTTAAATAACCAAATAAAGAGGTTGTTGGAAGATAGCTTTTTAATCAAAATCTTTAAAATTTGCAATTGGAAAGGATTCAGAGAGTCTCTTGGAGTTGCTCTCACTTTCTGGATCTGGATCTGAATCTCCCCCTACCCTCGTTTCTCAACGTCGTGAGCCAGGATCGAATAAACCTCAAAGAAAAAAAATTGAATCAGAGAAAATGTTAGGATATGACTTTATTGCCCCTGCCTTATCCTAAACAAACTCCTCAGTCCCGTGGCCTCCACATCCCAATGGACCGATCCCCTCTTCTCTTCCGGCGACGGCGGAGTACACCGGCGGCGGCGGCAGAGCACAAGCAGGAGGGGACCGTCCGGGGGCACTTGCCTTTCGGGCGGCGGGAGGAGCACAGGCGGGAGGGAGCGGCGGGGGGCGCTCGGCGGTCGGCGCGGGAGGCGGACTCCCAGGCCACCTCGCAGGCGTCATGGTAAGCTGGCGCGGGAGGCGCCCCCCAGGTCGGGCGGCGCGAGGTGCTATCGCTCGAGGCCTCCGCAGCCTTGGCTTGCAGCTCGCCCGCCCCCAAATCTCTCTCTCTCTCTCCCCCCGACAGAACGGAGCACGAAGCCGCCGTCCCCTACGTCCGTTCTCCGCTCATTCCCGCTGTCGCCGACGACACCTGCAGCAAGAAGCCGAAGCCGGCGCCAGCGCTCGTGCCACCAACGGGGCGTGTTCAGCTGCCCCCTTCTCCGGTGACTTCCTCGTTCTTTGCTGCTCCATCTGACTCGATTCGATTCGATGTGCATCTGCTGCCGCGACAAGGACGAACGAACAAGAATGACAAAAGATCGAATATTTTATAAATATTTATTTGTAAGTTTATGCGGATAGAATAAAATGGGTTTTTAAAAAATTTGTACACTCCGTTCAATTGCAAGGTTAATGCAGGGGCATATATGTCTTTGGGCCACTCAACTAACACCGTTACCTGCGCATCACGAAGTAGGGGCAATATCAATTCTCAGATTCAAAAAAGAAGGGCAAACATGCAAAGTAAAAAAAAAATGAGGGCAAATAAGCAGTTAGAGTTAAAAATGAGGGTAGTTTTGCAATTGGCCCTAAATTTTTCAATTCGTCCTTCTTCCTGGGTGGCTCGCCTCGTCGTCGCATAGTCAACTATAATTTTGATATTTATCTTCAACTGACCTTTTTACCTACTAGCAAATGGCACGTGCCCAGACGCGTGTTATAAAAAGTATTTATATTTTAAAAAGGTTAGAACCGCCTTTATAAATATATTTAAAAAAGATGATTATAAACATATTAAAAAAAGAGCATATGCAATTATATGAACAGAACTATATCTAATAAGGCTTATTGTAGGACACCTAGATTTTATTTGTCGCTTCCTGCAATAATTGTGGTCTCTAACTGTCTAAAATCTATACTATATCTATACTATAAAGATTAGGCAAATTGAAACTATTTTCCACCCACAAACCAACCCATACCCCCCCCCAATAGAAGGCCCACCTGCAGGCCAAATGGACTACTCATGACTACTCATGAGGGGGGAGGACGAAAATCTATACTATAAGGATCCAAAACAATTGAAAATGGCTCCCACTTTAAAACACACCCATACCCCCTCACATATCCCCGGGTTGAGGCCCACACGTCGGCTCAAGAATGACCAAAGTTTTTGGCATTTGGAAAAAATCGCGCTTTCTAAAATGTTTCATACTTTTTTCGCTGTTTTTTTCACCAACGCTCCCCCCTTACCCACCTCGCGTACCCGCGCCAGACCCGTCCCCGCCAATGGCGCTCGCAGATTGCCACCTCCCTCGATCCCACGCATCTCACCCCCGAAATCTCTCCCTTTCCTTCTCTTCCCCTCCCGGCTCTCTGCACGCCGCCGTCCCCATCTGCCTCGTACCGCCCTCCGCCCCTCCCCATCTGCATCGCGACGCTATCCCCACCTGCGACGAATCCTCAGATCGGCGGCGCTAGGGGTACAAGTACCTGCGGGAGGCGAGGTCGATTCTCGCGGCGGCGACGGAGTCCGGCGGCGGAGACACGGTGGCGGCGCTCGGCCTGGTGGACGCGGCGGTACCGGGAGGTCGCTGAGATGATCCGCGACTATACATCCCGGATTACCGCCCCTCGGGCCTTGAGCAGCTCATCCAGCAGCTCGCCGAGAACGACCCAAACCACTACGGCACCCCGCCCGCCGCCAAGTCCGCCGTTGTTGTGCTCCCCGACCTCGCCGTCTCCGCCGACATGATGCAGGCCGACGGAGGGGCACGGGCATGGATGATGCAAGCCGGCGTGCACCCGAATTGGTGAGCAGAAGGCACCAGAGGTAGATATTGCTTTCACTACTCCTAGGGAGGAGCTCGATGGGAGAGCTAGCACCTTGCAGTAGCAGGTTTATTTGGTAAAGATGTTGATTATGCCCTCTTTTCTTTCCTACCTGATCGCAATTGTTTGATGCTTATTCGTTAAGAATCCATCTATTTAACATATAGATGTGTTGTCCAACAATGTTTTTTGCAATTCGTACTGCAAGTTTCATGATCATTATAAAGAGAATAAGAGGTTTAGAATTAAAAATATCTCACATTGTTTATAACAAAACTGAAAAGGGAAAGGTTGCAGTGTTTGTACCAATCACGTACTTGGCCATGTTTAGCAGGAACCAGGAAGTAGGTCATTGTCACGATGTCTGAACGATCCGTTCTTGGTGATATCACTAATACCTCAGGAACATCACTAAAGAGATCAAGGCCAAGATCAAGGCCAATACCGGATGTTTCCAATGCTGTTGGTTCGTTTTCTGAAATGTTCTTTGGATCCATTTTCCTTTGTTCATGTATTCACACAGATTTATTTTGTCGTCAAGGTTCTGAGAATGAAGATCCACTAGAGCGCGCGTGTCGTAAACGTAGAGAGAAATACGCCAGTTTACCCGAGGAAGAAAAAGAAAGGAGGCGTGCCCAATCTAGGGAGTATTACCAGCGTCGCAAATTTGCAAACACGGCGTCCAAAACCGTTGCACAATCTGGTACGTTTGGTTTTATTTACGCTGATGTCCTTTTTATGCATGGTTTGACTTATAAAAATATCTGTAATCAGGACCTGTGGATCCACATGCTCGGGACAATGACTGTGATGACTGGCTTCATAGGAACGATCAGTTCCCTTTTAGTCCCGCATGTGGTAATGATGCATTCGCCGCCACTGCTGGAACATCAATTAGCACATTGGATGTCATTCCAGATGAAACCCATCGTGGGTGCAGGATAGATTCAACAATGACTCCTGAAACTCCGTGTGTAACCTTGAGAGACGGTACAGACTCTGCTGAGGCTGATAAAGAGAAAAAACGTGCATATGAGAGAGAGTGCTATCGTCGCCGGAAATCTCAGAATACTCCCTTCGTTAGTCCATCTATTACAGGGATGTCAACCCTAGGTGGTCTTTATGGTAATATCTTTTATTATTTATTTTTTAATTTTTTTACAGATGTACTTGTTATTTAAATATATTGGAATTGTCTTTATTGGACATGTTTAGATGCATTGGATGATGACAACATATCGCCGGAGGAGAAACGGCGTGTGTGGTGTAGGGAGAGATATGCCAAAATCCCTGACCTTATTAAACAGGACATGATTGGAAAGTATTCTAATTCTAGAAAATTAAAAAAAGCTTCTGCACAAGGTATTTTTTATTGAAACTGTTGTTTTACGCATAATTCAAACTGCTTCATTAGGCTGCATAATTTAGCTTGTCACTGACAGGGACTCCGGTTGCAACTGGGACCTCAGCTGTTATGGGTCCAACAACTAGAAGCAACACCAGAGGTAGGTTTTGTATCACATGTCATTGTGCTATCTGCATACTTTATGTGGGCCCTGATGTAATAGCATTGAACTCGAATTGTAGGTAATAACCATGGGACCGATGCTGGGGTGTGGGAACCTGATGACCCGGACATCGTTATGGATGGTATTGAAGTCTTATGAATTTTTGGTTTTCTATATGTCTATATATACTTTGTTTGCTTCAGATGTTGACTTGCTTTTACGAAACAGAGGAAGATCTGGATTGCTTACAGCCTGAAACAGAAGTTGATGACATCTACGAGGATGACGAGGCAAGAGTACATCATGAAACTGGTGAGGTTATGTGAAATTTTTATAATTTGACATCTAAATGCACGTGATCCCTTGAGTTATTGGTTTTAATTTTATTTAATATACTGAGTATTTGTTAATGTGTTATTTTGCAAGGTATTTACTATAAGAGCGAGTGGGACCCTGATATTCCGCGTCCGATGGACGATCCGTTTGTTAAAGTGTATTGTAACTTGCCAAAGGATCACTTTGTACTGCGCAAAGTTCCTAACTGCGAGTTCTGTGGTGCTAAAAAGTTTCCTGGTGAAGGACCATCTTTCTGCTGTAGGCAAGGAAGAGTGAATATATTCATTCCACCTTTTCCGGCCGAGCTGCGACGCTTGTTCACCAGTCAAACAGACACTGATGCCCTGTATTTCAGGAAAAATATTAGATACTTCAATTCACATTTTGCTTTCACAAGTTTTGGTGCCAGCATTGACCGCCGTCTTGCGAGTGCAGCAGGTACTGGTTTTTTATCATGTTTATACTAAATTATGAACATATATTTCTTATCCGAAGTGTCTGATGAATCTTGTCGCTGTTTAGGCACTGGGATTTACACCTTCAAAGTGCATGGTCAAATCTACCACAAGATGGATCAGATTGTTCCCGGTATAAAGGGTCCAAGACACATGCAGCTGTATTTTTATGATACAGATGAATCACTCACCCACCGAACCACCAGGTCTCCCCATCTTGATGTCAGTGTTATTAGAACTGTGTTGGGAGAGTTGCAGTCCAATCCATATGTGTCGGGGGTAGACCCCCAGGGGTACCCAGAAGGCGGATTGGCCCAACCAGCAAGGGGCGGCCCAATCCGAGTGCATCTGGGTCGGTTTGTCGGACTGGCTGGCCCACCAGTCGGGAGGCCCACCAGTCGGGCGAACTGGATGGGCGCGATGGCGCGCGCGGCAAGGAACAACACGGCGTATCCCGCAAGAAGCTCGGAGATCAAGATAAACTAGCCGAACAGACTCAGAAAAATTACCGAGCAGGAAGATAAAAGGCTTACCATCGAGCTTCATCCGGTTCGGGTCATTATCACCCCTGAATGTCCAGGCGTAGCGGTCATGAGTCATGAGCGGGATGAATCTCCATCTGATGAAGACTTCTGCTACATGAACTGCAGTCAGGCCGGCATTACGGAGTTCCAAGATCCGATCAATGTGCTTCTGCATCTCAGGAGCCATTCTCGGCAGGGCCTTGGTCTCTTCCTTGAGATAGGGCATTAGATGCTTCCCTTTGGTTACTGAAGCTTGGGGAAGGGTGATATAAAACCAATGACGCTCATAACCTTTCTAGGAATCTTTCACTGGAAAGGGGATATAGATCTCCCGATCTCTCAAGGAAAATCCAACAGACCCGATCATGAGTTGATTCTTGTAAAATGCAGGGGTATAAAAGTATCTCCACAAAAGCAAAGATGGCTTAATCCCTAACCAGGCTTCGCACAGAAAGGCAAAGACGCTAAGCATGGTTAAAGCGCCGGGCTTGATGTGCACAAGCTCTATCTGGTAATGGTCACAGACGCTGTGGAAGAAATCTGATGGATAGACCCCAAATCCGCAGTGGAAGAACTCCAAGAACACCACCAACTCAAGAGTGTCAGAGGTCGGGTACAGTGGACCTTTGGCATGACGACAGGGGAGGAGGCTGGTGTCAGGGAGCAATCCAAGGTTCTCCAGCTGCTGCAACTGTTTTGCCGTGGTGGTGGATTTGTCCCAGTACTTGTCTGTGATGCAGACTGTGGATCCGCTGCGCAGTTCCCGTCCGGCGGCGGCGCTGCCCTGATCCCCTGATGACTCATCACTGGATGAGGACTGGTGCGAGGACGCCATGGCAGCGAAAGGCCGGTTTGGTTGGTTGGAGAAACAAGAGGATAAAGGGCAGAGAACAGTCAAGGAATGGCGAGCATCTGTAGATGCAAGCGAGGAAGACGAAGGCCGAAATGGAGTCCAGGCGGCTGCGCCTTGGGCTTTATGGTTTCGCGAGGGCGCACGAACCTCGAGAAACCTGGCCTCGAGCCGTGCAATCCGCAGTCACTGTTGGGTCAGAAAGGTTCTTTCCTTTTTCTGCGGCACGCGTCGTTTTGAAAACTGTGCAGGTCAAATTCAATGCATTTGGGATTGCTAGCTTACTTGGGAAGCTATCAGTTTTAAATGACCGAACGATTGGTGTGTATAGAGGAAATACCCCGATCATGTCTGATTAGGGTCAAATTTCCCAAACATGCTAAGAATTAGTTGGTCTGTTCGGAAGAAGCTCTTGTTCGGGGGATTTCATTCTCTGGGCAGGCAGTTTCATGAACAGATTAACACGAAAAATTTCCAAATATAGAAAGAGGATTTATTGTTGCATCTCTCAAGTGAAATTTCTTCATTTGTCCAAAAGGGAGTACATTTCACAGGGGATCGATAACTATCCTAAAACTAAAATGGTCAAAATAATGATCTTTGCCCGACTAACATCGTCGGCGAGGATGAAGGCGGTGCGGCGCAGGCCGGTGGATCATCTACCGCGTTGTCTTCTTCAGAGTCGCTGACGAGATCCACGAGCGCTCCATCTCTCGGGATCCCGATCAGCTCGCGGTTCAGGGAGACGAAGATGCGCCTGCGCGCGACGCCTCCGGCTTCAGCTGAACTCTGCTCCCTCCTCGTACTGGCTCGTCGTCGGAGGAGAGGGAGATGGGAGACGCCGGGGCTGGAGAAGAAGACGCAGGGCGCTTCCCGGCGGCAATGCTTGATGGAGCAGCCTCGGGAGCCGGAGACGCCATTGCCGGAGCATCCTCTGGTGGCTCGACCTCGACTCCTTCATCCCCATACTAGGGGAGAGCAAGGAGGGGAGCCCGAGGAGGAGCAGGAGGTGGTGTCGTCGCCGGTGGGTCCTCCGGCTTGTCGGACGGTGGTTCAGCTGACCCGCGGGGAGAGTCTTCGAAGAGGAGGCGAGGAAGCTTGAACTTGTAGCTGAGCTTTTTCTTTCCCATGGTGAGGGGAGGGGGAAGGCTTAGAAAGGGAGGTTCAAGTACAAATCAACCCAAGAGATTCGATACTTAAAGACCCAGAGGTGACGCTTCGCGCGAGGATCGAGGAACCGGAGCAGAGCCGTAAATGCCGCGTGCGCTGCTAAAGTTTCGGGAGACGTGCAGAGTGGGTTTTAAATGCACTGGGCAGCCGTTACATCAATCCTTGGGCGTTTCAGTTTCCAAGATGGAACAATTTTTTATCTACTACTATTATGGCTGATATTTTCTCTGACCTTATCATTCAGATGCAGGTTTCAACATTCAAGAGTTCGGGATCTTTTCTGGCTCTCATTTTCAAGTGATTATCGAGATATTTGAATATCCTAAAATCACCCAAAGACCAAAAAGACCCAAAGGCTACTTAAAGATCAACCTTTTCTGAACAAGATAAGCTCGGGGTCTACTGTTGAGGCCATAATACCAGGGTGCCCGATCACAAGGATTTCCGACTACCGACTCCGAACGATGAAGACTCCGAACAAGACACGATGGCCGGATCGAGGATTGCCGACTACCGACTCCGAACGATGAAGACTCCGAACAAGACACGATGGCCGGATCGCAGAAGGAAAGACCGATGATAGTTAGAGTCCTACTAGGTTTAGGTCTGTTTTGTCATGTAAGGCACGTCTCCTTGGATATAAATAGTGGGGGTCCTGTACGTAGAGGGTATTCTCAATCTTAGCCAATCCAACCGAGGGTACTTGTTACACCATTGTAATCTGTACTCGCCGAGATAATACAAGCAGCAACTGGACGTAGGGTTATTACTCGATCTCGAGGGCCTGAACCAGTATAAAATCCCGTGTCTCTCTGTTCATCCACTGTGATCAATCTTCTCACGAAGCGAGGTGCTTGCCGGACAAAAATCTGCCGAGTACAACCTCGACACATCCCTTGGCATAGTCATCACCTTATCAGTTGTTTGTTGCTGCCTCTTCTTCGTCGTCCAGGGCAGAACATGTACCAAAATAAAAGAAAAGCTTGTTGATGGTCCTTAGACGCGCCAATTAAGAACCGCAAGCGCACAGATCGTTGGTAGCTTTTCCCTTAGAGTATTCCCCCAAGGTTTATCAATCCGTGGATCGACAAAGAACTATCTAGGGTTTTCTATCTAGCCGAACGGATCTAATCCTATCATGAAGCATTGATTGCATACGAGGTTAAACATGTATGTGAAGTTGATGAATGTAATGAATGGATCACAACCCCACGACACGAGGTAACACGACCAAAGATAGCACAAGCCTACCGTCTTCTAGTTGCAACTCCAGCCAAAGCGATAATCAATCTAATCTCGTACAAAGATAAAGAGTCATCTCTAAGAACTTTCTCATGGGCGCCCTTGCGAGGTGCGCGTCAACGCCTAAGGTTTCCCAAAGCTTTACCTCAAACGCCCACCAAGTGCTCTTTACTCGAAGCTCCTCCTCCTTGGTGGTCGCGCAACAACTCCCATGGTACTCACCATCGATCTTACTCAACATTACGCAATCGTTCGACCTTTTCCCTCCCGCATGCTGTCACCACACGAGGATAATCACGCCGACTTCCTACGTACTACTGAGATATATCCACAGAGCATAGACTAATCACCACGATTAGATCTATTCGTACTAAGAACATATGCTAGCTAGACATATGAGAGAAAGCATGCATCTTAGAAGATCAAAGTAAACAAGACATGTAGATTGATATCACCATTATATGTACATATGCCTTGATGAGTTAAAGGCATGGCTCCGGAACTTCGCCATAGCTTCACCATGCAGGGCCAACCATGGCGGCTAGGGCATGGCCTAAGCCATCTCCTAGGCAACCTCGAGGACTTGCCGCGGTCGTCGGCTTCCTTCGGTGTGTGTCCCTCTTCGCGTCGATTTGTGGTGGATAGATCTCAACCTCTCCCCCTTGAGGGTGTCTAAGGGGTTGTAT
>CM014275.1:1545940-1574836 GCA_004135705.1 Alloteropsis semialata
GTGAATGACAACTTATGTAATTGCAACATAATATACATGATCATTAAGTGATGGGTTATAGAGACTAAGTTGTGTCTCTAAACAAGTTGTTATTGCCTTCAAATATATCCTACTGTTGTAGGATTTGATCCTATTTCATATAAAATAGGTATATTAGTGGCATAATATAGGTCGATATTGAAGTGCATTTCAAACCTGTCCCATTAAATTGATTTGCCATTTGTTAATAATGTATTCAACCAAATACTTGATTTTGTGACATTGCATTGTAATGTGATTATGATATCCACAATTTTGACATACATGCGAGTTGTCATTGTGGTTTTACAAATGCATGTCTTTATAGTATCCTTATTTTATTGCCTTTGTGCTGGCCCACTCTCTCCTATTGTTGATGCTTGTCTGCATCAAACATTTGATATTCTGAATATTTGAATGTAGTTCAAATAGCTATGTTGTAACCATAAGGTACAAGCAGATACTCTTTGTTAAGAGATCATAATGCATAGCATTTGATTTCAAAAAATTTGGTGTAATTGTGGTTATGGCATTGCTGATGCAATACACCACCTATTGAGAAAATTGTGGATAAGGCTTCATAATTTGGGTTGGTATGATATATCATAGAATCAAATCTAGAATAGATTTTCTATATATATACAACGTTGTTGTATTTTGTCATGAATTTAATCATGTAGATGAATGTATAACCAACCACCTTTTAATTTCGGTAATATTATGACCTTATGTTAGCCATAACATCTTTTGAGTGTAACTCAAAATATTTAGGATACCTTTTCCATTTGATACTCAATATTTTGAGATCCATATGGAAAATACGCCTTTAATAAGGCAATAATTTTGGTTGAAATTTTGAATTCTGGGCTATGATTTATTCCATAAAAAATGGAACCTTTAGAATATGAAATAGATTTCAAAATTCATTGCCCATGCCAAATAAGTTCTTGCATGTGATGCAACTTATATTGACTTCATAATGGCTATTTTGAATCATGTACCACATGAGATAGTCATGTGTTAAATTAATTTACTGCGGTAAGTACATGAAATGTAGTGTTGCAGTATATGCAAAATATTTGAATTCAAGATGAATCTTGTATCAAAATTAGGTATAGTGGTTTAAAATAGGCAATGTAATTGCTGTTTATATATTGCTGTTTATTCCTGAATAAATGACTGATAGTCATGGTCAATATATAGTCTCTATTTTAAACTTTTGGATGAATTCACCATAGAAATGATGTGTATCTTTTAATAATGGAGCATAGTATATGCTTATTCCATTATTTTATTCAATCCAGAATTTATTTACCTATACCTTTAGATTTATTTTGCATTGTTTCAAAGGCAAGATGATTCTTGCAACAAAATTAAGGTATATGTCAATGGCAGTGCAACTGCTATAATTTAATTCCTAAAGGAATTAATGACTTGAGAGTCATTGTAGTATAATTTTGTTTAAACTTTGGATATACACCGTGAAGGTAATCATCATAAGATGTAGACCTCCAAGCAATGGGCAAGTAACTTGCTGCCTAAAAGCACGGTCTCAGGGCAAATAAATTCAAAGAATTTATTGCAGCCAGTGCCTAGGTCTCCATCACCTTGTGATATCCATTAGTTTAATTTGTTGTTTAAACACTTTGAAGGTAGAACCTCGCAGTAATAGAGCATAATCTGCATGAGTGTAGTAGATGCTTGTTGCCATTATCTTGTGTTTAAACAAAATATATACCTTTTATTTGAATTTTGCATGATTTTCTACTTGATGTAGAATATTGATTTGAATCAATTAAATGCAAATAAAGAATTGCATATGAAAAAGATTGTTCTAAAGTATGTGTAACCAACGAGGGATCTGCAGATCACCATAATGCTTCAATTACTACGGCAATTGTAACATCTTTATTTTATTGGTCTTAACAATACCGATGGTATTTAATGTACATGACACAATATAGAACAATCTAAAAACTTTATCATAAAGTCTAATCATGCTAAAACATGAAATAGATAAAGCCTGAGGACTTCTTTGTATGCTGGAGGGGCAAACCTGGACTTTTTGGTGAGATAAGCCTGTTCAGGCCGAAGAAGTTAAGCTCGGCTCGACTTGGTTTGGCGTGGTACCCGGCCTGCAGCACCTGTGCGGCTCATGCCGCGGCCCGATGCGCTGTTGGCCTGAAGGCCCAGCCCGGGGCGCCGGCCTGCAGCGGCTGTTCGCCTGGCCTGCTCGTGGCGTCGGCCCAGTGGCTGCGGCCTGGGCACCGGCCTAGTGTGCGGGCGAGCAGGCCGCCGTGGCTAAGGCAGCCCAGCACAGTCTGATGGCCTGCGTGCAAAACTGCTGTTGCGTTGCCTGCAACCGCCGCCGCTGCCGCACGCAGATGCGCGCCATGCGGGCGAGCACCACCGCAGTTTGGTAGGACGATCGGCCTGAGGGCCAATGACGGCGTTGCCGACTGTGTGCGCTCGGAGGCGGCGGTTGTGCATCGCTGCCTTGCATCGCAGTGATGCCGTCGTCCGTCCGTGGAGCAAGTAAGCTTTTTTTTTATTATTATTTGAGGGATCGGCCTGAGGGCCGTCGATGTGCACTAGCCCATCTGTTGTCGAAGGAAATACCCAGTGAGGTTGGGCTCCGGTTCCTGCACTGATTCATGCCCACGACGCGGCCGATCGAGAAGTTGCTGGCGAGGGGGCCGTCGCCGGTGCCTGGGTCAGGCTACCGCGGTGGGTTGCTGATGGGCGTCGGTGCCTCTTCGATAATGACCACGCTGGCCATGGCGTCCTGTAGGACATCTTCGTCTAGAAGAGAACGCTGATATGCATTCTTTGTTTGTTGGCATGCAAGGACGGCATCATAGTAAGATTTTTTTTTCAATTGAAAATGTAATGTCTTACTGCCTTTTTAATCAATTGATTGCTGCTGAATTGTGTTGGATGCAGCATGTGATCGTCGTGGTGACGGTCGCCGTGAAGTGCGATGCCAAGGAAACACCATCGGTCCATCGCTCAGTCTATGCGATGGCCATTTGCATTGGTTTGCGCGAACGCGAATGTGCAGTCTTGCAGTCGCTTATGCCTGAAAGGGAGCAGACAGAGAGCGGTGTTCCTGCATGTGGATTAGCAATGCAAGAGCAAGAGTGACAAATTTGATTCATCTGTGCAGTCTTGATGACGCCTCCTGTTCTTCTTGCTTAGAGGCCAAGCGGGTCCTCTGTTCTTCACTCAGTAGAGAGCAAAGTGCATGATAACGTGTTGAAGAGTGAAAACTCAAGAATGGAATGAGTGGAAGGATTGATTCTCATTGATGGGGTTGTTTACATATTTATACAAGCCCAAGGGGCATGGAGGTGCCTCTTCCCAAGGGACATACCCCTTGGGGAAAGTGGCCCTTTCACACACTAGTAACTACCTAGTGATGTCATTAATTATTAATTAATTAATGAAAGAATTGATCACTAAATAAGTGTTTCACAACAATTAAGAGAATATAATGCGTTTCAGAAATGTGATGTACATATTGCAAAACAAATGTCATCCAAAAGTATCAAAATTTGATCGAAAATTTTAGCTTCAATTTATGACTGGAGCTACGGCCGTGTAATTAACACGTGGCTTGCGCGTGGACGGCGAATTGGCGATGCAGCAGCAATGATCTCTCAAGCACGCAAGAGCCGACGGCCGGAGCGCTTCTTGTTACCCCAGAGCAGGTCGATGAGGTCGCCAGCGACGCTGGCGCGGTCCTTCATCCTCTTGTCGACGTCGGACACGACGGACGTGAGGCGACGGTCGGTGAACGCCTGCTCGCAGCGGTCCGCGGCGCTCTCCGCGTCCCCGGCCTCCGTCTCGGCCCCGTCGTACGCGCCGCCGTCGAAGTCCTCGCGCGCCGTCTCCAGCGCGTCGATGGCGCGGCCGTAGTACCCCACGCAGTCGCTCAGCGCGTCGCCGGCGTCCGTGCGGTCGCGCCTGTCGGCCTCCCCGGAGAGGTACCCGGAGCTGTCCCTGGCGGTGGCGGTGGCGATGTCCAGCGCGATGCTGGCGAGCTCGCGCACCGTGGTGGCGTTCACGCTCCGCGGGTCCGTGCCCAGCACCGCCACGCACTGCGGGTTGTCGGAGCTCTTGCACGTGCTCGCGACGAAGCTGGCGTTGGCGAGCGCCGCGGGGAGGGAGGCGGCGGCGACGGCGAGGAGAACGATGGTCACGGTGGCGATGGTAACAAACTTCGCCATTGCAGTGGAAGGAACTATCTTCCCTTGATTTTTCCTGTGTGTTTTACTGCAGAATTGGCTAGGTTTCCTGTGTCTGATCTGCTATTAAAATTACCGAGCATTTGACCGTATATATAGGCGGTAAAAAGGATAGTTCAAATCCAAATCCTGCTGGCAAAAATGACACTGCACCATAATTAGCCGCCCATTACAATCTTAGCGAATGGGAAATTAAGATACGGAGATTATGAATTTCAATTTACGAAAGTATCGTGAGAATCATGTAAATAAGATTTCTTGCCAGAGAATTTTCATATTAACGTTTGGGTCGAATTTTTTTTTTCATATCAACGTTATTAACCTCATCAAAGAGTGGAAGGAGCATTTTGGAAATTGATAAGACGATTATGAGAATAGCATGTTGGAGTACATGGAGGGTAGCAAATAAATGAAAGATACACCCCTTAACAGCAACACAATTACCACGTCGAAATATGGGATAGAAATTGCTGTAGAAACTGCAGTGGCATTAGGAAGAATCCGTATCAGGATAGCAGTACAGGTACAGACAGGTACATAGTAAATAAGCAACACAATGTTCAGTAGTTCAGAACCTCCACAAAATCGATCGGGAGCCTTCTCTTGCAGCATTGCAGAAGAGTAGTAGCATACTCTGTCTTTGGGGCACATCAGAAATTGAGAATTGATCTGAACTTCTGATGACGCAGATTGATCTTTTTCTGGAGTGGTGGAGTGCATGCATGGAAAGAAATATTTGTTCTGAACTTCTGAACATGTTGATTGCGCGGCCAAGCAGGGCATCATCCATTCATTCCAGGCAAATCACAGGAGCAGTGGGCCCATGGCTGGCATTGCATCATGGGCGAGAGGCAAAGATTGCCCTACATCGTTATCTGTTTCTGTGGCCCGGCGGCCTTGATAAACAAGCACAATAGACAATGCATGCATGCTGCAATCAGCTCAATGCCAGGAACTCCCAGCACACGCATGTGGGATGTAGCCGTAGCAATGATAGTCGAAAATTCATACAAAATTTTGTAGGAATTTTATAGGAAATTGTATAGCTCCTAAACATTTGTCCTTTAAGGATTCAGAATTTTACTGAATTTAACGCGTATCGAACTGTTTCCTGTGAAATTCTTGCGTTCTAGAGGGGCGTATAAGTTAAGTGGCTCACAAACTAAATTACTAATACTTCATTCCACACCTGAATGATCTGGCTTTGCATAAGAACAAATTTACTCGTATCATTTGCTCATCGTCATCTCCAGTTGTGAACTTGTGATGTGATTCTTCGTCATGATGCTATACCGTCGTCGCCTGCAGATGGCGATCGATTGCAAACCTGAGGCTCATCTGCTGCTCTGCCCACGTTGGCGCCGACATCCTGTTCAGCTGCCACATGGGCATGAAAAACTAAAGAAATCAGGAGGTGCTTTTGTATAAACGAAAAATGCCAAAAATAATTCCTTTTGTGAGCTAGTGTTCATCAGGACAGTGCGACTGTGCGAAAGCACATGCGCACCAACTGTTTTCAGTTGCCACGCACTGCTCTGTGATGACCTGTCTGGACCCTATGCGGCGCTTGACAGTTTGCAGATCTGAATTAGATTATTAGTTTATTACTAACCAGAAAGCCTTGGGTCTCACTGTCACCATGATGGCTGATGGCTGCATTTTACAGAGCTCTCATGGAAATCAAAGAGACATATCAACCATCAGCCATCATCCATTCATCCCCTTTGAAGCTCCCTGAATTTTTAAAGAATGTGTATTCAGATACTACAACTTGTACATCAGCATTGTTAGATGCTAATTTGAAAACAAAATACATTGATAAGAATGTACTGTTTTATCTTATTTTCTTTTTTCATCATTTTTAAATGTAATATCAAGCATGACCATTTGATAAACCAAAGAGTTAAATTTACTGAGAAAGACATCACTTTCCTAAGCTGAGTTAATGCAGTAAAGTAGTAGTAATGGGTGGATTAGTTCCTTGCAGATTGAGCAAAGGCACGAAGTACCCTGAGCTCCTTAAAATGGAATAAGTGGTTTCTAAGCATACTTAGTTCAGCCGCCTGCGCTGCGCAGGCACGTGCCATGACGACGCTTCGACGGCTCGTCAGCTCTTCGCCCTCCCCGTCTTCCCCTCTCGTCCCCCGGGCCCCGCCTCCATTCCGTCGCGGCCAGGCCTCCACTCTCCTGGTTAGTTGCCGCGCCGCATCCTTCAGTCCTTCTCAAGCATTTCATCGAGCACCTGGTCGGCGGGGCACTCACTTCAAGCGAAACTTTTCCCTTTCTTCTTCTGATTTCATCGTGTCATGTGTCAGTGTGCGCGTGCATGCTGTCAGGCGCTGCAGTACAGCACGAAGAATGGGGCGACGACGGCTGCTCATCTGCGCCAAGGCCCAAGGGCAGGTGATAGTTTCATCGCTCTGTGATAGCATATGCTTCGGCTTCCCATGTGAATCGTAAGGAGAAAATGCATGTATGGAACATGTGTGATGTTTTCACTTTGTTGATGAATACATATATACAATAATGTATGCCCTGCTCAAGGACAAACATTTATTACAGGGTTTGATGCTTATCTTGTTGGAGGCTGTGTTAGAGATTTGCTATTGAAAGATTTTGATGTCATTACTGCTGCAAGTGTCAAACAGGTTTTGGTTCATCCAAATATCGTAAATGATTCTTTCACAGAATACTTTGATTTTTCCATGTCCCATTGGCCTCCTCCTCAATCTTTGTAGATAAAGGAAATGATGAAGTGTTGTGTAATAGTACCCTTTTTCCATGTTTTTACGTTGTAACTATTTTGGTACCACTAATCAAGTAGGCTAGGCAGGCCATGAAAGGGGGCAACGTATCAGGTGCAAACCAACCTCCCCGTGCAAACTATGCAAACCTCAATCTGAACCACATGATCTTGATCCAAGGGGGTGCGTGCAAACTATGCAAACTATGCAAAAGTGATCTTGCTGTGATTAAGGGTGGGCGGTGATTTTGCAAATCCCCCCTCCCACCTCTCTCTACGTGCCCCCTTGGATCAAGATCATGTGGTCCAGATTGAGGTTTGCATAGTTTGCACGAGGAGGTTGGTTTGCACCTGATATGTTGCCATGAAAGGGAAGCGTTGTGGAGGAAACTACTGTCTACTGGTGCTGGAGAACGTATCCCGTTAAATAATGCAAATCATAACGGTATAGCTTGTCAAACCCTGGTTGGTATCCAACTGGTTTCAGGAAACCATCCGCAGGCTTACATGTTACTCGTAAACTAGCATAGTATCCGTGTCCCTGACGTGCACAGCTTAGCACGAACATGTTTGTGGTCCAACTGAAGGTCATGTGACACCCTATTTGCAGGTTCAGTCTCTGTTCATGTTTGGCCGGCTTACTCAATCTGTTCGTATCACGTTGGCTTCTTTGGAAGTCAGGGGTCGGGTCAGGTAGTAAATATTTCTATCAAGCGTCGCCTGTCATCAAATGCTGTAATAGTTGGGATCATACGCTGTTGTCCCATAACGATCCTCTTCGTAGAAAGTCGCCCAAACATGCAAACCTAGAACACAGGTCCCAAAATGTATCCATTTCCATCATCAAAACAGGAAGGTTGTTTTAAACAACACGTCCATAAACTCCTGCTTCTCTTACTAGTGTTCCATATAAATAGTTATCCTAGTCTCACCGTACAACATTGCAGGAACACATCGGCCGTCTTGATCGATGCCCCTGTGCCCTGGCCGCCGCACCCGCCGGGAACGTGTGCTCGCCGGAGCCTCGGACTCGCACTCGCACGAGCTTCTTCTGCTTCTCTCTCCCCGGCAGTGTGAGACGCGACGCGATGGGCCCGGAATTTCGCTGCTACGCGGCTATGCAATTTAAATGTTTCAAATTGAATGAAATGAACAATTTAGGGCCCCCTTGTTTTCTTGCTAACATTTCATTGAATGTTCTTATCCTTAATTACCAATGTGGGATATGCGTACCCAGGGGCCCCTCACCGACCAGGATATCACTCGACCTGGGCCCACGTCTGACAGCGGTATGGGCCGACCCACAACGACTCCGAGATCGACGGACAAGACTAATAGCCTTGACCCGCAAGCCGGGCGGCGCGACATGCAGATCCTCCGTGATACACGTGCGGATTATCTAGAAGATTGCACCCGGAGATCCAGGAGATATACTACAACCGACTCGGATTGCTTCCCAAGTTAGGATTAGAGATAACCGACTTGTAACCCCAGGTCGTCCCCCTATATAAGGCGGTCTAGGTCGACCCCCAAAGGACATCGTTCCTCGCAACTCATCTCGACTCGCTTCTCGCCATTGTATTCTCTCGCCGAGTAATACAAACACCACCGAGCACAGGACGTAGGGTTTTGTACCGAAAGGTCGCCCGAACCTGTATAAATTCTTGCGTCTCTGTGTTACCTCGATCTAACTCGCCTTGCGATCACCCTCAACCTACAAATCTACCACTTGGGTATCCCCCTCGTGGACTGCCGGTACTTAGGTACGACAGTTGGTGCGCCAGGTAGGGGGGACCGCGAGGTACTAACAGCTAGGTCGAGGCAGATCTCCGATCCGGCATCCTCTTCGTCCAAGCTCGATGGTGGACTCTTCGACCGGCGTGATCTTCCCCAAGAGCCTGGAGGGTTATGCAGAGCACCTCCCGGGCATCAGTTTCTTCTCGGAGGAATCCCCCGACATCGCTTCGAGCTCGGGCCCTAACGACGGCTCTCCGACAACCCCCTTGGTCCCAGTGGCACCCGATCTGATCAGATCGGAGGCCGCCGACTCCCTGGCCCAGCCCGAGGTCGGCGTTTCACTCGGCAATGGCCCCGACATGTCGGCGCCACACCTCAGGCTCCCAGAGATCCTGACGCGCTCCAGAGCCCCTTCGCTCGACGAGATTGTCGCCGGGCTGGAACGCATGCACCTGACCCTGGCTGAGTGCGTCGCTCTCTCCGAAGAAGTGCTGGGCGACGCCCCGGCCCAGTTCCCAGTCGGCCTGGGTAACACGGCGGCCGCTTTCTCGGATCACCTGCGCACACCGCGGGCGCAGACTCCGCCTGAAAACCCATCCCAACCCACCCAGCACCCAGATGCGGGGGAATTCCAAGTGGCAACCCTGGTGCTACCTCCAAATCAGCCTGATCAGGCTGACTCGGATGACTTCGACATCTCCTCGAGACGCGAAGTATTCGTCTCTGAGGACGTGCCCACCCAGGACGGCGAGACAGACTCCATGGCGCAGCAGCGGCGAGAGCGCAACCGCGACAAGGCCGAGATCCGAGCTCGCGAAGCCGCGGCGGCTGCAATGCCTCCCCCTCGACGCGGCCCAAGGGTCGATGATGGAACCGGCCAGGAGGACAGACAGCGGAATCGGTTCGAGGGAGCCAGGAACTTGGAACGCGAGTTCCGGGCCTTCCGGACACCTCAGGCTAACATAGCCGCCGCTTTCGCCGAGTTACAGCACCTCGTCGACTCCGGGGTCCGCCGGGTCAGGGAACGCCTGGAAGCCGCTCAGGAGCAAGTGGAGCGATCCTACCAGTCGGGCCGCGCCCGATCCGGCCGCTCCAACCGCTCGACTCAAAGCCGGCGCCACAATGACTCTCGTCCTCAGCCACGAGAAGAGGAAGTCGACCAGAATCTGGCCGACGAACAAGAAGGACGGAACCCCCAGAACCGGCAAGCCCGACCCGATGGGCGTAACCAACCCAACCGCGACATCGCCGCACCACCGCGTGATGCACGCGAAGTCATCCAAGGGCGCCCCCGCGACATCAGGCAAGAGCTGGATGAGCGCCACGTCGCGCGAGACGCGGCCGAGCTCCAATGCCGCGCTCAGTACGATCAAGACTTCGGCCCTCCCAACCATCGGGGCCGCGATGCGGCCGCCGGCGACGCGGCAGCAGCAGCGGAAGAACAACGCGCAGTCAACGAGCTGATGGCGCACGAGATGTACGACCAGCAGTACAGGCCGCCTCGCGGTGAGCCACGCGTCCACTACGAACCGCCACGACCGGCCGAGCCGCGCCTCCAGATCGTACCGGGTGCCTTCCCTCGTTACGAACGGGTGCCCGAAGACGACGACGCATTTGAAGGCTTCGCCGCTCTCACCTCGAGACTCCGAGCGATCGGATATCCAGAAGGGTTCAAGCCAACCCAAGTGGAGAAGTACAATGGTCGATCCGACCCCAAACTGTGGCTCAAACAGTACCTCACGGCGGTCCGGGTCGCCAACGGCTCTAACGACCAAGCTGCAGCTTACTTTCCGGTCATGCTTGGGCCGAAAGCTTTGCTCTGGTTCAAAGGACTCCCACGTGGATCAATCGACTCATGGCAAGCCCTTTGTGCGGCTTTTACCAAGAATTACCAGGCCAGCTACACACCCCCCGGATCAAGATTCGATCTGGACAACGTCCAGCAAATGAAGGGTGAAAGTTTGCGCGATTACACAATCCGCTTTTTCGATCGCCGTAACAAGCTTACGGACATCACGGACAGGGAAGTCGTCGATGCCTTCCGACGCGGGTTGTACGACCCAGGCCTCTTTCGCACACTCTTCAAGGTGGACCCACGGAACGTAGGCGAACTCATGGACTTGGTCAACCTGGAAGCCAGAACCGACGAAGCCGAGCAAGCCCAGTTCAAGAATAAGGGCAAGCAGGTGGCTGACGACGATCGTCGTGACCCTGTGAGAAAATATGAGTCGGTGAAGACCCGACGAACCGGCGCCGAGGCTCAGGTAGCCCTAGCCGAGGAACAACCCCGGGTTGAGTCGAAATTCCTGCCCGAGGAGTTCTACGACACCATCAACGACGTCTGCCCCTTCCACGAGGGTGCGACTCACACCCTGCGAGAGTGTCGTAACCTCCTGAAAGAGCTCCGGGTGGCCCCTCCAGCCAAGAAGCAGCGCGTGAACCTGGCACAGGGCGATCCGGTGATGGCGGTCGGCGAGACAACTACCGCCGCAACGACAACCGCCGCGATGACTACCATCGCAATGATTACCGCCGCGACGACTATCGTGGCGACGACCGCCGCCACGACGACTATCGCCGTAATGACTACCGCCGCGACGACCCCCGACGCGACCGTGACCGTCGTCATGACGACAGACGACAGGAGGCCCCACGCCGACCCGACGGAGAGGAGCGACTGCCCCCACCCTTGCCGCTGTCAGGCAACCCAAACGGCGAATACTAGCACGCTGATAAACAAGTCCTGGTCATCATCGGAGGACCCGCAGCTTCCAAATCGAAGCGGCGCCAGAAGGTCGAAGTAAGGACGATCAACTCCATCTCCACCCGACCCATCGAGTATCTCCGGTGGTCAGACATGCCCATCTCCTTCAGCCGAGCCGACCATTGGATACACCTGCCGGAACCCAGCTCATATCCCTTGGTGGTGGCCCCAGTGGTGGAAAGAACTCTCCTGACCAAGGTCCTGATAGACGGGGGCAGCGCCCTCAATATTATCTTCACCGCCACCCTAAACGGGATGGGTTTTGACTACACCAGGCTCCAGCCGGCTGAGGACACATTCTTCGGCATAGTACCCGGAAAGGCGTCCCTTCCAGTCGGCAGGGTCACCTGCCCATCACGTTTGGCTCGGTGGATAACTACCGCACCGAGCACATCAACTTCGAGGTGGTCGACTTCAAGAGCTCATACCATGCCATCTTCGGTAGGCCCATGCTGGCTCGCTTCATGGCCATACCCAACCACACATACTTGGTGCTGAAGATGTCGGCCCCCAATGGAGTCCTTACAGTCAGGGGTGATGTCAAGACATCATTCGACTGCGAGGTAGAAGCCATCCGACTCGCCGAGCTCGCCCGGCAAGTCAGCAACAGCGAGCTCATGGTAGCCGCCGTGTCCAAGGACGCCGCCGATACAATGGAGATCCCAGCGCCGCCACCAACATCAGCAACCCTCGAGCCCGGCGTGACTCCCAAGGAGATCATCCTTTGTCCTGACGACCCCTCGAAGACAGCTCTCGTGGGGTCTAGCCTCACTCCTAAATAGGAAGACGCGCTCACCTCCTTCCTCCGGGCCAACTGGGACATATTCGCTTGGAAACCAGCGGATATGCCGGGTGTCCCGAGGGAGAAGGCTGAGCACTCACTCGATCTCGTCAAGACCGCCAAGCCAGTGAAGCAGAAGTTACGACGGTTCGCGCAAGATCGCAAGGAGGCTATTAGGGTAGAGTTAAATAAACTATTAGCTGCCGGTTTTATTAGGGAGTGCAAGCACCCCGAGTGGCTTGCAAACCCCGTACTTGTACGCAAGAAAACTGGTGAATGGAGAATGTGTATTGATTATACTGATCTCAACCGCTACTGCCCTAAAGACACCTTCCCTCTTCCGCGGATCGACCAAGTCGTCGACTCCACGTCCGGATGTGTCCTTCTCTGTTTCTTAGATTGCTACTCCGGGTACCACCAGATTCCCATGAAGGAATCTGACCAAGACAAAACAGCGTTCATCACCCCGTACGGCATATATTGCTATAAGTCAATGACTTTCGGGTTAAAAAACGCAGGCGCCACATATCAGAAGGCAATCCAAAGTTGCCTCAGCAACCAAATCGGCCGCAATGTCGAAGCCTATGTAGACGATGTTGTGGTCAAGACCTACGATGCCGGCACACTCATAGCCGACCTGCAGGAAACATTTAACAACCTGAGACGTTTTCGCTGGAAATTAAACACGGCAAAGTGTGTGTTCGGAGTCCCTTCAGGAAAACTCCTAGGCTTCATGATTAGCCAACGCGGCATCATCGCAAATCCGGTCAAAATAGACGCCATACGCAAGCTGGGTACACCCACATGCAAGAAAGACGTAATGAAACTCATAGGGATGATGGCCGCACTAAGCAGGTTCATCAGCAAACTCGGCGAAAAGGGCCTCCCCTTCTTTAAAATATTAAAGAAGCACGACAAGTTCGAGTGGAACGCTGAGGCCGAGCAAGCTCTCGCCGACCTAAAAGAGTTCCTAGCAAGCCCGCCCGTTTTGGTCGGCCCAGCGCTCAAAGAGCCCCTCCTTCTTTACATCGCCGCAACGACTCATGTAGTCAGCACGGTCCTCGTTGCCGAGCGGCAGGAGCAAGGCCACGTTTACAAAGTACAAAGGCCTGTATATTGCGTCAGTGAAGTACTGGCTGACTCAAAAGTGCGCTACTCGCACCCACAGAAGTTGCTCTACGCCCTACTCATAACTCCAAGAAAGTTACGACACTACTTCCAGGCTCACACGATCACGATTGTGTCTAATTTTCCACTTGGCGCCATACTTCACAATCGAGATATACACGGCAGGATCGTGAAGTAGTCCGTGGAACTGGGCACCTTCGACCTCAAGTTCGTGGCACGCGACTCAATTAAATCCCAGATCCTGGCCGACTTCATCGCGGAGTGGACGGAAATTCAAACACCGGCGCCAGACGAACCACCAGAACACTGGACTATGTATTTCGACGGGGCGCTGAACTTAGAAGGCGCAGGCGCCGGGGTGCTACTTATAGCTCCGGACGGAAAGCAGCTAAAATACGTGCTCCAGAACCACTACGAGGCATCTAACAACGGTGCGAGTACGAGGCGCTGATACATGGGCTCAGGATAGCCATCAGCTTAGGAATTAAGCGACTAATGTGCTATGGCGACTCCATGTTGGTCGTCGAGCAAGTCAATAAAAACTGGGACGCGGTGAAAGAGATGATGTCCGTGTACTGCGCAGAAGTTCGCAAGCTCGAAGGCCACTTCTACGGACTAGAAGTCCATCATGTTATCAGAGATAACAATGTCGCAGCTGACGTACTATCTAAGCTTGGCTCCAAAAGGGCCATGGTCCCTGCTGGGGTTTTTGTCCAAGATCTTTGAGAACTGACCATTAAAATGGCAAAAGACGGCAGCCCGCTGCCGGAACCGGAACACGAGCCCTCGCCAGCTGCCGACAACCAAGTTTTGGTTATTGAGGAAGATTGGAGACCTCCGTTCATAGCATTTTTAACCGAAAATAAGGTTCCTGCATGCAAAGCCGAGTATGAACGCCTGGCCAGGCGCGCAGCTAACTATGTCATAATTGGAGACAAGTTATACCGCAAGGCTGCCTCAACGGGTATACTCATGAAGTGCATACTTCGCAGCGAGGGGATCGCTCTCCTACACGAGATTCACTCGGGCTCATGCAGCAACCATGCAGCAGCAGGGAGCTTGGTTGGCAAGGCCTACCGCTCCGGATTCTACTGGCCAACAGCCCTATCCAACGCAAAAGAACTCGTCCAGCGATGCGCTGGCTGCCAGTTTTTTCAAAAGCAAAAGCACATGCCAGCTCAAACCTTGCGCACCATCCCCCCGTCATGGCCATTCGCGGTCTGGGGGCTGGATGACGTAGGACCATTCAAGACGGCACCAGGGGGCTTCAAACATCTATTGGTCGCGGTGGATAAATTCACCAAGTGGATCGAGTACAAGGACGTGCAAGACACCAAGTCAGCAACCGCAGCCAAATTCATAGAAGAGCTGACCCACCGGTTCGATATACCCCACCAAATAGTGACTGACCTGGGGCCACAGTTCATCGGACACGAATTCTGGGACTTTTGCCAGGACAACTGCATCGATGTCTACTACTCTTCCTCGGGGCATCCAAGATGTAATGGGCAAGTCGAGAGAGCTAACGGCATGGTGCAAGAAAGCCTCAAGAAGGATATGCCGGTGGGCCCGTGTGGTCCCACACATCATATGGGGGTTACGAACCCAGAAAAGTCGGGCGACAGGGTATACACCCTTCTTCATGGTCTATGGCTCGGAGGCAGTCCTACCAGCCGACCTAGCATACGGCGCGCCCCGCATCCAACACTATGAGGAAGGTGAGGCCGAAACTGCTCGGCGCCTTGACCTCGACACCATAGAAGAGCATAGATTATCAGCGCTACTACAGCATGCCCGCCAAGAGCAACAGATCAGGCGTTACCATGACAAAAACGTCCGTGAGCGATCGCTCAACGTCGGCGACCTGTGCCTACACAGGGTCATGTCCATGAAGGACCAACACAAGTTGTCGGCTCCATGGGAAGGCCCATTCATCGTCAAGGAAGTAATATCACCCGGGACATACCGGCTACAGTGGGCAAACGGCCAGCCAGTCCCCAATGTCTGGAATATCCAGCACCTTACCAAGTTCTACCCTTAGATAAGCACAGCTATGTACCTGTCTCTCTTTTTCGAGTCTTTTACTTGTGTACCATTATAAAAGATCACTCTTACTTGTGTGCCACTCAAATTCTGTAAAGTTCCTCAGTGCCCTTGGAGAAAGATTTCTTTCTCTGCGTGCCACTTCTGTCAACATTGCTGTTAACAGAAGGTAACAGACAACGAAAATGACTATTTTGCCCTCAGTGGTGGACGTGCGCTGGCTTCGGCCCCGACGACCCGTGCGCTCCGCTGGAAGCTCCGGTAGGCGCGCGCGGCGGAGGGGAGCGCGCAATCGCTCGTGCCTCTGGCGCCGGCGGCGGGCGCGCACCGCCCGAAGCTCCGGGGCCAGTTTCAAGTGTGGGCGCACGCGGTGACAATGGTGTCGGTGTCGAGCATCCGGTTGGAGTGCAGCATCTCGACGGCGCCCGCCGTGTCCTCCACGGGCTCGCGGTCCACCCCGAGGCGCGCCAGCGCGCGGCCGCAGTGCGCGAGCGCCATGGGGTGGCTGATGACGCGGCGCACCTCGGCGGCGCGCACCCCCGGCATGGCGAGGAGGCAGTAGTGCACGAAGAGGTTGATCTCCTGCACCACCACCAGGCCGTGCCGCAGCAGCNTCCCCGCGGCGCGAGACTCCCGCGGCGCGCAGGTCCGCGCCGAATCGCACGCGCAGGTCCGCGGCGTGGCCCTCGCTGCGTTGCGGTCGGCGTCGGACGCTCGATCTAGTTGGAGCACGGTCACTTTGATGCCCATCTGCGGCCACTCGTCGAACAGCGTTAGCCGCCCCGGCGAGAGTGTGAGGAAGAGCGGCAGCGTCGTGAAGCAGAGCGCGACGAACAGGCCGGCGGGCCACGCGGCGCTCCTCGCAGACGGCACCGGCTGCGGCGGGACGCGAGGCGGCCGCATCGGCTTCCCTTCCACTGCTTCCTCGATCGCCCACGCTTGTCTGCGCCGCAAAGGACTCTGATCTCCGATGCATCAGGGATGAACATTCTGCGGCGATCGGGCACGGCGAGTCGGCGTTCGTTTCGTTCTACGTGCTGAACCGAAGGAGTCCGGAGGAATAAAGGGTAAGGGGTAGAATGGTCCTTTCGTATTGATTTTTTCTCCCACAACTGTTAAAATGAGACGGAACCGAACGACAGTGGTACGTAGGGAAAGAAATCTTTCTCCAAGGGCACTGAGGAACTTTACAGAATTTGAGTGGCACAGAAGTAAGAGTGATCTTTTATAATGGTACACAAGTAAAAGACTCCTCCTTTTCTATTCTAGAACGAATAAAGATCTCGTCTGTTTTCTGCATCCTGTCATGACAACCCCTGGTTAACACTCGGGGACTTCCCCTTTCACCCGGCTACTGCTCCTAAATTGCTAAAACTAAAAAGTCTTGTTGTGCCCCACGAGGGAAAGTCATGACTGCGACAGCCAAGGAAGCGTAAGCCCGTACACCGTGAAACCCTGGGTCCTGACCCACCCTGCGCGCTGCCTATGACTAAGACTCCAAGAAGAGCATTATAGAGCGGTAAGCCGGCCTCCATGAGAGAAGCGGTCAGCGGGGTAAGAATGGTGCTTAAACGGCACAAGACGGCAGCCGACTGACGATCTGTCCTGATTGACCTACCGCTTGGGTCGCAGCGTTTTGTTACAGAGTACAGGATACTTAAAAGCAACCCAAACTAAACTTCCGTCACCCAGGAACTACCCATCGTACATGATTACATTGTTATCTTTACAGGCCCATCTTGGTGGCCAAGTCTTCCGCGATCGGCGTAAGCTCCTCGACTAAAGGATCGAAGGAAGCCTCGGGGAAATCAGCCGCCATGCCTTCATGGGCCTGCTCCACCGGCATGTTAGGGAAGAGGGTTTGCAGGATCGCCAGGATCCGACTGCCCAGCCCGACTGCCGCCTCCTTCATCAATCCTGGAACCCGGGACGGTGCAGCCCTGAGCCGCTCCACCAGCGTCAAAGACGGGGTGCGCGACATGTCATCAATGCACGTGGCATAGGTCGGCAAACGTAAGTCAAGAACTTACCCCTGACAAGACGCTCCATCTCGTCCCGCAAGTCGCGGTTCAGCTCGGCAGTCTTCTCCATCTCACGTTCCTTTTGGCTAATGGCCTCGCGGGCTTCATTAGCCACCGTGGCGACCCGCGCTCGTAGAGCCTTAAGCTCTTCCTCCCAAGCTTCGGCTTGACGCACAAGCTGCACCCCTTCTGTGGCATGATCTAGCAAGGTCTGGACCCAACAAAGGTGGTATAAATATCGGACGACCCGTCCTAAACAACAAAATGACACGGCAACGCAATGGCTAACCTGAAGGGAGGCCAAGGCGCTGTTCCCCACTTCACGAAAATTCTTCAGCTCGGCGGCCATGATCTGGGCACTGGACGCAAGTCGGGCATCTCGACCAGGCGCCCGGTCAGCCGCCACATTAAGCACACCGGTGTCCGCCTGTGGCACCCCCTCGTCGCCTACCGCCTCGCCGTCAGCAATATCCTCCAGTGGCGGTGGACGATCTTCTTCAACGTGGGATTCCCCCCGAGTCATGGCACTCGGCACCTCTTCAGTGACCACCACCCCAGCTGCAGCAGCGGCACCCGATGTCCCAGGCTGATTGTCGGCCGAAGGGGCCGCGAGAAGTACTTTCCCTTTATCGGTCGGCGACGGCCCAACTTGAGGCGAGACCTCCACCGTTGGTTCAGGAACTGCCTCCGATCCTAGCACCACCGCCGACTCGGGCCCTGCGGCAACTTCCGCAGGGCTCGTCGGCGCTCTGTCATCATCTCCCGAGGCCGCCTGAGCGGAGCTCCGCCCCAGGGTGCGATCCGCAGTCCTGCACCATTCCACCCAAGCCCAGCAAAACACGAGTTCAACCAGGATCAGCGAGGGAACACTGAGACGACGTCAAACAAAGAAGGCCAACTCACCTTGTGCCCTTGAAAACCTGCAGCCGTACCCCAATGGGCTTCACGGGCGCTCGCGCAAACAAGTTACGGGCAGGCACCTCAAAGTCTGAAGGCTCGATCTCCAGTCGGCTGGCTTTAGCACTAGCAGCTGTTCTCTAGCCCACAGTACCCGTCGCGGCGGCGGATGACGTCCCGGCCTCGGCAGCAACCTTTTTCGCTGGCGGCTGCTCTAGCCCAGCTTGGCTGGCAGCTCTCTTCCGCAGCGCCCGCCGATTTCTGCCGGTCTCGACCAGGGTAATCTCCTGCACCTCCGAGTCATCCGACTCGGACTCCGGGGTGATCTCGTCGGACTCCCAGTTCAAATTGGCTGGCGCTGGCTCCTCCTGCCCAGCCTCCGGTGGCTTCGCTTCCTCGACAACGACTTTTTGCACTCGGTCTGGGGGCATTGTCAGTGGTGCCGGGCAGAAGTACATCACTGCCATCTCCTGAGAAACGTACCAAGGCAGATTGATTATACCGGTCAGGCAACCATATAAAGAACTCGGCTAACAACTTTTTCCTTACCGGATTCGGCGGTCGCTTCAATGAATACGCCTTTGGTGCGGTACGATTCTTGATGGGCCCCTTCATGAAGCGGGAAACCCGGTCCACGGCCTCAGCAGCCGTAACAGTACGCTTTTGCTCCCGGGTAGGGTCATTTGGCCCGACAAACTCATAAGCCGGGTGCACTCGCTCCTTGATTGGCTGAGTCAGCCGGAAGCAGAATGACAGCATTACGGCACCAGCCGTCAAGCCAAACTTCTTCAAGTCGGCTATGTACCCCAGCAACTCCTCCGGCTCTTTGTTTTCCTCTGCCGTTAGTTTGGCATCCCACTCGGGCAAAACCTTGGGGGATGGCCCGACCGAGCTGGCAGCCCAGGCGGATGATTCCCAATATAGAACCACTCGTCGTTCCACCCCTTGTTCGAGTCATTTGACTCCAAGGCCAAATACCGCTTTGACATCCCGGAGCGGAGGGCGAATCCTGCTCCCCCGACAACTCTAGGCGGCCCGGCTCCTCCTCTTCCGGCCCCTACGCCTTTGCATTTGTACAATTTCCTCCACAACAGGAAGTGGGGCGCAATTCCTAAGTACGCCTCGCAGACGTGGATGAAGGTCGCAACACTTAGAATCGAGGTGGGATTGAGATGAGTCACCTCGATCTGGTAGTACTCTAGCAGGCCCCGGAAAAAGTCCCCCGTCGGAATCCCGAAACCACGCTCAAAGAAAGAGGCAAAGACGGTGATCTCACCGGTGTTCTCCCACGGCTGCGTGTCTTCTCCGGGCGCCCTCCAGTTCATCACCTCCTTTGGCCCGAGGATACCCCGACTGACCATCACCTAAAGCCAGGCCTTGGTGACCTTCGACTTCGACCAGACTTCCGCCTGATTAGGGGCGAAATTCTCCTCGCCCGGCAACGGAACGGCAACCATCTCTCCACCGGCACTGTCTCCCTCGACCATTGCTCCGGCAGCTCTGGGCTCCGCAGCGCCAACCCCTGACGTCCCTTGCGCGGCCCTTGACGCCGCCCCGGTGCTCTGTCTGCCCGTCATCTTCCTTGCTCGAAAGGCAACCGGCCTCTTCACGTGCATCCACCACAGCGGCGCTGGTGGGTTGCAGACTACGGCGGCGGCGGATTTTGCGGGTGCGGCGGCGGCGCGAGTGAGAAGATGGCTCAGATTGGAAATGAATGGGCGGTGTGCGGTAACTTCCCCTTTTTACAGCGGCCAAAATAACCTAACGGCGAAAATCACGGACGGAATCCGCGGGATTCGGCGGTAGACGTTACCGGTTTACAAGGCACAACGGGCAAAATTAACGGCGCACGTCATGACGGAGCGACGCGAGCCCTAACTGGGCGCTCGGTTTCACTCGGCGCGCCTACGAGGCCACGCCAGCCCTCGAAACTCGGGGACTGGGTGCTCAGTTTCACTCGGCGCGCCTACAAGGCCACGCCAGCCCTCGAAACTCGGGGACTGGGCGCTCAGTTTCACTCGGCGCGCCTACAAGGCCACGCCAGCCCTCGAAACTCGGGGACTGGGCGCTCAGTTTCACTCGGCAGTTTCGCTCGGCGCGCCTACAAGGCCACGCCAGCCCTCGAAACTCGGGGACTGGGCGCTCAGTTTCACTCGGCGCGCCTACAAGGTCACGCCAGCCCTCGAAACTCGGGGACTGGGCGCTCAGTTTCACTCGGCGCGCCTATAAGGCCACGCCAGCCCTTGAAACTCGGGAACTGGGCGTTTGTCTGGCTGTAGTAGTTCTTTCAGCTCAGGGACTGGGTTTTTTCTCCGTTCCCCATTGTAAAGTAAGCTACAAATGCACATGTTTGCAGTACTCATAATTTTGTGAAGTACAACGGATGGTATTACAATGCATCATTCAAGACACGAACCAGGCGGTCTACGGCCGCATTACATGAGAGCAGAGATATTTCCACCAACTTTGTGGAAATCTTTGGATTCCAATGTGCCATATGCTACCTGCCTAGCAAGCGGGATCCTCTCAGGAACATCGCAAGCTTTCGTCTAGCATCCGGACAGCCACTGGAACCCGGACACAAGGGAAGTAGAAGGCTGGAACCCTTCCAGCAACCTTCAGCGAAAAGGGAACTTCACCTCACGTTGAGCCCCCTTGCCGCTAAAGCAGGCTGTGCAGACATCCAGCCGACCCGTCTCCTTCGTCCCTTGCCATTCGCAAGCTTTCACCTAGCACCTTCAACTTTCAAGCTACAGCACTTGGATCTGGTGGTCGGACAGCTACCCCTACAGCAGCCACATATATTTGGACTGGTGACATCTTCTCTGCTATTCCTCTTCTGGTGCTTTGGAGATTTCTACTTCGGGAGTGGATGCTGGACCAGCTTTCTTGGCACACCTATTTATAGCCCCATTGAGGCAGGCGTGCCTGACAAGCGTTACTGCACCCACGTGGGCAGCTGTTACCTGGCGCCTCGCTATAAAGCGCCCTGGTCGCCTTTTCAGACGCACACAGACCCTGTTATCATGCATGCATGGACTGTGTCCTCACGAGGTACTGTTTTTGTTGTTTTCTGCCGACACTCGGCACGCGTTCTTATCCGTTGGCAACCCGGGCGCGTTGTAGCATGGCTCTATTTTTTCTTCTTTTTTATGACCATTGGCCCGATTATTCTAATCGCCCCAATGCTCGGGGACTACTCCATATGGAGTGCTCCTTTCGTCGCCCTCCATATGACCCGACTAGTCGTGTCACTTTTTTTTTTCTCGAAGTGACTCGGCACCTCTCGGCGTCCGACTCGGCCGCCACTCGGCACCCAGCCACACGGGTTTGATCAAGATCACCCCCGATTTTTCAAAATAGCACCGCACACCCTTGTGTCGGCATGATGATCCAAATGCTTCAACCGATCACGATGGCCTCGCTTCTACATCAACAGACCTCCACGAGCCTCCACGGTGCTCAGGGACTTGTGGGATATGGGTACCCAGGGGCCCCTCACCGACCAGGATATCACTCGACCTGGGCTCACGTCTGACAGCGGTATGGGCCGACCCCTGGGCCGACCCACAAGGACTTCGGGATTGACGGACAAGACTACTAGCCTTGACCCGCAAGCCGGGCGGCGCGACATGCAGATCCTCCGTGATACACGTGCGGATTATCTAGAAGATTGCACCCGGAGATCCAGGAGCTATACTACAACCGACTCGGATTGCTTCCCAAGTTAGGATTAGAGATAACCGACTTGTAACCCTAGGTCGTCCCCCTATATAAGGCGGCCTAGGTCGACCCCCAAAGGACATCGTTCCTCGCAACTCATCTCGACTCGCTTCTCGCCATTGTATTCTCTCGCCGAGTAATACAAACACCACCGAGCACAGGACGTAGGGTTTTGTACCGAAAGGTCGCCCGAACCTGTATAAATTCTTGCGTCTCTGTGTTACCTCAATCTACCTCGCCTTGCGATCACCCTCAACCTACAAATCTACCACTTGGGTATCCCCCTCGTGGACTGCCGGTACTTAGGTACGACAACCAATGGTATAAGCTTAGTAGGAAAATCAACATTGCCAAAGTTCTGTTGAAATGATTGCCTAATATTTCTTAGGGTGTTGAAGGGATTTTTTTTGCCCCCAGAAATATTAAATAGAATGTATCGGGCAGTATGATACAAGCATTCACTCAGCTCATTGAGTAGAATCAGCAGTCCAGGGGCGGGAATAACATGTTCAACATAGGTGTTTGCTGTGAGTGTGGTCATTTCTTAGCAACATATGGTAGTATGTGTAGATTATTTTATTGTCAACATAGGTTTGATCGAATTTGGGACAGTTTCAGAAATGTTTCTTCGGTGTTTCTCTATGCCTAATTAGTATGTTTAGCACATATAAACTAGCGTGAACAGTAGAAAGAAAAGGATGGGCAGCTTGGATTCGATGGAGGGAGTGAGAGTATTGGACTGGTGCTAGCTGTGTTCTTGCTCCTCTGATTGGACTGCTCTGCCTGTTGCTTTCTTGGTTGAAAAAGGAGCAGAGGGCATGGCACCTTGAGCTGCTGCTAGCTTCGGTAGGGAGAGGGCAGGGAGGATTTGGCGTGCAGAAGGAGTAGCTCGACCTGGTAGTTTGTTTTGCCAATTGTAGAGGGCGAGCAGAGGAGAAAGGAGCAGCTCCCGTTTGTTTTGCCAAAATACGTCTAGAACTGTTTTAGTTATTTTATTCATCTTGCTATTTGACAGGATGGTGGCTAGATGATTCTACATGTTCCTCCTTGGCACATATAAACTCGTTGTTTTAAGCTGGTGGCTATTATTCTGTGTATTTTGCCCTGTTGGGAGCGAATCAAAAGAAACAAAAACATGCTTACGGTTTAACATGTTCATCGGCCGAGCAAAAAAGCATGGTTCAACATGCTCAACATGTTCAGCGGCGGGACATAGTTGAATTGGGGTTGGTGTGCAGAAGTAGCTAAAAAGGAAATAAAACATGATTTATCAATTTAGTTTTTTTTTGTACTTTCTTGCCATATGGAGTAATTTCCACATTGGATATTCAGTGCAATTATGAGTTCTTTGCTTAAACAAAAATTACATACTTTATGTTGCATACAGTAATGTATGTGTTTGTTGTTGAGTTCCTTGTTACCTTTGGATTGAGTTGGTCAGTCTTTTTTCTAAACTAGTAGTGAGGCACGTGCCACACGCACGTGGTTAAAAAAAATCGTTGAAACAAGGTGTTACTTTTTATATGATCACAAAATATAATAAGAAAAAGTCTGAGTTACTCCCCTTAAGTATAAGGAAAGTTTGGATAACCCCCTACCCTATACTATGACATTAGGTTCTATTTACACCTTAATACAATTTGTCTTTTTTGTTTCTCCATGTACAAAGTCGAATTTTTTAGTTTAAATTTTGCGAGATGATAGTAGACATCATAGAACATATTTTAAAATACATAATAATAATTATTATTATTTTCATCTAAAAGAATATTTAATAATAAATTAATCATTGAGATACCTTATGTGAAAAATAATGACAAAAAAATTATAATGTATTTTTTTGACATACATTGTGATGTCCACTACCACCCTATAAATTTTGAACTCAAGATTCCACCTATGTATGAAGAAATTAAAAAGACAAATAATTTTATGGGGTAATTTGGACCAAATTTCATAATTTATGGAGTAAACTGAACAAAAACATACTTTACGAGGTTATTCAGACTTTGCTTATATTTGAGGGGAGTAATTTAGACTTTTTTTCAATATAATATAATGTCATAGTGCTCTCTTATTGGCTCTCCAATTAGGTGCAGTTCACGATCATTCTTCCTTGAAGGCATGTTTGCCCCGGGTTTGATTTTAGGACACCTTGTTCACTTGATTACACACTCCTTTAAAGCCTGTTTGACAGGGCTCCGGGTCTTCAAAAATGACTCTGGCTTCGGCTCCTTTGATGGACGTGAATCCATTTGCGAGACGTTTGACAAAAAGTTTCTCCGAATTTTTATGAATGGGTGAAAGATGTGAAATCCATTATACCCCTAGCTGTGACTTAAAAATAAATTTTATATTTTATCTCAACTTATAGTGTGATTTAGCATTTTAATTTTTTCCTTTTTTTTCTCTCTCTCTCTCTCACTCTTCTCTCCTCTTTATCCGTTTCCTCCGTATGTCTTCAGTTTCGTTCTTATCTTCTCCACGCCACCGTACCGTGAGGCCACCTCCTACTCTGCTCCCCACCTGGCCAGGCGCGCTGCTGGACTGCTGCTGCTGCCCCGCCTCTGCCATTGGCCGGGCGCTGCCGCTGCTGTCCAGCCGCGCAAGGGACGGCAAGGTCGGCCGCCAGGATTGAGTCGCACGCCCGCGCCGAGTCGCCGACGCCAGCCCATGGATGGAATGCGGCGGGCACCGCCGGGGCTGGAGTTGATTGCAGCAGTCATTCCCGCGCCGCTGCCGCCGTCGCTCCTTCCAGCCCCGCCTCGCAGTGCCCGCTCTGCCCCTTCAGCTTCTCCGGCCTCGTTCGCGCCGTCAGTTCCGTCTGCCAACTGCTCACAGGGCAAATCACACCGCTTGCCAAGAATCGATCCGGACGTTTGGGTCCAGCGGGTACGGGCACATAACGTGGTAACAAAAAAAAAAAAAAAAAAACGAGCGCTCGGCTGAAAAGAACGACGGCAGGCTAAAATCATGAGCTTTATCATGAGCTTTCGTCCGGCTTTTTAATCAAAAAGTGGGGCCAAAATCTTGATATGTGGGGCCCCCGTGAGGGGTATGGGGTAGACTTTTGGGTGAAAATTGACATCAGTTTCGTCGTTCTTTATAGTATAGACTAGTAAGTTGGCACGTGTCTGGCACGTGCACGTGTATTAAAAAATCATCTTTAATAACTAACAAACATTAAAATTATTCAATAGCACCACACATTACAAATTATATATTCATACATCAAAAACATTGGACCTCTGGCAGAAAAAAAGAGAAAATTTGTAGAATCATATACAAAAGGAAATATCCACGATACATATATCATATACACTAACTTCTTGATGATGAGGAGGCCGAGGAGGTTGCTCTCCTCGTCGTCAGCGACGTGGAGCAATGACACCACGCACTCGACGATGTCGAGACCCGCTACAACACAGAGCATGTTCTTCTTCTTCCCGACGAGCTTGGACACGATGAGCGTCGCGGCCACCATTGCGCTACGCTCGATGCCGGCGCCGTTCCAAAGAAATATGAACTCTGAAGCGATGAGAATGAAAGGAGAGATGGTATGTTTTGAGGAGGAGGGGACGCCTTATATAGTCAGGCAGGAGGGCTAAGAGGATGAACCTGGATGCTCAATACTATGGTAAGCAATCAATTAATTCCCTGATTGACTCCCACGACTATGGTAAGCAATCAATTCTCTAATTGGCATCCACAACTATGGTAAACAATCAATTCCCTAATTGACTCTCACAATTATGGTAAACATTTTTTGATTGGGAGATATGATTGACTGCAAGTTTTAAAAGCAAGAGAAAGGCGATTAAGGAATTCCTTGTTTTATTACATTCCTTGTTTTGGAGTTGTGCATAAGGAAAGGAGGATCGGCCCCTCACGAAAGGGTGGGGTATGTTTCACGATGAGAGAAAAAAAAGTTAGGGGTGGCACGGTGGGGGAGATTTTATATGGGACTAGTAAGGTGCACGTGCAGCACGCACGTGTTTAAAAAAAATTAGGAAATTATAATTGTAAAATACAAAAAATAGTAGAATTGATAACTATTGTTCGTTTCACATAATTGATAATTATTGTTCGTCAAACATATTAATAATTGTTCATGGATATTATGAGATGTTGTTAGATCTTAAGTTTAAAAAAAAAGGGAAAAGAACAAAACTTACATCTGTAAAACTGAATGAAACAAACAAAGTTAACTTTTATTAATTAAATTAAATACTATAAAGGATAAAAGATGTATTTTGATACTATTGTTTGATCTGCAAAACAGTAATATCAAAATTACAGAGCAATCCCACAGACGCACAGGTCTTCTTCATATAACTGGCCATTTGGATTGCGTCTCACGCCAGATCCACAAACGCACCTATCTAGAACAACAGAAGCTGGTTGCATTCGATGACCATTGATCATATACCCATACACTCACACGACACTGTCCTGTACGCCTGGGTATAAACCTAATTTGCGTAGAGCCTTTTGACAAACACTCATGTGCCATCCACTATCATCGTTTGAGTAGGAGTCATTTAGAAGACGCCTTTCTTCATTGATCAGATCATCGACCTGCAGAGACGACCTAACGCCTGACAAGCAAGGTGCAAGTATCACAAACCAATTAAAACTAATTTTAATAAGTGCAAAGAATCGATTCAGTTCAGGATGTTACCTTCTACACCTGAGAGCCATGCCCCATGACCGCCCTGAATAAAAGTGATGGCACTAAGTGTCGGGGGTAGACCCCCAGGGGTACCCAGCAGGCGGATTGGCCCAACCGGCAAGGGACGGCCCAATCCGAGTGCAACTGGGTCGGTTTGTCGGACTGGGTGGCCCACCAGTCGGGAGGCCCACCAGTCGGGCGAACCGGATGGGCGCGACGGCGCGCACGGCAAGGAACAACACGGCGTATCCCGCAAGAAGCTCGGAGATCAAGATAAACTAGCCGGAATTATAGGGAAAGATATCTGTAATCGTTATAGGATCGAATCCTTGTAATTCGGGTAGGTTACGATCTCTGGCCGACTTGTAACTCAAGGCAGCCGGACTATATAAGGCGCCTTGAGACCCCCCTCCAGAACACGACATCGACAACCATCCACCAACATACGCAACATCTACAACCCTAGGACAGAACTCAACTACGGAGATCCTTCAAGGAACTTCATACACAGCAATACAATCACCCCCAACACAGGACGTAGGGTGTTACGTCGTCTCGACGGCCCGAACCTGTTCAATCCTTGCGTCTTGTGTTACCATCGGCTTCTGATCCTCGATCTGTCCCTCAATAAATCAACCACGTAGGCTACCCTGTGTGGACTGCCGGGTCCAAACATCCGACAGTTGGCGCGCCAGGTAGGGGTTGATCGACGAGATCAATCTGCAAGCTCGATGGCATTCACTTCCGCCGCCATCACGCCGGCGTCCATGAAGATTTCCATCGCCGAGGGGGCCATGTTCTTCTTCGGATCCATGGTCTTCACCGCCGGGCCCGAGGGAGAGCTCTCCTTCACCCGTGACGCCACCCCGGAGGAGACAGCGCCACGACTCGACGCTACGCCAGACGGGATCGTCACCATCACCACTCCGTCGCCAACCATCGCCAACAACTCGGCGACCGCGACGGCCGGCGTCGTTCTCCCGCCATCCGAGGAGAACGCGCCTTCTCCTACACCGCCGACTGCTTCGTCCACTCCGCCTCGACCACCCAGGGTGCAGGAGACGCCCGAAGAACGAAGGCGCCGATGGGCTGCACGCCAACGCCAGTTCGAGGCGGACATGGATCGCGCCATCGCCTCCGTCGGTGAATGCATCGAACTCACCGAGTCAGCTCGTCGGAGCATCGCCTCGCCGGCACGATTCCCGCTGGGACTCAGGAACAGCGGGGCCGTCTACCAGCAAGCGCTCGGCGAACGCATGAACGCCGACTACTCTCCAGACACGATCAGGGGGATCGATCCCATCGCGGCCGCCCAGATCGGATCTACTCCGGACGTTGCAGCGGCACAGCACCCTCATCATCAAGATACGCCGACTCCGCCCGAACCAACTCTGGCTTTCCCGCGGGTGACACGTGTCCTCCCTCCGAATAAGAGGATCACGCCTGCCAAGCGGGAGACGTTCGTCTCCGACATATCCGCCGACGAACCAACGGTCCAGGGCGAGGATCAAGCACGCCGTGACGCTAGGATCGGGCGTAACGGTGAAAGGCAACGACGCCGTGACGCGCGGCGAGAACGCCGAAACCCCAGGGTCACGCGTAATCTCCAAGACGACTTCATCCAAGAAGTCGGCGGCGTAGGTGTCTACGCCACTCCGTCGGCCAACCTTGCCGCCGTGCACCAAGAGCTGGAAAGGATCCCAGAAACCCCTGAGCTCAACCGGATCAAGGTCAGGCTGACCGCAGCCGCGGGCATGATCAACGCCCAGAGGGCTCCTGCTTCCTCGTCTCGCCACTCCAGGTCGGCCAGTCGCCGAGAAGCTGATCGCGGCGTGGTCGAGCAGCCCGATCTCCGCGAACAACTCCGCAACCGCGATCTCCGAAGGAACCTTGACGATCGTCACCGGCGGAGGGATGAGGAAGAACTCCGACGGCGCGCCGAGTACAACCGTGAACACGGCCCTCCGGGGCTGGATCGCGAAGCACGCCAACGCCGAGAGCTCGAGGCCGCTGAGGCCGCACGCCGCCGAGAATTCGACCGCAAGTACGGGGCTCCACTCGGACAGGACAGGCCACCCCGAGCTAACACCCCGGAAGACTACTCCGCCGACTCAGGACACGC
>CM014275.1:1583335-1617826 GCA_004135705.1 Alloteropsis semialata
TTCCCCACGGTGCGGTTAGCAGCCCGAGTGGGGTCATCTCGCCCCGAGTACTCGTAGCCCGGGTGCTTCCGCTCCTGGATGGGTTGGACCAGCCGCCTGCTGAAGTTGCAGGCGATGCCGATCGCTGTCAGGCCTTGAACCTTCAACTCCTTGATCAACTCAAGGAGCTCGTCGACCTGATCCATCTCCGAGGCGTCAGGGAGCTCGTTCCAGCAGTCTTGGACCTTCGGCCGCTCGCCGGTGTGGCAGGGGATCGACGGCTCGTGGTTCCCGACGTAGAACCACTCGGCTTTCCACCCCTTGTTGGAGGTGTTGAGGGCGATGTCGAAGTAGTCATCCTTCCGCCCTTGACGAAGCATGAAGCCGGCCCCTCCGACCACCACCATCTTCTCCTCACTTGGCTGAGGCTTCAGCCAGTACAGGTACCTCCACAAGTTGAAGTGGGGAGAGATCCCCAGGTACGCCTCGCAGAGGTGGATGAAGACCGAGATGGCCATGATCGAATTGGGGTTGAGGTTGATCGCCTCGATCCCGTAGTAGTGCAGCAGCCCACGGAAGAACGCTCCCGTGGGCAAACCAAGCCCCGCCTCAAAGAAGGGCTTGAAGAGGACTAGCTCGCCGGAGTTCTCCGACGGGAATACTTCCCCCGCGCTCGGCCGCCATTCCGCCACGGCCTGAGGCGGCAGGACATTCCGCTCCACCATCTCCTCCAACACCTCCGAGGTCACCTTCCCCCGCGTCCACGCAAGGACAGGGGAAGGGATCTTGTCAGACTTCGGGACGGCAGCAAACTTCTTCCTCCCCGCCATGGATCTTACGGCAGGGGTCTTGGATCGCATCAGCGAGGCTGCGCTCCCCGTGGTGGCTGAGATCGCGCAAAGGACTTGCGAGCAAGGGGAGCTTTGGTGGCGGCGGGATGAGAAGCGAAGAGCGAGGAAGACGGATCTGGGAATGGGAAGATTTCCCTCCGGGTTTAACCCTCGCCTTTTATAGCGCGCCTTGATGCCCGAAATTACCGCGAGATAGCGCGATTAGCGGGGTCGGGCGAAACGGCACAAAGAGCCGTTGGGCGCTTCACCTTCCGTTACACGCCAGGTGTCAACGGTAAAAAATGACTCCAGAGCACTCGAGCTAGACGAAGAAGTCGGCGTGCCGCTAAGGCTCGAACAGCTCCCATGCTCGGGGGCTGGCGCCACGATCAAGCCAGTGTGCCTCTCGGGCTCGATTGGCCCCGAACCACTCGGGAGCCAACACTGCAAACCCAGTGGTGTGCCGCTAAGGCTCGAACAGCTCCCATGCTCGGGGGCTGGCGCCACGATCAAGCCAGTGTGCCTCTCGGGCTCGATTGGCCCCGAACCACTCGGGAGCCAACACTGCAAACCCAGTGGTGTGCCGCTAAGGCTCGAACAGCTCCCATGCTCGGGGGCTGGCGCCACGATCAAGTCAGTGTGCCTCTCGGGCTCGATTGGCTCCGAACCACTCGGAGGCCAACACTGCAGAACTGAAGGCGTACCGCTAAGGTTCGACCGGCACTCGGACTCGGGGGCTGGCGCCATATCAAAAGCAGCGTGCCATGCGGGCTCGATCAGCCCCGAAACGCTCGGGAACTGACGCTGCGAACAAGTTACAACAGGAAATACAATCCTTTTTGCAGGAAATACGGTTACAACGGAGCCGGACTTGCGCCGGTTACGAACATCAAACACATCAACCGCCAAGATGACGGCCTGGGGCACTCGTCCCTGCGCCTAGTGCTACATCCGGAGTAAGCTTGGTCCACATGAGCTCCTCGCAAGCTCTCTTGTAGCACCACTGCAGCCGTCGACGGGACAGCACCGGTGGAGGGTTGATGGCGGGTACCTTCGGCTATCCCTTGCTCTACAAAGCATTTCACCCCACATGGCCCTCGTCACATGGGAATGCGGGGGTGAACGGGGCAGCACTCACACACCGATCAACGCCTCAGATCCCTCGCAAGCACTCTTCTAGCACCACGCCAAGATGACTCCATGAACTCTCCCCGGTGGATGAACCCAACAATGAGCCTCCGGCATATTGACTGCAAGGATCCTATATCTATTCGCTCTTGGGTAGCAGCTCAGGCTCCCCGAAGGGTATTTATAGCCCCTGGTCGCCGGAGGACGGAAGATTTACTCCATGATGACGAGCGCGGGCTCCGCGCCACGCGTCTCTCCTCCAGCATGAAATGCACAGGTGCCCTTATCTCCTTTGGCTCCTCTCGGCCACGGGAGCACCCTGTGCAATCACGGGAATACTATTCCAGACGTCGCCTTGCCTACTTCTCCTTGGCATACCCGACAAAGAAGGAATCTTCCGGACTCGAACCTCTCGCCAAGATAAGTTTCACTGATTATTTTCGCCGATTCCGCGAGCTTTAAAACAAGTTGCTAAAGTACTCGGGGAGCACACGCCTTAATCCGTGAAACCTCGGCTCTTCCGTACGCCTACCCTCCTACGCGTGCACGTGGCCCAGCTCCCTGCGCTATGGACTACGGCTATCGGGGACCAGGTGCATAAACGTAACAGGCTAACTACCCGAGGAAATTAAAAGACTTGAAAGCAGGAAGCGGAGTTCATTAATATTTATATCGCCGAATACTTTCTCCTCGAATTTTTTACTTTGTTATAGGGTACTGACGACTTCTCGGCGTGCTCAGCCCTCACGCTCAGGGGCTGGCGCCGGGACGACTACTCGGCGTGCTCAGCCCTCACGCTCGGGGGCTGGCGCCAGGACGACTACTCGGCGTGCTCAGCCCTCACGCTCGGGGGCTGGCGCCGGGACGACTACTCGGCGTGCTCAGCCCTCTCGCTCGGGGGCTGGCGCCGGGACGACTACTCGGCGTGCTCAGCCCTCACGCTCGGGGGCTGGCGCCGGGACGACCACTCGGCGTGTCTCTCAGGATTCCGCCGGCCCTCACACTCGGGGGCTGGACGCCGAAATTAACGTCGGATGATCTAGCCAGAAGCTCCTTAACTAACCCTTGGACCGATTCCTACGGAATCGCTTCAAGGCTCGGGGGCTACGGCCAACGGACGCACCTCGCGGCGCATCCGTTGATTATCTGACGACTTCAGAAGAAGGCTACTAACCCTTGGACCGATTCCTTCGGAATCGCTTCAAGGCTCGGGGGCTACGGCCAACGGACGCACCTCGCGGCGCATCCGTTGCTGACAGCTCTTTTCTCTCCAGTATCACGTGGTTTCGCTTCCAACTGCAGCGGGCTTGACGCTCATCAGACAGCACGACCTCGCCGACTTGTCTCTCAACCACGTACTACTCGGGGGCTTGTCGGGGGTAGACCCCCAGGGGTACCCAGAAGGCGGATTGGCCCAACCAGCAAGGGGCGGCCCAATCCGAGTGCATCTGGATCGGTTTGTCGGACTGGGTGGCCCACCAGTCGGAAGGCCCACCAGTCGGGCGAACCGGATGGGCGCGACGGCGCGCGCGGCAAGGAAAGAAGACGGCGTATCCCGCAAGAAGCTCGGAGATCAGGATAAACTAGCCGGAATTATAGGGAAAGATATCTGTAATCGTTATAGGATCGAATCCTTGTATTTCGGGTAGGTTACGATCTCTAGCCGACTTGTAACTCAAGGCAGCCGGACTATATAAGGCGCCCTGAGACCCCCCTCCAAAGCACGATACAACATACGATCTACAACCCTAGGACAGAACCCAACTACGGAGATCCTTCAGGAACTTCATACACAGCAATACAATCACCCCCAACACGGGACGTAGGGTATTACGTCATCTCGACGGCCCGAACCTGTTCAATCCTTGCGTCTTGTGTTACCATCGGCTTCTGATCCTCGATCTGTCCCTCAACAAATCAACCACGTAGGCTACCCTGTGTGGACTGCCGGGTCCAAACATCCGACAGGGTGATAAGCAACAATTCAATCTCTATGAAAGTAAATTGCTCAAAGTAAATTGTGATAATGTAAATGAGCAATAGAAATAATCGATGACTAGAGACGAATTTTTCCCATGGTGTCGATGACTTGCCGTTTTGAGGTGGATTCTATGTTCCAATCGCTCCTCTATCAAGGCACCGCTTGATTTATGAGCCGACTTGGACCAAGAACCGCTCCACACCTCGATTCCACTAGAGTTGCTCTTCACCACTCTGACAAGGTGAGCACAAGGACCTCTCACAAGAACAACCGGGGCACCTTCACAATCTTCTTGAAGGGCTCAACGGTTTCCACTCCTCCAAGCCGTCTAGGAGGTGACAACCTCCAAGAGTAACAAGTCGATGACGCTTGCGTGAAGACTCCCTAGTGCCACAATGCTCAAACTCTTGATGCAATGCACTAGGATGCTCTCAATCTTACAAGAATGCAACCTCAAAGCAAAGTGAGTGAGAGAGTGAAGAAGGGCTCAAGTATGTCAAAAAAGCTTTTCAAAGTACCAACAGGCCTCACCCACGGCCAAGCATGAGGTATATATAGAGCCCCCTTCAAAAACTATCCGTTACCCTCTGTAACCCGTGAAATACGAGTTTTCGCGGACCGTCTGCCTCACAAAGCCCGGACGGTCCGCCGTTCAAAACCAACGGCTAAAATAGGAATGATTGCTGTCAGACTCGACCGTTACATAAGGGGCGGACCGTACGCCGTTTAAATCGAAACCCGGGTCAGAGTCACCAACTCTCTGGACGCGCACAAAGAATAGTCGGCGGACCGTCCGCACCTTGGTGCCGGACCGTCCACCGTAGAATTGAAAACCCACACATAACCAATTAATTTCTGGTGGTGCCCGAGAGAGAGGGGGGGCGGACCGTCCGCATGCCCTGCGCGGACCTTCCGCCACGCACAATTAAATATCCACCAGAACCATCCCCGGTTCTGGTGGCATGCTGTAAGTGGCTGGCGGATTGTCTGCACCCAGCGGGCTGACCGTCCGCCGATCAAAAGAACTCGGCCACCAGATGCAACATGTTTCTGTCCACGGTTTTAACTTGAAGGGCGGACCGTCAGCGTCCCCTATAGAGACCGTCCGCCCTTGCTCTGAAAAAACTTCCCGAACGACTCTGAAAACAGCTAAGTCAAAACACGGTCCGCCCCACAAAATGGAGATCGTCCGCTTCACAAACCAGTTAGCCGATTTTTAAGAAAACCGCGTCGTTCTAAATTGATGTATGCCACTAATCCATATGCATGAAATGCAATATTTGAGCAAGGTGGCACTATGGAATCGTCATGCAAATGACATTAACCCCTTTTGATAGTACGACTATCTAGCCTATCAACCCAGTCAATATTTCTTCTCTAATCTCCTCTTTAACCGGAAAAATAGAAAGCCCTATTTTATACCTTCGCCTTGAGATTCCACTTCACACCATGATTCCAATATCACCAAGATATCATCCGCCACATACCACAACTCCGAGACTAACCCTATTTTCATATCTCAAATGAAACCATTAGTCCACAATTGTTGTCATTAATTACCAAAACTCAAATCAGGGGTCTAGATGCTTTCAATCTCCCCCTTTTTGGTAATTGATGACAACCTCATATAGGAGTGGTGTAAAAGAGTTTTTCAAGCCAACTTTACATACAAGGTATAAGGTGGACTTGAGAGCGAATTTTGATCATATTTATCCATGGCATGATAATTAAAGGTTAAAGATGGATAACTATCATCAAAACTCAAAGTGTAAGGGAAGCTCCCCTTATATATGTGCAAGATGAAATGAAATAAACAAGGCACATATACATGGATAGGAAATTTTGGCAGAGTTTCCCTTGCTCAAAGGAAATTGAGGTAAACAATGTGGCATTGGATACTCAATGAGCATAACTTTGATAGAAAACATACATCAATTTTCATGATACTAGAACTAGTCATAGAGATAATATAAGATAAATCCACATAGCCCATCACATTGATAAATCCAAGTTCTAGTATCTCACAACCAAACCATATATAGAGTGCATAAATTTAAGATTACAAGCCAAGTCTCATGCATCACACATTATCACACATAAATGCATAGGTTCAACCACACAAAGTAAAATGCAACAAAGTTTCATATGAAATGCAAACACACATGCAATGCTCATGAGCTCCCCCTCCCCTAGATGTCATCATCTCGTCATCACTCCTCCATAGCATCTTCTCCCCCTTTGGCATCAAGTAACAACAAGGGAAAACTAGTCATCTTGAGGCGGTGGAGGAGGTGGAAAGAACGGCTGGTGTGGATAAAACGGAGGAGGTGGCACTGGAGCAGGGTAGTAGGAGTAGAAATGATCTGTGAAGTTGCTGAATGTGTTGGAGAAATTATCAAATCTGCTCTCTAGCTGCTGCTACCTATCCATGAGCTACTGGGACTGCTCTGAAGTGCTCAACTCATTGAATTTAGAATCCAAGGCCTCAAGATCAGTATGCAACCCCTACTGAACATGATCAAGTCTAGCCATGGTGGGCTGATATTATGATGTGTTCATTTGCTGCCCAAATGACTCAAAATCCACATCAAGTTGTGCTTGAAACTCTCACTGCATAGTCTAAAATCCCATATTCATTTGCTGCTGAAATTGATTACTCATGGCATTGAAACCTTGCTGAAATTGTTGCTCAAACCTAGAAGACAAGTTCTGCTGCATATTGTTCAAATATGGGTCAAAATAACCTGCAGGAGGCACCCACTATGGCTGTCCATGTGCAGGAGGAGGAGGAGCTGCATGAGCATCATCGTCACTGTCCTCACTGTCCTCCTAAGGCTCTGCCCCAACTAGATCAGGAAAAGGTGTCACCTCCCTTCTCAAGAACTGAACATCATTCACAAAGGGTTTGTATGCCAAATGCTCAGAGGGACAAGCACCAAGTGAATCTTGTCTTAGCCTTGATCAAGGTCATGATGTATGGAGAAAAGTAAATATTTGACTCAAGATTCACTTTCTTATCAGCCATTTGATCCCTGACCCTTTCTTTGTTCCCACACTTAGGCATGAAAGTCAGTCTAAGAATTTTGGTGATCACAGCAGGATGATGTCTAAGCCCCTTTGTCTCACCATAAGAGCAAGCAATATATGTCCTAGGAGGCTCATAAAAATGAATTCTATCATCATCATCATACACAGACTCAGTCAACACATTAATGCTATATCTCCAGTGAGTGAATTGTAGTTTAGCTTATTCACAGTGGCAAATTCTTCAAAAGTTGCAGTGTATCTACGCTGCCTAGTCATCCACATAATAGTTTTATCATCCATATCTATCTCATAGGTTGCATAAAATTGCCTAATTATGGTAGCATTCCAATTGCACTTATGTTGAAGAAAATTAATGAGCCCCACAGTAGCAAATTTAGCTATTAAGTCACACATGGTTGGCTGTTCTTGCATGTAAACTAGATTGATGGTTTTGTGCGCATATACCGTTTTGGTGATGAGGTGACCAAAGAATGCCTTTTCTTGTACTCGAGTGTGAAAATAGAGCACATTTGTACTTTTTGGTAGGGCATACTGATTTGGACTTCTCTCCATTGAATAAGTTTGAGCATTCCATCTTTTGACTGATGGTGGATAAGCATTCACATCAATTTCTTCATCATCACCACCATGAGCTTGATCTTCTTTAGTATCTGTCCCTGCCACAGAAGAAGCAGCTTCCAAATCACTTTGGTCGGGAACATACTCATCATCATCATGTCTTGGCCTCTTGGAAGAAGACCCAACCTTCTTCTTGACTGCCACTTTCTTTGTTTGGCCACGGTGACTGCAATCACATGAGTAAGTAAGTGTGAGACTTTGCGATGAATGACCCAAGTGACTTATGTATTTCCCAAGATATTTCCATGATCAATCATAAACTTTTCATGAGTCTATTTGTCTCAAGTGCCACTGAATTCCACTGCTGAAAAACCCCATATGTCGTCAACAATATATATAATCAAAATCAAAATCCAAATCATGACTTAGCAGCCCCATATGTAGCCGGCAGTGACCGGCGGACGGTCCGCCCTTAGGGCGCGGACGGTCTGCCCTTCACTGGTCGGCCACGAACAGCAAAAGTGCGTGCTCCCAAATCCAATCCATATTCCACAAGTTTTACCCAACAAATCTTAACCAAACTTTAGCCACATATACTCCTCAATATCCCAAACACATTCCACCAACCAAAAACTTGAATCCATGGCCCAAAAGTAGATCAAGAGATGAAACTCAAGGCACCTTCTTATGTAAAATCCATGAGATTGAGAAGGGGATTCAATGAAATACCGGGAGAACATGGTGGAGAATCACGCGGAGTGTCCGGGGATGCGCTCGGACGGTCCGGGAACAACTCCAAGGATCCCCCTCAAGTGGAGGTTCTTTTCTTTGTTTGAGAGGAGAAAGACAGAGGTTGGGATGTGGTGTGGTCGGTTTAGGGAAGAAAGGGATGGGAACCAAAGAGATAAGGCTCGGCCTGCTCGGTCCCACACCGGCCGCGCAGGCACGGACGGTCTATCGTTGAGAAAACGGCCGGCCTCCAGTTGAGAAGCTTCCTGGTGTGTCCCTGATTTCGACCCGCGAATGGTCCGCCTCAGAAACTTTCGGTGCAATCAATTTCTCTCAGATTCTGTCCATTCCATTCAATCTTTCTCAAATATATCTGCGGACAGTCCGCGAACTGGGTGAAGACAGTCCGCCTTTAGCTTCCAAAACTGACCCGAGAACCATTTCTTTGATATGATTTTGAGATTCCAATTGGGATCATTGCTCACATAAATATGAGATGAATATGCTATAATTATGTAAATATGTATTAACATGATATAAATGCATAAGAACAAAATTTATATACAAAAGGCCACAAACAAGTATAAACAAGAAATTATATGAAAAAGCAACAAAAATACTAGTAAGACATGCTAGAGAATACACAAATATGACATGTACTAAACTTCATGCCACATTTGAGAAGTCAATAACATTTAGCTCATTTCTTAACTTGCAAAACTGATTCTCATCCAAAGGCTTGGTGAATATATCTACCAATTGATCAATAGTCCCAATTCCATCAATCTTGATATCCCCCTTGTTCACATCATCTCTTAGAAAGTGATGCCAAATATCAATATGTTTGGTTCTTGAATGTTGGACCAGATTAGAGGCAATCTTCACAGCACTTTCATTATTACATAAGAGAAGTACTTCACCAAATTTCACACCATTATCTAGAAGTGTTTGCTTCATCCATAACAATTGAGCACAACAACTTCCGGCTGAAATATATTCCGCCTCGGTGGTAGAAAGGGCCACTGAATTTTGTTTCTTTGAAGACCAGGAAACAAATGACCTTCCAAGAAATTGACAAGTGCCGGAGGTGCTCTTCCTATCAATCTTGCAACCGGTATAATCCAAATCCGAATAACCAATCAATTCAAATTGAGCACCCTTGGGATACCAAAGACCAATATGAGGTATAAACTTCAAATACCGAAAAATCCTCTTAACAGTGGTTAAATGACACTCTCTTGGAGTAGCTTGAAATCTAGCACACATGCATACACTAAACATGATATCGGGCCTAGATGTGGTAAGATAAAGCAAACTACCAATCACGGATCTATAAAGCTTTAAATCTATCGGTTTACCTACCTCATCAAGACCAAGATGTCCATTTGTAGCCATAGGAGTTTTGATTGGTTTTGCATCTTCTATTCCTAATTTCTTCCATAAATCCTTCACATAATTAGATTGGCTCACGCATGTGCCTTCCTTCGATTGCTTGATTTGAAGCCCAAGAAAGAAGCTCAATTCACCAATCATAGACATTTCAAATTCTTTGGACATCATTTCATCAAATTCCTCACAAAAATCTTGGTTAGTAGACCCAAAAATGATATCATTAACATAAATTTGACAAATAAATAAATCTTCATCTATAGTCTTAGTAAACAATGTAGTATCAACCTTACCAATCTTGAAGCCTTTTGAAATAAGAAAATCTCTAAGCCTTTCATACCATGCTCGAGAAGCTTGCTTGAGACCATAAAGAGCTTTAGAGAGCTTATACACATGATTTGGCTTCTTAGGATCTTCAAAACCGAGAGGTTGCTCATCATACACTAGTTCACTAATCTTACCATTCAAGAAGGCACTTTTGACATCCATTTGATATAACTTTATGTTGTGTGAGCATGCAAAGGCAAGAAGAATTCTTATAGCTTCTAATCTAGCAACGGAAGCAAAGGTTTCACCAAAATCCAAACCTTCAACTTGTGTATAACCTTGTGCTACCAATCTTGCCTTGTTTCTCACCATAATGCCAACTTTATTTTGCTTGTTCCAAAAAACCCATTCAGTACCAATGACATTATAATTCTTTGGCCTTTCAACCAATTCCCAAACTTGATTCTGGGTGAAGTTATTCAATTCTTCATGCATGGCATTCACCCAATCCAGATCATTCAATGCTTCATCTACACAGTTAGGCTCAATAGAGGATACAAAAGAATAATGTTCACAAAATGAAGCAACACGAGATCGAGTTTGGACACCCTTACTAATATCACAAACAATTTGATCTATGAGATGATCCTTGGCAATAGCATGATGAATTCTTGGTGCCACAATAGGCTCTTGTGTTGGTATGGAAGATGAGATAGAAGGAGATAACAATTGATCTTGAGCCTGAGCATCGTTCACATTTCCATCCACATCAATTGGTTGATCTTAATCACTTGGAGTAGAAGATGAGGGAATAACCCTTAAAGAGATATCATTGTCATCATCTTCATCTTCTTATCTTGGCTTGATATCACCAATTGACATACCCTTAACAGCTTGCCTCAAGCCTTCATCTCTCACATCTTCTAGATTTTTCTTCTCATCTTGAGAGCCATTTGTTTCTTCAAAATCAACATCACATGATTCTTCAACAATACCAAGAGACTTGTTGTAAATCCGATAAGCCTTGCTACAAGATGAATATCCAAGAAGAATTCCTTCATCACTCTTGCTTTCAAATTTTGATAGCCTCGTGCCCTTCCTCAATATATAGCAATTGCATCCAAAAACCCAAAAATAAAAGATATTTGGCTTTCTTCCAATGACCAGCTCATATGGAGTTTTCAACAAGAGTCTATGAAAATAAAGCCTATTTGAAGGATGACAAGCGGTGTTGATTGCTTCCATCCAAAAACTATCTGAAACATTATATTTTGAGAGCATTGATCTTGCCATATCAATCAAAGTTCTACTCTTCCTTTCAACAAGACCATTTTGTTGTGAAGTGTACTTGGTTGAGAACTCATGCTTGATCCCCTTTTCATCACACAATACATCAACTCTTGTATTCTTGAATTCGGATCCATTATCACTTCTCACATTTTTGATCTTCTTCTCAAATTCATTTGCAGCCCTTATCATGAATTTCTTGAGAATATCATATTGACGAGGGTCTAGACTAGGGGTGACCAACCAACCCTCTGATCAACGACGCATTGCCAATTTTCTCTTCAAAAACAAGAAACAACACCCCAGATCGAACAAGCCTACTTCATCCGAATGGTTTTGGGCCCACTCGGGAAAGGCCCATAAGGGAGACTGTTGACACCAGATTTTCGCACCTGACATACAGAGTCATATGGTAACATGAGACTGTACGGTGGACCCATTGACTAGTCAAAGCCAAAGGTGACAGAGAAGGAAGCCGATGCCAAAGAGGAGTCCGATGAAGCGGGAGTCCGATCCAATGACGAATACAGGGAGGAAAGACGTGTCGGCTAAGAGAGAAGGGGCGTATCAAATTCGGGAACTATTTCCTTTTCAGAAGGTGTTTGAGAGTCCCGTTGTATTTTAAGTTTAGTTTACCTTATTTAGTTAGTCTGGTCCGACCAGGACTCTCCATGACCAGGGTATAAATATGAACCCTCGTCCATTGTAAAGAACAATCCTCACATTCAATACAACCCGGCTTCACGCCAAAACCCTAGTAGTAGTTACCGACGAAGCTCATTGGTGGACGGGCTGCATCAGTTCTGATCTCCGGCTTACCAGTAAGTTAGTCAATTTATCGAACTAGTATAGGCTTTGAATTGAGGCGCATCGCCCTTTCTCGTTTATACTGTTCAACCGATTTATCTCTGGATAATTAAGATTGATATAGATTCCCTACGTCGGAGCTAGATCAATATTGATTATTCAACAGATTATCGTTTATCGGACTATACTTTAAGCCTAGATTCCCTACGTCGGAGCTAGGTATCAAGATTAGTCTAGATTCCCTACGTCGGAGCTAGAGTAATCTTGGTTACTAAAGATAGTCTTTGCGGTTTGTTGGAGTTGCTAGATTGGTTTAGATCTACGCCATGTGAATCAATTCTACTTCTTCAACGGCTTTGAGCATAGGTCTTGGTCCGATTTAAGCATTATTTATCTTACAGCATCGTTCTATGTCCGATCTTGCCTTGTGGTTTAATCTAGCTGTTCTTTGGGTATTACACTGGTGTAGATTCCCTACGTCGGAGCTGGATCTTTGTAATACGCTTAGATTAATCTTTGACTGTCATGTTTGGTCTAGATTCCCTACGTCGGAGCTAGGTTCATCTTGATTAGTTAAAGGAAGCTTTGGTTATGCCTTAATGCTATTTGAATGTTAAGTGTGGTGTAGATTCCCTANGGATCTTGCTTAATTGTTAAGTAGCATATTTTAGAATCAGAACGTATCTGTTAATGTTTTACCTGCTTACTTTGCTTAATCTGATCAACACCTATGCGAGCATCTTGTCTAATTGACAGGTTGATAAGTTAAGTCAGATTATCTAGCTATCTGATCTGATCATAGTTAGAGAAATCTAGATTCCCTACGTCGGAGCTAGATTTCTCTGAAAAGGCTATAGTCCGATCGGTTGGTTAGATGGTCCGATAAGACGAGTCAAACTGGTAATTAGACAAAGTGGACAATGTATCGGCTTACACTTTGATTATTTAATATCTTGTTTCAAGACATAGCTGATCCATTATTTTACATATTGGCCTTGTTTTATGCTTTATTTCATTATTTAAAGGCTAGTCTGTTATATCAATCAAGGTCCGATCCTGATTGGTCCGATCCTGAAGTCCGATTTGGTGTCTGATTGAGGTCTGATCACTCGGCCCGATTGACGTCACCATTGAGGTCCGATTCTGAGGTCCGATCAGTATCGGCCGATGCGTGTCTGATTGGGTCTTGGCTAAAATTCGACGCTACTCCATCGTCTGAAATAGAGCCGGCACAATCATAGAGCAATTTAACTGTTTTATTCCCTTGTCAATTTCAGGTCAAATTGACTGGCACGCCGCGAACCTGAACTGGAGTGTAGACTGGCACTGGAGCGAAGCAGACTCTCCCCGGTCATCGTGTGCTGCACGCGGGAGATACGACCGCCGATTTTCCGCGTCAACACAATCAATCAGGCACGTTGGTGAATTCTTTGGACAATCTCATTAAGAAGGCGGTGGACGATGCTATTTGCTTGAAGGGTCCAGTGTTTATAGCAGATTCTGCAGGAGCATCAGGATTAGGAAGAGGCAAAGAAACTGCAGATAATACAATGACCGTTGCTCCACAGATGCCAATTGCTCCACCACCTCCTGTTGAACTGGCCAACGGTTTTCTGTTGATGGCCGATGGAACTATTGTCGGCCCACATGGTGAAAAGTATGCCAGAACTCTAAGTGATCAAGAAAAACAACCCGCTGCTGCAAGGCTACGTACAGAAGTTCCTTCACATCAGCGCATGGTCGGAGATTACAATAATTATGTGATGGACATAGCTGATGGAATGCCACCTGGAAATCAGCAGTCCGATTGGTCGCAGAAAATAGCCAAGGTGATCCAAAATCAATTCGGCTTGAAACCTAAAGATGAAGCGAGGTTGTATCGGCACCCGTACCCGTCTTATTTTGATGCAGTGCCACTTCCTCCGCGTTACAGAGTGCCGGATTTTTCCAAATTCTCCGGGCAAGATGATATGACCACCATCGAACATGTGAGCCGATTCTTGGCTCAGTGTGGTGAGGCTGCTTCTGAGGAGGGACTTAGGCTCAGGTTTTTCCCTCTGTCACTATCGGGGCCGGCGTTTACTTGGTTTACGTCGTTGCCAGCAGGATCAGTCACAGGATGGTCCGATATGGAGAAGCAATTCCATAAATACTTCTTTTCTGGTCTCAATGAGATGAAGATCTCTGATTTGATTGCTATCAGGCAGAGAAATGATGAGACCGTCAAGGAATACATTCAACGGTTCCGTGATACTAGGAATCGGTGTTACAGTTTGAAGCTGTCTGACATGCAGTTGGCCGAGCTTGCGTTCCAGGGTTTGCTCGCGCCAATTAAAGAAAAGTTTTCTGCTCAGGAGTTTGAGACATTGGGGCAACTGGTTCAGAAAGTGTCAGCTCATGAGGTCCGATATCAGGAGATGAAGCGTGTGAAGTTTTCCAAGCAAGTATCTTATCTCTCTGAATCTGAAGAGGAAGCTGATGTCAATATAGCTGAATGGACCAAATCCAAGAAGCCAGTATCGCTCCCGTGGATCAAACAGAATCCTGAAAAGTTTGGATTCGATATAACAAAGGCCGATAAGATTTTTGATTTGCTGCTCAGTGAGAAGCTTATTCAGCTTTCTCCAAATCATTCTATTCCATCGGCCGATGAGTTGAAGAAACGCAAATATTGCAAATGGCACAACTCGACATCTCACGAGACTAATGAATGCAAAGTGTTCAGAAGGGAGATCCAATTGGCTATAGAATCTGGCAAGATCAAGTTTGAAGATAGCAAGAAAGCCATGAAGATCGATGGTCATCCCTTTCCCAATAACTTTGCTGATTTCTCCTTTTCTGTTAATATGGTTGATGCTAATGAAAAGGGGAAAGTCAAGGTGCTTACATCGGACCACGCCAAGAGTTCTGGTGCCGTTGATCCTGTGGTTCAAGTTACTGTTGAAGAGCTACGCAGGAATCATCAGGCATTTGGACGTGAATCTAATGCTCCTGGTGGGTATCGGCCGCGTGTGACTTCCCAAATGTTGATTAACAAATACAAGAGGCAGCAGGCAGCAGCCCGAGCATGGGAAGAACGCGAGGAACGACGACGTCGGAGGCGTGAGTATCAGGCAAGGCGACTCGATGAAGAGTTTGATGATCAGCGCCGATGTGATGACCGGTCCGATGGCCGATGCCGATATAATGATTGGTCCGATGGCCGACGCCGATTTGATGAGTGGTCCGATGACCGACGCCGGTATGATGACAGGTCCGATGGCCGGCGCTGGTTTGATGATAGAGTTGATGATCGCCATCAGTACGGTTATGGATCTAATTGGCATATGGACAGGCGTCAAGGTTACGACCGATACAACCAGGATGATGATCATTGGGGATGTCCTTTCTTCGTATTCTGCTGGAACGAGAAGCTTAGACTGCCATCAAAAGCAGATTGTCCTGAATGTAGCTTCCAGTATGAAGAATACAGAGCTTCCAAGAGGGGTCGACGATCAGTTCATGAACGGATCGGCCCCAGGATTGATGATCATCATCAGAGAGATGAAGGCCGGGTTAACACTCATGGCCACAAAAATAATGAAGGCCGGGCTGATGCTCATGGCCCTGAAAAAATGGAAGAGAAAGCTCCAGTTCAGAATCGGACTGAAGAACCTCCAATGAGGCCTGGACAGTGGTGCCCATCAGGAATTTCTAAGTCCAAGAAGAGACGTGTGCAACGCTTGCGTTATAATGAGCAGATTCAGGAGCAAGAATTGGCAAAAGAGAAGAAGTGGTGCATCAAGATGGCCAATGATGATGAAGCAAGTACATCGGCCGCAATAAATATGGTTTTGATGTTGCCTTCCGATTTCGCTGCTCCTGATGAACAAGACGACCATGAGGTCGATTATGAACTGGAAGAAGCCGCTGCATGCTTGGTTCTTGATTCAGAGAAGGCGGTCTTTGAGAAGCCAAATGCAAATGGGTATCGGCACCTAAAGCCTCTATACATCAAGGGATACGTTGATGGGAAGCCGATGACCAAGATGCTGGTTGATGGAGGAGCTGCTGTCAATCTCATGCCCTATTCCACATTCCGCAAGCTGGGTAAAGGGATTGATGATCTGATTAAGACCAATATGACACTCAAGGACTTTGGCGGAAACGTTTCGGAGCCTCGGGGGGCAATTCATGTGGAATTGACCATCGGCAGCAAGACATTGCCGACTACTTTCTTTGTGATTGATGGCCAAGGTTCTTACAGCATGCTCCTCGGACGTGATTGGATCCATGCCAACTGTTGCATCCCATCCACAATGCACCAATGTTTGATCCAATGGCAAGGCAATAAAGTGGAGATTGTCCCAGCTGATGATTCGGTTAGTATTGCTACAGCATGCTCCTCGGACGTGATTGGATTCACGCCAACTGTTGTATCCCATCCACTATGCACCAATGTTTGATCCAATGGCAAGGCAATAAAGTGGAGATCGTCCCAGCTGATGATTCGGTTAGTATTGCTACAGCTGAGTCAGCGATTTGGGAGTTTGAAGGAATTGAATGCCTGTCAGGGAAGACTTGGGATGGTGACTTTCTCAAGGTGTCCGATCAAAGACTAAAGCCGATCCAAGCAGTCGGCTCTGAGACATTGTTTTAAATGGATGATTATATAGAAGATCTTGAAGACCGAAGTGAGTTCGGTAAATTAGGATTTGGATTTACGTCGGCCGATGAATTAGAAGAAATAGATATAGGATCTGGTGATAGACCAAGGCCGACGTATATTAGTGCTAAGTTGGATCCCGAGTATAAAAAGGAGTTAATAAAACTTTTGAAAGAGTATTCTGATTGTTTTGCTTGGGAATATTATGAAATGCCAGGTTTAAGCCGTGATATTGTTGAACATCGGCTACCTATCAAACCAGGGTATCGACCACACAAGCAGTATCCAAGGAGGTTCAAGACTGAGATGCATGAGCCAATTAAGGCCGAAATAACGAAGCTATTTGAAGCTAAGTTTATCAGGCCATGTCGATATGCTGAGTGGGTATCAAATATAGTTCCTGTTTATAAGAAGAATGGAAAGCTACGTGTTTGCATTGATTACAGGAACTTGAACAAGGCGACCCCGAAGGATGAGTATCCGATGCCGGTGGCCGATATGCTTGTTGATGCAGCATCAGGCCATAAAGTGATGAGTTTCCTGGATGGTAATGCTGGTTATAATCAGATTTTTATGGCAGAAGAAGATATTCCCAAGACTGCATTCCAATGTCCAGGTGCTCTCGGTTTATATGAGTGGGTTGTTATGACTTTTGGTTTGAAAAATGCCGGTGCTACTTATCAACGTGCTATGAATTATATTTTTCATAGGTTGATTTGCAGGATAGTCGAAATCTACATTGATGATGTGGTAGTCAAATCAAAAGGTTATCGAGATCATTTGGCCGATTTAAAGGAAACACTGGAGTGTACAAGACAACATGGATTGAAGATGAATCCGCTCAAGTGTGCTTTTGGCGTATCGGCCGGCCAATTTCTCGGTTTCTTGGTACATGAGAGAGGAATTGAGGTGAATGATCGGAACCGCAAGGCGATTGATGATATTGAACCTCCAACAAACAAGAAGGAATTGCAGAGTTTGATTGGAAAGATTAATTTTTTGAGGAGGTTTATATCAAATTTGTCGGTCCGATTGGAGGCATTACTCCTTTGCTGAAACTGAGAAATGAAGAAGAATTGGTTTGGGAGCCTAAGCATCAAAAGGCATTGGATGAAATCAAGCAATATTTAGCATATCCACCAGTTCTTATTCCACCACAGAAGGGTAAGCCGTACAAACTTTATTTATCAACTTTTGATCATGCAATCGGCTCTGTCTTGATTCAAGAGGTTGATGGGAAAGAACGAGTTATATTCTATTTAAGCCGAAGATTGCTAGATCCTGAAACTCGGTACTCATATGTGGAGAAGCTTTGCCTTTGTTTGTATTTTTCTTGTACAAAATTACGGCATTATTTGCTATCGGCCAAGTGTACTGTAATCTGTAGAGAGGATGTGATCAAATATATGCTATCAATGCCCATCATGAAAGGAAGAATTGGCAAATGGGTTTTTGCTCTGACAGAATTTGATCTCAGATACGAATCGGCCAAAGCGGTAAAAGGACAGATAATGGCTGATTTAGTTGCTGACCATTGTGGACCTAGCGTTGATGCTGGCAAGCAATGTACTATGGAGCTTGATGTATCTGGTCCGATGGAAAAGGCCAATGTGGTTGACGCGGTTCCTTGGACTATATTCTTTGATGGTTCTTCTTGTAATGATGGTTGCGGAATCGGTCTGATTATTATTTCGCCTCGGGGGGCAAGGTTTGAATTTGCTTTTCCAATTGAGAAATGCACAAATAATCAGGCGGAATATGAAGCATTGATGAAAGGTCTCCAGATTCTTAAAGAAATCGGCGCTCAGTTTGTTGAGGTATTTGGGGATTCTTTACTGATTATCAATCAGTTGCTCGGCAAGTATGATTGCAAGATGGATGCTCTGTTATTTTACTTTGAGAAATGCCGAGATTTGATTAGTCAATTCGCCTTGGTGACTCTTAATCATGTTCCAAGACATCATAACGAAGAAGCAAATCGGTTGGCGCAAAAGGCGTCTGGCTATCGGCCTACGTCCGATATAATGGTACAGGAGATACCAGAAGGGGATTGGAGGAAGGAAATCGTTGAATATTTGAAGGATCCTTCTGTCAAGACTTCTAGAAAAGTACGCTATAAATCGATCAGACATGTCTTGGTTGAGGGAGTGCTTTATTTTCGCTCGATTGATGGAGTCCTGTTGAGATGTATCGGACCTGAAGAAGCCAAAGTTTTGATGGGAGAAATTCATGAGGGTGTCTGCGGGGCTCATCAATCGGCGTTCAAGATGAAATGGATGATAAGAAAGAATGGGTATTATTGGCCGACGATTCTAGAAGACTGTTTTGAATATTATAAAGGATGCCAAGAGTATCAAAGATATGGAAACATTCAAAGGGCTCCAGCATCGGCCATGAACCCTGTTATCAAGAGTGTCAAAGATATGGAAACATTCAAAGGGCTCCAGCATCGGCCATGAACCATGTTATCAAGCCATGGCCGTTTAGAGGATGGGGAATTGACTTGATCGGCCAAATTTTTCCACATTCAAGTAAGGGGCACAAATTCATATTAGCGGCAACAGATTATTTCACCAAGTGGGTTGAAGCTATTCCTTTGAGGGAGGTGAAGACACAGAATGTTATTGAATTCGTTAGAGAACACATTATTTACCGATTTGGAATTCCACAGACGATCACAACAGATCAAGGTACGATGTTTACATCGGACGAGTTCAAGAATTTTGCTGCTGATATGGGTATCAAGCTTCTTAATTCATCGCCATATTATGCACAAGCCAATGGTCAAGCTGAAGCCTCCAATAAAAGTTTGATCAAGTTGATTGATAGAAAGATTGAGGAGTATCCAAGAAAATGGCATATTGTGCTTCCTGAAGCTCTGTGGGCCTATCGAATGGCTTGTCATGGATCGATCAAGGTTTCTCCGTATGAGCTGGTTTATGGACATGAAGCTGTTCTTCCATGGGAAATTCATACTGGATCAAGACGTATCGAACTTCAGGATAAATTAAAGGCCAGCGAATACATGGAGCTCATGAATAGTGAGTCCGATGACTTGACTGTTCGTCGGCTGCGCGCTCTTGAAAATATTGAGGCTAATAAACTTAGAGTAGCGAGGCATTATGATAAGAAAGTTAAAGGGAAAGAGTTCAAGGAGGGCGATCTTGTCTGGAAGGTTATTCTGCCAATTGGTTCTAAAGATCCCAAGTATGTCAAGTGGTCACCAAACTGGGAGGGACCTTATCAAGTCGTCCGATGTGTTCCTGGAAATGCTTATATTCTACAAACACTTGAAGGAGAAGTGTTTCCTAAAGCATTAAACGGGAAATATTTGAAGAAGTACTACCCTAGCATTTGGGTAAACTCATAAGAGCCGATGCTATGCGTCAGGCTTGAAAGCCGATGGAAAATCGCCTCAAGAACAAAAATAAGAGCCGATGCGATATGCATCACCTTAAGGGCTATATACAAACAGAGAAAATACATTACATCATCAAGCCGTTCGATGACGGATCAGACTGATTGAAAAGGGATTGCATATATATTCATATATTTCTCATACAGAAGGATTTCAGAAGATAAAAAGATCTAGTAGGCGTCGATGTACTTTGTTCATCATTGCCAGAACAAGACTAGAAAAGGAAGGGCAAAAGGAAGCGCAAGTTTGAGGAGATGTCTTCTTCCTTGAGTCGAAGAAATCCGCTCTGGATGCAGTCCCTTGAAGAGCGCGCCGGTGGACGCTCTGCCCTAGCCTGTAAAGGGCACTCTATTACACCCCTCTGAAAAACCTTCCCTTTGGTGAACCATGAGAGGAACCTCACGAGGATTCTTCTAGCAGAAGTTCCACCTGGATTCACTGCAGGATCAGAAAAGGGGGGAGTACCCTATACTTCTTCACGAGAATTCTTCTAGCAGAAGAGGAGGAAGGAGTCGGATCCTATATCAAACAGAAGGAGTTTGTGCTCTACCATGAATATTAGCTGCGCCATGGCTAAGGGATGGTGAAAGAAGAAGACCTGAGGCAGGTATTTATAGCCGGCGATCGATGGAAGCATTAAAGGAGAAAATGGGGTCCATGGGATGCTGGTGGAAACTGTCCAAATAAAAGAACAGTATTCTTGTGAAGGTATGATTCAGAGCTGGTGTGATTAAAGAAGGGGGGCGTCTTTTGAGGAACTGCATTGAAAAGTCGTATCGCCTGGGTCAGAAGACGCATGGGTACCCGTGGGGTAAATGTAGGGATCCATGTCTGTTCATTGTCAGGGGTGTTATTGCCCGGGAGAAAGACCGAGGAGCCGCGCAGTGCAGGGATGGAAAGTTTCAGCACGAAAATCGGTGAAGGAGTTATGATGGCAGATACGAATTTTGGAACAAAATGATATTTTATTCCAAAATTGGGGGCATGTGTTGACACCGGATTTTCGCACCTGACATGCTGAGTCAGATGATGACGTGGTGAGGTTGAGACTGCGCAGTGGACCCGTTGACTGGTCAAGGCCGAAGGTGACAAAGAAGGAAGCCGATGCTGAAGAGGGGTCCGATGAAGCAGGAGTTCGACCCGATGACGAGTTCAAGAAGAAAGACGCGTCGGCTAAGGAGGAGGCGTATCAGATCCAGGGGCTATTTCCTTTTCAGAAGGCGTATGAGAGTCCTGTTCTATCTTGAGCTTAGTTTACTTTATTTAGTTAGTCTGGTCCGATCAGGACTCTCCATGACCAGGGTATAAATTTGAACCCTCGTCCATTGTAAAGAACTATTCTCACAATCAATACAACCCGGCTTCACGCCAAAACCCTAGTAGTAGTTACCGACGAAGCTCATTGGTGGACGGGCTGCATCAGTTCTGATCTCCGGCTTACCAGTAAGTTAGTCAATTTATCGAACTAGTATAGGCTTGAATTGAGGCGCATCGCCCTTTCTCGTTTATACTGTTCAACCGATTTATCTCTGGATAATCAAGATTGATATAGATTCCCTACGTCGGAGCTAGATCAATATTGATTATTCAACAGATTATCGTTTATCGGACTATACTTTAAGCCTAGATTCCCTACGTCGGAGCTAGGTATCAAGATTATTCTAGATTCCCTACGTCGGAGCTAGAGTAATCTTGGTTACTAAAGGTAGTCTTTGCGGTTTGTTGGAGTTGCTAGATTGGTTTAGATCTACGCCATGTAAATCATTTCTACTTCTTCGACGGCTTTGAGCATTGGTCTTGGTCCGATTTAAGCAATATTTATCTTACAGCATCGTTCTATGTCCGATCCTGCCTTGTGGTTTAATCTAGTTGTTCTTTGAGTATTACACTAGTGTAGATTCCCTACGTCGGAGCTGGATCTTTGTAATACGCTTAGATTAATCTTTGACTGTCATGCTTGGTCTAGATTCCCTACGTCGGAGCTAGGTTCATCTTGATTAGTTAAAGGAAGCTTTGATTATGCCTTATTGCTATTTGAATGTTAAGTGTGGTGTAGATTCCCTACGTCGGAGCTGGATCTCGCTTAATTGTTTGGTAGCATATCTTAGAATCAGAACGAATCTGTTAATGTTTTACCTGATTATTTTGCTTAATCTGATCAACACCTGTGCGAGCATCTTGTTTAATTGACAGGATGATGAATCGAGTCTGATTATCTAGCTATCTGATCTGATCATAGTTGGAGAAATCTAGATTCCCTACGTCGGAGCTAGATTTCTCTGAAAAGGCTATAGTCCGATTGGTTGGTTAGGTGGTCCCATAAGACGAGTCAAACTGGCAACTAGACAAGATGGACAATGTATCGGCTTACACTTTGTTTATTTAATATCTTGTTTCAAGACATAGCTGATCCATTATTTTACATATTGGCCTTGCTTTATGCTTTATTTCATTATTCAAAGGCTGATCTGTCATATCAATCAAGGTCCGATCCTGATTGGTCCGATTCTGAGGTCCGATTTGGTGTCTGATTGAGGTCCGATCACTCGGTCCGATTGACGTCATTAATGAGGTCCGATTTTGAGGTCCGATCGGTATCGGCCGATACGTGTCTGATTGGGTCTTGGCTAAAATTCGACGTTACTCCATCGTCTGAAATAGAGCCGACACAATCAAAGAGCAATTTAACTATTTTATTCCCTTGTCAATTTCAGGTCAAATTGACTGGCACGCCGCGAACCTGAACTGGAGTGTAGACTGGCACTGGAGCGAAGCTGATCTCCCTGGTCTTCTTGTGCTGCACGCGGGGAATACGACCGCCGATTTTCCGCGTCAACACTATCCAATAAAAAAAGGACCCCAATCGCCCGTCGGACGGAAAAGTTATGGCCATTTACGTGACTGGTCTCGTTTTCGTGTGTTACACACTAGGAGACCTAGAAATTTTGCTGGAACTAGGACGGAACACCCCTGTGGGCTAGATTATGTTCCTTGGAGACTAGACAACCGGAAAATGCTAGAGATCGTGTTCCGTCCGCACCGTAGGTGTCGGGAACGATGAAGGAGAAGCGACAGGAGAAGCCAAATCCACAGCATTGGACTGTTCACGGCCAGGAAACCTCCTTATTTTTTGTGTATGATTATAGGAAGGCAATATCAAAGAATTTCGCCTCTCACGGCATAGTGCTTGTCGTAATCTATCCAATAAAAAAACGGACCCCAATCGCCCGTCGGACGGAAAAGTTATGGCCATTTACGTGACTGTCTCGTTTTCGTGTGTTACACACTAGGAGACCAGGAAAATTTTGCTGGAACTAGGACGGAACACCCCTGTGGGCTAGATTATGTTCCTTGGAGACTAGACAACCGGAAAATGCTAGAGATCGTGTTCCGTCCGCACCGTAGGTGTCGGTAACGATGAAGGAGAAGCGACAGGAGAAGCGAAATCCACAGCATTGGACTGTTCACGGCCAGGAAACCTCCTTATTTTTGTGTACGATTATAGGAAGGCAATATCAAAGAATTTCGCCTCTCACGGCATAGTGCTTGTCGTAATCTATCCAATAAAAAAGGAACCAATCGCCCGTCGGACGGAAAAGTTATGGCCATTTACGTGACTGGTCTCTTTCGTGTGTTACACACTAGGAGACCTGGAAAATTTTGCTGGAACTAGGACGGAACACCCTGTGGGCTAGATTATGTTCCTTGGAGACTAGACAACCGGAAAATGCTAGAGATCGTGTTCCGTCCGCACCGTAGGCGTCGGGAACGATGAAGGAGAAGCGACAGGAGAAGCGAAATCCACAGCATTGGACTGTTCACGGCCAGGAAACCTCCTTATTTTTTGTGTATGATTATAGGAATGCAATATCAAAGAATTTCGCCTCTCACGGCATTGTGCTTGTCGTAATCTATCCAATAAAAAAAGGACCCCAATCGCCCATCGGACGAAAAAGTTATGGCCATTTACGTGACTGGTCTCGTTTTCGTGTGTTACACACTAGGAGACCTGGAAAATTTTGCTGGAACTAGGACGGAAACACCCCTGTGGGCTAGATTATGTTCCTTGGAGACTAGACAACCGGAAAATGCTAGAGATCGAGTTCCGTCCGCACCGTAGGTGTCGGGAACGATGAAGGAGAAGCGACAGGAGAAGCGAAATCCACAGCATTGGACTGTTCACGGCCAGGAAACCTCCGTATTTTTTGTGTACGATTATAGGAAGGCAATATCAAAGAATTTCGCCTCTCACGGCATAGTGCTTGTCGTAATCTATCCAATAAAAAAAGGAACCCCAATCGCCCGTCGGACGGAAAAGTTATGGCCATTTACGTGACTGGTCTCGTTTTCGTGTGTTACACACTAGGAGACCTGGAAAATTTTGCTGGAACTAGGACAGAACACCCCTGTGGGCGAGATTATGTTCCTTGGAGACTAGACAACCGGAAAATGCTAGAGATCGTGTTCCGTCCGCACCGTAGGTGTCGGGAACGATGAAGGAGAAGCGACAGGAGAAGCGAAATCCACAGCATTGGACTGTTCACGGCCAGGAAACCTCCTTATTTTTTGTGTACGATTATAGGAAGGCAATATCAAAGAATTTCGCCTCTCGCGCATAGTGCTTGTCGTAATCTATCCAATAAAAAAAGGACCCCAATCGCCCGTCGGACGGAAAAGTTATGGCCATTTACGTGACTGGTCTCGTTTTCGTGTGTTACACACTAGGAGACCTGGAAACTTTTGCTGGAACTAGGACGAAACACCCCTGTGGGCTAGATTATGTTCCTTGGAGACTAGACAACCGGAAAATGCTAGAGATCGTGTTCCGTCCGCACCGTAGGTGTCGGGAACGATGAAGAAGAAGCGACAGGAGAAGCGAAATCCACAGCATTGGACTGTTCACGGCCAGGAAACCTCCTTATTTTTTGTGTACGATTATAGGAAGGCAATATCAAAGAATTTCGCCTCTCACGGCATAGTGCTTGTCGTAATCTATCCAATAAAAAAGGACCCCAATCGCCCGTCGGACGGAAAAGTTATGGCCATTTACGTGACCGGTCTTGTTTTTGTATGTTACACACTAGGAGACCTGGAAAATTTTGCTAGAACTAGGACAGAACACCCCTGTGGGCTAGATTATGTTCCTTGGAGACTAGACAACCAGAAAATGCTAGAGATCGTGTTCCGTCCGCACCGTAGGTGTTGGGAACGATGAAGGAGAAGCGACAGGAGAAGCGAAATCCACAGCATTGGACTGTTCACGGCCAGGAAACCTCCTTATTTTTTGTGTATGATTATAGGAAGGCAATATCAAAGAATTTTGCCTCTCACGGCATAGTGCTTGTCGTAATCTATCCAATAAAAAAAGGACCCCAATCGCCCGTCGGACGAAAAGTTATGGCCATTTACGTGACTGGTCTCGTTTTCGTGTGTTACACACTAGGAGACCTGGAAAATTTTGCTGGAACTAGGACGGAACACCCCCTGTGGGCTAGATTATGTTCCTTGGAGATTAGATAACCGGAAAATGCTAGAGATCGTGTTCCGTCCGCACCGTAGGTGTCGGGAACGATGAAGGAGAAGCGACAGGAGAAGCTAAATCCACAGCATTGGACTGTTCACGGCCAGGAAACCTCCTTATTTTTTGTGTACGATTATAGGAAGGCAATATCAAAGAATTTCGCCTCTCACGGCATAGTGCTTGTCGTAATCTATCCAATAAAAAAAGGACCCCAATCGCCCGTCGGACGGAAAAGTTATGGCCATTTACGTGACTGGTCTTGTTTTTGTGTGTTACACACTAGGAGACCTGGAAAATTTTGCTAGAACTAGGACGAAACACCCCTGTGGGCTAGATTATGTTCCTTGGAGACTAGACAACCGGAAAATGCTAGAGATCGTGTTCCGTCCGCACCGTAGGTGTCGGAAACGATGAAGGTGAAGCGACAGGAGAAGCGAAATCCAGAGCATTGGACTGTTCACGGCCAGGAAACCTCCTTATTTTTTGTGTACGATTATAGGAAGACAATATCAAAGTATTTCGCCTCTCACGGCATAGTGCTTGTCGTAATCTATCCAATAAAAAAAGGACCCCAATCGCCCGTCGGACGGAAAAGTTATGGCCATTTATGTGACTGGTCTCGTTTTCGTGTGTTACACACTAGGAGACCTGGAAAAATTTGCTGGAACTAGGACGGAACACCCCTGTGGGCTAGATTATGTTCCTTGGAGACTAGACAACCGGAAAATGCTAGAGATCGTGTTCCGTCCGCACCGTAGGTGTCGGGAACGATGAAGGAGAAGCGACAGGAGAAGCGAAATCCACAAGCATTGGACTGTTCACGGCCAGGAAACCTCCGTATTTTTTGTGTACGATTATAGGAAGGCAATATCAAAGAATTTCGCCTCTCACGGCATAGTGCTTGTCGTAATCTATCAAATAAAAAAAGGACCCCAATCGCCCGTCGGACGGAAAAGTTATGGCCATTTACGTGACTGGTCTCGTTTTCGTGTGTTACACACTAGGAGACCTGGAAAATTTTGCTGAAACTAGGACAGAACACCCCTGTGGGCTAGATTATGTTCCTTGGAGACTAGACAACCGGAAAATGCTAGAGATCGTGTTCCGTCCGCACCGTAGGTGCCGGGAACGATGAAGGAGAAGCGACAGGAGAAGCGAAATCCACAGCATTGGACTGTTCACGGCCAGGAAACCTCCTTATTTTTTGTGTACGATTATAGGTAGGCAATATCAAAGAATTTCGCCTCTCGCGGCATAGTGCTTGTCGTAATCTATCCAATAAAAAAAGGACCCCAATCGCCCGTCGGACGGAAAAGTTATGGCCATTTACGTGACTGGTCTCGTTTTCGTGTGTTACACACTAGGAGACCTGGAAAATTTTGCTGGAACTAGGACAGAACACCCCTGTGGGCTAGATTATGTTCCTTGCAGACTAGACAACCGGAAAATGCTAGAGATCGTGTTCCGTCCGCACCGTAGGTGTCGGGAACGATGAAGGAGAAGCGACAGGAGAAGCGAAATCCACAGCATTGGACTGTTCACGGCCAGGAAACCTCCGTATTTTTTGTGTACGATTATAGGAAGGAAATATCAAAGAATTTCGCCTCTCACGGCATAGTGCTTGTCGTAATCTATCCAATAAAAAAAGGGCCCCAATCGCCCGTCGGACGGAAAAGTTATGGCCATTTACGTGACTGGTCTTGTTTTCATGTGTTACACACTAGGAGACCTGGAAAATTTTGCTGGAACTAGGACAGAACACCCCTGTGGGCTAGATTATGTTCCTTGGAGACTAGACAACCAGAAAATGCTAGAGATCGTGTTCCGTCCGCACCGTAGGTGTCGGGAACGATGAAGGAGAAGCGACAGGAGAAGCGAAATCCACAGCATTGGACTGTTCACGGCCAGGAAACCTCCTTATTTTTTGTGTACGATTATAGGAAGGCAATATCAAAGAATTTCCTCTCACGGCATAGTGCTTGTCGTAATCTATCCAATAAAAAAAAGGACCCAATCGCCCGTCGGACGGAAAAGTTATGGCCATTTACGTGACTGGTCTCGTTTTCGTGTGTTACACACTAGGAGACCTGGAAAATGTTGCTGGAACTAGGACGGAACACCCCTGTGGGCTAGATTATGTTCCTTGGAGACTAGACAACCGGAAAATGCTAGAGATCGTGTTCCGTCCGCACCGTAGGTGTCGGGAACGATGAAGGAGAAGCGACAGGAGAAGCGAAATCCACAGCATTGAACTGTTCACGGCCAGGAAACCTCCGTATTTTTTGTGTACGATTATAGGAAGGCAATATCAAAGAATTTCGCCTCTCACGGCATAGTGCTTGTCGTAATCTATCCAATAAAAAAAGGACCCCAATCGCCCATCGGACGAAAAAGTTATGGCCATTTACGTGACTGGTCTTGTTTTTGTGTGTTACACACTAGGAGACCTGGAAAATTTTGCTAGAACTAGGACGGAAACACCCCTGTGGGCTAGATTATGTTCCTTGGAGACTAGACAACCGGAAAATGCTAGAGATCGTGTTCCGTCCGCACCGTAGGTGTCGGGAAACGATGAAGGTGAAGCGACAGGAGAAGCAAAATCCAGAGCATTGGACTGTTCACGGCCAGGAAACCTCCTTATTTTTTGTGTACGATTATAGGAAGGCAATATCAAAGAATTTCGAATCTCACGGCATAGTGCTTGTCGTAATCTATCCAATAAAAAAAGGACCCCAATCGCCCGTCGGACGGAAAAGTTATGGCCATTTACGTGACTGGTCTCGTTTACGTGTGTTACATAGTAGGAGACCTAGAAAATTTTGCTGGAACTAGGACGGAACACCCCTGTGGGCTAGATTATGTTCCTTGGAGACTACACAACCGGAAGATGCTAGAGATCGTGTTCCATCCGCACCGTAGGTGTCGGGAACGATGAATGAGAAGCGACAAGAGAAGCGAAATCCACAGCATTGGACTGTTCACGGCCAGGAAACCTCCTTATTTTTTGTGTATAGTTATAGGAAGGCAATATCAAAGAATTTCGCCTCTCACGGCATAGTGCTTGTCGTAATCTATCCAATAAGAAAAGGACCCCAATCGCCCGTCGGACGGAAAAAGTTATGGCCATTTACGTGACTGGTCTCGTTTTCGTGTGTTACACACTAGGAGACCTGGAAAATTTTGCTGGAACTAGGACGGAACACCCCTGTGGGCTAGATTATGTTCCTTGTAGACTAGACAACCGGAAAATGCTAGAGATCGTGTTCCGTCCGCACCGTAGGTGTCGGGAACGATGAAGGAGAAGCGACAGGAGAAGCGAAATCCACAGCATTGGACTGTTCACGGCCAGGAAACCTCCATATTTTTTGTGTACGATTATAGGAAGGCAATATCAAAGAATTTCGCCTCTCACGTCATAGTGCTTGTCGTAATCTATCCAATAAAAAAAGGACCCCAATCGCCCGTCGGACGGAAAAGTTATGGCCATTTACGTGACTGGTCTCGTTTTCGTGTGTTACACACTAGGAGACCTGGAAAATTTTGCTGGAACTAGGACAGAACACCCCTGTGGGCTAGATTATGTTCCTTGGAGACTAGACAACCGGAAAATGCTAGAGATCGTGTTCCGTCCGCACCGTAGGTGTCGGGAACAATGAAGGAGAAGCGACAGGAGAAGCAAAATCCACAGCATTGGACTGTTCACAGCCAGGAAACCTCCATATTTTTTGTGTATGATTATAGGAAGGCAATATCAAAGAATTTTGCCTCTCACGGCATAGTGCTTGTCGTAATCTATCCAATAAAAAAAGGACCCCAATCGCCCGTCGGACGGAAAAGTTATGGCCATTTACGTGACTGGTCTTGTTTTTGTGTGTTACACACTAGGAGACCTGGAAAATTTTGCTAGAACTAGGACGGAACACCCCTGTGGGCTAGATTATGTTCCTTGGAGACTAGACAACCGGAAAATGCTAGAGATCGTGTTCTGTCCGCACCGTAGGTGTCGGAAACGATGAAGGAGAAGCGACAGGAGAAGCGAAATCCACAGCATTGGACTGTTCACGGCCAGAAAACCTCCTTATTTTTTGTGTACGATTATAGGAAGGCAATATCAAAGAATTTCGCCTCTCACGGCATAGTGCTTGTCGTAATCTATCTAATAAAAAAAAGGACCCCAATCGCCCGTCGGACGGAAAAGTTATGGCCATTTACGTGACTGGTCTCGTTTTCGTGTGTTACACACTAGGAGACCTGGAAAATTTTGCTGGAACTAGGACGGAACACCCCTGTGGGCTAGATTATATTCCTTGGAGACTAGATAACCGAAAAATGCTAGAGATCGTGTTTCGTCCGCACCGTAGGTGTCAGGAACGATGAAGGAGAAGCGACAGGAGAAGCGAAATACACAGCATTGGACTGTTCACGGCCAGGAAACCTCCTTATTTTTTGTGTGCGATTATAGGAAGGCAATATCAAAGAATTTTGCCTCTCACGGCATAGTGCTTGTCGTAATCTATCCAATAAAAAAAGGACCCCAATCGCCCATCGGACGGAAAAGTTATTGCCATTTACGTGATTGGTCTCGTTTTCGTGTGTTACACACTAGGAGACCTGGAAAATTTCGCTTGAACTGGGATGGAACACCCCTGTGGGCTAGATTATGTTCCTTGGAGACTAGAAAACCGGAAAATGCTAGAGATCGTGTTCTGTCCGCATCGTAGGTGTCGGGAACGATGAAGGAGAAGCGACAGGAGAAGCGAAATCCACAGCATTGGACTGTTCACGGCCAGGAAACCTCCTATTTTTTGTGTACGATTATAGGAAGGCAATATCAAAGAATTTCGCCCTCACGGCATAGTGCTTGTCGTAATCTATCCAATAAAAAAAGGACCCCAATCGCCCGTCGGACGGAAAAGTTATGGCCACTTACGTGACTGGTCCCGTTTTCGTATGTTACACACTAGGAGACATGGAAAATTTTGCTGGAACTGGGATGGAACACCCCTGTGGGCTAGATTATGCTCCTTGGAGACTAGACAACCGGAAAATGCTAGAGATCGTGTTCCGTCCGCACCGTAGGTGTCGGGAACGATGAAGGAGAAGCGACAGGAGAAGCGAAATCCACAGCATTGGACTGTTCACGGCCACGAAACCTCCTTATTTTTTGTGTACGATTATAGGAAGGCAATATCAAAGAATTTCGCCTCTCACGGCATAGTGCTTGTCGTAATCTATCCAATAAAAAAAGGACCCCAATCGCCCGTCGGACGGAAAAGTTATGGCCATTTACGTGACTGGTCTCGTTTTTGTGTGTTACACACTAGGAGACCTGGAAAATTTTGCTGGAACTAGGACGGAACACCCCTGTGGGCTAGATTATGTTCCTTGGAGACTAGACAACCGGAAAATGCTAGAGATCGTGTTCCGTCCGCACCGTAGGTGTCGGAAACGATGAAGGAGAAGCGACAGGAGAAGCGAAATCCACAGCATTGGACTGTTCACGGCCAGGAAACCTCCTTATTTTTTGTGTACGATTATAGGAAGGCAATATCAAAGAATTTCGCCTCGCACGGCATAGTGCTTGTCGTAATCTATCCAATAAAAAAAGGACCCCAATCGCCCGTCGGACAGAAAAGTTATGGCCATTTATGTGACTGGTCTCGTTTTCGTGTGTTACACACTAGGAGACCTAGAAAATTTTGCTGGAAATAGGACGGAACACCCCTGTGGGCTAGATTATGTTCCTTGGAGACTAGACAACCGGAAAATGCTAGAGATCGTGTTCCGTCCGCACCGTAGGTGTCGGGAACGATGAAGGAGAAGCGACAGGAGAGGCGAAATCCACAGCATTGGACTGTTCACGGCCAGAAAACCTCCATATTTTTTGTGTACGATTATAGGAAGGCAATATCAAAGAATTTCGCCTCTCACGGCATAGTGCTTGTCGTAATCTATCCAATAAAAAAAAGGACCCCAATCGCCCGTCGGACGGAAAAGTTATGGCCATTTACGTGACTGGTCTCGTTTTCGTGTGTTACACACTAGGAGACCTGGAAACTTTTGCTGGAACTAGGACAGAACACCCCTGTGGGCTAGATTATGTTCCTTGGAGACTAGACAACCGGAAAATGCTAGAGATCGTGTTTCGTCCGCACCGTAGGTGTCAGGAACGATGAAGGAGAAGCGACAGGAGAAGCAAAATCCACAGCATTGGACTGTTCACGGCCAGGAAACCTCCTTATTTTTTGTGTGCGATTATAGGAAGGCAATATCAAAGAATTTTGCCTCTCACGGCATAGTGCTTGTCGTAATCTATCCAATAAAAAAAGGACCCCGATCGCCCATCGGACGGAAAAGTTATTGCCATTTACGTGATTGGTCTCGTTTTCGTGTGTTACACACTAGGAGACCTGGAAAATTTTGCTGGAACTAGGACGGAACACCCCTATGGGCTAGATTATGTTCCTTGGAGACTAGACAACTGGAAAATGCTAGAGATCGTGTTCCGTCCGCACCGTAGGTGTCGGGAACGATGAAGGAGAAGCGACAGGAGAAGCGAAATCCACAGCATTGGACTGTTCACGCCAGGAAAACTCCTTATTTTTTGTGTACGATTATAGGAAGGCAATATCAAAGAATTTCGCCTCTCACGGCATAGTGCTTGTCGTAATCTATCCAATAAAAAAAGGACCCCAATCGCCCGTCGGACGGAAAAGTTATGGCCACTTACGTGACTGGTCTCGTTTTCGTATGTTACACACTAGGAGACCTAGAAAATTTTGCTGGAACTGGGATGGAACACCCCTGTGGGCTAGATTATGCTCCTTGGAGACTAGACAACCGAAAAATGCTAGAGATCGTGTTCCGTCCGCACCGTAGGTGTCGGGAACGATGAAGGAGAAGCGATAGGAGAAGAGAAATCCACAGCATTGGACTGTTCACGGCCAGGAAACCTCCTTATTTTTTTGTACGATTATAGGAAGGCAATATCAAAGAATTTCGCCTCTCACGGCATAGTGCTTGTCGTAATCTATCCAATAAAAAAAGGACCCCAATCGCCCGTCGGACGGAAAAGTTATGGCCATTTACGTGACTGGTCTCGTTTTCGTGTGTTACACACTAGGAGACCTGGAAAATTTTGCTGCAACTAGGACGGAACACCCCTGTGGGCTAGATTATGTTCCTTGGAGACTAGACAACCGGAAAATGCTAGAGATCGTGTTCCGTCCGCACCGTAGGTGTCGGGAACGATGAAGGAGAAGCGACAGGAGAAGCGAAATCCACAGCATTGGACTGTTCACGGCCAGGAAACCTCCTTATTTTTTGTGTATGAATATAGGAAGGCAATATCAAAGAATTTCGCCTCTCACGGCATTGTGCTTGTCGTAATCTATCCAATAAAAAAAGGACCCCAATCGCCCGTCGGACGGAAAAGTTATGGCCATTTACGTGACTGGTCTCGTTTTCGTGTGTTACACACTAGGAGACCTGGAAAATTTTGCTTGGAACTAGGACGGAACACCCCTGTGGGCTAGATTATGTTCCTTGGAGACTAGACAACCGGAAAATGCTAGAGATCGTGTTCCGTCCGCACCGTAGGTGTCGGGAACGATGAAGGAGAAGCGACAGGAGAAGCGAAATCCACAGCATTGGACTGTTCACGGCCAGGAAACCTCCTTATTTTTTGTGTACGATTATAGGAAAGCAATATCAAAAATTTCGCGTCTCACGGCATAGTGCTTGTCGTAATCTATCCAATAAAAAAAAGGACCCCAATCGCCGTCGGACGGAAAAGTTATGGCCATTTACGTGACTGGTCTCGTTTTCGTGTGTTACACACTAGGAGACCTGGAAAATTTTGCTGGAACTGGGACGGAACACACCTGTGGGCTAGATTATGTTCCTTGGAGACTAGACAACCAGAAAATGCTAGAGATCGTGTTCCGTCCGCACCGTAGGTGTCGGGAACGATGAAGGAAAAGCGACAGGAGAAGCGAAATCCACAGCATTGGACTGTTCACGGCCAGGAAACCTCCTTATTTTTTGTGTACGATTATAGGAAGGCAATATCAAAGAATTTCGCCTCTCACGGCATAGTGCTTGTCGTAATCTATCCAATAAAAAAGTACCCCAATCGCCCGTCGGACGGAAAAGTTATGGCCATTTACGTGACTGGTCTCGTTTTCGTGTGTTACACACTAGGAGACCTGGAAAATTTTGCTGGAACTAGGACGGAACACCCCTGTGGGCTAGATTCTGTTCCTTGGAGACTAGACAACCGGAAAATGCTAGAGATCGTGTTCCGTCCGCACCGTAGGTGTCGGAAACGATGAAGGAGAAGCGACAGGAGAAGCGAAATCCACAGCATTGGACTTTCACGGCCAGGAAACCTCCTTATTTTTTGTGTACGATTATAGGAAGACAATATCAAAGAATTTCGCCTCTCACGGCATAGTGCTTGTCGTAATCTATCCAATAAAAAAAGGACCCCAATCGCCCGTCGGACGGAAAAGGTTATGGCCATTTACGTGACTGGTCTCGTTTTCGTGTGTTACACACTAGGAGACCTGGAAAATTTTGCTGGAACTAGGACGGAACACCCCTGTGGGCTAGATTATGTTCCTTGGAGACTAGACAACAGGAAAATGCTAGAGATCGTGCTTCGTCCGCACCGTAGGTGTCTGGAACGATGAAGGAGAAGCGACAGGAGAAGCAAAATCCACAGCATTGGACTGTTCACGGCCAGGAAACCTCCTTATTTTTTGTGTACGATTATAGAAAGGCAATATCAAAGAATTTCGCCTCTCACGGCATAGTGCTTGTCGTAATCTATCCAATAAAAAAAGGACCCCAATCGCCCGTCGGACGAAAAAGTTATGGCCATTTACGTGACTGGTCTCGTTT
>CM014275.1:1618333-1633932 GCA_004135705.1 Alloteropsis semialata
AAATGCTAGAGATCGTGTTCCGTCCGCACCGTAGGTGGCGGGAACGATGAAGGAGAAGCGACAGGAGAAGCGAAATCCACAGCATTGGACTGTTCACGGCCAGGAAACCTCCTTATTTTTTGTGTACGATTATAGGAAGGCAATATCAAAGAATTTCGTCTCTCACGGCATAGTGCTTGTCGTAATCTATCCAACAAAATAAGGACCCCAATCACCCGTCGGACGGAAAAGTTATGGCCATTTACGTGACTGGTCTCGTTTTCGAGTGTTACACACTAGGAGACCTGGAAAATTTTGCTGGAACTAGGATGGAACACCCCTGTGGGCTAGATTATGTTCCTTGGAGACTAGACAACCGGAAAATGCTAGAGATTGTGTTCTGTCCGCACCGTAGGTGTCGGGAACGATGAAGGAGAAGCGACAGGAGAAGCGAAATCCACAGCATTGGACTGTTCACGGCCAGAAAACCTCCTTATTTTTGGGTACGATTATAGGAAGGCAATATCAAAGAATTTCGCCTCTCACGGCATAGTGCTTGTCATAATCTATCCAATAAAAAAAGGACCCCAATCGCCCGTCGGACGGAAAAGTTATGGCCATTTACGTGACTGGTCTCGTTTTCGTGTGTTACATACTAGGAGACCTGGAAAATTTTGCTGGAACTAGGACGGAACACCCTTGTGGGCTAGATTATGTTCCTTGGAGACTAGACAATGGGAAAATGCTAGAGATCGTGTTCCGTCCGCACCGTAGGTGTCGGGAACGATGAAGGAGAAGCGACAGGAGAAGCGAAATCCACAGCATTGGACTGTTAACGGCCAGGAAACCTCCTTATTTTTTGTGTACAATTATAGGAAGGCAATATCAAAGAATTTCGCCTCTCATGGCATAGTGCTTTTCCTAATCTATCCAATAAAAAAAGGACCCCAATCGCCCGTCGGACGGAAAAAGTTATGGCCATTTACGTGACTGGTCTCGTTTTCGTGTGTTACACACTAGGAGACCTGGAAAATTTTGCTGGAACTAGGACGGAACACCCCTGTGGGCTAGATTATGTTCCTTGGAGACTAGATAACCGGAAAATGCTAGAGATCGTGTTCCGTCCGCACCGTAGGTGTCGGGAACGATGAAGGAGAAGCGACAGGAAAAGCGAAATCCACAGCATTGGACAGTTCACGGCCAGGAAACCTCCTTATTTTTTGTGTACGATTATAGGAAGGCAATATCAAAGAATTTCACCTCTCACGGCATAGTGCTTGTCGTAATCTATCCAATAAAAAAGGACCCCAATCGCCCGTCGGACGGAAAAGTTATGGCCATTTACGTGACTGGTCTCGTTTTCGTGTGTTACAGACTAGGAGACCTGGAAAATTTTGCTGGAACTAGGACGGAACACTCCTGTTGGCTAGATTATGTTCCTTGGAGACTAGACAACCGGAAAATGCTAGAGATCGTGTTCCGTCCGCACCGTAGGTGTCGGGAACGATGAAGGAGAAGCAACAGGAGAAGCGAAATCCACAGTATTGGACTGTTCACGGCCAGGAAACCTTTTTATTTTTTGTGTACGATTATAGGAAGGCAATATCAAAGAATTTCGCCTCTCACGGCATAGTGCTTCTCGTAATCTATCCAATAAAAAAAGGACCCCAATTGCCCATCGGACGGAAAAGTTGTGGCCATTTACGTGACTAGTCTCGTTTTTGTGTGTTACACACTAGGAGACCTGGAAAATTTTGCTGGAACTAGGACGGAACACCCCTGTGGGCTAGATTATGTTTCTTGGAGACTAGACAACCGGAAAATGCTAGAGATCGTGTTCCGTCCGCACCGTAGGTGTCGGGAACGATGAAGGAGAAGCGACAGGAGAAGCGAAATCCACAGCATTGGACTGTTCACGGCCAGGAAACCTCCTTATTTTTTGTACGATTATAGGAAGGCAATATCAAAGAATTTTGCCTCTCACGGCATAGTGCTTGTCGTAATCTATCCAATAAAAAAATGACCCCAATCGCCCGTCAGACGGAAAAGTTATGGCCATTTACGTGACTGGTCTCGTTTTCGTGTGTTACACACTAGGAGACCTGGAAAATTTGCTGGAACTAGGACGGAACACCCCTGTGGGCTAGATTATGTTCCTTGGAGACTAGACAACCGAAAAATGCTAGAGATCGTGTTCCGTCCGCACCGTAGGTGTCGGGAACGATGAAGGAGAAGCGACAGGAGAAGCGAAATCCACAGCATTGGACTGTTCATGGCCAGGAAACCTCCTTATTTTTTGTGTACGATTATAGGAAGGCAATATCAAAGAATTTCGCCTCTCACGGCATAGTGCTTGTCGTAATCTATCCAATAAAAAAGGACCCCAATCGCCCGTCGGACGGAAAAGTTATGGCCATTTACGTGACTGGTCTCGTTTTCTTGTGTTACACACTAGGAGACCTGGAAAATTTTGCTCGGACTAGGACGGAACACCCCTGTGGGCTAGATTATGTTCCTTGGAGACTAGACAACCGGAAAATGCTAGAGATCGTGTTCCATCCGCACCGTAGGTGTCGGGAACGATGAAGGAGAAGCGAAATCCACAGCATTGGACTGTTCACGGCCAGGAAACCTCCTTATTTTTTGTGTACGATTATAGGAAGGCAATATCAAAGAATTTTGCCTCTCACGACATAGTGCTTGTCGTAATCTATCCAATAAAAAAGGACCCCAATCGCCCGTCGGCCGGAAAAGTTATGGCCATTTACGTGACTGGTCTCATTTTTGTGTGTTACACACTAGGAGACCTGGAAAATTTTGCTAGAACTTGGACGGAACACCCCTGTGGGCTAGATTATGTTCCTTGGAGACTAGACAACCAGAAAATGCTAGAGATCGTGTTCTGTCCGCTCCGTAGGTGTCGGGAACGAAGAAGGAGAAGCGACAGGAGAAGCGAAATCCACAGCATTGGACTGTTCATGGCCAGGAAACCTCCTTATTCTTTGTGTATGATTATAGGAAGGCAATATCAAAGAATTTCGCCTCTCACGGCATAGTGCTTGTCGTAATCTACCCAACAAAAAAAGGACCCCAATCGCCCGTCGGACGGAAAAGTTATGGCCATTTACGTGACTGGTCTCGTTTTCATGTGTTACACACTAGGAGACCTGGAAAATTTTGCTGGAACTAGGATGGAACACCCCTGTGGGCTAGATTATGTTCCTTGGAGACTAGACAACCGGAAAATGCTAGAGATCATGTTCCGTCCACACCGTAGGTGTCGGGAACGATGAAGGAGAAGCGACAGGAGAAGCGAAATCCACTGCATTGGACTGTTCACGGCCAGGAAACCTCCTTATTTTTTGTGTGCGATTATAGGAAGGCAATATCAAAGAATTTCACCTCTCACGGCATAGTGCTTGTCGTAATCTATCCAATAAAAAAAGGACCCCAATCGCTCGTCGGACGGAAAAGGTATGGCCATTTACATGACTGGTCTCGTTTTCGTGTGTTACACACTAGGAGACCTAGAAAATTTTGCTGGAACTAGGACGGAACACCCCTGTGGGCTAGATTATGTTCCTTGGAGACTAGACAACCGGAAAATGCTAGAGATCGTGTTCCGTCCGCACCGTAGGTGTCAGGAACGATGAAGGAGAAGTGACAGGAGAAGCGAAATCCACAGCATTGGACTGTTCACGGCCAGGAAACCTCCTTATTTTTTGTGTACGATTATAGGAAGTCAATATCAAAGAATTTCGCCTCTCACAGCATAGTGCTTATTGTAATCTATCCAATAAAAAAAGGACCTGTTGACGCGGAAAATCGGCGACCGTATTCCCCGCGTGAAGCACAAGAAGACCAGGGAGATCAGTTTCGCTCCAGTGCCAGTCTACACTCCAGTTCAGGTTCGCGGCGTGCCAGTCAATTTGACCTGAAATTGACAAGGGAATAAAACAGTTAAATTGCTCTATGATTGTGCCGGCTCTATTTCAGACGATGGAGTAGCGTCGAATTGTAGCCAAGACCCAATCAGACACGCATCGGCCGATACCGATCGGACCTCAAAATCGGACCTCATTGATGACGTCAATCGGACCGGATGATCGGACCTAAATCAGACATCAAATAGGACCTCAGAATCGGACCAATCAGGATCGGACCTTGATTGATATAACAGACCAGCCTTTGAATAATGAAATAAAGCATAAAACAAGGCCAATATGTAAAATAATGAATCAGCTATGTCTTGAAACAAAATATTAAATAATCACAGTGTGAGCCGATACATTGTCCACCTTGTCTAGTTGCCAGTTTGATTTATCTTATCGGACCATCTAACCAACCGATCAGACTATAGCCTTTTTAGAGAAATCTAGCTCCGACGTAGGGAATCTAGATTTCTCCAACTATGATCAGATCAGATAGCTAGATAATCAGATTCGACTAATCAACCTGTCAATTAAACAAGATGCTCGCACAGGTGTTAATCAGATTAAGCATAATAAGCAGGTAAAACATTAACAGATTCGTTCTGATTCTAAGATATGCTACCAAACAATTAAGCTAGATCCAGCTCCGACGTAGGGAATCTACACCACACTTAACATTCGAATAGCAATAAGGCATAACCAAAGCTTCCTTTAACTAATCAAGATGAACCTAGCTCCGACGTAGGGAATCTAGACCAAGCATGATAGTCAAAGATTAATCTAAGCGTATTACAAAGATCCAGCTCCGACGTAGGGAATCTACACCAGTGTAATACTCAAAGAACAACTAGATTAAACCACAAGGCAGGATCGGACATAGAACGATGCTATAAGATAAATATTGCTTAAATCGGACCAAGACCAATGCTCAAAGCCGTCGAAGAAGTAGAATTGATTCACATGGCGTAGATCTAAACCAATCTAGCAACTCCAACAAACCGCAAAGACTACCTTTAGTAACCAAGATTATTCTAGCTCCGACGTAGGGAATCTAGACTAATCTTAATACCTAGCTCCGACGTAGGGAATCTAGGCTTAAAGTGTAGTCCGATAAACGATAATCTGTTGAATAATCAGTATTGATCTAGCTCCGACGTAGGGAATCTATATCAATCTTGATTATCCAGAGATAAATCGGTTGAACAGTATAAACGAGAAAGGGCGATGCGCCTCAATTCAAAGGCTATACTAGTTCGATAAATTGACTAACTTACTGGTAAGCCGGAGATCAGAACTGATGCAGCCCGTCCACCAATGAGCTTCGTCGGTAACTACTACTAGGGTTTTGGCGTGAAGCCGGGTTGTATTGATTGTGAGAATAATTCTTTACAATGGACGAGGGTTCAAATTTATACCCTGGTCATGGAGAGTCCCGATCGGACCAGACTAACTAAATAAGGTAAACTAAATTAAAGACAAAATGGGACTCTCATAAGCCTTCTGAAAAGGAAATAGTCCCTGAACTTGATACGCCTCCTCCTTAGCCGACGTGTCTTCCCTCTTGAACTCGTCATTGGATCGGACTCCTGCTTCATCGGACCCCTCTTCAGCATCGGCTTCCTTCTCTGTCACCTTTGGCCTTGACCAGTCAACGGGTCCATTTTGCAGTCTCAACCTCACCACGTCATCATCTGACCCAACATGTCAGGTGCGAAAATCCGGTGTCAACACATGCCCCCCAATTTTGGAATAAAATATTATTTTGTTCCAAAATTCGTATCTGCCATCATAACTCCTTCACCGATTTTCGTGCCGAAACTTTCCATCCCTGTACTGCGCGGCTCCTCAATCTTCGGACCATGACCGTTTTCACCTTATAAAATTACTGCCGGCGGCCACACTGTACACTTCTCCTTCCTCGCAAAAACCCGTACTGCTCATCTTCTTCCTCCTCTCTCCGAGTGGCCATTCACATTCACTCGTACTCTCACCAAAACTGTTTCAGATGGCTCAATCATCCTCCATGGGCGCCCTCCATTCTTCTATATCCGCTTCCACCTCCGCATCTGCTCCAGCGGGTTCTCCATCTGCCATGCCTCCCACCATGGCTGGGGTCACGAGCTCAACAATGGCGGCGGTTATGTCCTCGACAATGGCGGCAGCAACAAGCTCTTCAGCCCCTTCTTCATCAACTTTCTTTGCCTCAAGTTCTTCCTCGGCACACGCAGATCCAATAGGAGAAACGCGTCATCCGATCCCGGAGGTATTTCACTGAATCTGAATCCATCTTAAGTTCCGCATTAGATTCGGCTTTTCCAAACTCGTTTTTCATTCCGCATCTTCTTTTTAGGCCGTTCACGCTCAAACCCTAATCCCCGTAGGCAACTTCCAAGGGGCCTATCTCCTCGGTCCAATGGGAGACCCAGATCCCACTGAATTCATTAATCTGGAAACCCACCGGATCCCATTCAAGACCTCGGGTTTCGATTTGGATGATTGGAAGAACGCCTTTCGATCTTGGCCGACAGTTCTACCTGGATGGAAGAATTGGTACTTGAGAGTGTCGGCCTCCAAGTCTGCAATCTGGGATAGATTAGATATCGCCCAGTGTATTGGCCTTAGCATCGGACCCATTGCTAAGAATGAGAATCTCTTGATCGCCGCATCACACTTTTGGTCCGATGCATTGAATGCCTTCCTCTTTGGACATGGTCCGATGACCCCAACACTACTTGATGTAGTCATGCTTCTCGGCCTCAATGTCACTGGCGACAAACGCCCCTCCCGGCTCAACATCAAACCAAAACACCATTTCAAGACCAAGAGCTGTGGCGGCTGGACAGGATATATGGAGAAAAATCATCGGACCGGACCTGTGACTGACCGTGAGCATGCGGCCTTTCTGAACATGTGGTTGGACAGATTTTTCTTTTGCGGCACCACCCTCGGTCCAACGGCCAACTTCCAACACCTGGCCGAATTGCTGGTAAGTGACCATGTCATCAGCCTTGGTCAACTTCTCCTAGGAGCAGTATACAATCTGCTTCATCAAGTCGCCAAGCGCCTGAGGACCGGATCACTCATCACCAACCTTGGCGGGCCGTGGTGGTTCATCCAGATGCGGTTAGTGTTACATCTGAGCAAGACCGTCAAAGTAGATCTCCGAAAGATGAGATTCCCAGAGAACAAGCCTGAATCGGAGGAAATCACCTGGCGCCGATGTACTTCGCTTGGTGAAGCTGCTATGGGTTTCCCTGCCGAAAAGTTATCAGGCAAAGAATCTTCCAAGTACTTTGCACTCCTTTATAGAGGTGTTTCTGATGACAAAATGCTCTGGTTCTTGTATCATCACACTGATGAATACGAGCTGCCCTACAAATTCAGATTCAACATGATTGTAGAGGCAGATTCAGAGGCCCTGACAATTTTCCGAACTTGCATCAATGCTCAATTTCTTCCGATCGGCCTCAGTCAGAGCAAGCCAGGGCAATCAACCTATGAATACTATCATCCAAATCTGGCTGCTCGTCAGTTTGGTATCGGACAGCTTCCACCCTACCTAATCTTGACCGATCGAGTTTTGCCAAGGGGAAAAGTTGACACAGGCTTGGAATGGGATCGTCTTTTAGGACTTGAGCCTCCCATTGATAAAACCAATCTGGATACCTTTGCAATCGGCCTTGTAACTCATCAGACCTTCAACACATGGTGGGCCGAATGGTGTCAACACCTATTCCACATCGCCTGCAAAACTTATGTTCAGAAGTTGTTGCCTACTTTCAAGGGCAAACCAGAGGTAATACTTTTGAACTCGTTTCCCTTCTTTATATAACTTCATTTTGTTAACCAATTCTTTACCAGGATGTCGATCGTACCCCTCCAACGATGACTCGATCAGGGAAACAAGTTGTTTATAGCAATATCTCGCCAGATCCGTGGATCGGCTGTGACTCTCCCACTATCGGCAAGCTTCTGTCGGCATACGGCGATAGCAGGAAAAGGAAGAAGCGGACGTCCTCTAAAATCCCAAAACGCCCGAAGACTACTCTGGCAAGTCCAAGGACTTCACAAACTTGATTTTTCTCTTTATTGAAATTAACCCTCTCTGTAAACTCAGGTCATCAGAGAATCTTCGGCGCGCCAGCCCAGTCCAACCAAGTCTTCAAGCCCATCTGTCGAGGAATTACCAGAATCGGACCCACAAAGATCACTGAGCCCAGCTCAGATGCAACCAAGTCCGACACATGTCCGCTCGTCTCATTCGTCTTCATCTGAAAGAACCATAACTGGCTCGCCTCGTCGACCAAGCCCACAAGCACAATCAAGCCAGGGCCTTCAAAGAGAACAACCAGCAATTTCTCCACAGATTCAACTCCCTGATCCAGAAGCAACGGTAATTATTAACCGACTTATTCAATAATTGATATCCAACTTGTTCTTATTTTCTTTCTTCTAGCAAATCATCCAGAATGTCTTGACGGATCTTGAGATTGCTCAAGCAAACATCCAGGGCAGTAATAACCCTTTGATCGGACCCGAGCAGGAACTAGCCTGGAAACAAGTAAACTTTCTAGCCTGATATAATCATATCAGCTTTTTTGTCATTATATCTAATTATTTCTTTTGCAGGCTCAAGATACTCCTCAAACCAGCCAGACCATATCAATTGATTTTGATCGGCTGCAAGCTGAAGAGGAAGAGATCAGCTCTGGGCAAAGCTTGCTATCTGACGAAGTGAAGGCAAAATTGCTTGACATATCCGCTCTCCTTCACCAAGATATCATCGATCTTGTTCAAGATGCAGAGCCGATTCGTCAGATTATCAAAATTCTAAGAGGCCAACTTCCATCGGACCTGGAGGAAGCATTGATTCCGGCAGCATATATAGAAGGCCACTCCTTCCCAGTGTTGCAGGCCAATCGCCGAATCAACAATCGGTCCTCCCAGCAGGATCTAATCAAGGCCAGGGATGAAAAACGTGCCCAAGCTGACGAATCAACAAAACTGATCAAAGATTTATCGGCACTTCCTGTCTCCATACAATCAGAACTTGAGAATCTGCGAACCAGAAAACAGCAGCTGGAACAGGAACTCATCCAAGTTCAATCAAGCATCCAAGCCAAAGAAAAAGAGCTTGATGACATCCCGGCTTTGAAGGCAAAAGCTGAAGAGGATTACAAGATCCACATCAAAGCGGCCAAAGAGATTCACAAATTAATCAAGCCTGTAGAGGGAAATGCTGAAGCTGATGCCAAGATCATTGCTGATGTTGACAAGATCCGTCAGACTGCTCTTGATTCGATAGTTAAATACCTGCAGCCTTAAACACTGAGACTTGTCTGTCTTACTAAGTGATCTGATACATTTATAGCCTTTTCCGCCATCGAGCGGCTTAGCGATATAATACACTCTTCTTTTGTTGTATATAATCCTTAAGGCGATGCATACCACATCGGCTCTTATCCTTTTGTTCTTGAGGCGATTTTTCATCGGCTTTCAAGCCTGACGCGTAGCATCGGCTTTACAAATCTACCTAAACGTTAAGGTAGTATTATTGGATAAACACACTCGAACCTTGCCCCCCAAGGCGAAACAATAATCAGGCCGATTCAATCAAAATACATATTTGAAAGAACTAATTAACCATATCGGCCTTTAAAATCTTCTATATAATCATCCATTTAAAACAAAGTTTCAGAGCCGACTGCTTGGATCGGCTTTAGTCCTTGATCGGACACCTTGAGAAAGTCACCATCCCATGTCTTCCCTGACAGGCATTCAACTCCTTCAAACTCCCAAATTGTTGATTCAGCTGTAGCAATACTAACCGAATCATCAGCTGGGACAATCTCCACTTTATTGCCTTGCCATTGGATCAAACATTGGTGCATTGTGGATGGGATGCAACAGTTGGCATGGATCCAATCACGTCCGAGGAGCATGCTGTAAGAACCTTGGCCATCAATCACAAAGAAAGTAGTCGACAATGTCTTGCTGCCGATGGTCAATTCCACATTAATTGCCCCCCGAGGCTCTGAAACATTTCCACCAAAGTCCTTAAGCGTCATATTGGTCTTGATTAAATCATCGATCCCTTTACCCAGCTTGCGGAATGTGGAATAGGGCATGAGATTGACTGCAGCTCCTCCATCAACCGGCATCTTGGTCATCGGCTTCCCGTCAACGTACCCTTTGATATACAGAGGCTTCAGGTGCCGATACCCATTGGCATTTGGCTTTTCAAAGACCGCCTTCTCTGAATCAAGAACCAAGCATGCAGCGGCTTCTTCCAGTTCATAATCGACCTCATGGTCGTCCTGTTCATCAGGAGCAGCAAAATCAGAGGGCAACATCAAAACCATATTTATTGCGGCCAATGTACTTGCTTCATCATCATTGGCCATCTTGATTCGCCACTTCTTTTCTTTTGCCAATTCTTGCTCCTGAATCTGCTCATTATAGCGCAACCTCTGAACACGTCTCTTCTTGGACTTAGAAATCCCCGATGGGCACCACTGTCCAGGCCTCATTGGAGGTTCTTCAGTCCGATTGTGAACTGGAGCTTTCTCTTCCATTTTTTCAGGGCCATGAGCATTAGCCCGGCCTTTATTATTTTTGTGGCCATGAGTGTTAACCCGGCCTTCATCTCTCTGATGATGATCATCAATCCTGACGCCGATCCGTTCATGAACCGATCGTCGACCTCTCTTGGAAGCTCTATATTCCTCATACTGGATGCTACATTCAGGACAATCTGCCTTTGATGGCAGTCTAAGCTTCTCGTTCCAGCAGAATACAAAGAAAGGACACCCCCAATGATCATCATCCTGGTTGTATCGGTCGTAACCTTGACGTTCATCCGTATACCAATTGGACTTATGACCGTACTGACGGCGATCATCAACTCTATCATCAAATCAGCGCCGACCATCGGACCTATCATCATACCGGCGTCGGTCATCGGACCACTCATTAAATCGACGTCGGCCATCGGACCACTCATTATATCGGTGTCGGCCATCGAATCTGTCATCACGTCGGTGCTGATCATCAAACTCTTCATCAAGCCGCCTTGCCTGATATTCACGCCTCTGACGTCGTCGTTCCTCACGCTCTTCCCATGCTCGGGCTGCTGCCTGCTGCCTCTTGTACTTGTTAATCAGCATTTGGGAAGTCACACGCGGCCGATATCCACTAGGAGCATTAGATTCACGTCCAAACGCCTGATGATTCCTGCGTAGCTCTTCAACAGTAACTTGAACCACAGGATCAACGGCACCAGAATTCTTGGCATGGTCCGATGTAAGCACCTTGACCTTCCCCTTTTCACTAGCATCAACCATATTAACAGAAAAGGAGAAATCAGCAAAGTTATTGGGAAAGGGATGACCATCGATCTTCATGGCTTTCTTGCTATCTTCAAACTTGATCTTGCCAGATTCTATAGCCAATTGGATCTCCCTTCTGAACACTTTGCATTCATTGGTCTTGTGAGATGTCGAGTTGTGCCATTTGCAATACTTGCGTTTCGTCAACTCATCGGCCGATGGAATAGAATGATTTGGAGAAAGCTGAATAAGCTTCTCACTGAGCAGCAAATCAAAGATCTTATCGGCCTTTGTTATGTCGAACCCAAACTTCTCAGGATTCTGTTTGATCCACGGGAGCGACACTGGCTTCTTGGATTTAGTCCATTCAGCTATGTTGACATCAGCTTCTTCTTCAGATTCAGAGAGATAAGATACTTGCTTAGCAAACTTCACACGCTTCATCTCCTGATATCGGACCTCATGAGCTGACACCTTCTGAACCAGTTGCCCCAATGTCTCAAACTCCTGGGCAGAAAACTTCTCTTTAATCGGCGCGAGCAAACCTTGGTGTTGAGGCCATAATACCAGGGTACCCGACCACGAGGATTGCCGACTACCGACTCCAAGACGACCAAGACTCCGAACAAGACACGACAACCAGATCGCAGGAGGGAAGCCCGAAGACAGTTCGAGTCCTACTAGGTTTAGGTCTGTTTTGTCTTGTAAGGCACGTCTCCCTGGGTATAAATAGCGGGGTCCTGTGCGAAGAGGGTATCGAACATCCAAGTTTGTATTCCACAATCCACCCGAGGGTACTCGTTACGCATTGTAATCTGTACTCGACGAAATAACACAAGCAGCAACTGGACGTAGGGTTATTACTCGATCTCGAGGGCCCGAACCAGTATAAAAATCCCGTGTCTTTCTGTTCATCACCGTGATCAATCTTCGCACAAAGCGGGGTGTCTACCGGACAAATATCTGACGAGTACAACCTCGACAGAGGCGCGCCAGGTAGGGGACCTTGCGTGAAGAAAGATCATGCCGATCGTCAACGGAGTCTGGTTCGCCGACGCGTCGAGTTCCTCGATGCCCTACATGCCCAGTTCCGTCAAGTCGGGAGCAATCGGGAGTTCTGCTTCCGCTTCCGATCTCTACGCTCACCGCCACCAAGTGCCTTCACGAGAGATCCGCTTCGGGGATCTTGTGTTCGAGCACCAGGGCGACTACGAGCTCAAGCTGACAGGGATCCACGATCCCGATCTCACATGCGCCGGTCGGGAGGTTTTCGCCACCTTCACGGAGCCAACTCCCGAAGACATTGCGGATCGCACTGCGCAGTTGGATCTCGACTACAGTGGATCTAGCAATGGGTCAGAACCATCTGAAGACCGCCGCATCCATGTGCTGAATGCAAACGGGACAGGGGCCGCCGCCGAGTCATCTAGCTCGCGTCGAACCGTGCCTCCTCCACGTTTGGACAGCGCACCAACGCTTCAAACGGCTGGAACCCGTACACAACATGTTGCGTCCTCTTTGGCTCCCCGAGATCTCAACAATGATTTCCGGGCTGTCGAACAGGACAATCTACAGATCCGAACCCTCTTGGAGACAATGGAAGCAATGGCCGAAGGGACTCCAATGGCCACCATAGCCAAAAGGGCTCGAGAAGCAGCGGACAAAGCCAAGGAGCACATCGAGGCCGCCGCTGCCGCACCACCGGCTCCGTCAAACAGACCACGTGAACCACAACCGGTTCGGTCCCGATCTGTTAACGGACGACCGCACTATCGCCCGCGTGAAGGGCGCGACATGAGGCCGCAGCTCGAACGCAATCGTCGCACTCGCGACGCTCGGGAAACTCTCAACTACAACCGAGACTACCGAGCACGTGAGGGCTACTACCGGTCCTATCCAGAATCGCCGCCACGTGACTCCCGACCAAGCATGGGGGGATGCCTGGCGTACTCCCCAGCCTTGCGCAAGGTCAGGTGGCCCGAAAAGTTCCGTCCTACTAGCATCGAGAAGTATGACGGGACAACCAACCCCCGCGAGTGGATCCAGATCTATTCCACGATCATCGACGCCACCGGGGGAGACGACTACGTGAAAGCCAACTACTTGCCGACTGCTCTGCAGGGATCAGCCCGAACATGGCTCATGAACCTGCCCGAAGCAAGCATCAAGTCATGGACTCATCTTCGGGAGACGTTTGAAGCCAATTTCCAAGGCACCTACAAACGCCCCGGACATGAGGGAGATCTGCTCAACTGTGTGCAGAAGCCTGGAGAATCCCTCCGGGACTACATCCGCAGATTCAGCGACACCCGTAACACCATCCCCGACATGGTGGATGACCGGGTGATTGTAGCCTTCAATCAAGGTTGCAAGGACGAGCGAACGGCGGAGGAACTTGCCAAGAAGAACCCGAAGACAGTGGCAGAGCTATACGGGATCCTGGAAGAAACCGCCAAGATGGCGGATGCCCGAGCACGGGTCCATGGAAAGCCCGAGCAAAGCCAGCCAGCCGGGGAAGGCAAGAAGAAGAACAAGCATAAACACAAGAAGCGCAAGACCGAGGGCGATGAAGTCATGGCAGTGGACAACAAGCCCCCGTACAGGCGTCAAGGCAAACCAGAAAACCTCCCGATGTACTGCCCGATTCACCGATCTACGAAGCATCACTTCGTGGACTGTATGGTATACAAGAAGCAGAAGCAGGGGGAGGAGAGCCAGCAGAAAGGGGCTCCACGTGACCAGGCAGCTCACAACCCTCGTGCTGCAAACTACATGGATTGTGATGATGATCTAGATCTCCCCGAAGATCTGGAGATCGCTACAATCTTCGGTGGCTGTTCAACCCGAACCTCCAAGACCCAGCTCAAGCTGATCGAGAGGCAGATCAACAGCACCGAGCCCTGCAAGCAACTCTTGAGGTGGTCAGAAATCCCGATCTCATTTGATCAAAGGGATCACCCCGAGACGCTTTACGACGGACCGCTACTTCCACTGTGCATCAAGCCATGGATCGGGCCCCGCAAGATCGGGCGAACCCTGATCGACAGTGGAAGCGCCCTCAACCTCCTGTTTGTCAATGCTTTTGACGAACTAGGGATCCCGAGAAGGTCCTTGTCCCCTGTGGAGAAACCTTTCTACGGGGTCATACCAGGCATTCAAGCCTATCCCTTGGGGAGGATCGACCTGCAGGTAACCCTCGTAGAGGGCAAAAACATCCGATCAGAGTTCCTCACTTTTGAGGTGGCTGACATCACATCGGCCTACAACTGCATCTTGGGTCGGCCGTTCCTGAAGAAATTCATGGCGGTCGCTCACTTTGCGTACTCCATGATCAAGGTCCCGGGGCCGCTGGGCCCGATCACCGTCTATGGCGATCGCAGTGGCGCGGTCCAATGCGACATGAAGACCCTGGACATGATCAAGAGTCGCGAGCAGGCTGCCGAACCTGCCAAGAAGAAGACAAAGAGCTAGCCAAAGGCACCCGCCAAGGGGACATTGGCTGAAACCTCCCGAGCAGCTGAGAACCGGTCAAAGGCCAAGGGGAAAGAAGTTCCCGAACAGGAGCCCATCGGGGAACAACAGCACGACGGGGGACAGGGAGCTGACAACCGAGCGGCCGAGAAACAGGCTGTGGTGGACCAGACCCCACTCAGGGGGACGCCGCCGCAGGCTGCTGGCGACTCAACGGCCAACGCCACACCAGTCGAGGCGCCGGCCAGGCGAACAGAGCCAGGCACGAAGGCGGTGACCCTGGATGAGACAGACCCGACCAAGACCACCCAGATAGGTCTTGGCTTGGGTGACAAATAGGAACTCGAGCTCATTGCTTTCCTCCGGGCAAATGCGGATGTGTTCGCTTGGGAACCATCTGACATGCCCGGGATCCCCAGGGAGGTAATCGAGCACAAGCTTGGCATACGAACTGGCACCCGACCAGTCAAGCAAAAGCAAAGAAGATATACCCCGGAGAAGCGAGACGCCATTAACGAAGAAATCAACCGACTGCTCAAAGCCGGCTTCGTTCGAGAAGTCCCTTTCCCGGAGTGGCTGGCGAATCCAGTCATGGTGAAGAAGCCCAACGGAACGTGGAGGATGTGCGTGGACTACACAGATCTGAATAAAGCTTGCCCGAAGGACGAGTATCCATTACCTAGGATAGATCAAATTGTAGATTCTACCTCTGGATGCGAATTGCTTTGTTTTCTAGATGCCTACTCGGGGTATCACCAAATCAGCATGTGCATTGACGATGAGGAGAAGACTGCATTTGTAACTCCCTTCGGTGTTTATTGCTATATAAAGATGCCTTTTGGTCTGAAAAACGCAGGTTGCACTTATCAAAAATGTGTTCACATTGTTC
>CM014275.1:1643543-1693892 GCA_004135705.1 Alloteropsis semialata
TAGTCGGAGCTGTCTTCAGCCTGAAACAAACTGTTGTGAGAAATAATTCTAGTCAACCAAGAATATATAGTGTACCCTAGAGTTTCATCCTATCCCTACCCTACCAGTCATAAGTCACGCTTCTTGTCCGGTGGTACTAGGAAAACCTCTCTTTTCTGAGGGAAACTTTCCATGGCGTGTAGTAACAATGAACACTTCAAAACACATTGGGCCGAGCCAGCGGATGGAGCCACCGGTGTCAGCTCCATAAATTATTAGTGTGTAAAAGTGATTGCTATAGGTTTTCCCCAAAAATCATTGGTGTCAGCTGAGACCGACAAATAGGCCTAGCTCCACCCTCAGCTCTTCTAAATGTTATATTTAAAAACAGACGAGGGAGCATGATACAAGCTGCACTACTAGAGTTTACAAACATTACACTCAATCCCTCTGCTCACAAAAGCAGAGTTTGTGAAGGGGGGAAGGGACTGGTGCTTCACTGAAAAACAGGGCAAGAAAACCAGTTACAGGGGAGTTTGGGGGTGTTTAAATCCGGTGAATTGGTAAAAAGTGGTGAAAAGTTTTGACACTGAGAAACGTGTCGTGTGAGAGGGGGCACAGTTGTCAGTGTGAAAAACTTTTAGTGACTTTGAGGATTTAAACACCCCCTTTGCTTCAAAGGAGTGTGACAGTACCCAGAAAAATCTCAACAACCGAACCATAACAGCAGCAGTGCGGGTGTGAATAAACAAAGGGGTTCATTTTCTTTCTAAACAAAGCAGAGAATGCTACCATAAGTCACATCTTTCCTCTAATGTTACCAGCACATGTATCCACTTCCAATTACATAAAAGGCAAAACTACAAAAGAGGGAGCAAATCATGTCTCCGAATAGAAGTGCATGTTTTCTATTCACTGACTCTAACAAGCTCATAAAGCTATAGGAACTAACAGACCAAGAAACAAGGGAAAAAAAAACTAAAATGATTATGCCTGACAACTGAAGAAAGGCCATATTCGTTCTGCCAAGAAAAGAAGAAACACCATATTCGTAGAAACTTACAGATCCTGTGCAAAACGGAATGTGATATCATTAAGGAAACACTCATCATGCTTAACTAAATCAGAGCATCCAATGGACATTGCTCACGGAGCCATTAGCTCTTGACAATCAGTAGTGAAGTCATCCCAGATAGAAACCCCAACATTCTCACAGGTAACAGAATGTTGTCGCAAACAAACCCACAAGCAGCACATGTATGAGTTTGTTAAAACTGAACAAACATAAAGATCACACAGGAGAGAGAAGTTTAACTCCAGCAATACCAAGGAAAGGTTAACGTATGGCAAGTTATACACTTGTACCTGAAGATCCGCATGGCCTGTCATCGGCTGCGTCAGTCCAGCAGTACCAAGGAAAGGTAACGTATGGCAAGTTATACACTTATACCTGAAGATCCATATGGCCGTCATCGGCTGCGTTGAGTGCAGATTTCAGTACCCTGTTAGAGTGCGCAGCGGATCCTGACCCGGCCAGCTATCCCCACAGGCCAATGCCCCCATCAAGCCCAGGTCCACCGGAACCCACAACAACCAAGACCTCAGGCCTAACTCAACCCAAAAGACTAGTCTAATAGGTGAGGGCTGCCCCTCCTTATATGTTGTGCTCCCCCACCATCAACTTTCGATGTGGTACTAAATCCAACAATCTCCCCCATCACACATCGGGTCCAACTCTTCCATCACACACCACATGTGATCTCCCAGAAGACGTTATCCTAGGCTCTTGAGCCCAACTCTCCAGCCACACACACACCCCGTGTGACCCTCCGGAGACCATGTGACCTCGGAGACGTTCCAGGTTTCGGACCATCGACTCTGATACCACTTGTTAGAATACGCAGCGGAATCGCCCGCTATCCCCACGGGCCAGCGCCCCATCAAGTCCGAGACTGTGAGGGTCGACACGTCGAGGAGAGTGGTGATGGCGAGGACGATCTGCTTGAGCCTCTGAGGTACGCTCTGCACGATCTTCTCCACGATCTTTCCCTCCTTGACCGCTGCGCCAAGCGTGGCGAGCTCCGTCGCCATGCCATTTAGACGCAGCGCGAAGTCTTCGACAGACTCGCCGTCGTTGAACGTCGTGAGGTCGAACCTCCGCCGGAGCGTCACCGCGGCAGATTTCTTCTTGCGGTCGTTGTCGACCCGCATCTCTGAGATGACCTTCCAAGCCTCCTTCGTCGTTTCCTTGTCAAGGATGGAGGACACCATCTCCGATGGTACTGCGATGCAGAGAGCGTCGAGCGGACGGGCTTCTTGTCTTCACTTATCACTCACCGATCCTGGATGAACCGGCTCTGATGCCAATTATTAGAAACTCGCCTGATGAACGACACACCACGTCGCCGGTGAGTTCCTATGGCCAAACACAAACGCGCGCACACAAACACAGGGACACAAAGTGTTTTGGCGCTGTCAAACTTGGACTCAGGTCTAACTCAACCCAAAAGGCTAGTCTTTTGAGTTGAGTTAGGCCCGAGGCCTTGATTGTTGTGGGCTCCGGTGGACCTGGGCTTGATACGGCGCTGGCCCATGGGGATAGCGGGCTAGGCCGGATTAAGCCCAGGTCTACCAGAGCCCACAACAACCAAGGCTTCGGGCCTAACTCAACCCAAAAGACTAGTCTAATAGGTGAGGGCTGCCCCTCCTTATATATTGTGAGCCCCCACCATCAACTTCCGATGTGGTACTAAACCTAACACGCCCAATGGCCTTGGGGCTGTTTCTTAAGATCTGTCTGCACCTTTGACAGTCTCTCACTCCAATAAAGCAAGCTACGTGTACAAAAGCGTGTGCTTGTCAGTGCACCAGCAGGATCGAAACAGTTGTTTCAGTATTTAACTTTAGTTTTCAGCACTCACTGCAACCACAGTGTTCACCAAGTCCCATTTTGTCAGCTTCATCAGCTTTGTAGAACCGTGACATAAGCCACATCTCACGTGCTCTCATCGTGCAACCTGTGCATGCATAAGAGAAAGAATTGGAGCAAAAATAACATGCCACTAGTGTAGTGTATATGGATATGTTGACAATGTTAAAGTGGAACATTGGTATACAACTCGACATGCTTGCCGGGGCAATGCTATTCAGTATTGAAATGTGTTTTTTGTTTCTTTTTTCTTCTCTCCCGAACAATTTTGTGATAGGAATAATGAGAGATTTTCCATTATCTCACTAGATCGATTCATCGATATGTGTTTATAGGTCACCATATGACACATATCTAAGCAAGGAGCCAATTAATAGATCAAAGGCAGACAGGTTAACGAAACAGTTAAAAGACTAGCAGCACAAAAAGGTGGGAGAGCTTAGGGTGAAGCTAGCTAGAATCAAACATATAGAAAGACTTTAAGGAAAGAATATTGGATAAAGATTTGAGAGATATGACCTTTCAAGGAAAGAATCAATGCATGTAGGAGCTTCAAGCAAGAATCCTCTTGTAGTCCACAAAACCAAGGCATGGACGAAACTGGTAGCAGTGCATTTGAAACCAACGTAGTCTTCAACCACATCCAACATTATTCTAGCTCTAGCTCCACACATACCAAGAGATGGCGGCATTTCACTCTGCTACTACTCCTGCGGATGCTGATCAGAAGATGGTGAACGCCACCGACGACACCGCAGAAGTATCAGGGATCCACATGGTTCAAGAGGAGTTGAAGAGAGCAGCGGAAAAGGGTTCAGTCTGACTTCTCCAAGATTGAAACCAAGATGCATAGGTATCCTGCAATCCTTCGGGGCTTGATGAGCAAAGATGACCGCTACTTCGTGCCATGCTGTGTGGCCATCGGCCCCTACCACCACCGTGCGCCCCACCTCCAGCGCACGGAGGACATCAAGCGCGTGGCTGCCTACTACTGGACCTGTAATTGTTGGAAATGTGAACTAATGTGAATATGACCTGGGCTAAATTAAAGCCCACAATTCATGACTTGCCTTGATTGGGGGCAAGACTAACCTAGAACCAGCTAAGTGCTGTCCCCTGTGTGCAGTGCTATAAAAAGGGGCAAAAAGCCTCTCAAAGGCTTACTCTCTTACACAACTGAGCACTGCCCCTAGCTAATCCAATCCTAGCAGCACTGCCAACACAGGGAAGGACTCACCACAAGCCCTAGAAGCAAGAACAGAACAAGAACAAGATGAAAGGGCCAAAGGATTAAGGTATGTGCTGCTCCTGTCTAAATTTGTGGTTCTATCTTGGTCTAGATGATCCTAAACACCTAACAGTAATGACTCGGGCCACTCGGCTGAGGTGGTCTACACGAAGATCCTCGCCATGGCAGGTGATGCCCGACGCTGCTATGACTATGAGCACGACGCCGTGGCAGATATTCCCCAAGCCGAGTTTGCCACTATGATGTTCCAGGATGGTTGTTTCTTGCTGCAGTGCATCATTCAGTGGACTGCCAATTCTTCTCGATCTCGGGAATCCTTGAGTTATTGGTTCGAGGCCAACCAGGAGAGCATCCTTAGGGACATCTTTATGCTTGAGAACCAGATCCCATGGCTGGTACTCCATACTCTCATGGCCGTCATGCCCGAGCCTGTGGATGTGGGCCAGTTCATCTCAGTTGTAGCGACCAGCTTCGAAACCCGGCACAGTTTTGGTAATACGAGTAGTCCTTTTGTCTTGAATGGAAGCTTCAAACCAGCACATCTCCTTGACCTCCTCGGGCACTACCAATCAGGATTGAGTGTGACAAGTGAAAGCAGATCTCTCACCCTCACTGGAGGACTCACGTCTGTGCCACAATCTAGCAGCGCCATCGACCTTGCAGAAATTGGTATCCAGCTGAGGAGCAATGGGACAGCCAGGTTCAGGGACATGCGTGTGGGGAAAGGCCTCTTCTTCTACAAGCTCTTCCTAGCGCCATTGGTCATGGACGATGTCAATGCATGCTGGCTTCTCAATATGGTGGCGTTCGAGACTTCCTTAACCACAAGGTATAAACACGATACTGTCAGGTCGTACGTACTGCTCATTTCAATGCTGATGAACCGTGAGGATGATGTGCATGAACTACGAGTGAAGGGCATCTTGCATGGAGATTTCAGTGACCAGCACACGCTTAGCTTCGTCAAAGACCTTGCAGAGCTCATCTTCTTCACTGAGGAGCACAAAATCCTATTGGCACATCTTGAGGCCTACAGGTGCAAGCGGTGGATATGGGTCTTACTGTACATGTTCATATACAACAACTTGAAATCCATTGTCACGGTGTTCTCTATCGTTGGTGCCCTTGTGGGCATCTTCAAGGCACTCTTCTCTATCGAGCAACGACGCTAGCAGTGATAAGGTATAGACGGCTCATTCCTAGCTAGTCATATTGTATTTCGTGTTGTGTTATCAGTTGAACAAGTCGGGTGTTCCCATGCAATTGTCCCGGACACAATATTGTAGCTGTATTTTGAACTCCAATCATGTTGGTTTTACAGTATGTTCTCATTACTATTCTGAAAGTACAACTATAAGCATTATTAATGTATTTGTTTTACAACTCTCTTGTTAATCTGAAAATCAAGTTGAATTTCATATACAGTTTTTAACATACTGGTAGTAGAGATTTGATGATCAAATCGAGATGGCTATATGTTTAATGTTTGGTATAGCTCTTCGTGGCTTGGGCTTCTCATGATGTGTTACTGTTTGCGCACTATGCAACCACCGTAGCGTGGAGCAGTTTGCTCCTTTCTTAGCCAAAATCAACGAGGAGCCGAGAGAAACCTCAATTCGGAATCATCAAGAAGACAAATGAACTCATCTCGTCCATATCTCTTCCGCTCTCTGTTGACAATTTATTCGCCACACTTTTGGTGTATCAGCAAGCAACCGATTAGAGCATCTTCAACGGTTCCCTATTTCCCAGTCCAACTAACATATTGGGTAAGGTATTTAAAAATAGCACTCTAACAGATCTCATTATGCTAGTTGGATTGGTGAATGGGCAACTGATGGCGATGCTCTTATTAACTTGCCCACTTATCAACATTGATTTCTTTCCTCGTATGGGTATATTTTTTTTTACTATATATGTTTTTTTTTGTTTTTAGCTTTTGGAACCAGGATCATTTTTCTAAGTCGATTTGCAGAAGACATAGCTTTAATTTTGAAACACTAGGCATAAGATGAAAAGAACAAAATAACAATCAAATTATGGAAGGATACATGTAACCGAGAATGATACAAGCTAGAGTTTTTTCAAGCAAATACAAGCTATAGTTAGTAATAACAACTGATTATTAACAGTTCTAGACTTCTATTTGTGTAGGTTCGTATGCACAGCAGGAAATGTGTCTGAAAACTGAAATTACAATTGAAAAATAAATTAGAGAACTGAAATTAGGACTTTTACCTCCGTCACTCCGTGCATTCCTGGCCGACCGGCCGCAGCTGCCACCGCTGCAGCGCGTCCGGCGTCCACCACCGTCCAGGAGGTGCCGTCCCGCTCGCGCGTCGTGGCTACTGCAGTGCCGATCGTCGCCGCGACGAACCGGAGAACGGCAGTGCGGCGGTGCAGGCCTAGCCGACACCGCCACACCGCGAGACGCCGCCAGCCGCCGATCGGGAAAGACGAAGAGTCCAAGACGCTTAGACGAACTGAACCGGCGCCAGGTGTCAGGCCTTTGGGCCTCGGGACGGGAGTGAGCTAGGTTGCCTTCTTTGGGCCGCCGCCACCGATTAAATATTGAGCCTAATCCATGATGGACCGTAGAGAAAAAACAAATAGAAGGCCCATGGAGAATGGGGCCCGTTGTCAACTCATAGTTTCATAGCTAAGTATGTGTCCGAGCTCCAAGGTTTACAGCTTCCGAAGGAAGAGAAGAAGGATGGGCGTGGCTGTCCAGCCCGATGGATTCCACCCCCGGCAGGTTTAATGAAGATAAATGTGGATGCCGCCCTTTCCAAGAACACGAAGATCGCTTCGGCAGCGGCAGTGGCGCGTGATGGCTCCGGCCAGTTTCTGGGAGCATCGGCACTGGTGATGGATGGTATGACTGACCCTGAAACCATGGAGGCGTTAGCCTGCCGGGAAGCTTTGGCCTTGGCAGCTGACTTACTTCTATCAGAATTCAGGGTCGCATGCGACAGCTCAAATGTAATCAGAAGCATTCGAGGTGAAGGGCTGGGTGTGTATGGACACATCACTAAGGAGATTAAACCAAGAATGGAAGATTTTAGCATGTGTGAGTTTGTCCATGAAGGAAGAGCGTCGAATGTTGACGCACATAATTTAGCTCGTAGTTGTATTCATTCTAATGTTAGTAGACATGTCTGGTACCTGTCAGCGCCCGATGGCGTTTGTAACACCTATTCTGAGTAATAAAGGGTGTTTTGTCTTTGAAATTTTTGCAAAATGGCCCTTTACTCGAAAGATTTTGACATTTGGACCCCTGGAGGAAAGAATTGCGGAAATGGACCCTCATGTCGGCGCCAGGCATCCTGGCGCCAAGGTTAGATGGGTCGGCGCCAGCTGACATGGCGCCGACCCCCGCCACGTCAGCCGTCCAGTGGCCATTCACGCCGTGCGTTGACCGAAGCTCGGCGCCAGCTGATCTGGCGCCGACCCATCTAACCTTGGCGCTAAAGGAGCTGGCGCCGAGCCTGGGGACTTAACCCCAGCGCGCGGCCGCCAGCCCCCCAGCGCCCCCATTCCTCTCGGCCTCTGTTCGAACAGAGGCCTCCTCCAGCCGCGCCTCCGCCGCCCCCACGGCCAAATCCGGCCGGCGGCGGGCCCCACCTCGCCGGCGGCGGCCGCCCGGACGACGGGGAAGGTGAGGTCCCTCTCCTCTCTTGTTTTCTTTCCATTTCATTGGTTGTGTAGTGCCCAATCTAGGGTTTAGGGTTTGGGTATGAATTCGTTTGATCTATGATTTCCGTGGATAATATGTTGTATTAGATGTTTAGATGGACAATGTGGGTATGTGTAGAAGTTTCCCTAATAGTTTAGCCATTTGTTGAGCTTGAATTGATGTATTTCATGGTTTTGGCCCAAAAATGCATCGAAATGCTCAATGATTTGTTGTTGTCTTTGATGAAATAGATGGATAAACTAGTGACATTGCGCCATGGTGGAACCGTTGTGACCAATCGTTTGGGGGATTTTGAATTTAAGAGGATGGAAGTGGTTTCTTTGTTTTTCAATGCTAGGCCATCTTATGATTTGCTTGTGAGTCGAATAAAGGATAGTTTGCAATGGTCAGATGTTGGAGCTGCAGTTTTATTGGAAGGGGTGATTGATGTTGGGTTAAATAGAAGAAATAATAAGCGGTTGATACCCATTGGTGGTGAGGAGGATTGGCAGAATTATGTAACTCTTGTGATGAACACTGAAGTGAGAGCATTGGACTTAATTCTGCGGAACGTGGTGAGGCAGTCCTCCGCCGCTAGGGCTACATTGACCGCTCCTGGTCCTTCTGAAGTTGTCATGACTCAAGATGAGGAAAAGGATGATGATATGGGAGGCAGTGGTTTTGCTAATGATGAAAGGGGAGATGAATATTTGGGAGGTGGTGGCTTTGCTGACGATGAAAGGGGAGATAACTCATATTCTGAATCCGATGATGAAAGGGATGGTAATTGTGACATAGAATGTGGTCAAGAAGATATGGAAGAATCTTTGCCAATAGTCGAGCCACCTGCGGCTGCCTTTCAAGTTTGTGAGATGGGTCGGGCTTCGAATCGTGTCAATGTTCGCTTTAGTGGCGATGACGAGACATATGAGACTGCACGGGCTGTGGATTCTGAGGATGACCGTGAAATGCCTCCTTTGTCACCACGCAATGTTCAATTTATGAGGCAGTTTCTTCCAGACCGGGACCCTCTTGTGCCTGATTTCTGTGACCTACGTGATTCACACAGAGCCGTAGCTGATGGCGGGGTGTTTGAACCCGTCATTCCTTGTCCAGAGTCTGGGCCAATGATTCAGAAGGGACATGTGTTTCCGGATATTGATGCACTGAAGTTGTGGATGAAGGAGTATGCTGTAGTGCATAACAGGCCTCACCGTGTCAAGAACTCGCAAGCCCAGAGGCGGTACACCCTTATGTGCGAGGATAGAAACTGTTTATGGAAAGTTTGTGCTAGGAAGGTCAAAGACTCGACACAGTTCAAAATCACAAGTGTTGTTGGTCCGCATACTTGTGGTTCTGCAGTGCCTGACTAGAAGCATCGTCAGTTGACTTCGAAATTCATAGCGACACGCATATTGCCTGTTGTGAAGCTGCAGCCTCAGTTGCCTATTCGTGCTGTGATTGGGCTTGTGAATTTGAAGTGGAAGTACAGAATCAAGTACGGCGAGGCATGGATATCTTGTGGAAGTACAGAATCAAGTACAAATTTGCCCAGGCGTTCCCTCCAGACGAGGTCTCCACTTCCATCACCTTGCACAGGTAAGACTTCAAATATTGAATTGAGCACAAGCTTGTACCATTGACTTACATTTCTATTGACAACTAAGTCTGATCGATTCATATCTTGTGTAGCTTTGATCGTGTGCGCCAGAAGAAGGTGACAGACTTTCTAGACTACCACCGAGAGCGCATCGAGTGGTGGGATAGGATGGAGACCAACGCGGAGCCAGAAGGGACCCCGCATACAAATGCAAACTTCAGAGCATATTTGGCATGGTACCACTCTGCTACACGCTACAGACTTCGCGCGGGGTGGACCAGGGACGACTACGCAGAGATTGCATCCTCCGATGACAGAGTGGTAAGGTCATAAACCACTATTAAGGAATAACTACTCTTCAATGTCTTATGTCTTTATGCAAACTTTAGAGCATATTTGGCATGGTACCACTCTGCTACACGCTACAGACTTCGCGCGGGGTGGACCAGGGACGACTACGCAGAGATTGCATCCTCCGATGATGAGGACACCGCGTACGACGTGAGGGGACGTACCGGACGGGCTGTGGAGCTAGGACCCCTCCTCGACAGAGTGGTAAGGTCATAAACCACTATTAAGGAATAACTACTCTTCAATGTCTTATGTCTTTATTTCAAACATGTGTATTGGCAGGGCACTTCTATGAGGGAGTCAGTGGTTGAGATAGATGCTGCACTTCAGTCCCCTCCTGGCCACCCTGACAATGAAGGGCAGATGAGGACCTTGCTTCAGGTAGAGATTGCTTGATTGACCTGTTACGGCACTGTTTTGTATGTTCAAACCCTTATTCACACAATTTGCTTTGTTTTGTTGAATGCAGAGGTTACGCAGACGTTTGAGTCGAGCAGCCGCTCGTGTTGGTTGCCGGACTCAGGCTGCGGCAGACGTCGACATACCAGCCATCTTGCACCCGTCTGGCTCCGCGTCGTCCCATCGGGCAGCAGCCGGACCGAGTCACTCGCGCTCTGCAACCTTCAGCTCCCAGGCAGGTGACGGCGAGGATGATGACGACACCCAGNTCATATTCTGAATCCGATGATGAAAGGGATGGTAATTGTGACATAGAATGTGGTCAAGAAGATATGGAAGAATCTTTGCCAATAGTCGAGCCACCTGCGGCTGCCTTTCAAGTTTGTGAGATGGGTCGGGCTTCGAATCGTGTCAATGTTCGCTTTAGTGGCGATGACGAGACATATGAGACTGCACGGGCTGTGGATTCTGAGGATGACCATGAAATGCCTCCTTTGTCACCACGCAATGTTCAATTTATGAGGCAGTTTCTTCCAGACCGGGACCCTCTTGTGCCTGATTTCTGTGACCTACGTGATTCACACAGAGCCGTAGCTGATGGCGGGGTGTTTGAACCCGTCATTCCTTGTCCAGAGTCTGGGCCAATGATTCAGAAGGGACATGTGTTTCCGGATATTGATGCACTGAAGTTGTGGATGAAGGAGTATGCTGTAGTGCATAACAGGCCTCACCGTGTCAAGAACTCGCAAGCCCAGAGGCGGAACACCCTTATGTGCGAGGATAGAAACTGTTTATGGAAAGTTTGTGCTAGGAAGGTCAAAGACTCGACACAGTTCAAAATCACAAGTGTTGTTGGTCCGCATACTTGTGGTTCTGCAGTGCCTGACTAGAAGCATCGTCAGTTGACTTCGAAATTCATAGCGACACGCATATTGCCTGTTGTGAAGCTGCAGCCTCAGTTGCCTATTCGTGCTGTGATTGGGCTTGTGAATTTGAAGTGGAAGTACAGAATCAAGTACGGCGAGGCATGGATATCTTGTGGAAGTACAGAATCAAGTACAAATTTGCCCAGGCGTTCCCTCCAGACGAGGTCTCCACTTTCATCACCTTGCACAGGTAAGACTTCAAATATTGAATTGAGCACAAGCTTATACCATTGACTTACATTTCTATTGACAACTAAGTCTGATCGATTCATATCTTGTGTAGCTTTGATCGTGTGCGCCAGAAGAAGGTGACAGACTTTCTAGACTACCACCGAGAGCGCATCGAGTGGTGGGATAGGATGGAGACCAACGCGGAGCCAGAAGGGATCCCGCATACAAATGCAAACTTCAGAGCATATTTGGCATGGTACCACTCTGCTACACGCTACAGACTTCGCGCGGGGTGGACCAGGGACGACTACGCAGAGATTGCATCCTCCGATGATGAGGACACCGCGTACGACGTGAGGGGACGTACCGGACGGGCTGTGGAGCTAGGACCCCTCCTCGACAGAGTGGTAAGGTCATAAACCACTATTAAGGAATAACTACTCTTCAATGTCTTATGTCTTTATTTCAAACATGTGTATTGGCAGGGCACTTCTATGAGGGAGTCAGTGGTTGAGATAGATGCTGCACTTCAGTCCCCTCCTGGCCACCCTGACAATGAAGGGCAGATGAGGACCTTGCTTCAGGTAGAGATTGCTTGATTGACCTGTTATGGCACTGTTTTGTATGTTCAAACCCTTATTCACACAATTTGCTTTGTTTTGTTGAATGCAGAGGTTACGCAGACGTTTGAGTCGAGCAGCCGCTCATGTTGGTTGCCGGACTCAGGCTGTGGCAGACGTCGACATACCAGCCATCTTGCACCCGTCTGGCTCCGCGTCGTCCCATCGGGCAGCAGCCGGACCGAGTCACTCGCGCTCTGCCACCTTCAGCTCCCAGGCAGGTGACGGCGAAGATGATGACGACACCCAGGACGACGAGGGGGAGGACGAGGCCGAGGGCCAGGACGAGGACGACCACGGCTACGACGAGCTTGGCTCCTCACAGTTGTCCGACGCACCACCTGCCACACAGCCATCACAGCGACCTCGCCGGACTCACCGGCCGCCTGATCGTCACACTCCGGGCACCGATGCCCTTGGGAAGGGCAAGGGCAAGCGTTGGGCGAAGGGAGGCTGATACGGGACTTGTTATGACCTCTATGTAGTCACTTCTATGTGTCGTATGCTTATGTATGTGTATTGTTTGTGACCTAAGTTTAAACTATGGGATCTCAATTTGTGTTTTCCATTCCAATTCTGTGATCTAAATTTTGAGATATACACTGTCTGATCTAAGTGGAATTGAGCTAAGTTCTTGGTTCTGGCGCAGGTCGGCGCCAATACTAATGGCGCCATGCTATTCAAGCTAGGCGCCAACTCTTTTGGCGCCGAGACCAGAACCTAGGCACCAATAGTAATGGCGCCATGATATTCAACAACGGCGCCAACTCTTTTGGCGCCGAGTTACGAAAACCCTGAAAAAAAGCTGTGATGTTCGAACGCAGAATTTTCAGTGAGATCTCACAAACCCCGTACCCAGATATTTCACAAAAATCAAGTCCAAACACATAGAAGAGAACACAAGATTGGTTTAAACATGACACAGACAAAGTCCAAAGTTCATACAAGACATAGAGCTAGTGCCAATGTTGAAACAACACATATAGAGTCCAACAAATGGAAAAAGGACAAAGTTCATCACATAAACATAGTTCATGACAAAGACATGGGAATTCATACACTTCCAGCATCAGGCCTAATCCGACTCACACCCAGGGAACACCTCGTCGTCGCCCCAATCCTCCTCGTCCTCATCATCCGAGCAAATGACGACCACTCCCTTGCCCTTGGAGTCTCCTTTGCCTTGCCTTGCCTTTGGGTTGGGCAAATCTGACACTAGAGCCCTCATAGCCTCCAGCTGTGCCTCTTCTGCCCTCTGCCTCTTCATGTTCTCTGCCTCTCTAGTCGGCGGCGTCAGACTTTCAAGAATATCAGCATCTGACCTCCTCCTAGAATTGTTCAGCCACACAGGCTTGTCCTTCTTCTTTCCATTTGGTCGAGGCCACAAACCCATCTGTCGCGCATCCTTCCTTTGCTTTTCCTTATGGAACTTGAGAAAGGTCCTCAACACCTCTGGATGGAGTCCCGGCTTCTTTCTCCTTGCAATCTCATCCTGTACTTGCCGCTCCAAACAATGGGCCTCATAGTCACACTTTCGAGTACTCTACAAACAACAAAACATACATTTTCACATTCAACATAAACATATGAACCTTATATAAGCGGATATTGATTTCAAGTCACGCTAATGAACCCACCAAATCATCGCCAACCATATGCCCGCAATAGTATCCTATTCCAAGCTCCGAGGGCAGTAAACCATGATTAGCTACTACACCACAAGCACACTTCCTATCTGGGGCAGGGTCAATGTACCTCTTTTCCCCCTTTTTCCTCCTAATCCCTTCCTGCTCAGGCCAATAAGATTTGGGACCGTAGTCATATTCCGAAAATGAACAAACCGGATACCTATTCTGCTTTTGTGTAAAACATGAAATTAGCAACCACAACAAATTAAGCAATGCAGATGGATGGAAACTAGATTACACTTACGGCTGTACGGTTGGGACACCTGAAGGTGCGAGGCCAAGGACAGTTGGGCATCTGCCGACTAATCTCAGCTGGATCACCGCAATTACATAATGGTGGATTTGACATACGTCTGGCAATGGCTTCTTTCTTCTCCTCAGCTGTCATGGGTGCTGGGTTAGGAGGAGGAGGTAGCCACCGCTGGAAAGTCTCATAATTCTTCGCGGAATTGGGTCTGAAGAGAAGAATGCGTTGATCCACCATCTCAGGGCCATCTATCCACTGAAAAAAGTTGCATTGCTCCCAGTCCTGCATCAACACAACCAAATTAGCAAATCTTCATAATATATGAGAGTTTGGGCAATCAAGTAAGACAGTCTATGATTGCATTATCTTACACGGTAATCAGGACACGTGTAGTACGCTCGAGCCGCAGTATCTGGATGCATCGATTGAGTGACCTTCGCAGGCTTCCCACACTCACACAGAGGTTGCGGGAGAGCGGGAGGAACAGGCGCATCCTTGCAAGACACGTCGGGATAACTCTTCTGTCCACGTTCCTTCCACTTTCTCTCACGCCACAGGGCATCCATTGATTTCCTGTACAATGTGTCAACCCATGACTTTATATAAAAAAAACTTAAACCATTCAAAATAAACGCACAAGCAATGTAACACTATCTCACAACCTTACATTGGTGCAAAGATACTTCTATTTCTAATCCTAAGTCATTCACTGCTCCATTCCAACCAAATCATTGATCCATCCATTTTCTATTTTAACCTAGGGTTCCTAGTTTTCCACCTAAACAAAGCAAAAAACAGGAAGAAAAGAAGAGAAGGGAGGGACCTCACCTTGCCTCTCCTCCTGGTGGCCGCCGCCGGCGAGGTGGGGCCCGCCGCCGGCCGGATCTGGGCGGAGGGGGCGGCGGAGGCGCGGCTGCAGCCGTCCTCTGTTCGAACTGAGGAGGAAAGAATGGGGGCGCTGGGGGGCTGGCGGCCGCGCGCTGGGGTTAAGTCCCCAGGCTCGGCGCCAGCTCCTTTAGCGCCAAGGTTAGATGGGTCGGCTGGCGCCGAGCTTCGGTCAACGCACGGCGTGAATGGCCACTGGACGGCTGACGTGGCGGGAGTCGGCGCCATGTCAGCTGGCGCCGACCCATCTGACCTTGGCGCCAGGTTTCCTGGCGCCTACCTGAGGGTGCTGGCGCCGAGCTTCGGTCAACGCACGGCGTGAATGGCCACTGGACGGCTGACGTGGCGGGGGTCGGCGCCATGTCAGCTGGCGCCGACCCATCTAACCTTGGCGCCAGGATGCCTGGCGCCGACATGAGGGTCCATTTCCGCAATTCTTTCCTCCAGGGGTCCAAATGTCAAAATCTTTCGAGTAAAGGGCCATTTTGCAAAAACCCGTGGTTTTGTCTCAAAAAAAAACGTGTCCGGCCCTTGTCAAACATGCATCCCTCCACAGCAGCCGCACACGCGACCCTAAACTACATCACGGCTAATCATCACGCAACTGCTTTTGTTTTCCATCTAAGTTACCAACATTAACTGTCTTGCCGTGCTATCAGCCATTCCCTACTTTTCCTTCTTCAACTTTAAGAATTTGACCATATTTCTCGACAAGATTAATGTATGATGGGTCTACGATGTCCCTCCATTTCGACTGCCAACCATGTCGTCTCTAGTTTTGGCCACGCACATCATCCCCTCGAGCCTCCACCGTCGCCAGCGCTAGCTCTACCCACATCCCACGCCGCCTTTCCTAACCTCTTATCTTCCTCGTCTCCGTCGCTCGCACCCGCCACCAGCGGTCCTTCACCGTCCTAGCAAGCGATGCCTCGTTGTCCGATGACCCTCTACAGCTCTGCCCAGTGCCCGTCACCACTTTCTACTATCGCGGCCACCTCCTTTAAACCATTTGGCCTAAATCCTCCAACCCTAATCTAATCTTGAACCCTAACCTCTTTTGCTCCGGTGACGCATCTAGTCCCATGTTGACACGAGCACGTGAATAGAGGCTCCATTGACTTAGCGCTTCCTTCTATAGCTTAAACAAAGCTCTCTTGGCTTAAACGTTAAACTCTGAATGTGAGCTCCATGCCGTCATGGTGTCATCCTCACGGACATTGAAATCAAAGTGGCTAGCGAGCCATCGAAAGGGCGTACATAATACCTTTTAAATGTGGAACTAAGCGTAACTTAATTGGTTAAGTTCCTTGTGGTGGAACCTGCCCACTCGGGTGGTTCGAGTCTCCGACTCAGCACGAGTGTCACATTTTCCTAGATTTATTCCAGGATTTAACCAGTTTTTTTTCGTGGTAGGCGACGTGCCTGTCGATAGCGAGGTGGCTGTGGTGACTTCGTCAATCTCAAGATCAAAACAGTCGACCCAGTCTCTCGGAGGTGCTCATAGAGATAGGGTTTACGTGCGTGTATTCATAGGGTGAGTGTGCCATGTGCATGCATGTGTGAGCATCTATGTCTGTACTTATATCTCTCGAAAAAAGTAACTTTTAAATGTGTTATTCAGAAAGTTTAAAACGGTGCTAGCTATTGAGATGAAAACCCTACCGCACCACGTGTGCAAGCCCAACTCTAATCCATGGTTAAGCCTAAACCCAGGGTTAAGAGAGCCGCCTTGTGGAAATTGGAAACCGCCCGTCTCCTCTGCTACTACTCTCTTCTCCCACTTCTTCCACCCCAAGCCTGAGAGCAAATCAGACGAAACCCTCCTCGGCTTCCCCTCTCCGATCCCCCATGGCGCAAGACGAGACCCCGGATTCCGCCGCCTCCGCATCCGGCTCCTCCTCCTCCTCCGCCGCCGCCACCCCGGCCGCGCGCCTCAACGCTGCCGCGCCCGAGTTCACCCCCCGATCCGGCGCCCAGCACCACGGCAACAACCCCCACCGCCGCGGGTCTCACCACCACCAGTACCACCACCATCAGCATCACCACCAGCCGCACCAGCACTACCAGCCGCGGCACCAGCAGCAGCACCACCACCAGGGGGAGGATGAGGGGAGCGCCGCCTCGGCGGGGGAGGAAAAGGAGGGGCCTGCGGGCGCCGGCGCGGGGCAGCCCCGGCTAAACGATGCCGAGGCCCGCAAGGTCGTCAAGCAGGTAGCTTCCCTTGCGCCGCGCTCGTTTACTTCGCTATCTGCTCTTTGCTGTATCTCCCTATCGGTTGCGCGCGATGGCTGGTGCGAATCTGGAGTGTCGCTCGAACCTAGATCCCTGTGTCGGTGAACTAATCGTAAAGTGATCCGTTTAGGCTTTGATTGCTTGTTTGCTGCTTCATAACTTAGTTGGAACCTGCCATGTGTTGGAAAATTTTAATTTTGAGCTTCAGGTTCATAGCTTCAGGTTCATTCTCGACTGAGATGACTACATGATGTGGCGTCCAGTTTTGACAAATGGCTTAGAATAACTTATCAGTTAGAACTCATAGCTACTGCTGCAAGATAAGATGGTGGCGCAACTGTAGCGTGGAACAGTATTCATTAGTGAGTAGTGATCTTTGTAGACAGAGAAGTGGAACATAGTGTGGCGAATTCTACTTCTTAGATTAACTCATGAGATATTTTCTTGGCAGGTGCTACATGGTTCATACTACTTGCAAATCTACTGTATGGGGGAAGGGAACATGCTGCATTTGCGTTTGAGTGTGTTAGGGTTGGTGGGGCAATGCGGGAACTTATAGAACAGTCATAAGCGTGCATGCCAATGCTTGGTAAACACGTGGGCAAGTTGGATTCATCTGTTGTTACTAGGGTATCACAAATACGACAAATTAGAGATTTGTCGTCTTTCAGAAATTAATTTAGCCTGTAACTAGTGCACACATGATAGGTTGAAGCGTTACTTTACTGTTTTTCCATTTTAGGACATTACTCCAGTAAACGGAGAGAAGTCAAAACATACATGATTTCATTACTTTCCTGCTTTTCATCTTTATGAGTCAGTAACAGAAGGTTGGAGTTTTAGATACAGGTAAAAAGAATCATATACAAGAGAAAATATCTTCGCTCATTTACTAGTGTCTTTAAATTTTTCTTGATTTCCTTTTTATTTATCTCAAATTACTGGAAACAAGTTGGCTGTCTTCACTTTTTAGGCTTTATTATTTCCCTTTTTGTTGCTCATTCATTGGATGCTTCATTTCCATCTGTGTTACTGGTGTTCCTTGGATTAAATGTATTTAACAATGTTGTAGGTGGAGTTTTATTTCAGTGATATCAATTTGGCCACAACTGAACATCTGATGAAGTTCATCGCTAATGATCCAGATGGATTTGGTGAGTTCAACTGGGTAATTTTGTATGGTGGTATATACATTTTTGTTAGATGGTTTATTGTCAAGACCCTTTGTGATGCACTATAGAAGTAGTGTGTACATGATGGCGCTGAAAAAGAACCTATTTTTGATGCTATGCTTCTTGATCTCAGAACGTATTTTTGATGCTATGCTTCTGTTACATGTTCCCATCATCCCATCTTTGTTTTTTTTAGATGATTATTTTCATGTGTTACTGTAAGTTAAGAGTCTGGGGAACTACCATTTTCCAGTGACCATGTTGTGCTGAAAAGTGAAAACTATCAGCACATTTTTAGAAATGGGCAAATGCTATGCTGAGGTGTTTCTAATTTTCTCGCATTATGTAGTGCTAGAGAACTATCCAATGCCTTTTCTGCACTCTTTGTTCATCAAACAACACTTTAATTCTGCCATGTCAGCAAACAATTGATGTGAATTAAATAAATGCTCACCTTGACATCTCAGTTTTGTTGGGCTTGTGTTTTCTGCTGAGTGGTGGTATTGACAGTTCATTTTGTGTTTTGCAGTGCCAATATCTGTAGTTGCATCTTTTAGGAAGATCCGGGAGATAGTCTCTGACAGATCCTTGTTGGTTGCTGCATTACGCACATCATCAGAGCTGGTACATATTAATCTAACATCGTTCTTACCACGCAATTCATGTTCTTGTCAAATACCAACTCACTTTGTTCTTTGTGGTACCTTTTTTTTGCACACATTTTACACATTTCTATGCTTTGATGTTTAGTCTTCACTAAAAAACTGATTTGTATCAATAATAGGTTGTTTCGGAGGATGGGAAAAAGGTGAAACGCCTACGACCGTTCAGTGCTGAAGAAGTTCAGGTTAGTGTCAAATTAGTCTAATGAACTATTCACTATGTATAGACCGCTGAAATCTGTCCTTTGTGCATCCAGTCACGCATCGTTGTTGCTGAAAATTTGCCTGATCAAAAGTATCAGGCGCTAATGAAAATCTTCTCAGATGTTGGGAGGTATGCATGTCTTTTAGCACAAACAGTTGCCCAATGCAATTATGAGCTCACAAGTCATGATGTTATCTACATTGCAGTGTGAAATCTATACGTACCTGCTATCCACAGGATGGTGCTGCAGCTGCTGCTAGCAAAGCATCAAGGATTGAGATGCTTTTTGCTAATAAGGTCCGTGTCATGGTTTATCTACCTTAAATGTATGAATAGTAAAAAGTAAAAGTTTTATGTACGAATAGTAAAAAGTAAAAGTTGTCCAGTGAGCACATACTTTTGTGATATGAAACAATAAATATTCTGTTTTTATGATTTCGTTTTCCTATTCTTGTAGCTGCATGCTTTTGTGGAGTATGCTAGTGTTGAAGATGCCGAAAAAGCGGTATGTCAGCTTGATGTTTCTATCAGTTATGCTTTCCCACCTTTGGGTCACTAATAGAAGGAACACCTTGTATAGGTTGCATTCAGTGGCGAGGGGAAGTGGAGAGATGGTGGTATTAGAGTTCGCTCACTGCTTGCTTGTCTGGTACTTTGAATCCTACCACTGCTGCTTACTCACTGTTTATTCTATGTTTTCTTTTGCGAAGTTGGATGCAGTAATGCGATGACAGTGAAGAAAATCTAATGTAATTTCCTCTGTTTACTTGTTATCTTCTTCAAAGAAGCATGGATTGGGTCAAGGAAGGAAAGGTGGAGATGAGTACGCTGTGGATGAAGATGGCCCTGACACAACTGGCCATCCACATGACTATGGAGCAGATGATACTACCCAGATCTCTGAAGCACATCTTGATCATCAGGTACTGCCGTAGCACCCAATTTTATGTTGCTATATCAGCCTATCACTAGCTCAAACTTCTTAATGATGATATTCTAATCATGAATTCCACAGGCTGAAGATGGCTTTTATGACAAGGGTGGAATGAGGCAAGGAAGAGGGCGAGGACGTGGAGGCAGAGGCCGTGGTCGTGGCCAGTACTATGGCCACAACCGAGATGCCCACCATCCGATTGGCACTCCTCCATCAGAGCACCCAGGTGTCCCAAAGCCGCCTCCGGGCCCCCGCATGCCAGATGGCACAAGAGGGTTTACCATGGGCCGAGGGAAGCCGCTCAACCCTACCCCAGATGCTGCCCCTATCACAGCTGCTGCCCCTACAACAGATGCTGCCTAGTGGCTGAGTCCATGCCTGTGGCGGTCTGTTGCCCTGCTCGTCATCAGTCATGCAAACCGATGGCAGTGATCCTTTGCTCAGGTTCTACAACCAATTGCTCTGGCGTGTTGGTTCATTTTGATGTGAGATCTAAAATAGAGAGAGAAAAAAAAAGATATGGCTGGTACTGTGGTACATGCGTGTATATTAACACCGGGAGTCTAAACATGTGATCATCTGTACTGTGACATGTAGTTCTTAAAAGTAGAAAATATCATAGTTGACCAAAAAAAGAGAGGAGTTTATGTCATCAGAAGCATGTCTCTTCTGCTCCTAAAATGTTTTAAGCATGTTTGGTTCGCAACCATGTGCTAGTCGCCATTCTAGAAGCGATCTCGAATCGTTTGCCAGTAGCCCAACAATTTTTAATACAGAAGAAATGTGTGCAAAACTGTAGTAACTGAACGATTTGGAATAGAAACTGTAGCAACATCTGAAGGATTTGACATAGATTTGTCTGATTTTGGTTCTTTTTGCAAAGTTTGGCAATACAAGGGGTGCATCAATAGATTTCAGCTTTGGAAAAGTATATGCTCATATCCATGCTCTCCCATAAGCTCTTCCTGTGCCCCTCGTCGTTTCTGCCCTCCCTGCACGGCCACCGCTGCCGGCAGCGGGCTCGCCGCCGCTCCCAGTCACACTCTTCCATCTCGGCGGCAGCGCGTCCCGCCTGTCCTGCAACTGCAGCTCCGTCATGCCCCTTATTACCGCCGGCGGACACGGCTGCTTCCTCGCCTTGCCATTTTCCTTCCTGGCATCTGCACCAGACCCAGGATCTTTGCTCCCAGCATTATTCTCCGCCGATGGAGTACGACGCCGGAATATTGACCTGGTTGTTGTGATCAGATTTTTGGGTGCCTTGAAAGGGGTTTCTTGGTCTGTCACTCCCCTGACCGTGCTTGTGCTGCCGGTTTGGCTTGCATAGCACCTCTCCGAGTGCTTCTTCGGCGCGCCACCTATTCGGGTACCTGGAATAGCTGCAGCACCTGGCTTCCGATGCCCATTCACCGGAACCTTGTGGCTTGATCTTTGGTCTGCAGTGTAAGTTTGCTTCTTCTCTTTGGCGATGGCTGGAACGTCTTTGGCGAAGGTTCTCTTCGATGACGAGTCAGTAGTAGATGACACCGATCGTGCTGATGTTTTGGTTGCCTCTGGCTTGCCTGAGGGCTGGCATAGATAAAGAGATCGACAGATTGCAACGAAAAAATCTTCAGATACAGCTATGGAAATGAACAGTTTAGATAGTAATCTAGGAGCATTAGCATTCAGTGTACCCTTGAAGCTGAAGGTTTGACTTGTCGAGGAGGGATCGGTAGTTCCTTTTGGAATACCATTTGAGAGGAGTTGGCTTCAATCTCAATGGAAGGGAACAGTGGTGTGGCGGGAGCTGTCTTCAGCCTGAAACAAACTGTTTCTTCAGGAAAAAATGCCAGTCATACTGCAGAGTTATTCTAGAGAGTCTAGACTCGAAATTTAATCCTACCCTACCAGTCATAGTCATGCTTCTCGTCCACTGGAATGAGGAAATCTCGCTTTCCTGAGGGAACTCTGCACGCATGACCACCTAGTACAGTAATAGGTATACAAAGACCAAGTGAGTGAACCCACTTTAGAAGCAGTTGCACAAGATTTGTATTTAAAAAAAATGGGAAAATGTCCATATCTTAAGGCTCAACTCTTTCTCGAATCCATTTTCCAACCAACAACTACAAATTCATTCTTGTAAATAAAAGAATTCCAAATCCGTGAGGTTTGAAAAATTGGATCAGGGAAAGAGTTGGGAACTGAAACATGGACTCCCTCCCCCCACCCTCTAATTCACACTCAGTTGGAAAGATAATGGATGTGCTCATGAACATTCTTCACAATAAGCACAAGGGAAAATATCACCATAGGCAAAACATCTTACCTTGGATAGCATCAAACTCGACAGAGTACATTGGTTCCAGGAGGTTCACATCCCTATCCTTCTCACGCTTGTACAACTCCCTGAAGAAAACAATGCTCTCATCTTTGTCTTTCTGAACTGCGGATGGAACCTTAGTCTTGCCCATTCCAGCAATTCTTCTCATGCGGTCCATCTTCAAGAGACAAACCTATGCTTGCTGCAGCAAATGAGGGGATCAAAGGGTTGGAGACTGTGACAAAGGCTTCATGAATACTACTCAAAAGATTCCAAAAACGGCAATTCCAAGGCTTGCTGACATTAGATGCAGACAGGCTACAGAAATATAGTTGATTATCAGTGACAAGGGATGGATCGATGCAACCAAGTGGAAAATGATTGACTGATTCAATGGGTTAATTAGCATAGTGTTACTTTCTCCTTGTCCTATAGCAGCAGCATAATGTCTTTTCTGTTCGTCTCACCTGCTTGTCATTTCTAGTATTGTGGTGGCACTGTCTAGGCCCTTTGCTTTTTCCTTATCTGTTACCTCTTATAAAACAACAAAATTATATAAAGTATAATGCAATTAGAGTTGATTAGAACCTACTTGCTAAGAAATACACATAGAAGCCGGCGCGTAAAAGCTTACTTGCAATGCAGGTTTAGATTGCATGAGGAACCAAGGGTCAGGATCAGGGATGTATCTACAAACTCTTTCGTGGACCATTCTTCTGTCACATTCTATTAGATACATAGTGTTTAAGACAAGCTCCCAATACCCCCTTCTTCTGAACTCTCTTTCCAGTAACCACACACCCCACCGCTCTATTAGATACAGTGTTGAAGAATTCAGTTCCATGGCATCTGGGCCTGCTTCAACAGCCAACACACTTCAATCCATCCTGCAGACATCTAAAAGAAAAAAATAGAACCAGGAACTAAGTATTACCTTATTGCAGGCTGGGGAATTCCTTTATCTCTAGAAATTTGAGGGTTGGGGTCCCTCAAATTCTGCCATACCATCATCCACTGGCATATTCGACTAGTACTTTGCAGTGTCTGTACTGCTCTGCAAATCGTAAAACCCCAACAGCAAAACCTCTTTCAAGAAAACAGGAATTGTTAACATCATCCTTTCAAATCAGGCTTGGAGGGCCAAAAATCTAACCAGTTACAGTTAGGTATTCATATAGATGTTGATAAGAAAACAGCAATTGTTAACATCATCCTTTCAAATCAGGCTTGGAGAGCCAAAAATCTAACCAGTTACAGTTAGGTATTCATATAGACGTTGATACATGTACTTGTCATGCAGACATAGCTCTTACTCGGCAGCTTTCTGGAGTAATAATTGGGTCCTGATACAGAATGATCAGATATGATTTTAGCTTGGTGACAATGAGAGTTCTTCCTACTTCTGATACAAGGAGAGCTGGAGCCATCACAATGTTCAGCTTTTTCTTTAGGCCAAGCATCATGTTCTCACACTGGTCTCTTGAGAGCATTTTCCTCTCTTTAATCTGAACTTGTTCCTTTTGACACATGTAACTTGCTATGTGCACGATCATCCTACACTGCTGCACCTGCACAAGGACAAGCAAACGATTAGTTTCGGCATTATTTTATTATCACGGTACTCCTACAAATCTACTGCTGATGAGTGCTCCAGAATCGCAATTGCGCATTTGAGATGAACACCGCAGTTGGGTAAAAGTACTAGCTAGGGGTCGGGCTAGATGTTCACCTCTGCATTTTGTATGTCTATTGCGACACAAGAAGAGGCTTCTAATTTGCTTGCGTCATCCTCGCCAAGAAAAGTGTAGAGGCTTGTCATAATATTGGTAATGCGGAGCGCTGCGCCCAGCCCAAAAGCCAACTGAACTCCAACGGACTGTGCAAACAGAAAGGAGTCATTGAGTCAATGTGCATTTCATATAAAATCCAGTAGCAAGGCAAGCATGCGTATGAAGAGTCAAAAAGTAAGATACAAGGAGAATGCTATAAGCAGAATGAGTTAATCGGAGAGATGAAGCGCAAGGCCGCAGGCATACACACCTTAATTGCCACGATGAGAACCACCACCGCAGGAAGGGAGGAACCACGTCATTGGCTTACTTATTTTGGGTGCTGCTGAAATGTATTTATCCGGAATAGAAGCGACCAAGTCAAAATACTCCCCACCTTCTCCGCAACGCCTTTGCAGATCAGGGCAGCCCCGTATATCCAGGCGCTTGAGGGCTGGGAGCCGCTGGAGGAGACCCTGCGGAAATTTCTCAATCGCTGGACACGCCCAGATCGTCAACTGCTCAAGGGAAATGAGTCCATCCATCCCATCAGGCAGCGCTTTCAGCGCAGGGCAATGCCCCACACGCAGTTTCCTCAGCTTGTCCAGATCTCCGAGGTTTGAAGGCAGCGTCACTAAATTTGTGCTGCCACTAATCGCAATTTCCACGAGGGATGCCGGCAACTTGGGGATATGGAGCAATCTGCCACTACCGTATATACCTAAACTTTCCAGCTGGGGCAGCGGAAGGATTTCCTCTTCCTCAGATGATGAGCCCTTCCCCTCCAGCTCGGAGCAATTCACAATACTCAGAGTTCGAAGGCGAGGAAAACATCGGAGCTCCTCCACAGGCCAGCGGACAATATTGGAGCATGCAGTGATATTTAATTCCTCCACGAGGGCGAAGCATTCCAGAAGCCCAAGTTTCAATTTGGATTTGTTAAATATTGATATGAAGCTGTCGTCGCCCTCAAGCCGCAAATATCGCAGGGTGTCCAGAGGTCTTTGACTTTGGCCTTGCTGGCCATCTGGATGCATACCACATCTACCAGCAATCCTGCTATCTTTAAGCGAACAACAGACGACAAACAGCCCAACGGCATGCACATCGACAAACTGACATCTTTACTGAAACAACGTAGTTCTAGATCCTTGAGGACGGGTACCTCTAGAAGACGTGTAAGCTTGTCACAATTACTAATTGTTACCTTTTCAAGCTGGGGGAAAATCACCGAGCTATTAATTTCCAACTCAGGCAGCTGTATTAACTCCATCCTCTTTAGCTTCGGGAATATTTGCAGAGAGGTATGGCATGCTTCGGCTTCCATGTCAATGTCCTCACATAACGTGGTTAGGCTTTCCATGTAACATAAAGACAAATGCTCAAGAGAGGATGACAACCATACCATTGGCAGATCCTTACACCTTGGGCAGAAGGTCATAATAAGTTCTCTCAAGCACTGGAACATTTGAGCGTTTCTCATCCATTGCGAGATTTTGAGGCCACCATACCCATTTACCTCCAAAGTTTTGAGCTCAGCATGTGGTGAGAGAGATTCTAGCACCTGTTCCTGATTGTTGGCCTCATCAATTGTAGGATTGTTGCCAGCTTCCCAGTAAGTTCGATCCCAATATAACAGCAGTTCATTTAGATTCTGTTTCTCATGGAGATTGGCCTTTGACCCACACTTCACTTTCTTCAAATTATATAGTTCCAACCTGTTGCCAAGTTGTTGCAGGCCTTCAAGCTCCTCGATTCCACATCCATCTTTTGTGTCCACTACAAATGTTGTCAGTGTGCGAAGGTTGTGCAGTAGACTAAGTTTTGGGGGCATCCGTTCCAAACTATCACACCCCAAAAGATAAATATGGCTGAGCTTCCTCATGGTACTCATGCCCTCAGGTAAGTATTGTAGATGGGAGCATCCATTAAGCCTCAAAGACTGTAAGTTATACAGCACACATATTGAGTTTGGCAAGCTAACAATGGCTGAATTAGAAAGATCAAGATACCTTAAATGTGCTGTATATGTGAGCTGCCTAAAGACAATCGAAGTATCTCTTGAACGAAAACACAGCGCTCTTGATGACACAGGTTTTAACTTCGTCAGATACTTGTCTGAGGATGATAGCATCAACAAAGTGCGAAGATATATGGTGCCTCTGAATAACTGACTGATTTTTTCCAGTTCATGATCTTCAGAAATTTGCAAGTGATAGACATCATTTATAGATATTTTCTGTTGGATTAACTCTTCTGCTGTTGAACATTCTTTTGCAACATCCTTTGCAAGATCATGCATCAAATCGTGCATTTTACAGCAATTTTGCTCCTGTCTTGAGGAATTAACATAACCAGCATGGGCACTCCTAACTGATACCACATCTTGAAGAAAGGACCTCCAAACCAACTCGTTGAAGACAAATTCACCTTTTTGTGCCAAGTCCATTGTCCCCTCTTCATGAATATAACCGTTTGCTATCCATAGTTGGATCAACATGTCCTTCTCCATCTCGTAGTCCTTGGGGAAAACTGCACAGAAGGCAAAGCATTGTTTCATCTCCGATGACAAGTGTTTGTAGCTCAGTTTTAATATGGGCAACACTTCATCTTTGCCTCTACTGGTATCACCAATATTGCAATCTGCAATGGCCTCCCATTCCTGGACTTTTTGTTTCGAACTCATCAAGCCGCCCATTGTCTTCAGTGCAAGAGGCAATCCCTTGCACTTGTTGCTGATACGTCTGCCAATTCTGACAAACTCTGCTTGCTCTTGAACTCCTTTACTAAACGCTTTCTTTGAGAACAATCCCCATGAATCATCTTCACTCAAACACCTTAACTCATGAGATGGAAGGGTGCCCATTATCGATGCCACTTGTTGGCTTCGACTTGTGACAACTATCATGCTCCCTGATCCACCAATAGAAGAACAGAGTAGCGGCTTGAGGTTGTCCTCCCACTTGTTAGGGTTCTCGTTCCACACATCATCGAGAATGAGTAGGAACCTTTTGCGGCCAATTTCTTCCTGCAGCTTTTGTCGCAGCAACTCGATGGTGTCAGGCAGGTCACATCTTTTATTAGTAGCCAGCTCAATTACAGACCTTACTACAGAAATAGCTTCAAAGTTTTCTGACACACAGTGCCACATTTTCAACTCAAAGTGCTTCTGAATTCTGGGGTTGTTGTACACCACCTTGGCTAACGTGGTCTTGCCCACACCCCCCATTCCAATTATGGGCAACACTTGCACATCTTGCCGATCTTGCTGTTCCAGCAACAGCTTCAACACAAGCTCCTTGTCGTCGTCTCTGCCAAGTATATCCAATTTGTCATCCAGTGCCGAGTGCGTCTTCGGAGGAAGAACTTGCAACGTCGCCTCAGCACGCACCACCAGGTCAAACTTCTTCATCTCAGTCACCAGCACATCAATCTTTTCGAGCACGTTCTTGAGATCTTTGCTCGCCTTATTACGGAACACAAGTCGATTCTTTGAGGTGAAGTTGCTCAGTACCTTGCTTGCCGTGGATCGGCCGTTCAGGGCCTCACGGCGCAGCGCCTCGTACTGGAAGTCGTCGAGGACGTCGTCGGCCTGGTAGGCAGCGGCTTTGAGCTCCTTCATCCACATCTTCACGGCGTCGTTGGTCTCGCTCTTGGCCTCGGCGTCGACCAGCAAGGACTGCACGTAGACCAGGTGGCGCTCCAGCTTGTGGCGGTCGTCGTCGACCCGCCACATGCGAGTGACGCTCTTCACGAGCTCGTCGGCCGCCTTGCCGGCCACGCCGCGCACCACCGTGAGAAGCATCGCTTCTGCCATCTCACAGATCTTCTTGGGGGATCGCTCTCAAGCTTTAGCACGAACCGAAGAAGGTGGGAGGCAATAGGCTGTAGAGCTGGGGGTATGAATGTGGCAAACACCCAGATCGAAAAGGTAAGGTTCTGGTTAGGCCCTCCACAATGGGATGCCAAAGTGATGCCTCAGTAGGAGAGAAGTTTCTGGCATCACTGTGTACACTGCAGCGCCTGATTCGGAGTGATGCTTACGCCAACAAATTTGAGAGCGGGGCACGTTCAAGCATCGGCGCCAACAATTAAACAATTAGAAAATGTCTGGAGAAGCAAGATGACGCAGTGTGATAGGCTGGAAGAGTCCATGAGCCATACGGAATTGCTTTATTTTCGTTTTTTATTCTGACAAAGGAGGGCCTACGCCTGGGGGCTCAGGCTTTACACCTCATTGACCGATGCTTATTCCTATGCTGTGGGGCATCACTCCACGTCGTGGAGGGCATTACACGTCCACCTCTGTCTCTGTGGGCTCCATCTAATAATTGACAACCAAGGCGTGAAAAGATTCCTCCTGTGCACCTGTCATGTCTCTACACCTAAAAAGAACCAAATGTCGCAGTTTCGCGTCCGTCGTAGGTCCTCCCGACGTCCGGTTTTCGTCCGCCCGCCCCGAGCGCCCCTTATCTCTACGTTTCGCGCCGACAGGTGGGCCCTACGGTCCCCGCGTTTTCTCCTTCCCATCCCTCGCCCTCTCCTCTGATCCCGCCGGCCGCCGCCCCCTGACCGCAACGCCGCCCCGTCGCACCTCCACATGCGACGCCACTGCCGTCCCGTTCACCCTACGCGGCGCCAGCCTCCCGCATCTCGCCCTGCGCCCGCCCATGGACCGCCTCGCCGACGGTGGCCACCTCGCCGCGGCGTCCAGAGCGCCGCCACCGCGTCATGCGCGCCGTCAAGGGCGCGGACGCCACCATCCGCAGCCAGGTAACCCGCTCTTCCCTCTCTTCCTCTCTCATCCCAACATTCAGTTGATTCTCGGTAGCCTCTTGGAGGTAGACCCACACGATTCATGACGAGGCGGACTCGATCCGGCATCCTCCGGCGTGGATCTGGTGAGCAGCGGGGTTGCGGCGGTGGCTAGCAGCCAGGGCGGCGCGGCTGCTGCCGGATCCCATCTGGGTCTGGTAGTCGATGGTCTGTCCCTCTGTCCCTCTGCGTCTCACGTGTGTGCTCGCGGCCGGTTGGGCTGACTTGATTCCGCTCCGCACGCAGACCATGTGTTCGACGGGGAGGCGACCAACGCGCAGGTGTACGGCGCGCTCGTCCGGTACGTCATCCGCGCGGCCGTCGACGGGTTCAACGGCACCATCTTCGCCTACGGCCAGACGAGCAGCGGCAAGACCTACACCATGAGTGGCTCCGACGCCGACCCCGGCATCATCCCGCTCGCCGTGCGTGACCTCTTCCACACAGCGTGTCAGGTGATTGATTAACTGCTCTCTACAGCGCGACGCCGTTGGCGCTTTTGGTTAGATACAGTTGCTCCAATTAATCTTGCTGCGACTGATTGACTGGGATTCGATTTTGGAGCAGGCTGTGGACCATGAGTTCCTTTTCAGGGTCTCCTACATGGAGCTCTATAATGAAGACATAAACGATCTCCTGATGCTGGGGAGCCAGAAGCTGCCGATCCATGATAACTTGGAGGTAAATGCAAGTGATGCTGATTCTCCCTCATTCACTACTGCATTTGTATCAATTTTCCTTTTTTCTTTCTGGTTATAGCGTGAAGCTTGTGCTTGTGGTCTGCGGGAGGACGTTGTGGAAAGCTCTAAACAGGCACTCGAGCTCCTCAAGCTTGGAGAAGGCACTGTTTCTGCACATGCTATGTTTTCATTAATAATTATTGTTTATCCACAGTATGATAAGATTATTTTCTCTTCTTTCCAGCAAATAGGCATTTTGGGGAGACCAACATGAATGCGCGAAGCAGTCGGTCCCATACTATTTTCAGAATGGTACGAAGTTCTGGATCCCATTGCAGCTTTTCCATGGCCATTTCGGACAGTTGGATTAAATCGTTCATATAATTGTTAATTTTGCTGTTGTTCTGATTTCAGATAATTGAAAGTAGGGCTAAGAACCAGATCGACTCTGGGGATGCTATCCGAGTGTCTATCCTGGTTTGTGATACTGACTCTAATGTTTTTGTTGTAAAACAAGATGATGTGGTAAGAAAAATAACTATGATGCTATACAATTAGAATTTGGTGGATTTAGCTGGGTCTGAAAGAAACTCCAAGACAGGAGCAGAAGGAGTGCGTTTAGAGGAGGTGAAACATATAAACGAGAGCTTGATGCATCTGGGAATTGTCATCAACAAGCTGAGTAAGAATGGAAAACAAATGTATGTATACCAGAGTATCCAATTAATTTCTCTCACATCCCTAATTCATAAGTTTATTTAAGCAACTAGGTTGTGCTAAGTCTGATGGCAATACAATTATAAGCAACTTTATTGATATCTTGTATCCTATTACTTCTTTATAATGTCTATCTTCCGTTAACAAGCCAACACCTCAACCATTTGTGTCATTGGTTCATGCATGAAACTCCATAAATACGTTATCCAAAGATACGTCAGCAAGAAATTATTCTAGCTTTATTCCAATCTTTCGAAAGCTTGCTTGAGTGATGGCAGTGTCTTGAGTTATTCACCATTGGGGAATTTTGAATCATCGTAGTGTTTCTCATGATTGAAAATGGTTTACTGCCTAATAAAAGAGAAAAAATGACATGCAAATGAATAAGATCCACAATGGTGCAATTTTGAGCACTTATGTAGCTAATTATATCCATGCAGAGGACACATTACTTATTGCAACAGCAAGTTGACACGCATTCTGGAATCTGCACTAGGAGGCAATGCAAAGACATCAATAGTCTGCACAGCTGCTCCTGAAGAGGTCAGTATACATACTTTCTACATTTTCACCATGTTGTAGTACCAGACTTTCCTATACTTATTTGTATTTTTTAATTCTGTGTTATGCTGAAAATAAACTCATAGACCCACATTGATCTATACTATAAGGAACTCTTCAATTTGCAAGTAGGGCAAAATGTGTCAGGAATTGTGCACAAGTTAATGAGGTATGTTTTAATGATTATATATTTGTGTAATACATCAATTTATTTCCATTTTAGTTTTGATAGAGGAAGAGTGGTATTTGTTCTTTGTTATAGATTATCTTTAATCCATTGGTTTGTTTGTTACACTTCTGTTAAATGTGAGAGTTTCAGTACAGATTGTTTATATGTATTTACCAAAAATGGTTTACTGCCTGAGTGATGGCAGTGTCTTGAGTTATTCACCATTGGGGAATTTTGAATCATTGTAGTGTTTCTCATGATTGAAAATGGTTTACTGCCTAATAAAAGAGAAAAAATGAAGGAACACGTGAATAAGATCCACAATGGTGCAATTTTGAGCACTTAATAACTCAATAAATTTCACTGAAATTTGTCACTCGTAGCAATGCACGGTCATGAACCTATATGTCACTAAATCATTCATCATATATTCTTAGTGTACTTGTGGAATTTAATGGCGATGGACAATATGACTTTATACATATAATGCTTATTGCGGTGCAAATCTATGCTTTTTTAATGTGAACTTATGGTGTTCTAATTTTTTGTTTCCTTCTACGGGCACGAACCTAAATTTATGGTGTTCTAATTTTTTATTTTCTTTCTGTAGCAATTTTTTTAAAATTATTGATGATTTATTTAGAGTGTTGGTTGAACTTTTTTAAATTACTGATGATTTGTTTGAGTCATATTATCCAACCCATTGAAATTATTATGTATTCGTTTGAATTATAAAATATACGTGTCTGTCACTCATATTTGGTAATCTAAATAAGCATAATTTTTTAGGTGCGTCAATTTTATCGCTTCTACAATTTTGTTTCCTTTCCGTAGCAACGCACGGGCACGAACCTAGTTAACCTCAATTGTCAATTCAAGCTGCCCATCTGAAACTAATGGCAGCGAGATTAGGGGGTGTTTAGTTCCAACCATTTTGCAAAATAGGTACGTATCGATCCGCGTGCACAGAGAGAAAAAGTACATTGAAAAACATGTATTTTGCAAAATAGAAGAAGAAGGGGGTGGACTAAACACCCCCTTAGATGATTCAAGCTGGACAGCTGAAAGTAAAGGCACCGTGTTTAGATGGCTCCTGAAAAATTTTTCAGGGTATTAAATGCATTTTTGACTACTAATTAGAGGTATTAAATAATGTCAGTTTACAAAACTACCTCCACAACCTCTAGTAAATTTCCGAGAAGAATCTAATGAGGCCTTTGACCGCATGATTAGAGGATGATTAGAAGGTGGTTACTGTAGCATCACTGTAGCAAATCATGGATTAATTAGGCTCATTAGATTCGTCTCGGAAAGTTACGCTCATCCGTGGCTGGGTTTTGCAAATAGACTTCATTTAGTACTCCATGCAAAAAAGATTCCCTTTTGCAAAATTTTGCAAGGCCAATCTAAACACGCCGAGGACACTGGACACACAGAGTTGACCGACCTGTGTGCTTCAACAGTGCTTGAGTGACAGTACAGAGCTCGATGGACCAATGTTTTTTTTTCCCAAATTCCTGTGATTCGCTCTACGGGGGAAGGTGGAGTGGAGGAGCGCTCTCACTCTCTGTAAGGCATACGGCTGTTCGCATGGTTTATCAGCCACCGCCACCAGTCCGCTTCACTCTCACAACAAATCAGCATCAACCACCAGCCAACCAGCAGTACTTCAGTCTCACAACAAATCAGCACCAGCCACTAGCCATCAGCCAACCGACTGTTTCTACGAGCACACCGCGTGCATCGCTACAGGAGAGGAGAGTGGTGGGCTCATGAGAGCAGCAGGCGTAGTCGCTGTCCAGACCAGCCGATGACAGCACATGAATGACGGACGCCTGCCCCTGCCCTGTGTAATATCCCAAAGAATATTAATATAAGTTATATATTTATGATGGTTGGTTTTACCAAAAATTTAAAACTTTTGCTTGATGTTGTGGTTAACATGGAAACTTATCAAACCTAGGGTCAACCCTCCAAATCTCTCCTTATTCTCAAATTAGCAACTAAAACAAATTTATACAAATATAAAATAATCATGCATATGCATTGTGATTTGGTTCTTCTTAGTTTATTTGGTTCTCAAAGGTGCTGTTTGAATTTTGAATTCATATTCAAAATTCAAACTAAACTAAACTAAATCCCTAAACCTAAAAAGAAAAACACCAACCCCCCGTCAGCCAGGCCGGCCACAGGCCAAACCGGCCCAGCTATCCATCTCTCCCTCTCTCCCGCACGGGCACGGCCCAGCAACGGCCCAAGGCCGAGCCAAGCCCGCCTCGCGCCCGCTCTTTCCCCTCTCTCTCTGATGCGTGAGACCGACGTCCACAGCGACGTCGTCATCCACCTCCCGCTCACCTTTTCCTCCTCCCGCTCCTCTGCTTTTTCGCCGCCGCGGCCTTGACCGGCCGAGACCGGAGGGCGTTACGCGCCAAAGGAGGCCGCGCCCCCTGCTCTGACGCCGCAGCCGCTCGCCCTTATCCCCTCCGTGCAAGATTCCTCGCCCGAGGAGCGTGGGAGGCGCCCCGAGCAGAAGCTGCCTTCACGGATGCGCGCCACGCGCCCCGGCCCGCACGCCGAGAATCGACGGCCGTCTGATGCCAGGCGTCTTCCAAAGCTTCCCGCACGGCTCACCCAAACCCAAGGCTCTCCCTTGATGACGAGGGTCTAGACCAGAGTTAACCGACCAACCCCCAAATCAACGACCCGTCATCAAACGACCATTCGAAAACAAGAGCTAACACCCCAAATCAAACGGACCCGCCTCGTCCGGATGGTTCTGGGCCTGCCAGTGAAGGCCCCATCTCGTCCGAGTGGTCTCCACCTCGCCCGATGAGCCTCCGCCTCGCCCGACCAGTCTCCGTCTCGCCCGATTGGTTCTCTCCTTCGTAGCCAAGCAACCTCCGAGAAGACCCGCTCGTGCGACGTGTCTCCGCCTCGCCCGACCAGTCTCCGCCTCGCCCGACTGGTTCGCTCGGCGTCGTCCCCCGCTTTTGCCCATTCCGGGCCGTACCCACCTGATGCCTGCCATGTCAGAATAGGATGGGCGCCTATCCATCGCCACGGCAGCCACAGAGACGCCCGTCTCCTCTAAACAGGAACGCTACAGTCCCGGGAAAAGGACGCTCGCCTGCTCAAGCAATGACACCTGGAGTCCAAGGAGGCACAATGCGAGTCAACCGCGACCCGAGAACCACTCGGAGACACATCCGGGAGGCCGCCTACAACCACTCGGACGCCGCCGGCTCCGGGTCAAATGGAACGCCCATTCCGTCAACACCAATTACAACAGTGAGCGCCTGTACGTCGCGTACGGCCCAGGACGCAAGACAACGGCGAAGACCCCGGCGCTGTAACTCACTTTGTAATTCCTTCTTTTTACCCCTCCCTTTCCTTATTCCCCTTGCGGCTATAAAAGGGGACCGAGGGAAGATCGATGGGGACATCGAGAGAACACTCGTGCACACACACACACACACACACACACACACACACACACACACACACACACACACACACACACACACACACACACACACACACACACACGTAACACATTACCATGCATTACACAGGGACTTGGGACCGTTCTCCCTCTCCCGACTGGTTTGTAACCCCTACTACAGACTTGGACTCGAGAACACCGGTTCACACTGGACGTAGGGTATTACTCTCCGGAGGCCCGAACCAGTATAACTTCCTGTGTCTCTTGAGCCACCATCCGGTGCCCTGACACGCGATCGTAGAAATATTACTTGCCGGCGGTTGAGGCGCGCCAGGTAGGGGCCTTCACGTGTCGCTTCACTTCACCAGGGTCTGGATGGCCCACCGAGGCACCCCGTTGGCGCCAGGCGCTCACCTGTGTTTCGGCTCCCTCGACTTCGTCTTCAGCAAGTCAGAGGAGCCCCTCATCGGGGCCACCTTCGTGCGCCCCGAGCCCACCTTCGACGACGGCCCCGCCGCGATCCACGACAAGAGGTCCGAGCCTCCACGTGTCGCAACGGGCACCACTGCCTACGTCCTCGACATACTAGGTGAGGATCTAGCGGCCGCTCTGGGACGGAGCCCGACCTAGGAGCATTTCCGCAACATCTCCTACATGATCACCAAACTCGCCCTCCAAGCTGGAGGGGAAGAGCAGCTCCTCTGGGACGAGTTCCTCGACTACTACGGCGCCATGTACCCAGAGGGACAGCCGAGCCTGCCGCACGGTCCAGCGGCCGCCTCCCCACCGACAAAGCTCAACTCCCGCACCGCGCCTGCCAATAAGGGCACGACAGGGGAGCGGGACTCGGACCCGCAGTCGAGCCGGGCTCCGTCGACGTTCTACGACCCCTCCCGGGAGTGTTTCATATGCCACGCCCCGAAAGTCGAGGTACGGACCGATAGCAGCTCGACGGAGGATGACCCCCGGCAAGCACCGCCCCGGTACGACCACGCAGGCGATGCTCGGTGGGCCAGGCTGCGGGAACTCGATGAGGCACAGCGTCAATTCGAGGATGAGCGCAGGCAACTCCACCACGAGCTCAGGAGAAACGCGGATGGAGGAGCCGCCCGCACATGTGCACGGGACGTGCGCCAACACATAATCAACGACGACAACAACGACGCCAACGACGCGCCGATCTTCAAACGAGCGTCCCAGAACCTCGTGGCGGCCGCTGTCCTGCTTCGCGAACATCCTGAACCAGCGACCCCCGAGGATCGAAGGTTCCATCAACAGCTCCGCACGCTCCTGGAAACTCCGCACAGCTCGAGCTCCAACGACGGTGCCCAAGTATGACGGGGACACAAATCCCAGCGTCTGGCTGGAGGACTACCGACTAGCGTGCCACACGGGCGGAGCACAAGGCGACTACTTCATCATCAAGAACCTTCCCCTTCACCTCGCCGACTCGGCGCGAACGTGGTTAGAACACCTCCCCAACGGCAAGATCGACAGTTGGGCACAGCTGCGCGACGCGTTCATTGGCAACTTCTAGGGTACCTACACACGACCTGGAAACCCATGGGATCTGCGCAACTGCCTCCAAAGGAAGGACGAAAGCCTGCACGACTACATCAAGCGTTTCTCCAAGCGGTGCACCGAGCTGCCCAACACCGCCGACACCGACGTCGTCTCGGCGTTCCGATTCGGAACCACCTGCGCGACCCTCATTCACGAGCTGGGGCGCAAGAAGCCGCGAACCATCCGAGAACTCCTCGACATCGCCACTGACCATGCCGATGGGGAAGACACAGCCGCCGCAACCCTTGACCGATCCCAAAGCAAGGGCAAGCAGTTGGAGGGAGCCGGCGAAGGCGCCTCCGGTCAGGTCGACAAGAAGAAGAAAAAGGACAAGCGGCGGCGCGACGGCAACATGGTGGCGGCAGCCGAACGAAAAGCTGCTAAGCCCAGAGGGAGCGCGCCAAAGGACCACTTCGAAAAGCTCCTCGAGGCCCCGTGCACCAATCATGAGGGCCCCGTCAAGCTTGCCTTGAAAGATTGTAAGCTCATGAAGAGTTTTCTCGCTAGGACTCTGAAGAAGAAAACCCCCGAGGCAGCCAAAGATGGAGCCAGGGGCCCGAACGACGACGACAACGAATACCCTAGGGAAGACGGCGCTGTCATGATGATCTTTGGAGGGTCCGCGGCCTGCCCGTCGAGGCGCACGGAAAAGCTGGTTCGGCGGGAGGTTTGTAACACGGAGCCCGCGGTGCCCCTCCTACCTCAAGTGGTCGGAGGCCCGGATCACTTTCGACCGCTCCGATCACCCCGACCACGTCCCGCAGCCAGGGAGATACCCGCTCGTTGTCGCTCCCCTTTTCGGCATGAAGCGCATCCACAAGGTGCTGATGGACGGAGGAAGCGGCCTCAACATCCTCTACGCCGAAACTCTTGACGAAATGGGGATCCCGCGATCCCGACTGCGACCGTCCACGGCGCCCTTCCACGGAGTCGTTCCCGGTGCGGACGCGGTACCCCTCGGGCAGATCGACCTGCCCGTCACCTTCGGGACTCCGCGTAACTTCCGGAGGGAGACCCTCACTTTCGAAGTGGTAGGATTCCCACGCACGTATCATGCCATCCTCGGGAGGCCAGCGTACGTGAAGTTCATGGCTGTCCCAAACTATACGTATCTCAAGCTGAAGATCCCCAGGCCCAAGGGCATCATTACGGTGGGAACTTCCTTTGAGCACGCATACGCATGCGACACCGAGTGCTTCCAGTTCGCGGAGGCACTCATCCGGTCTGAGAAACTCGCCGCAGAGCCTTCTCCCAGGGGCCTCGATATCCCCGAGTCGTCTAAGCGAGCCGCTTGCTCCTTTGAGCCGGCCAAAGACGCCAAGGAGGTCACCGTCGCCGACGACGGCCGCACCCTCCATATCGAGACGGCGCTCGATCCAAAATAGGAAGGCGCGCTCATCGACTTCCTCCGAGCAAACCTCGATGTGTTTGCATGGAAGCCCTCGGACATGCCGGGGATTCCAAGGGAGGTCGCTGAGCACAAACTTAACGTCAAGCCTGGCTCACGACTGGTCAAACCGAGGCTCCGACGCTTCGACAAGGACAAGTGTAAGGCCATCGGCGAGGAGATCAAGAAGCTCCTTGGCGCAGGCTTTATTAGGGAAGTGTACCACCCCGAGTGGTTAGCAAACCCCGTCCTTGTAAAAAAGAAGAATGGGAAATGGAGGATGTGTGTTGACTATACCGGCCTTAACAAGGCATGTCCAAAAGATTCCTTCCCTCTTCCTCGCATAGATCAGGTGGTCGACTCCACCGCTGGGTGCGAAACCCTTTGCTTTCTCGATGCTTACTCCGGCTATCATCAGATCGCAGTGAGTTTGGCCGACCAAGTCGCGACGCGGCACTTTCTGCTACTCATCTATGCCATTCGGGCTAAAAAATACGGGCGCCACGTTCCAGAGATGCATGCGTCGCGTCTTCGGCGATCTCATCGGCCAACTGGTTGAAGCATACGTTGACGACATTCTGGTGAAATCCAAGTGCGTCGGTGACTTAGTCCCAGACCTTGCGGCGGTCTTTGAGAAGCTCAGGCAAAACAAGGTGAAGCTGAACCCCGAAAAGTGCATTTTCAGGGTTCGAGAGGCATGCTCCTCGGCGGCTTTGTCGTGTCAGAACGCGGCATCGAGGCCAATCCTGAGAAGATCTCCGCTATCACTGACATGGGGCCCATCCAGAACGTAAAGGGGGTCCAGCGCGTCACAGGGTGCTTGGCCGCGCTCAGCCGTTTCATCGCCCGACTCGGTGAGCGGAGCCTGCCCTTATATCGCCTGTTAAAGAAGTCGGACCACTTCACCTGGAACACCGAGGCTCAAGAGGCCCTCGATTCACTCAAGACGTTGCTGAAAATCCCGCCGATCCTGACAGCCCCGGCTGAGGGAGAATCCATGCTACTTTACATTGCGGCGACCACCCAGGTGGTAAGCGCCGCCCTCGTCATCGAGCGCGAAGAGCCCGGGAAAGTCCAGAAGGTACAGCGCCCAGTATACTTCATCAGCGAAGTCCTGTCCGACACCAAGGTGCGATACCTCCATATCTAGAAGCTAGTCTACGTGGTCCTCATCGCCAAACGGAAGCTCAGGCATTACTTTGATGCTCATCCCATCACGGTGGTGTCAAAGTACCCGCTCGGCGAGGTGATCTAGAGCCCTGAAGCCGAAGGAAGGATAGCCAAGTGGGCCCTTGAGCTGATGGGGAAGAACATCACCTACGCCCCGCGGAACGCCATCAAGTCACAAGCGTTGGCCGACTTCGTTGTTGAGTGGACGGAGGTCCAAACCCCCCCGGCGTCCATCGAGCACGAGACCTGGGTCATGTATTTCGACGGATCACTTATGAAGGAGGGAGCCGGCGTTGGCCTTGTCTTCGTCTCGCCCCTGGGCGTGCGCATGAAGTACATGGTCCAACTACACTTCCCGGTTTCCAACAACGCCGTCGAGTACGAAGCCCTTATCAACGGACTCCGCATTGCCCTCGAGCTGGGAATGCGGCGTCTTGAGATCCGTGGTGATTCAGAGCTAGTCGTCGATCAGGTAATGAAAGAATCAAGCTGCGTCAACCCAAGATGGCTGCATACTGCCAGGCGGTTCGCAAACTGGAAGACAAGTTTCACGGCCTCGAGCTCAAGCACATCCTGCGACGATACAACGAGGCGGCCGACACCCTCGCAAAGGCGGCCTCCAACCGAAAGCACGTTCCCAATGGCGTCTTCGCCAAGGACCAGTACACTCCATCCGTCCGACTCGACGACGAGCCACCAGAGCTTCCGACACAAGAAGCAACGGAAGTGATGGAGATTGACGGAGTATCGGAGCCCAACCTGGAAGACCCGGATTGGAGATTCCCGCTCCTCGAGTGGATCGTGCAAGGCAAGCTTCCTCCCGACAGGACTGAAGCTCGGCAGGTCGCACGCTGGGCCAAGTCATTCACTCTCATCCAGGGAGAGCTCTACAGGTGAAGCGCCTCCGGCATCCTGATGCGTTGCATCCCGATCGACCAAGGGAGGGAGTTGCTGAAGGACATCCACGGCGGAGCATGCGGACACCACGCCGCGCCGAGAACTCTCGTCGGCAAAGCTTTCCGACAAGGCTTTTATTGGCCGACCGCTGTCACGGACGCCAGGGACATCGTGCGCAGCTGTGAAGGTTGCCAATTCTACGCACGACAAACTCACCTCCCGGCGCAAGCACTGCAGACCATCCCCATCACCTGGCCCTTTGCCGTATGGGGATTGGATCTAGTCGGGCCATTGAAGAAAGTGCCCGGGGGCTTCACGCATCTCCTTGTCGCCGTCGACAAGTTCACCAAGTGGATCGAGGCAAGGCCTATCAAGAGGGTCCGCTCGGAGGAAGCTGTTCAGTTCTTCACCGACATCGTCCACCGCTTTGGAGTCCCAAATACGATCATCACCGACAACGGCACCCAGTTCACGGGCAAGAAGTTCCTCAACTTCTGCGATGCCTACAACATCCGAGTAGATTGGGCCGCCGTCAGCCATCCTAAAACCAATGGACAGGTGGAAAGGGCGAATGGCATGATCTTGCAGGGGCTGAAGCCACGAATCTTCAAGCGCCTCGAAAAGTTTCGAGCAAGATGGGTCGCAGAGCTCCCGTCCGTCATCTGGAGCTTGCGGACCACTCCAAGCCGGGCCACCGGCTGCACGCCTTTCTTCATGGTTCACGGGTCCGAGGCGGTCCTCCCGACGGACCTCGACTACGGCAGCCCGAGAATTCGAGCCTACGACGACGAGGGGAACCAGGCCTCTCTAGAAGACGCCGTCGACCAGCTGGATAAAGCACGCAGCATCGCCCTACTCCACTCGGCCAAGTACCAGCAAGCCTTGCGGCGGTACCACGACCGCAACATCAGAAGCCGGGCGTTTCAAGTCGGCGACCTGGTCCTCCAACGAGTCCAGAGCAACCGCAACCGCCACAAGCTGTCGCCGCCATGGGAAGGCCCTTACATCGTCGACCAAGTTCTCCGTCCGGGAACTTTCAAGCTCAAGGACGCCGATGGCCAAGTTTTCTCCAACGCTTGGAACATAGAGCAGCTACGTCGCTTTTACCCTTAAAAGTACCTATACTTTGTCATCCGCTTACAAAAAGTGCTACTTCGTTCCGAGTACTTTATAAACCTATGGTCGTTTTCTGAAACGCACCCTTCGAACTCCCTAAAACTGAGCAGCGAGCAACCCCTCTCCGCGCAGGGTCGCCCGCCGCTCGGGGGCTCCACCCGGGGCACGGTGCCCTTCCTTTTTTCGCAAATTAATCCTGACAAACGAAAACAAATGATCGCCCCTGTATGCGATCAGCGGTACACTTTTGCGCTTAAGGGAAAAGAAGGACCAGCTGGTGCGGCCTTGTGATTGCGCCCGTCCAAGCTCCGAGTACCTACGCCCCCGCGGCTACGGCGCTAGACTTGCGGGCAAGATCCAAGCCCTCGGGCTGATCTCTTTTTTCTTCCTGAGAGCAATAAGGAAACCGCTTCGACTAGTTTTTAGTTTCAACACTTAAGGCGGCTGCCCATCATTGTTTGGCCTCTCGAGGCTGCTCAGGGGCTGCAAGTCCGAATGGTACCGCTTTGTGACTAGGTCAGGCCAAACTCCCGAGTTCATACGCCCCGATGGCTACGGAACGGAGCCCAGCCGGCAAGGTCCTAAGCCTTACCATCTCTACTCGTGGTCCCAAAGCACTCGAGAGAAAACAAAAACAGCAAGCAACAAATAAAAGCACCGACTATTCAACAAAAACAGGCCCTTAACAAGGGAACGCCCTCTGTAGGGAATTTAAGTTCATTACATTGCGAGATAAAATGTCTAAGCCCCCCTGCATTCTGCTGTTCTATTACAGCTCAAGGTCTCTCAGGGCGACGGTGACCATTTCATCAGCGAAGGAGGAGGACTCGGCTTCAATCCCGTCGTACTCATGGTCCTCGTAGCCGGGGGCCCATCCACCTCGCAGGCAGTCCCGCTCCATGCCCGGGTAATGAGACAGGAACATGGCGACGATCCTTTGCACCACGCTCCGCCTAAGCTCTGAAGCCTGCTCCCGAGTCCTTCCCGGAACGAGGGCGACGCGCTCCACCAGGGACAGGCCGCCACCAACGCTGAGCTCCTCCAGCAGGCGCTCGACGGCTTGAACCAGGGCCTGGTGGACTTCAGCCTTCTCCTCAAAGGCCTTCTGAGTCCGCTCGGCCGCCTCCCTCGACTTCCGGAGATCCTCGACAACCCCTAGAGAAATTTCTTCGGCTGAGCCATCACCAAGGAAAGAAAATGAGGGGAAAGATGTGGGGAAACACGATGCATACTCGTCATCTCCTCCTTCAGGTCGCGGCCGAGCTGCACCAGTTCCTGGTTTGCGGCAAAGGCCTTGGCAACCTCGCCTCGCTCCGTCTCCAGCTTGGTTTGCAGGTCGGCCTTCTGAGCTCGGAGGGCTGTACCAGCGAACAGAGTCAAGCAATTAAGAACCACTTGGAAGACGGGAGGAAGAACAATTCGCCAACTAAAAGGACTCGGAAGGACGACTTACCAATGATCTCCTCCTCCCGCTTCTGAGCTACTTCCCCGAGGCGAGCCCCCTCATCGCCGGCAGGCTTAAGTTTCTCGGCCAGGTCAACCGCCTCGTTGTGGGCCTTCTTGAGGTCGATGGCGGCGTCCTGGACGTCCTTTTGAAGATCCACCACCTTCACCTTCAGGCCCTCGTTTTCCTGAACGGCGGCCTCCCTCTCTCGGCCCGCGGCCTCGCTACCGTTTACGCCTCGGCCGCAGCCACCCTCGCCTCGAGGGCGACCTTCTCCTCCTCGGCGCGGGTGAGCGCCTCTGCCCTAGCCAGCTGGGCCGCGGCCAGCCGAGCCTCAAGCTCCGCCTTCTCTACCTTCATCTTGTCGACAGCATGCCACAGCCCGGCTTCGCGACGAAGAAACAGGGATTTGACCGAGCTGCGCTTCATGATTTCCTGCACTCGGGGGTAAAAAGGCAGGGGTGATGCGGTGAGACACTGCCAAAGCGACGCCACCTCAAAACCAGAACGAGAATAAAGAAACCCAAAACTCACCCGGGCGGGCTTGATAATCATCTTCTTGAAGGTCTCCTTCACGTTACGAAGGCCCTCCGCGAGAGTCTCGCACTGCCCCATCTCCGATCCGTCGTCAAGATCGAAGAGGATACGCCCCGGGTCCTGTCGGTCGACCCATCTCAGCCAGCCCTCGCACGGCAGGTTCGGGTCATCCTCAATGGATACGAGGGCCCTAAAGTGGTGGTCCATCGTCATCAGACCCGGGGTGTCGGTGAAGGAGTCCGGGATCCCCCTCAAAGGACTCAATGGCCTCATGGGCTCCGAGCTTGGCCCACCAGTGGAGCGACCATCGACTCTCTGAGGGCTATCCTCCGACGAGTCCTCGAGCGCGATGACCTCCGACGGAACCACCCTGGAAGTGGTCTCGGGGGCTCCAGCAGCCGCCGCCGATGGAATGGCGGCTACTGAGAGGACCCGGACGCCCCCGTCTCCGTCCTCTCGGGACCGGCCGAGGTCTCCGGAGGGGAAGCGGCCCCGCGGCCGTCTGACCCGGCGGCGATCTCCCCGGCGCCGGCTAGGGCAACGTCACAAAGCAAAGGGACCTCCCCTGCCCCAGGACGGCTCACCGCCTCTTGAGGGGCAGGGAGAATCGGCCCCACCAGCTGTTGCTTCAACTCGGCCTGGTACGCCGCGAGGTCCTCCTCCGTGGGGACGGCTTGCGCGACGCCCAGGCCCGTCGGGAGCACCCCTCCCAAGCTGTCACCACTGCCCTGCGGGGTCTCCACCTCTAGGGAGGGCGTTTCCCTCCGAGTAGTCTCCTCGGCCCGCTCAACCGAGGGCCTTGGCGGTTGTGCTGGCACGGTGGATGGGGCATCAGCATCCGGTGTCGCCCGGCGCAGCTTCTTCTGGGGCGCCACCTCGAGCGGTTTGTTGGCCCGGCTGGAACGACAAAGATTAGGAAACCCAACTAAGGAAGAAATCGATCACAAAAACAGGAACTGCTCGAAAAAGGCAGAACACGACTTACCTCGCTGACACGGCTCGGGACCGCTTGACGCTCGCCGGCGTCAAGTCCGAAGAGGGCGACGGCCTCTTGGTCCCCGACAACGTCGTCGGGACGGGGACCGCCTGCGTGGTGTCGGCACCCCCACCCGAGTGAGGCGCCGCCTGACCGGTCGGACCTCCTCCCTCAACCCGGGAAGGACCTGATCGCCCCACCGCGGCCTCCGTTGGGACGCAAGGAGTCCGCCTCTCCCCCACAGGAGGTGCCGACGAGTGGCCGCCCCCGACGGGGCTCACCTGCCCGGCCAAAGGGGCACCGGAGGGGCTTCTTGCCCTCCACCCGGCGCCCTCGCCGTTGAAGGAGCTAGCGGCGGGCGCCTGTCCACCCATGGTGAGGGCCTCCTCAGAGAGCGTGACCCCCTGGGCGGCAAACTGCCTGAGGGAACACGCCCCGACGGGAGTCCTTCGGCTCCTCGGACGCATGGCGGGCGGGCGGAGGCGTGCGGTCTTGCCGCTTGCGCTGGTTGTGCCCGGCGGACCGGCGGGATCGGCCCGACCGAGATACCCCGCTCCTCTCTGCGCCCGGTTGCGACGACCTCTCGCCCCCACCGGACCTCGGCTCCCATGCCGAAGGCAAGGACGCCGCCGCCGCAACTGCCCCAGGCTCCGCAGAGGCACACTCCTGTCCCTCTCGTCCTCCTCCTCCGAGTCCCCCTCCGCGAGCTCCGACTCGGGATCCTCATCCTCGGAGACATCATCACCTAGTCTCTGTAACACTCCTGTGTTAAGTAGGACCTCTAATCAACGTTTGGATGATCTTGCAAAGTCATTAAGGGTTAATTGTTGATTAGGGAAGTTAAATTAAAAAAAGAGAGAAAATGGGGTTTTGGAAGAAAGGCTTGAGTTTGAAATTTTGGATCAAAGTAAAGGGCCTTGTAGTTTTTCAAACTAAGCAAAATTAGCAAGGAAGAGTATAAGAGAAATTGAAGATCAATGAATCAGCAACAAAAGTTATATTTGGAGTTTTTAAAGTTTACATGTGAAAAATGGAGAAAAAGTGGCTAGATGGTGGCTGTGTTGAAAGGGGAATTATCTGAACATTTTCTGAAAATGAGCTGTTAAATAGGGGCAGATGCAATGCAGTTTAACTTATGATCCAAGCCGAATCAGCTCATGGTCATATTGGAGAAAATGAAGGTCATTGTATAGGCTACAACTTTTATATTTGGAGATTTGAATGTTTACATTCAAAATGTGGAGAAAAATTGGGACGAACTTACCGGTTTTCGCGAGATTCAGCAAGTGCAGACTTTTAGGCTGAGGTTCAGTGGTTTATATCTCGAGATTTGTTGAGATTTAGACCAAAGTCATATTAGAAGAAATGTAGCCGGATGTTTGGGCTCCAACTTTCATATTTTGAGTTTCAAGAGTTTAGTTACGAAATTTGAAGAAAAAGGTGAGTTAAGTTGCTGGTTTGGATGAGTTTCAGAATAACAGTTGGGTTCAGTTATAATCCGGATGACGGGCCGACATTCAGAGCAATGGATCTTCGAAATGGTTCAGTTTTGGAGCAAGATCATATAAAGGGAATTGAAGATGGATGTGCCCTCTACAAGTTTTAGTTTGGGAGATTGTTTGGTCGACAAGTGAAATGCAGAGATTAGGATGTGGTTATGGGACGTGTCACGCCGGATCTTCAGTTCGGGCGCGACAGAACGTCGTTCTTCGCCGCCGCCCCGCCGCCCATGGTCGCGCGCTAAAATTCACGCACGCCACGTGCCGGGGTGAGCCAGGGACAGCGCGCGAGTAGCAAGCAGCTGCTGGCAGTGCTCGTCGCGCGCGTGGATGGGATAAGGCTTGGTCAATTCGAGCATTCTTCGTTTACCACGTTCTTCCGGGCCATTCGCCGTCGTCCAGCTTTTCGCCGTCGTTCTTCGCCACCGTCTTGATCTCCTCGTTCACGTCCGTTCGCCAGCAAGTGCCTAGGGTAGTTGTGGTCCTTTCAGCTCGTCCGTGTCCAGCCGTTTCAGTCACCATCATCGTGCCGTCGTCCGCCGCGTTCTTCTACTGGCCGTTCTCCGTCGAGCCGCGGTGAGCTCCTGCTTCCCGCCTATCTTGTGGTCGTCTGACAACGTGGTGATGCTCAGTTTGTTGCTGTGATGCTTGTGGTGTTACGTGTTGCCCTGGATAGAAGTCGGATGGTTCGGAACGCCGCCGTGCCGGCAAGGAGCGCCGCTCGGAGCACGCCGCCGCGGGGAAACGTTATTCGTGTGCTAGGTTACCTTTGGATGGGGAGCGCCGGATGTCCTAGGTGGGATAGGAGCTAGCAGTGCCATTTGTTGGCATGGGGAGCGTGTGCTACAGTGAGTTGCGGAGCACCGCCGCCGGGGACGTGGCCTGTCGCCGTCGCGAATGCGTTCTAGGTGGTGCCGGTCATCCTCGGGTGGGGTTTTGGCCGGGGTTGTGTTCGCCGTGGTCTGGAACGTGGGGCCAGGGAGTTTGTTGGGGTCGAGGCAGCGCCGTCGCCGTTCGCCGTCGCCGGCCAGGGCCGCCGGTGTGGCGCGCGCTGTGGCGCGTCTGCGCGAGGAAAGAGGAGGAACAGCGGCGGGCGGTGTCGGGCTGGGCCGTTCGTCGGCCGAAGGAGGAAAAAGAGTTGGGCCGGGCCCGTTTGCCGGTCGAACGGAAAAGAGAAAGAGGAGAGGAGCTGTGGGCCGGGCCGCCAGTGGGAAAAGAGAAGGGAAAAAGGGAGAAAAAGGAAAAAGAGAGATGGACCGGACCGGGCCGGCCCATTAGAGGAGAAGTTGAACTGCGGGCTTGAATAAGGGAAAGGCCAGGGGGTTTTCTGCAAAATGGGGAGTTTTAGGTTTATTTAGGTTTTTAATGTTTTTAGAAATGCATTTCATTAGGAGTAATATTTAGAAATGCATATCTTTTTGTAGGAACCTCTAAAATTAATGAAATAAATTCTATTACAATAGTTGCATTTTCTTTTATGCATCTAGAGTATGGTTTAATGTATTAGATACTTTAATAATTATTATCCTTGATTTTAGGATGGAGTTTAAGGGTTTGTTTAATTAGAAAATAGGTTTTTAATTAGTTATTCCTTTATTATAATCCTTGAAATACGTTAATTAACTCTTTTGTGCTACTTAGGTGTTTGATCAAGTTTAGGTGGGCTTGAGGGTCTCTAATTTAATTATTTCATGTTTTGCATCATGTCGTGTAGACCAGGACCTGTTGCAGCCGGAGTTGGTGGAGGTCCCCGACGACGTCCAGGAGGGGGACGAGGTGGTGTTCGAGGCGGAGACCGAAGCCGTTCCGCAAGCCCCAGAAGCCCCTGTTGCTGCAGAGCCGGAGATTTGTGAGCCAGGCAAGCCCCGGAGCATTTTCGTCCCAGTACTAACTTAACTACTGTTGTCATGATTGAGCCCATGTTTGTGCATTAGATTAGGATAAAGTGAATCCTACTTTTGATGCATTATCCATCCTTGTTTAGAGCATCTCTGCCACCTTTTCAAAAAGATAGAGTAGAGTTGTTTAGATCTGCTCACAATAGTAGTAAATCAGGTGTGATCCCAATCACCTGCCACTAGGTAAAGTTGGCTTAGAGAGCTAAACCTGTTAGTAAGTCTTTGAAAGTGTTGGGCAGGACACATGGTTGTTGATTAAGGAATATGTTGGACGTTTTGGGTAACTTGAGTTGGTCCTGCCCACTGGATAAGAATAGGAGTTGCTGTGGTCTGCCTGTGGTCAAGCTTTGAACGTACTGGGCACATACCGGTATAGGGAGCCGGGAAACTGATGTACTTCTGTGGTACTAACGGTTGAACTGTGACTCACCGTGTCTGGGAGCCGAAAAACTGATGTACTTCTGTGGTACTAACGGTTGAACTGTGACTCACCGTGTCTGGCGAGGAATGTTGGCGGGGTCGTAGTCAGTAACCCACATGCCTTTGCCCGGGCAATGTGTAGGGAATGGGGATGCGACCCCGGGCTATGTGGGCACAGTTCAGGCAATGGTGGCCGCAGCGGGAAAGGTAGCTTCGTGTGGCCTTCCGGGGGCGTGCACGCGGCGTGTGTTCCAGGTTTACCCCTGCAGGGTTGAAATCGATTCGAATCGCCGAGTGTCACGGTTTTGATACACGCTTGATCCTGACAGATAATCTTACTGCATGTTATATACTGTTCAGCTCTTATGCCTTAATTTCTACTGTTTGGCAGTAATGGTTGGTTCACCTAGCTAAATAGAGTTTTATCTTGTCAATTTAAAATTTGGTAAGTAATTAGTAGCCAATTAAGCTATGCTTGCTAGTCAGTTTATTTCTGTTAACTTCACAGCTTGCTTGTCCTTGTGATCCCTTTAGAGTAGTTCGTCGGGTAAGTCTCGCTGAGTACCTTTGTACTCAGGGTTCTTTTACCCTTGTTGCAGTGGAGCCTCAGGAGTAGGTTTTTGCTAGCGCTGTGGAGGTCCGCGGATCTAGACATGTCAGGGCACGACATGGTCTGATGTTAGTTGTTTAATTACCTTGTAAACTGTTGCTGGACCTAGAACCTGTGTGTAATAACTTTAAATGGAGCTACTCTGGTTTGTATAAATCTTATCTGTCTGTGTTGTATATTATACCTGTGCAATATCTGTGATGCTTCCTCTGGTGTTGGGATCCTGAGTATATGTGATGAGAACAGCTGACAGTGAAGACTCGGTGGAACCCTGGACTTATGCTGACCCAGGTGTGTGACGTGTTAGTGTTTCACACTACAGATCACACCTGAGTCAGTTTAAGTAAGGCTGTTCCGTCATAGCTGGTATCAGAGCTTATATCCTCAGGACATCACAGGTGTTGAGTTGAACCCAGTTAGAGTGCCCTAGTGGGTAGTTATGAGGTTATTATGAGGTGGCCCTAGTAAACTAACTTCTAGAGTTGTGTATTTACTTTTGCTAAACTTGCGATTCTGTAACGACGCACCTCTGATCAGGTATGATGGTAAGTTAAATTCAGCAAGATATGATATTATGACTCTGACTTGCACAAGCTTGCTAGTGTGAGGGGCCCGTTCACTGATTGTTCGGTGGCGACCTGTCCATTGGCTAGCCTGTTGGGCTTGTCTTTGAGGCTTGTCGACATCTGCCACCTGATGTGGAGTGCGGAGTTCCTGCCATGTGATCTTACTAATCACGGTCGCTTAACCCTAGGGAGTGGCTTACTCAGGGGCACCCCATATGGCAATGATATGGGGCACGCAAACGCCGACCATACGGTGGTGAGTATGGGATAAGTGAATACGTGTAAACGTATGAAGCACTGTCCATGCTGTGTTGAACGCATGGGTGCCATTTCTATAGTGAATGGTATTGTTTGGTCTTCTGCAGGTACCCTAACTTCATTCGCTACGCTTAGAATCGGTAGATTATTATAAGTTGAGAGATGTACGAAAAAGCCACCGTGTCTATACGAGAGGTTGTGTGTTCCTTTCAGGTCGTAGGAACCGAGCATGTGCATTGCATACCTTTGCATGGGTTTTTGGGTAGTTTCTGTTTTCTTTAAAAACCCTTTGTTTTACCCTGGCTTAAGGTTTTTGTCTATCTGTTGTACAGATGGCTGCCTAGTGGGTAGACGAGGAAGGTTGGACCCACGGTTTTTGTGAGGAGGAGCCTGGTTTTCCTCAGGTGCTTTGGGGAACAATGAAGCAGTTGGGTTTTGAGGAACACCCTGAGTATGTGTCTAGGGAGACTTTCACTAGGGGGCACAGTTTTTGTGATATGTACCTACACCTACCCCCAAACCCACAGCACCCAGAATGGCCACAAAAAACAGTTCATGCACAGGGGATGGGGAGATCTGACAATACCAACTTGGTAGCACACAAGGCTCTCACTGAGCTTTGTGATGAGCACGCTACTGAAGTTGGGCAGACCAGTTCTAGGTTTTACCCCTCTGAGGTGAGACCCTATGATTTGTGGGGTTCTAGGATTAGGAAAGTCCACCAGACTCCCATGGCTTTGTACCATGAATACATGAATGCCAACACCAGCTACATGCAAGCCCTGTACAACCTGAACCATGAGAGAGAGCAGGGATATGAGCAATCCCTAAAGCATGGAGTGGAGTTAGAAGCACAGCTTAGGCACCAGCAGGAGATGGCGGAGATTAGGAATGACACTGTGGGGTTGTTGGAGGATTCGTATAAAAAGCGAATCCACACTTTAGAGGAGAATATGCAGTCTGCACAGCACCATTTTCATACTCAGGTTTTAGAGTATGATCAGCAGGTCCAGGCGCTCAATACCAATGTCAACAACTTGCAGCAGGAAAGGCTGCAACATGTTGATGAAATTGCTGCCCTGAGGATTGCTTTAGAAGAAGCCCAAGAAGCAGCCCAGCCCCCGCCACCAGAACAGGTGCAGGGGCAGGGACAGGGTATTGAGCAGGAGGGGGATAATTTTGAGGAGTTTGAGGAAGTTCCAGAGATGCCTGGAGAGGGTGGTTGGTTTGAGGTTGATGATTCTGATGAGGAAGAGGAAGAGGAAGACCCTGGAGAACCATCTTGGCCCATTAGTTTTGAAAACCATTTCTCTGTGCCCTATCTGGAGGATTCGGTCTCCTCTTTTGGGGAGTACAGGGGCGATTATGGTACTTCAGGTGGTTTCCACATGAACTATGATAACCTGTTTGGGCTAGTGAAGGATAATCAAGACGAAATTTGTGAGATGCTTCGCCAGTTGGGTCATGAGGACGGTGGAGACCAGTAGGGAGACTTGGAGTGAGTGAGTGGGTGGCTGTGTATATGTAACAAATCTGTGTAATAGTAATCAGAATAATCGAGCTGGGAGAAAGCTTGAGGGTTGTACTTTTTCTTTGAAATTTTGTAATGGAGTTTGTATAATTAT
>CM014275.1:1694892-1705905 GCA_004135705.1 Alloteropsis semialata
CATCATTCTGGGTCCCGCCCGATGACGTCATGCTGACGTCATCTGGACACGTGGCACACTCACAGACCACCACATGGCATCACCAGAGGCCGACACATGTCCCCACTATTTATTAAATCCAGAAAATGATTAAAAATGGCTGAAAACCTTCAAAAATTCATAACTAATTCATTTCAGTTTAGAAAAATATGAAACTAGTTTCATATTTTTCTATAAATCGAGCTCTTGTTGTTTGTAGGTAGATTGGAGTTATTTGGATCTTATTTGGTTTTGTTTTGGATCTTTTTGCCTTGTATGTTAGGCCGTTTATTTACTGTTCGTCAATCTTGTCTATCTCTAGACCCCAGCTTGGATTACACCAACTACGATGACCCCAACTACACCGAGAAAGATTGGATCGATGAACCCAGTGTCACGTCACTCTCCATCATATAGAATCCTATTAGGCTTACAGTAGAGCTAGTGCTTTGATGGAATTGCATGCCTTGAATTGCATAACCCGTTTAATTAAGCCATGCCTTGATAATTTAAAACTTGATTCCTTGAACTCACCTAATCGGAACTAGCTACTTACCCATAGCTAGTTCCTTACTACTTAATCACATGTTATTTGTGTGATGCTTGGGCATGTTTATGCCATGGATTGGTGATGGGATCCTTGATTACTCTCGGCGTGTGTTTTGGGTGAGTTATATTCCTTGATGTGTTTTAGCGGGGAACGAGCCAGGACGGCACTATGGAAGTGCCTTGCCGGGAAGGAGGTTTCGGGACCTTCCCATTCTTTGTACCTGTGGCGGGTACATGGTTGAGACTTTGACTGAGGAGTTGGTGGCTGGTCTGTAATGGACTAGCAGCTATACTGCGGTACTACTTGAGGAGGAGAGTGCTCGCTCTCTGCAACCTAGGACCCGAGTTGGGATACCACCAGATACAATATTTTTAGTGCAGACCACCCGCCTTGTATGGGTGGGGGACGGTTTTGGGACTAGTGTGAAGGTAGCACCTAGCCTGCAGGCGGACTGGCGGATCGTGTACAAGATGATGAATTCAGAGGGACTCAGCCCACACTGGCCCGTGGGCGGTCGTCACAGCTTCGAGGTCTCCAGTCAGCGACGGTGTGCCCTGTGACTGAAGACATCCCTGGACTCAGAGAGGCAGGAAGGTGCTGGCTTCACATTAGCGCTCGGGCCGTTGGGTATAGTTGGATGGCTGATCCCCAGCCAGCTGTATCTCGGGTGGGTACAGTTGTACACCTCTGTAGAGGTATGATCTATACGTATAGCCGCGTCCTCGGTTATGGACGGTACTGTGGTCTACCGCTATCCTGACTAGACTTTTCTTGTGCTTCTACCTTCCCTTTTCTTGATATTTCGGTCTTGGGGACCGCTGAGATGTGCAGGGGAGGAAGCTCTCACATCGAAATGTATTGGGCCGGAACATGGGAGATGTTCTGGGAGTTGGTGCAGACTTCCTTGATTGGGGCGAGGCCTCGGAGATGGTTTGATATAATCCTTGACTGCTTGCTGCTGCATAGGAAACCCACAGCCAAATATATAGAATTCCTTGCATATAGTTAATTCTCCCGTTTCCTTGGCTTGCTGCTATGGAGAGTGACTCAACCTACCCACTTCCCGGGTAGATGGTGGTGTTTCAGGAACAGACCCGGAGTACCTCACAGAAGATGAGGTTTGGGAGGAGTAGGGCTTCGCCTATGCTCAAGCTGGACTGAGGGATGGGAGTTCCCCTCCCTTCTACTTCGCTGCTCTTCGTAGATGTTTTACTCTGCATGATTCAGTCCTGTCGGACTTGTACCGGCTAGACTACCGAGATGATGTAATAAACAGAACGGATTAATCTATTTATGAACCTTGCTACTATCTCTATTGTGTGTTTATGCATGGCATGTAACAGCTAAAATAGGGATTGCACGCGATAGCCACTTCCTGGGACTATCGCGGAGGTGCAGAGATTCGGATTCTCGATTTTGGGAATTCGGGTCATTTCACCCTGTCTCTTCTTTGATTTGGACTTTGGAGGTACAGTGCAGTGCAGCTGAGCTTGATGGGTTGTACTTGTAACGTCTCGACCCCCCGGGTTCGGGCCCGCTTACGCCTGGCAGCTCTCTAGGACCTCGAGAATGCCCTCACAGACCAACACGAGTCTTTTCTGCGCACTTTGTCCTCACTCATGCGCACCCGGGAAGAACTTCCCGGTCGGTCACCCATCGCTCCAGGCCAAGCACGCTTAACCTCAGAGTTCTTTGCAGATGAGCTTCCGGAAAAGAAGTTGCAACTTGTTGGTATGAGTATTCTATCAATCCTATTAAGCCTTGGGCCAGGATGTCACATCCTCCCCCTCTTAGAAGACCGACGTCCTCGTCGGTCAACCCCAAGTCAGGAACATCCTCTCTTGGCCACGTCCGTGTGCCCAGTGCCAGCGCATGTGCCATGCTGTGTAACCACTCTGGGCTCACACCAGCCATGCACACGATGCCTGCGCAACTGCGACCCCACGCGCCCGTGAAACCGCGAGGGTCGGCTCTGATACCAATTGTAACGTCCCGACCCCCGGGTTCGGGCCCGCTTACGCCTGGCAGCTCTCTAGGACCTCGAGAATGCCCTCACAGACCAACACGAGTCTTTTCTGCGCACTTTGTCCTCACTCATGCGCACCCGGGAAGAACTTCCCGGTCGGTCACCCATCGCTTCAGGCCAAGCACGCTTAACCTCGGAGTTCTTTGCAGATGAGCTTCCGGAAAAAAGTTGCAACTTGTTGGTATGAGTATTCTATCAATCCTATTAAGCCTTGGGCCAGGATGTCACAGTACTACTGTATTTATCTGTGTGGCAGAATCAAAGATGAATGCTTCCTTCTTCTTATCGGATCAGAAGAAATACAGTTCATGCTAAACTGTAGCTGTATGTCTCTAGAGCTGTGTGTGTAAGTATGTTCCACTCCAAAATACATGCATTTCCTAAACAGCAATGCCAGCGAATTGCAGCAATTAAAACGATCACAGATAGGAGCAAATAAGCCAATAATGCATGGTTGGCGGCAAGTTAAAAATAAAAGATCCATGTCATTACTTGGCACCTGCCAGATGACTGCTGCCTGCTGAACTCTTTGAACTTGCTGTCCATATCCTGCGCACACGACTTGACTTGACCCCAAGCCACGCCGGAATTATGTGCCAAGTTACATGCCTCGCATTGAATACCAAAACGCCGGTAAATTTAGAGGCCACCAGATGCCAGTATCATGTATGAAAACAACTTAAAAGAAGAAAAATGAAATTATATCAACTTCTCAAGGGTTTCACAGTTATCCTTTTAAATCTGTAATCTACTAGTATCTTGGTTGAGCCTATGAACCTCAATCAATAATGGTCCACTAGTTGGCCGTGGCCCAACCAAACATAAACAGCCCTGTACAATGCAACGAGCGCACTTCCCTGACTAACCCATGCGCCGTTGACGGTGATGGACACTCCGCTGCAAAAATATGATAATTCTCTAGCGAAAATTTGTCCTCGAGAATCTGAGGAGATATTTCCACCGATGCATCCATTGCATTGGTACTCAAGAACAGACGCAGTTCAGTTCCGTGGGCAGGCATGGATGCACTGCGCCTATGACTGGGGCAAGGGAGAAGTGCTGGAGGATCCACGACGAGCAGGTTCACTGGAGAACTCAAACCAGCAAATGGCAATTGTGGCCGAGGTGGGCAGTGATGATCAGCAAGGCTACGTGCAGGCAACAGCCAACAGAAATGGGGATGGCCGGCCGGTCGAGGTGAACAGGGCAGCGGGCGGTAAGCACTAAAAATGGATACATCGCTAAAATTAAAGATCGAGCTTGGCAACCATACTGGGACGGCGAGCGCACGAGTGCGGCCCATTCGGTCATTTCTGCGAACACCCCATGTGCACAGCAGCATAGCGAGAGGAGAGGTGACATGACGACATGCGAAGGTAGGAAGTGAGAAAGAGTGTGACCTGATGCTGGAGCGTATCCGGAATTCCGGATAGCCTCCGTGAGCGCCAGCGACCAGCAGGGTCGCGCGCGGCGACGGAATGACCGCGCCGAGGCCAACGCAGCAGAGGACGAACGGCCGCACGCGCTGGCGCGACGTAGTCAGCCCGTTGCGTGCACGAGAAGGGAGGCGTTCGCGTAGCGTGGGGCGAGACGGCAGACCTGGCCAATTGTCTGGCAGACCGCCGGCGGTGACGAATGGACGAGCACGCGGCGGCGGCCGCCGGCATGGGCAGCTGCATCTCTCCGCGGAATCATCCGTTAACCGTTACTGAAACATTCCCGCTGATTCAAAGTTTTTTTTAAAGACCACCCGCTGATTCAAAGTTAGGCCTCGTCATTTGCTGGGCATGATTGGGCCGGACGTGTTGGAAGGGTGAATTGAGACGGAGAACCACTTCCAGAGGCCGGAAGGCTTCTAACCCTTGGATCCTCTTCCACCCGTCCGTACCATACCCTCTCTCTTCTTCCTCCTCTTGCCCACCCGCGTCGCCCTCACTCGCCCAGCTTTGCTCAGTTTTTAGTTTATTTTTGTATCATTTTTGAAACAGGTTCACGCTACAGTGTCTACTTTTGCATAAAACAGGTGAGCTGCTATAAGTTCTACCAAACGGACCCTTAACATGTGTTTGGTTTAATGGTCGAAGGACTTGCACTGGGTTCCATCCAGATCGATCCTTGTTTGAGATTTATTCACAGAGCCAATATGGAATATTTTTCTAGATGTGGGTTGGTTGTATTGTTGCAAATAGACCGGGCCACATGAACCCACTTTTTCCCTATGAGCTTGATGTTTCTTAACCCATAAACTAGCTTATATAATCTACCAGTGAGTAAACGACAGTAGCACAGCACACGTAAAACGATAAGTCCAACACAAATTGTGCCTGCTTCATGCATAAACAGTGCTGGTCCAGAGGCATGTGAAGTACATTAGCGTTTTCATGAGTACATGGCAAAAAATGGATGAGCTCTCTGGGTTAGAATCATTATTATAGGGGGTGTTTAGTTCACCCCCTCTCTCTTCCATTTTGCATAATACGCGCTTCCCAATGCACTTTTTTTCTCTCTGTGGCACGCGACCCAATGCATAAAAACACTATACATAACAACATCTAAGGGAGTGTTTAGATGCAGCGTTATGCATAGTGTTTTTGCGTTATGCATAGTGTTTACAGAGAGAAAAAATACATTGAGGAACGTACATTATGCAAAACGTTATGCATAGTGCGTGAACTAAACAGGGCCTTAACACCCCCATAGTTTTTCTACATAAATAAGAGGTGAAGCAGCTAGATGCATGCCAATCCATTTTATCTTTGCCATCGAGTTGGGAACTTATCAACATTTTGTCTTGGGACATTGGAGTAAACCATATAAATTTGTTTTGCAATGGGATTATTGAGTTTGCAAAATCAGAGAGGATAGAGTATTGAATAGCATATCCATATTTTTCTCGGTGTAAAGGAAGAGTTAACATTGATGTTGCTGAAAATTTACCTGATCAAAAGTATCAGGCTCTTATGAAGATATTTTAGGACGTTGGGAGGTATGCATGCCTGTTGGAACAACCAAAAGTTGCCCAATGCAATACTGAGCTCATGAGTAATGATGTTATCTATGTCGTAGTGTGAAATCTATTATGTGTATGTACCTGCTGTCCATAGGATGGTGCTGCACAAGCTGCTAGCAAAACGTGAAGATTGAGATGCTTTTTGCTAAGAGTAAATTGCACCCACCCTACAATAACTTGTAGTGTTGTATCACTTTAGTCTATCAACTTGTAAAATGTGCAATCACGTGTAGGAAATAGTTTGCTTATGTGCATATACTGTCCCATACATACCACGCTAATGTATTTTGCCATGGTGCCGGTATGACGTGGATTGTGGGATGATTAGTCGGTGACGTGGCTGATAGATTTTACTAAATAACGTCCTGCTTTTGTTTTTCATTTGGAATTCAGGAAAAGAATTCTCTAAATAAAACGTCTAAGTATTTCTCTGCTTTTTTTTTGTTTGTGTCTATCTTACCCTTTCGCTGCATATCCAAAATTCCCCACCGTCCAATTCCTTTCTGGTATCGCTCCCCTACTCCTCATGCAGCAGGCTGCCGCCGGACATGGCGTGTGCTGTCGCCGGCGGCTGCTCAGTAAGCGCCAGCTAGCGAGCACACATATGGGACTGCGACATTACGCTCTCCCAATTCCCATGCGCCATGCCTGGCCTCTAACCACTAGAAGCTGGCGAGCCGGCTGTCCAGAGTCACCATGCCACCTTCGTGACTTCCCTTTGGATTATATAATCTAGCTTATGGATCAAAGATATTATGGTAAAAAGTTATCATGGATCACCAAATAATCTGAAATAAGCTACTCATATGCAGCTTATTTGAGATTATTTGAGTGGTCCATGATGGCCTTTTACCACAGTGTCCTTGACTCATAAGCTAGATTATAGAGTAAAGTACATTCATCATACATAAAGTTGTGTCGTTGCTTCATTTTTGTCCAACAAGTATCAAACGTCGCACACCATAAATGAAGTTGCATCATTGTTTCACTTTGGCCCAACAAGTTGTGAACTGTACACCCACTATACTTGAAGTTGTATCATTGTTTTACTTTGGTCCAACAAGTTGTAGGCGTTGCATCCATAACACATGAAGTTGTTCGTTGTGTGCATGTACAGTCCAATATATACCACACTATGTTTTCTACATATGTTGAATATTAGTAAGGATATGGAAGTGTCTTAAACGCTTGATGGGGGTATATTAAACACATAGAAAAATATTGAACACACACATGAAATTATTGAATTAACTTGTAGGTTCTATAAAACACTAAGAAACATTAGACCACACCCTCAAAAAATTTTTTTGGATCGGGTAAACGCTAATTTTCCATTAGCCGATTAGTTGTTGAGCTGGTCCACGGTATACATTGCTGGCACTAGTTTGCAAACAAGGCATCCGTAGAATATACACTGTTGGAGTACAGTGGATTGTATATGCACAAAATAGATAACTTAGTGTATGGTTGGTGCAACTTTTGCAATTTGTTGGACCAAAGCGAAACATTGATGCAACTTCATGTATGATGGTGTTATGTTTGCAACTTGTTGGACCAAAGTGAAACAATGATGCAACTTCATGTGTGGTGGTGCAACGTTTGATAGTTGTTGGATCAAAGTGAAACAACAACACAACTTCATGTATGGTGGATATACTTTACTCTAGATTATATAATCCATATGGGAAACAAACACCACCTAATTCCTCATTCCCGTGGATGTGGACGACCCCGTTACGGGCGCCCGCCTGAGCAACTGGTAAGGCCTCGTTCGGTTAGGCCGGAACGGCCTGGAACGAGGCCCATTCCGGGCGGATTGGAGTGGGCCGTTTTCATTCCAGGCCTCCGTCCGAACTGTCGTTCGTTTTGCCCTGGCCCGGAACGGAAACGGACCCGGAATGTCCATTCCGCTCCCTCTCAGGTCCGGAACAGAACCCGGCCTCCTCCCCTCCGGATCCGTTCCAGACGCACGGCACGCGGAAGAGGCGACGGGGCGGCGGCGCACGGCACACGGAAGTGGCGACGCACGAGGCGACGAGGCGGCGGCGCGAGGTTGAGGCGTGACGGCGCGACACGTCTCCCCCGACGGCTACCACCACGACGGCGACGGCGACTGTTTACCCTCCGACGTCAAAGCTCCCCGCCCCCTTCTCGCCGGTAGGCTTTCGACTCGCCTCGTTCTTCCCCTCTCGTCCTTGAGGTTCTTGCCCGAGAGGTAGATCTGTTCTTGAGATCCATAGCGCGTAAATCTTGACTTGATTTGTAGGAAACCCTAGGTCGATTTTTGCTGTGTCCATCCAGAGGGCCACGAGAGGCTAGGACTACACAGATTCTTGCTTGGGACCCTGTGCGCGAGCGCAAGGTGTAGTCTGCTCTACCCGAGCACAGGAAGAGGAACATACCTGCCTCTCGCGGTCGCGGCCATGCACCGTCCTGTCAAGAGCTACTAGGACGGTAGGACCTGTGTAATAATGTGTGTTCTTGGGAAGTAGTGATGCTAGCTTTAACATGATCTTCGACAGATGCAGTTTCTGTGCTGAGTAGGCCAAGCAGCAGGTAGACACATGCTTGTGTAATGTGCAGTGATCCCTCGCTCACTCATACTGGCAATCTAGCACAGTTCATAGCCCTGTTCTATACTTCTATGTAGCTGGCAGAGGGACAGATCAAGCGATATAAATTATATTCCGCCCCGGCAAGAAGCAAGGTACCCAGGCAGGAATGCTGGATCCAGATATATGTTGGTGTATGCTGAGTTATGACTGATGAATCCTGTGGATGTGTGTCCCGTTTTCTCCCAAGCTAGTGGTTGCTGATTACGGTTATGCTTGGAAATGTTTACTGAATTTCTGATCATCCAGTTGAAATTACTGAATTTGGTTGTGTGTTTATCGTCGGTGCCCAAATATAAAGCAGCAGCTGCCGCTGCTCATCATAACATATTATTGATGTTCATAGTTCATTACATGTAACACTACTGTTGGTGATAAACTTACACATTTAGTTATCATCATGTTATCTAAAACATTATTTATATTGGCTCATTGATGTTTTTTGCAACTTGTAGATTATCCCGGCACCTAGTAGGATAGGAGAAGACGAGCCTCCACCTTCTTGGGACCTGGTACCAACTCCCAAAGGTACTAAATTCTATGTATTGCTTTCATATGTGCTCGTACTTGTGAAGGGGATCAAGAATCAGCCTTGCTTTGGCTTAAAAGTGAGATGGCTTAGCAGGTATGTATGAAATCGTTGACTACTTTACCAACTGCATTGACTTACAGGCTTAATTAATTGTCATTCATATTTTGAAACTAATCTGGTTGCTGGTACCAGACTACTGGTCAACCATCTAAATTTGTAGTCCGATCAGGCCATTAATTCCCTATACATACACTGCTCTTAACAGCATTCACAGCAGAATTTTAGTAGCAGTTTTGGAGTTTTGTTCCCTTTGTTATATAGTAGCAGAATTTTAAGGAACCTAGGAGCATTTGGCATTGCATTTTCTTTTTTTATTTCCTTTTACTTTTGAACCTGCATCGTCCAGTACTTTAGTTGATCTCGATGCAGGCAGATGCATGATTTCATAATTCACACAAGATAAGGAACAGACTTACAGTCAGAATCAGGTAAAAACTGATGCAAAGAGGCTAAATCATTATAGGCACCAATCAACTATACAGTTGTAAGTTGTTGAATTGTTCAGCGATTAAATCTAAGCGTAAGACTTCACAAACATGGCCACCTCTGCACTTTAATACATTGATGAACAATTGCAATTTAATCATGTAACTGTAGCTTGTTCACTGAATTCAGACTGATGTCTGCCTGCCCATATGCCTTTCTCTCGCTCCCAGAGTCAGCAACACACTGGTGTTACTTTCAGTTTCTCATTGGTCAAGGATTTGTTGACAATTGATAGATTATGTGTAATTAGTTGTTTACTGGTTAAAGTAACGGTAGGATTACTACTGTTTTAATCCCTGACTCGCTGTCAAGCCATAACCGAACTGTGATCTTATATTCCTGTATATGTTGCTTTTTAGAAAACATAATGTGTTTGGAGTAATATGTGCTTCTCTACTATAAACAGCAGAGCAGATGGGCTGGCAAAAGAATAGTTCCTGCAGAATGTTCTGATCATGGGAATGGTGTCCAATCTGGTGCAAATTCGAAGCAAAGTTTGCCTTTTTAGCTACTTGGAACACAGTTTGGCTTTTAGCTACTTGGAACTAAATTATATGTAGTGATAGAATTGTTTTTCAGTATTTCATTTCATAAGCTTGAACTGCTGTACTTGAAAACATAAGCTTAAACTGCTGTACGTTTGCTGAAATTGTCCTTGAAACAATCAGTTTCTTTTGTACTGCTGAAGGAATGGATCCTTGCCTACACTACCGAACAGCAATTTTGTATGACATGGATTGAAAACTGGTTGGAATCAAACCAGACCAGGATCTAGTGATATGGGTGGATTCACTTGATCCAGGCCTAGGAACCATTCCGGCTAGGAATCGTTCCCAGGTTACCGAACGAGGCCTAAGGCATCCTTGGATTCCGTGCCATGCCTATGGTAGGTTCTGCTTGGCTCCTGCCTACCTTGTTTTTGTCTTCTCCTTCACGAACGAGTTTGACTTTGCAATGCTACGTTCTCTTACGTCGCACCAATTATAGTCAGTTTTATTCACGTAACCTCTTATGCAAAATTTCTTTCTTTATCTATGAACTTTTCCAACTGTTTTTTGATCGTGGTGAATAAGATGGAAGAGACATCGGCATAAGGTGTGAGGTGAACCGGCGGCCGGAGGTGTGGGTGCGAGTCAATTTATTTGTTCATATATACTATTACTGTATATCTAATTAGTTGCTTGTAAATGAGCTAAGCATCTTCACTGTCATCCAGTGGTGGTCACTGAACAATCTGAACAAATGCTGCTATTTACCTTAAAATGATTGGCCGGAATCACATAAATCACCGATAAAAAAAATTGGCCGGAATCACAGACAACCTATAAATCACCGGTAAAAACAACGACTGAACCGCCCTCATGCTGCAACCATGACAAAATACATTGACATGGTGTACTTGGGACCATACATGCACGTAACAAACTATTTGTTGTATGTGATTGCATGTTTTGCAAGTAGATGGACTAAAGTGATATGGCGCTATAAGTTGTTGTATGGTGTTCTAAGCATATCCGCCATATGTATGAATAGATAATTTGTTTAAATCATATATCCAACCCATTCATATTATTTGTGTTTTTTTTGAATTATATAAATATGCGTGGCTCTATGCATGTCTTACACATATTTAGTGATCTAAGTAAACATGTTTTTTGGGTAAAATTTTATCGCGCTTATAATTTGTTTTTGCTCCCTTTGCAACGCATGGGCACAAAC
>CM014275.1:1706316-1748738 GCA_004135705.1 Alloteropsis semialata
AACAAGATATTCGCTATATCTTCTTTCTGAAAGATCTCCCTTAGATATTATTGTCACTGTCTAATGAATACTTGGCATTTGGGAATTCTGATGAATTGGATGGGGTGTTTCCATCCTGTTTGGCCCTGTCCACACGACTTACTTTAAAGCTGCTTGCTTGAGATTCTGCACAAGCTGCTGCTATCAAACTGAAAGAACTACAGAACAGTGACATCAAACAAACAATGACCCAAGATATTTTAGGCAGTGGTCCATTTAGTTCCCAACAAAAACTTAAGATCTTTCAATCAGCGCCCACTACAAAAGTCTCTTCTCATGTGTTTATAAACTCATCCACATGGGCATAAAAGCATAAAACTTCATAACATGTTGTCTTTTTCTTTTCTTTTTTTTTTTAAAAACAAGAACACAGTGTCCTCAATTTTTTTTGTTTGCACCATTTGTTAGTAAACATGATTTTCCCTCTACCCAACAATGTAAGACGTATTTTGATTTGAAAAGGATCAAATTTTACTAATTTTGACCAATGATTAGTCAAAATTTTATCACTAATTCCTGTACCAAGGAATTTAGAAATGATGGGTATTTAGCATTAAAATATATTGGGAGAGAATATTAAAAGCCAAAATCTAACCTGAGAGAATTTCTCCTAAAGAAAATATAATACATCCCATATTGACAAAGGCAACGTATAGATATTATAAAATCAAAATTATATATTAGGTCATTGCCAAATTGCATCATAAGTTATTGCTAAGTTGCACCATAAGTAACTTATATCAACCTAGAAGTTGTAGCATGGAAAAAGAAAATGAACAATTTACTTAGCCATCTACATTCATCGCATCTATCAGCCATTCGACAATATACTGTTAGGTAGAAAGAAATGCATAAATCCCTCAAATCTAAACAAAGGTGCGTTTGAGACACAAAATAAACTCTACCGGCCTAAAATTTCCAATTTATTTATCTACCTGATAAACATGCAGTAGCTGTATGCAAGAAATAAGCCAATTTCTCTAAACTTGTATTATATCCACAACTTGTGATGTATTGATTGAACCTGGACAAACGATAGTGCCACATAACATTGTGCAGACATGAAAAAACTCTCAACTATCTCTAGGCCATGGTATAGAACAACTTTGTTGTGCATTTCTACCGGGCTACCAGCAAAGAAACCTTTGTCTAAATAAAAAACATATCTACCCAGTTTTTTTTTTACAAAGGAGCCTTATTTCCAAGATAATAATATTAACAATACCTTACAAAATTAAAGATCAAAAGGTGCAAACATTCAATCATGGCGATGACCAACCCTTTGAGCAAAAGAAGTCGTGAACAAATGTAATAAATGTACACAAAGAAATTTTCCATAAAAAGAATTGGTCAGAATATATATTAGTGCAAACTAATTATTGTCAAAGAGGCTTAACTATTGATAGAGTACCTTGAGTTAATATTTGGATTTATTTTTCCTACTCAATAAGATGCTATAAATCTCACATTCAAATATGTATTCGGTACTGAGCTGAAAGAGATTCAAGTAGTCAAGAACAAAAGTTTATATTGGTAGTACAAGGAGACAAAAATAAAATTATGAAAGGGTAAAAACAAAATACATGGATGTTGGAAATTCTTTTGTAAGAGGTGTACACTTGTCACCATATATAATAGGACAACTGTTATTGTTGCTTCGGTTGCTGACCTTGCCAAGCCCATGTTATGTCCTTTAGTGATGGTCTCATCTCTTGATTCAAAACCTTTTGGTACTCTACAATATCGCCATTTGATTTCTTTATCTCCACATGATGGAAGTTTGGGCTAACCTCAAATATCTCACATTAATACCCATCTCCCCTTTGCTTCCGGTCTTGGAACCTTCCATCTTCAATAGATGACCATCCTTTTTGTGAGCTTCAATCACAAGTTTTTTGCAATTTCCCTCTATTTTTGATATAATTGACAAGCTTATGTTAGTGGATGTGAATTTAGACTCTTTTTTTTAAAATCAGATTCTTCAAACATACCTGAGCAATTCAAACCAATTGATAGCAATATCATATCAAATGCATTCATATTGGTGGGTTTTCCTTGTTTCTTGTTGCTTGTTCTCTAAAGCTGTGATAGTACTCATGGAATAAAAATCTAAATTCTTGTCCATAGCTAGGGCATCCTTTGATTGCAAATTATACTTGAGTAGTTTTGCATATAGACCCTTCCTAAACCATGGATTCACCATGATTTTTTCCATTGAGATCGTTGTACTCGAGTTAGGGTCAAGAATCCTTAGCAAAAGCCTTCGGACATAGGTAGAAAACCACGTTGGGCATTTGAACTTAGCTTTTCAAATCTTCTTATGCATATCCATCAAGTTTTTGTCATGAAATGGGAGATACCCAGCCAGTAGCACAAAGAGGATGACCCCGCAAGGCCATATGTCAATCTTGGCACTGTCATAACCTTTTCTATTGGTCACTTCTAGTGCGACACAAGCAGGCATGTCACAGGTTGTGTGGAGCAGGGTGTCTTGTCTCTTGCATTCAACAAGCGCACTTAGACCAAAATCCAACACTTTGTGTTACTATTCTCATCAAGTAGATGGTTTTTTGGCTTCAAATCTTGAAGACACACACCCCTGTTATGGAAAAAGTCCACAACACATATTAGCTGCTGGAAGTACTTTTGAGTAGCATACTCCTTGAGACGTCCTTGCTGAACTTTATTGAACAACTCTTCGCCTTTCACATGCTCCAACACAAAAAATATTTTTGTTTTGGTAGCCATAACCTCATATAGTTGGGCAATGTTTGGATGTCTCACAACCATCATGACAGAGATTTCCCGCTTGATTTGGTCGATGAGGCCAACCTCCATAACATTCTCTTTGTCAATCACCTTGATCACGACACATTCTAAGGTCTTTGTGTTCCAAGCGTGGTAAACCTTGGCAAACGTCCCTTGTCCAATCATTTTACACATCTCATACTTGTCCATCAAAACATTTTCTTTCTGCTCCGACATCATGCTAAGTGTATACTGGTATGTATACAAAAGGTCACACTGATCCAAGACTTTAATTGGACTAAGAAAAAGTTTGCAAAGTGTTTGACTTCAACGTCTCCCCCAAGATGGTGCTCTAAGAAGATGGTTAAGTTTCCACACCCAAACCCCATTATGCGGAAGCACAAGGAGCAGGAGGTAATCCTTCTTATTAACCCTCAGCTCTATACCTCAGCTATGCAAGTTTTTCTGTGCTATGAAATCACACCACAAAGGTAAAGTAGTTAGATGGTTGCTTCCTCACATGAGTACCTTCAAAGACTTTCTCCTAAAAAATATGCCATTTTGATTTTATAATATCTACACTTTTCCTCTATCAATGTGGGATCCATTATGTTTCTTTGCGAGAAAGTTTATTAAGGTATATTTTTGCCTTTAATATTTTCTCCCAATAAATCTCTAATTGATACGAAATCACCATTATCTTCAAATTCCTTGGAATATGAATTAGTGATGTAGTTTTGACTAATCATTGGTCAAAATCAATAAAATTTGATCCTTTTTCAAATCAAAATACGATTTACTTTGTTGGACAGAGGAACATCATGTTTACTTAACAAATGGAGCAAAACAAAAACCCCATGTGCAAACGGAAAGCCCATGTGCAAACAAAAGTATTGAAGGCATTGTGTTCTTGGATTTCTTAAAGAAAAGACAAACCACATGTTATGAAGTTTAATGTTTTTGTGCTCATGTGAATGAGCATATAACACTCCATCCGATTCATCACAATTCCCAACTGCCAAGTATTAATTAGACAGTGACAATAATAATTGAGAGATATTTCATAGAATACAGAAAATATCATGTATGTGTTATGTTACCACCTGGTACTAAGGGTCCTCCATGAGTTACTTCAAAAAGAAATCATATAGGACTTGGTCAATTGTGGTATGCAGGTGACATGGAAGAAAGCAACGCGCGAGACTTGAGTTCCCGAGTTCGAACCCCGCACGGTGCACATTCGTATTTTGCTGTGAAAAAATCACATGGCCATACAAGAAGTACCGGTTGTCGCCTTAGGTACTAAAAGGGACAAGCAGTACCAATCCTTAGTTCCTCATCACCTTCGGTGCTAAGTGGGGTTTGGACCAGTACTAATAGCGCTTTCCCAAATAGTGTGAGTAAGTATGAAGACAGAGAAAGCGACCTGAGGATAAGGGGCATAGTCGCGTTGGTCCCCCTAGAGTGTCCAACCGCCAGCTGACGTGCCCCCAACGGCCGGCGGATAGAGGCAAGCTGGGGCACACACATGGTGAGAGCAAGCGTTGCACGACCAATCAAGGGGCCCAACAGCGGGACAGATGCATGTATGATGCGACAAATAAAAAGCGATTGCATCGCATGGCCAATCTAGCGCCCACCAACGGTTGACGGATCAGATGCATGTGTGATGCAATGGATAAAAACCAATTGCATTGCATGGCAGATCGAGGTTCCAACAGCGGTTGAAGAATGAGGGTGCGATGCGACGGATAAAAGGCGATTAAATCGCACGAGGATATGCATGGTGGCCTCGCCATTGAGGCAGCATGCCGCCTCCGGCAGCTAGGTGATGATGGTGTCAGATCAAGGGACCGCTTTGTTGCTGGCTGCGAGTCGCCATGCCAGATGTGCGGCAGAATGCGGTGACACTAAGCGTCTTTGGTTGCTGTCATAAAATATCAAGCCACAGTTCCGGCCGCGCCGCACATTGGGCGATCAAAATCAACGCCGCACTATTGGCGAGGTTACGCGTGCAAATGAAGTACCACTCCGCGGCAGCAAGTGCGGCACGCCGTATTTGTGGAAGGGAAGCAAACAACTGCCTAGTGTTTGGCGCAGCTTGCTTGATCTTCGGCGTGGAGTTTGGAAGCCATCCAAACAAACACAACTGGAAACCAATCAAAAAGCTGTCGTGCCTGCAAAATTTAGTGAGCAACCAAACAACAACGTAAGAGTATCTCAAACAGATTGAGAATATAAATCCTATTTATGTATATCCTTGGTTAAAGAGGATTGAGATGGAAAAACCACACTCTAACCGATTCTCTTTCTATTCTCTTTTCCCTTTATTTTTTCTCAATCCTCTTTATCTCTCCTCCTATCCCTTTAGTAAGGGGATTTGCCCCCTCTCGTCTTTCCTTTCTCTTTTCCTTTTCTCTTCTGTGCCACATGATCTCTAGCCAACAATACATCGTGGCCTCCCGTTGGAGCCTGGCCAAGGGCCTCCACGCGCCGCCGCCCCGAGCATGGTTGTAGGCGGGCAACGCACCGCCACCCAGCCACGAGGCATGGAGGGGACGACCGCTGCCAAGCAATCTGCGTAAGGGAACTGGTGCCCCTGTGGCTCAAGTCCCTCCCGCTGGCGCCCGAGTTCCATCCCACCATGGCTGAGTTCACCGACCCCGTCGCCTACCTCCTCAAGATTGAGCCCCACCACCACCATGGCCGAGTTCTTCCCCACCGGCCATGGGCAAGCAGTGTCGTGCTGGCCGTGCTGTGAGTTGGGCAGGCAAAGCAACGAGAAAGAAAAGATGAGGAAAAGAAAGAGAGAAAGAAAGAAAAATAATTATGCCATTGACAGGTGGGGTACACACGTTAGAATAGATGAAAAGAAAAAGGGAAAAGATGATCTTATGCAACATCTCTCCCCAATATCTTTCAATTGTGAAAGGAGGTTCCTTTATAGACAGAAAAAGAGAAAAATGATTTGTTGGAGATGCTCTAACTTTTTATGGTTTGCCGAACTTGTGGCGTCCCTAATGATGTGCGGCCAGGAACCAAACACCCTGTAGAATCTTTGTTTGCTGGAGCTGAACATTCCCTTGGATTCAAAGCTAGGCCTGGTCAGCCGCTGAGCTCAGGGCCGGATGTTTGGTAATCTTTTCGGCCGTGATTTATATGGACTGGCCCGAATTGGACCCGCCAGGCCTCTCGTTTAGCGATTTTCATGTGTCCGGACTCCGGAGCAGCCCCATAACGAACAGAAATGGAAAATGCAGGTGTCTACTAGCAGTTAAGCATGTGTAATGTTCAAGACGAAAACACGGTAAGAATATTTTTTGTCTGTTGAGTGAGTTGAGAATTAAATAAATAAACCAATATTTGAATTTGAAGATTCAATATCTGGTCGGTATCTGAATCCGGATACTAAAAGTTGAATATTTCGTATATATATATGTATGTAATATATATTGATTCTGTGTTTCATATCTGATATATTTTACACTATCCAATCTGTATCTAAATCATATCCACTCGTATCCGATCCATGTTCACTAATGATGCCGAAGTTGTTCTCCAAAGGTCCATCTTCTATATTTTATCCTGACTGCGACTGTAATGATCGGGAACGTCTACCAGCGTCGCGCTAAGAGAAGTGGCTGAGCACGCAACCAGAACACGCGAGTAGTTTGAATAGCGAGAGCACGCGCGCCGCGCACACGTTCCTGCGCGAACGGACACCAAGCAGGTGCCTGTGTAATGGCATTATAAACTTGGATCCTTAGGTTAATGAAGGTTATGCTAAAGATCAATTAGATTTTTGGGCGTCGTTTGTGTTTCTGCCTTGCCTTCACGCTCCCCGTTCCCCTATGCTCTCGCTCGCCAACCGCTTCCTCCTCGTCGCGACGCTGGGCGCCAGGACAGCGTCCCACGGGCGTCGTCGGCGAGAGTCTAGCCCTCGCCCTCCAACGCATGCCTACAACCTCCGACGGGAAATCAACCACGCCTACAACCTCAGAAGGGAGATCAAGCACAATAATTTGGTATCAGTTGAGCCATCTCCGTTGTCTGGGCAACCCATCACCTCCACCACGCTGTCCACAACTCCGTTCGCGTCCGCCGTGCCTACACCATCTATTCCACCATCCGTGGCACCTGCGCCGCCCCCAGCGTCGGCTTCATCGGGGACTCCCGTGACGGCTGCCTCCGTGACGGTACTGGACACGCTAACTTCCACAATCTACGGCCTCCAGCGCTAGATCGGGTAGTTCGCCACGCGCTTGTCGGTAGTCGAGGCCCAGCAATTGCCTGCCGCCGCCGGCACTTCATCGGCTGTTCCACGTGTGCCTCCGACGTGCGTGCCCTTTGGATTGCCAGGCTACGGCGGCATTTAGCCATCTCAGTGACAACTCCTTCCCTTGTGCACTCCACCGCTACTTCCAGGTCATTGCCAATCACCCAGGTTCCCTTACCCATTCACCATCACCGATTCCTCCCATCAAGTGTCATCCGCATGAGCAAGAAACCGCCGACGATCACGACGATGGCGTTGGCATTCCCAGATACCACAAACTCTCATTCCCTACATATGACGGCAAAGATGATCCTCTTGGGTGGCTCAATCGCTGTGAACATTTCTTTCGTGCACAGCGCATGCGCGACTCCGACAAAGTTTGGCTGGCATCATTCCATATGACCGGTGTTGCTCAACATTGGTTCTATATGCTAGAGCGTGGCGCCGACGACGCTGCTGCCATTCCCTGGTCTTGGTTTCGCACTCTTTGCCTGCAACGTTTTGGGCCTACCCTTGGCACCAACCATGTTTCGGACTTGGCTAGACTGCCGTTCAAGGGATCAGTGCAAGAATATTAGGAAGCATTCTTGGCGCGCCTGGCGTATGCAGACCAACTTTCAGCGATACAACAAGTCCAACTATTCACTGAAGGATTGCCTGAGCCCATCTGGATAGATGTAGAACTTCAATCTCCTTCAGATCTCCAGCGTGCCATGTGCTTGGCGCGCACGTATGAACGCCGTTCCGGGTCCTTTCATACTGCATCCGCATCCAGACCTTCTAGGTCTTTTCAACGTCCGCCGCAGCAGGTGCAGACGTCCACGACTGTGTCGTCCCAACCGCTGGCCGTAGTCCTTGCAGCTCAGCCACCTCCGCGGCCATTGCGGTATCTCACACCTCCAGAGATGGCAAAACGAAGGTGACAGGGCTTATGCTACAACTGTGATGAGCCGTATGTGCGCGGCCACAAGTGCCAGCGCCTGTTCTTTTGGAAGTCATTGACCCTGATGATAGTGACGCTGCTGTCGACGAGGAACCCTCTTCAGAAGAGATGTCGCCATTGATATCTCTGCGCGCCATCACGAGCATCCGTTCTAAGGATACAATGCAGCTCAAAGTGTCGATTAGCAACCATGAATTCACTCCTCTCTTGGACTCCAGATCAACTCACAAGTGAATCAGCAGCTCGGCAAGTAGGTCTATACTTTCAGAACAATGATGGCGCCAATGTCATTGTTGCAAATGGTGACCGCATCGCGTGCCGCGGCTTGGCGCGTGACATCGCCATTCGTATTGGGGATGAATTCTTCACCATTGATTCTGACACCATTCCCTTAGACTGCTATGATGTCATTCTCGGTGTCACGTTCTTGCGCAGCCTTGGCCCCATCCTTTGGGACTTCAACAACCTATGCATGGCCTTCTGGCACAATGGACAACGAGTACTATGGAAAGGAATTGGATCCACTCGTTGGGATATACCACCTACTGGCCGATTACACACCATCACCTCCACAGACACCCCTCTGTTGGATGAGCTCCTGTCTTCATTTGAATATGTGTTTGATTCCCCCCAAGGGCTGCCACCAGCGCGTGCCTGCGATCACCGAATCCACCTACTGCCCAACACTGCCCCTGCTGCCGTTCGGCCTTACAGGTATCCTCAGCTGCAAAAGGATGAGCTTGAAAAACAATGTGCCACCATGCTTCAGCAAGGTATCATTCGCCCAAGCACCTCACCCTTTTCAGCACCTGTGTTGCTTGTCAAGAAACAAGACGCCTCATGGTGCTTCTGTGTGGATTATTGTGCTCTAAATTAGCAAATTATAAAGGATAAATTTCCTATACCAGTTGTTGAGGACCTTATAGATGAATTGCGTGGTGCTCGATACTTTTCCAAGCTAGATCTTCGGGCAGGTTACCACCAAGTTTGTGTTCATCCTGATGACATTGAAAAGACAGCATTCAGAACTCATGAAGGGCACTTTGAATTTTTGGTTATGCCTTTTGGGCTCACCAACGCACCATCTACATTTCAGAGTCTCATGAACTCAGTGCTCAAGCCATTTTTGCGCAAGTCAGTGCTTGTCTTCTTCGATGATATATCGATCTATAGTTTATCTTGGTCCAAGCACCTCAAACATTTGAAAGCAGTACTCTCTGTTCTTCGTACTCATGGTCTACATGTCAAACGTTCAAAATGTGCCTTCGCCACAACATCTGTATCTTACTTGGGGCATGTGCTTTCTGCCGAGGGTGTTGCTATGGATGATGACAAAGTGGCTACTGTGAAGACCTGGCGTCAACCTACAAATGCTCGAGCATTGCGGGGATTTTTGGGGCTAGCCAGTTACTATAGGCGTTTCATACAGAATTTTGGCACCATAGCTGCTCCAATGACACAGCTTCTTCGCAAGGATAGCTTCATATGGCCTGACACCGCTACAACAACATTCGCCGCCCTATCCTCTGCACCTGTTCTTCACCTACCGGATTTCCATCAACCATTCATAGTGGACTGTGATGCGTTAGGAAGTGGGTTTGGAGCCGTGCTACATCAAGGAGCTGGACCTTTGGCATTCTACAGCAAACCCTTCGTGGCAAGGCATTTGAAGCTTGATGCATATGAACGGGAATTGATTGGATTGGTGCAAGCTGTCCGCCATTGGAAGACCATACCTTTGGGGACATCGTTTCATGGTACGAACTGATCACTACTCCCTCAAATATATGCTTGATCAACGTTTGTCCACTGTGTCACAACACCATTGGATCAGCAAATTACTTGGATATGACTTCAATGTGGAGTATCGTGCTGGACGGCTCAACATCGTCGCCGATGCGCTGTCCAGACGCGCATCTCCAGCACCTCAGCTCGCGGCCATATCGGCACCAACATTTCGCCTATATGCTGACCTCCCTGCAACAAGCTCTAAACCGACGAGGATTTGTGTCACCTCTGCGACACGATCGTTGCATCTCGTGGCACGCCGTGGTGCGTCGACGACGACCTTATTCTTCATGGAAGGCGCGTGTATGTTCCACCGAATTCAACACACCTGCCTTCTGCCTTTCATCCAGCACATGGCCTTGCTCACGAGGGGATCCAGAAAATGTTGCACAGACTCCATCGAGACTTCTTCATTGAAGGTGATCGTGCTCTGGTCCGTGCACATGTCCGTGCATGCTACACCTACCAAAGGAACAAAACTGAACACCTCCATCCCGTGGGTTTGCTACAACCCCTCGAGGTTCCTTCACAAGTTTAGACAGATATTTCATTGGATTTCATAGAAGCTCTTCCAAAGGTCCATGGCAAAAGTTGATCTTAACTGTGGTGGATCGACTGTCAAAGTATGCCCATTTCATTCCTCTCAGTCACCCATACACAGCAACTTCAGTGGCCAAGGCGTTCTTCGCAGACATTTTTCGTCTTCATGGCTTTCCATCATCGACTGTCAGTGATCGTGACCCGGTATTCACTGCCCATGTATGGAGGGACTTGTTCAAACTGGCAGGAGTTCAGCTACGCATGAGCACCGCATTTCACCCTTAGACCGATGGACAATCCGAGGTAGTTAACAAAACCATAGCCATGTACCTTTGCTGCATTACTGGGGATAGACCGCGATCATGGCTCGAATGGCTTCCTTGGGCTGAGTATAACAACACATCGCTGCACTCGGCACTCGGGACAACGCCGTTCCAGGTGGTTTATGGTCAAGCTCCTCCTGCCCTTCTGTCCTACCAGCAAGAGACGTTGTCCACAGCCACGGTGGATGAGCTTCTGCAAGCCAGAGACACTTTCCTCTCCGATGTGCGCGACCGCTTGGCCCAAGCTCAGGCATATGCGAAGCGACACTATGATGAACATCACCGCCATCTTGAATTCTCAGAGGGTGATTGGGTGTGGCTACGCGTTCTACATTGACCAGCACAATCCCTTCTTCCAAGGACTAGAGGCAAATTGTCTCTACACTACGCAGGGCCACTCCAAGTCCTACATCATGTTGGGGACGTAGCCTACAAGCTTCAGCTTCCTCCAAGTGCAAGAATCCATCATGTCTTTGTTGACGCTCGTTAGTGACACCTTTTTAGTGCTAATTAAGTGGTGTTTTGGGACCAATTCATATATTAACCCACCACTTGGCACTTAAAATAACCCCTTTTTCGCATATGCATGTATTTTTGGAGGATTTTGGTTTACGTAGGTCTTTGAGCTATAAATGAGCACTTTTGGATGAAGACCAAGGTCATGCGTAGCATGGAGGAATATGAAGGCCAAAACCTAATACGACTCGGATTTCGTTTGCTCTCATCTATGGCGAATCAACCTCCATGAATGTGAAAGGGTAAAGACTTAAAGATAAGGTGGGATGACTTCAGGATTAAAGCAAATCAGGCAGACATTTGGAAAATTATTAAGACCCAATCTTATCCTGAAGCAACCGACCTCAAATACCCACATGCATTGGCAAATCAATTCCTGGAGGATCAAGGAGCTTGCACGCAAAAGATGGGGCCGAGGCGGGCCAAAAAGGCCCTAGGCCGGCCGGCCTAGGACCTATGGGGCCGGCTGGCCCAGGCCTTTCCTGCGCTGCCTCAACCTCCCCTTCGAGCTAGGGTTTCCTCGGACTATTTATAGCCCCGATGCCAGGAGCCACGCACATCAATCCACCAGAAGTCGGCGAAAACTAGGGCATAGACCAAAGGGAGACGAGGGTCGCTGCAAGTCTTCGAAGGTACCTAGGGCATGGCCTAGGCCAACCCTAGCACCCATGGCCTCCCTGCACGGTTGTGCCACGGTGGAGCTCAGGAGTCGAACCTCAAGATTCATCGGGGTATGTACACAAACGATGGTGATATCAATCTAATCTCTATTCTAGTTGTCTCAACCTTGGTCTACTCCTTTGGATGCTTTATATTCATATGCGCAGCCGCCGTATGTTCTTAGTAAGATTAGATCTAATCATGGTGATTAGTCCATATCTTGCGGATACATTAAAGTAGCGCGTTCTAGCTAGTCCATGGATTACCCCGGTGTGGTGACAGCATGATGGAGGGAAAAGTTCTAGCGACCACGTGATGTTGAGTTGGATCAATGGCGAGTATGATGGGAGTTGCTACAGCCACTACAAGAGGAAGCTCGTCGAGCGCTTGCTAGTTGTTTGGGGTAAAGTTTTGGGAAACCTTAGGTGTTGGCACGCACCTCACGGCGGTGACCATTGGAAAGTAGGCCGCTTGCGAGCCGCCCTTCGGAGAGAAGACTCGGGTACCTTTGGTAGAGATGCAATTTATGGTTTTGATCACCTTTTGACTAAGAGCTGTACCTAGAGATGATTAGGTCTTCGTTAACCTTGGTTATGTTATCTTTGCCTATGCTTCCGGATGAGATCAACCCTACACAAAACTCATATCTATTTGGTTTACCTTCATATGCAATCTATGCCTAATGTTGGGATTAGATCCATTAGATTAGATGGAAAACCCTAGGTAGTTCGCTGTCGATCCATGGATTGATAAATCTTGGGGAATACTCTAAGGAAAGAGCTACGATGATCCGTGCGCTTGCAGTTCACAATTGGCGCATCTAAGGACCGTCAACAAGCTCTTTCGGCGCCGTCGCCGGGGATCGGCATCTCGAACCGTAGGGTGATCTATCTAATTTTTTGGACTAACCCTAATTTTATCATTGCATATATCCTGCATTTTTTTGTTTGTGTCCAATAAATGCTGGTAAATCCCTAGACACAAAGCGATCAAGAAGTTCTCAACATCCGGACTTTGCAAGTCCAAATCTCGCCCAAACAAGTTGATGGCTACATCAAGATCCGCTCTTTAGTGGTAGGTGATAACTTTTGTTAGTGGCCCATCATCCCTATCAAGCCCACACCCAAAACAAGTGAAGATGAACAAGGTATGCCACCATGTCAATTAATTTTAAAGACTAATGTTTCTTAGAGATTTGTTTGTCGAAGCTATAGGTGATGAATCATGCCCCAAAGAAGTCGTGAGATCCGATCGTCAACATCTCTGGAAGGTTGCTGTTGAGACCAGTTTTTTGCCTATGATCAGAGAGGTACCATTGAGGAAAATTAGAAAATATGAAGCTCCATCAAGTCTTCTTTCTAACGCATCAACAATCGTAAATTTTGGAGATCGGTGCAAGGAGCTAGGGTAAAATCTTTCAACACTGTGCGTTCTGAAATCTGTTCGGACAGAACGTAGTGCCGGAGTAAACCAAGCATAACTCTTTCATCCAGAGTCCGTTTGAAGTAAATTAGCACTCGTTGGAAATGGAATTTGATGCACATCACAATGGATCAGAATTATGGTACATGTTCTACACTGGACAAAGAGGAATTCAGTGAAGAAGAGGTAGCAGCAAATAACCGAGAAGGTGATGATGATGTCAAGGGATTATTGGAGGGTCTTGAGCATAAAAGATAATGATTTGAAGTTGATCAAGATAGAAAGCAACAATATTAGAAGCATCATGACAATCTTCTCCAGTAGGATGCTCAAGAAGCTTCTAATTGAGTGATGCTACCAACGAAGGAAACCACTCAGATCATCAATATAAAGAGCAGGGGGCCCCTACGATCCCGGTACCTTGGGTAAAGCAAGAACTATGGAGAAGACACATCATTGGAGCCATGCTACTCGCTGGTGAATCAATGGTAATGACCTTGAAGCCTAGGGATACACAACACGACGCTCCAAAGACCACAAGCTCAAGATCATCAACATCTCTGGATCAATTCACAAGAAGGTACTATTTGCATCAAACTTCTGCACAGCCTCTGAAGGACACAACAGAATACTTTTGGATATTTAAACTCTCATGAAGTACCGGTTCCAATGAATCAAGAATCAAGTCAATCGGAGATTCCTACAAGCGGTTATGATCAAAACATCGAAGGTCGTGCATTCTGAAATTTTCTGGACAGCACGCGGCGCTGAAGTAAAATTGGCATAACTGCCTTATTTGAACTCCTTTTAAGATGAATGACCACTCATTGGAAAGATATTTCATAAACTTTTCAATAGATCTATACTTTGGTATATGTTCTATTCTACACACAGGAGAAAATCCATGAAGAAGAGGCAGGAGCAACGTGATGAGAACAAGGTAGAGGAGATAATGATGACTACAATGAAGAGGAGCTTGGGCAATGCTTTCATCAAGCGTACATGATCAAATTCAGAAGCTTAGAACAAAATAAAGATCCTCAAAAACATTGGCATAGAAAACACAATAAGGCGACATTCGATACATGAAGAAGTTTTGAGCAAGCCATGACGAATTACACCAAGTGACATCAAGCTGCATGGATACTTCGGATCCTCGCACGGAAGACCATGGCTTCACATGAAAATAATCGAGGTGAGAAGTCTAGCTCTATGACTTTAAATGAAGCGCTTTGCCGGAGGCAACCCGATCTTTTTATTTATTATCTATATAAAATAACGGTCTATATTGTGCTCTTTAATCGAATCATCAAGTAACATTGTACCATTGCTCTAATAAATGCCACAACTTTATGTTGTATGATCTAAATGTTATTGAGAGAGCACTTTGTTATTTGATCTTGAAAAACTTATAGACCCTTTTGTGTGCATATTGCCATTAGTGTTTAGAGTCTTTTTCTTTGAGTCTTTTTGATAGATTTATGAAGTATGACATCACCCTTTGATCCTAAACTTGTGGCTAGTTGACTTAAGCTAACTTTTATTTTTTTAGACCACCATATCATGTCATATCATTTTGTTCATTCACCTCGTGTTGCACTCCATGCCATGTTGTTCTCATCCTTGCATTGCATTGCATGTTTTATTTTTGACTTAACCTTTTGTTAAAATCACCTAAGCCTTCCTATCACCCCGCTGAAAACCGGAGCCAACAAAGGTAGGATTGACTTGTGTTGATTTGCTTGCTGTCACCATTCATATTGGCCAAGTCTATCTCTACTCCTTGTCCTAACTGAAAACTTTGACTAGCCTCCCTACGAGATCCTAAACCCTTAGGAAAACCTCTCATACCTAAAACCATAGGTTTTGTTTTCCGTCCCATGAAAAAAATCTTTGTTTTTTTCTTTTAAACCACCTTAGGTAGATTTTCTGAGCTTGACTTCTCTCTTCAAAATTCTTGTTTTAAGCCAAAAATGTAGGATACCCATGAACCTTTCCCTAAACAAAATTCTTGTTTTAAGCCAAAAATATAGGATACCCATGAACCTTTCCCTAAACCTCATTAGCTAGGTTGTTTGGTTCTTTTCGATGAATGACAACATTGAAAGACCTTTCAAATCTTGCTAACCCTTGTTTTTGCTAACTCTTTGCATTGCACATTTTGCATCCATTTCATTGTTCCATCATACATTTGTTAGCTCGGTTCTCTCACATATTTTCATGATGAATGCTTTCATATCCATGTTAATTCTTCTTAAGGGCATTCTCATTTGCAATCTTGTGTAAACATGGTGTTTAGACACGTTTGCGGACCATCATCATTTAGTTTTGAGAGCCTTGTTAGCATTTATATTGCATTGGTCGGTTTATAAGCTTTGCAATGCGCTTTATTTTTCTTGTGCTATAAGGAAATATTTACCTTGGGATAGACATGGTGTTTTAACCTTGGTTAATAGATCTTTATGACTATGGAGAAATTCGGCAACCTAGTTATAAACATGGTGTTTAGAACTAGGTGTAAACATTGTCTTTGTTTATATACTTTTCTCTCATTTGCATACTCACTTTGCACACACGCGCACCCATTAGGTTTTTATTTTTCTCTTTTACTAGGTTAATTATGCCACAAGTCAATGTCTTAGGGATGTCATTTGTTGTTGGCATTTACTTATACTCCCGACCGTCACCCCGAGGGTAGATTGTGCGCTTCAATTGTTTTGCAGGCATGACGAAGAAATCCCATGAATTCGTAATCAAAGTTGCAACCAAGATCGTCAATATCTCCGAAGATTGAAAGGACGCTGCTGCTTTCATAAAAAATCTGCACATGTTCAGAGATGTACAAGTAATAAAAAATTGGTATTCAGAGGCTCCATCAAATTCTTGTTCCAACGCATCCAAGATCAATGAATTTGAAGACCCATACAAGGAGATACGATAAAAACATTGGGCGCTGCGCGTTCTGAAATCAGCTCGGGACAGATTGCAGCGCCGGAATAAAATAGGCATAACTCTTTTGTTTGGAATCCATTTTGGGCAAATGATAACTCGTTGAAAAAAGAAATTTGTGCACTTTGCAATGGAGTAAGGGTTCAACATATTCTATTCTGAAATTAAAGGAGAAATTCATGGAAGGTGAAGCAGCAATGAAGACAATAAGCAAGGAGGTGATAACGATACGAAGAATGATTGAGACCATGGCTTGATGACAAGAATAGGTTGAAGAAAGTTAAGGCAAGAAAGGTGAATAAGAATAAAGATAATCTCTAAACATGTGGCAGAAGGACATCAAGAATCACATGACGGTTCGCAATCTTTTTCCACGCTTAGCAACATGCTAAGCATGGGGGATGACTTGTTGGACGAAAAGGAAAAGACATATGGAGTACAAAGATCGTGTTCACCATGAGATGCTCATTTCTCTTCTTCCATGCTAAGCACAATGCTTAAGCATGGGGGAAGCCACGCTACACTCCATTACAAGCATCAAAAAGGACGGTAACTCTTTCTCAACCTTCTCTTTGTTCATTTCCTTCTAAATGCTTGTATATATGTATGCCATCGACCATAGGTTAGAAACCTTTGTATATCTCTCTTGTTAATAACATGGCTACTAGGAGGACACCTAGTTTTGTTTTTGTTTTCAATAAATGATCACCATCACTTTGTGCTCACCACGATGCAATATTTTGAATGCCTTTGCTTATGGAAAAGTGATGAAAGTTGCCGCCTTGTTCTACCTACATGATGTTGTATATGACTTGACCTATTGCTCTCTATTAAATGATCTTAAATTGATTAAGTACTGGCTCTTTTATTTGTGGAGGTTAAATGACTAAATTCTAGACCCACATACTCCTTATGTTGCTCTTTGATTTAAGTTTACCGATGACCTTATGCCTTGTATTGTTTTATTTAAAACTTGATTCTTATGCTATCTACATTCGTGAATCTCTTGCAAAGTTTTACCTACCAAAACTTTTACATATACATGATCTATCATGATGAAACTCTTAGAAATACAAACTTATATTTTGATGAGTTGGATTAAGATTGATTTCTATGGTTCAAGACTAAGAAGCTGGCCATTCCATTTTTGCGTACCTTCCTTTTGCTAGCCTTTTTATCCATGCATTGTGAGTTTCTATATCGGAAACTTCACAAACTTCACTGGATATCCACCCTAAACCCAAATATCTTTTTGTGATTACCTCCTTGACCCACAACATACAATTGAGTATAGATCATTATCACAAGGAAAATTCAGAAGAATCAAGAGCCTAATTTATGGCCTGTTTGGTAGAGCTCTAGCTCCCAGCTCTGTAGAGAAGCTGGTGTTTGTTTAATAAATTAAAATACCTTAAACTTCTAATTTAAATATAAAAGAAGGTCAAGGTAACTCAACAAAAGACCCTCCATCAGCCCACAGCTCTAGCTCTATAGATCTGTAGAGCCAGGGATGACCAGCTCTAGCTCTACAAATTTGTAGAGCTGTACCAAACAGGGCCTTAGAGAACATCAATTTGGGAGGCATTGACGAAGAAACTCCCTGAAGATTCAAATAATTTTCTCGAAGGTCAAGATGGATTTTATGTACTTACTTCAACAATTATCAACCCTCACTTCTATGCTCGAGGACGAGCAATCGTTTAAGCGTGGCGGGAGGATGCTGAGTAAGTACTATGTTGCAAAAAGTTCTTAGGAGCAAAAAGAAAGAAAAAGAAAGAAAAAAGAAAAGAAAGAAAGAAAGAAAAGAAACAAAGATGAAAGGAAAAAAAAGAAAGAAAGAAAAAAAGAGAGAAATAATGGTCCTTAGTTCTTTTAGCATCATTAAATTCTAAGTGCTTTGAAGATAATTCCATACTCAATTTTCCAACCATGTGCAATCCGATACTGAGGACTTCATTTGTGCCTTGAGATCATCCACTTGCCATTTGCACATGTCCACCTATCTAAATGTGTGTGTTCCATCCCTCTCTCTTTCCAACATTTATTCTCCATGGCCTTTTTGACTAGCCTCGGTAATTCCAATAGATCTCTCTCTTAGTTTGACAATATTTGAGATATAATGTTTTGCTAGGATTGTTTTTACCTACCAAGCTCCACATAAGCCTTCCACTTTCATATATGAGTAGAATAGGTTGAAAATAATCTAGTATAGGCTTGAGCGACTTGATGAGATGAGTGTTTCCTTGAGCTTTTGCAAGAAAATCTCACTTATGTTGGATATGCATCTTTTTTGAAAATTCTTCACGATGGAACAATATAAAGGTCTAAAGTTCGCTTAAGTTCAAGAGCATTGCATTTATTATTATTGTGGTTTGTTCTTTATTGCTAGTCTATCTTCCATAATGAAAAGTAGCCGGTCACAACTTGAACTTTAAATGCTAAACACTTGAGAGCAATGTGTCTTGTTATGTATAACTAAGTGCAGGAAAGACATTGAAGGGCAATGCTGATTTTCTAGCTAAGCAAAGATCCTGGACTTACTCGAGGACGAGCAAGGTTTAAGCATGAGGGGATTGTTGACGCTCATTAGCGACACCTTTTTAGTGCTAATTAAGTGTTATTTTGGGACCAATTCATATACTAACCCGCCACTTGGCACTTGAAATAACCCTGTTTTCGCATATGCATGTATTTTGGAGGATTTTGGTTTACGCAGGTTTTTGAGCTATAAATGAGCACTTTTGGACGAAGACCAAGGTCATGCGTAGCATAGAGGAATATGAAGGCCAAAACCTAATATGACTCGGATTTCGTTCGCTCTCGTCTATGGTGAATCAACCTCCAAGAATGTGGAAGGGCAAAGACTTGAAAATAAGGTGGGATGACTTCGGGATTAAAGCAAATCAGGCAGACATTTGGAAAGTTATCAAGACCCAATCTTATCCCGAAGCAACCGACATCAAATACCCACATGCATTGGCAAATCAATTCCTGGAAGATCAAGGAGCTTGCACGCAAAAGATGGGGCCGAGACGGGCCAAAAAGGCCCTAGGCCGGCCGGCCCAGGCCTTTCCTGCGCTGCCTCAACCTCCTCTTTGAGCTAGGGTTTCCTCAGACTATTTATAGCCCCGATGCCAGGAGCCACGCACATCAATCCACCAGAAGTCGGTGAAAACTAGAGCATACACCAAAGGGAGAGGAGTGTCGCTGCAAGTCTTCGAAGGTACCTAGGGCTTGGCCTAGGCCAACCCTAGCTACCATGGCCTCCCTGCGCGGTTGTGCCATGGCGGAGCTCAGGAGTTGAACCCCAAGATTCATCGGGGTATGTACACACACAATGGTAATATCAATCTAATCTCTATTCTAGTTGTCTCAACCTTGGTCTAATTATTTGGATGCTTTATATTCATATGTGCGGTTGCCGTATGTTCTTAGTAAGATTAGATCTAATCATGGTGATTAGTCAATATCTTACGGATACATTGAAGTAGCGCGTTCTAGCTAGTCCATGGATTACCCGGTGTGGTGACAGTATGACGGAGGGAAAAGTTCTAGCGACCACGTGATGTTGAGTTGGATCAATGGCGAGCACGATGGGAGTTGCTGCATCCACTACAAGAGGAAGCTCGTCGAGCGCTTGCTAGTTGTTTGGGATAAAACTTTGGAGAACCTTAGGCGTTGGCGCGCACCTCGCGGCGGTGACCATTGGAAAGTAGACCGCTTGTGAGCCGCCTTTCGGAGAGAAGACTCAGGTACCTTTGGTAGAGAAGCAATTTATGGTTTTGATCACCTTTTGACTAAGAGCTGTACCTAGAGACGATTAGGCCTTCGTTAACCTTGGTTATGTTATCTTTGCCTATGCTTCCGGATGAGATCAACCCTACACAAAACTCATATCTATTTGGTTTATCTTCATATGCAATCTATGCCTAATGTTGGGATTAGATCCGTTAGATTAGATGGAAAACCCTAGGTAGTTCGCTGTCAATCCATGTTTTGATAAACCTTGGGGGAATACTCTAAGGGAAGAGCTACGATGATCCGTGCGCTTGCGGTCCACAATTGGTGCGTCTAAGGACCGTCAACAATCTTCCATGTAGGCGTTCTAAAGCCCTTCTACGGCACAACACCAACAACGATTCAACCCCTGCCTCCTCTTCAACATGGACGCCTCCTTCGCCGTAACATGTGCTACAGTCTCAGCTTCGCCGCGGCGCATGGCATGTCCTCATCAAGTGGAAGGGACTGCCGGAGCACGAAGCCACCTGGGAGCCCATCGAGGCGTTCCGTTCAGCGCATCCTGACTTCCAGCTCGAGGACGAGCTGTTTCAAGAGGTAGGGAGAGATGTAATGATCGGGAACGTCTACCAGCGTCGTGACAAGAGAAGTGGCTGAGCACGCGACCAGAACACGCGAGTAGTTTGAATAGCGAAACCGTGCACGCCGCGCACACGTTCCTGTGCAAACGGACACCAGGCAGTTGCCTGTGTAATGGCTGTATAAACTTGGATCCTTAGGTTAATGAAGGTTATGCTGAACATCAATTAGATCTTTGGGTATCGTTTGTGTTCCTGCCTTGCCTTCACGCTCCCCGTTCCCCTACGCTCTCGCTCGCCAACCGCTTCCTCCTCGTCGCAACACCGGGCGCCAGGACGGTGTCACCGGCGAGAGTCCAGCCCTCGCGCTCCAACGCACGCCTACAACCTCCGACGGGAAATCAGCCACGCCTACAACCTCAGAAGGGAGATCAACCACAACAGTGACCTTCAAATTGAAACCACACAATTCAACCAACAAAGGAACAACAACAATTTTTGAACGAAAACAGCAACAAAGCTAATATTGTTCCCGGGGATGGAGGCACGGGGCGATACCGGCATGCTCCGCTTAGCCGGCGGCGGATGGACGAGCGCGTGGTGATATTTAGGCGGCGACGGCAGCCCTGCGCTGAATCAACCATTCAATGCTAACCGCTAATACTTCGTTTATTTAGCTGAGACCGCTACTGAACATTTTCCGTCAAGAAAAAGTCCTTTCCACCCCTTCAAGATCAACACAATCTAATCTATCCTTCTCAACCGAAAAATCGGATATTCAACACCCTCAACTACTGAAACCATCCGATTTACCCCCCTCCCCCCCTCAGCGGATTCGAAAGGCGGTTTTACCGATGTGGCGCCATGTCAGCAGTCCAATATAGCGCCACGTCAACTACGAGGGGGTTAATTGAACTGTGTTGATTGTTTAGGGTCAACAATCAGTATTCGCCTAAACGCGTGTAAACCATCGTCTACACACATTTAAACTGTAAACGGAGGGAATACGTGTAGTTTACGGGCCTAGTCACCGAATTAAACGCTAAACGCGTGTAAACGGTCAACTTAGTCAAAAAACAGTGTAAACGGTGAAACTAAAGAGAAGTTAAACATGTTTACATACACACATGTTTAAACGATCGTTTAGGCAATAAAGAACATATTTTGGTGGGATAATTGGGTGTTGGCGGTTGAATATAGCTTTCATAAACGCGTCTTAAGAAAAAAAAATATGAGTTAGAGTAGCGAGTATATGGATACTATGTGTAATATGAGAAAGTTATGTCATTATGTATTATATGCATACCGTAAATTGCAATTATCAAAAAAATATAGTATAAAATTATAATTTTTTATATATATTTATAGCTACAGTGCAAACCATTTAAACCGTTTAATCTACCGTCTAAACCATTTAAACGCTAAACAGAGGGTGAGCGACTGTGTAGCGTTTAGCGTCGAAGATAACACTAACTAGACTTTATCAAAATAATGTTTTAAATCATTGTTTTAGAAAATATATGTAATTAAAAATCCTAAAATCTGATTTAGTCTCAGAAATTCATTTTAGCTCAAAAAATATGAAAACTAGTTACACTTTTTTTTTTCTAAAATCATGTTTTGTTTATAGTGCCTAGTTAAATATTATTTAGATCCAATGGTCACACTTCAATTTTTTTTGCTAAAAGTTGGTTCTGTTATTTATTGTGAGTAGTCTCAACTTCAGATGAGCTAAACGAGTCGAGTTGAAGTTGACTTTAAAAAATGTCTAATTTTAATTTGAAAATAAAAATGATCGTAATCAGAGCATTTTTGAAAGATCTCATAACTCTAACAAGGAACCATAAGATAGAGCATGGTTTAAAAAAATATGAAACAGCTTTTTCATATTTTTAACTAAAAGGAATTTATATGATTTTTTTCTATGATGCGACCAGATTTAGGATTTTTAATTGCGTATGTTTTCTAAGAAAAAAATTATTTGTAACTATTTTTGATAAAGTTCAGTTGACTCCCTTGAACTATCAACATGGTCCAATTTATCTCCTTATAGCTAATGTGACGCTACGTAGGATCGCAGATATGACACCATGTCGGCGGGTTTTAAAGACATGGTGTTGAATATCTGATTTTTTTGGTTGAGGATGATAAATTAGATTGCGACGATCGTTGAGGGGGGGTGGAAAGGACTATTTGCTTCCCTTAAAATATCAGGCCTCGTCGTTTGCTGGGCTCAAGTTTGGTCTGGGCTGTGAAAAGAGACTATTTTGGTATGGGCCTCAATGTTCTGGACCGGCGAACTGGCAATGCCTGTGGGCTGTGGCATTTGCCATCCTTTCGGCCTACGTTCGTCGAAGCAGAAAACAATTGGATCCTTATTTTGATGTATGATTCAAAAAAAAATTAAAAAAATTATGACTGGTACATGTACATTCATGTATACTGCACCGCACGACTGCTGGACATGTGGACTAATGGCACAACTGCACAAGATCTGATTTGCAGCAACAGCACTTCTGCTCCATAATTTTCATATATCCAACAGTGAGGTAAAAGAAAAAAAACTTCAGTTACAGGGCAAACGTTACGTAAAATTCAGAGATCCAGAAACCACATTTGGGGCTTGTCATGTGCACGATCATCCTGCACTGCTGCACAAGGGCAAGCAAACAATTAGTTCCAATATTCACGCATGGATCACATGATAACTGAAGACCAAAGATCTCAACACTACTGCAGTTCACACACTGCAAGTGCTAGACGAATTAAAGCACATAAACGCGCCTCACTGCCTTGAGAAGTCAGAACCACCACCACACGAGCTGGGAAGGAACCACTTCACTGCCTCACTGGCTTCTTCTTTTGGGCAGGGGTGCCGGCGCTTCAACGTATCTATTGGGAATGGAAGCGACCAAGTCGAAGTACTCCCCACCTTCTCTGCAACGCCTCTGCAGATCAGGACAGCAATCTATGCTTAAGGATTCGAGAGCTGGGAGCCGCTCGAGCAGACCCTGTGGAAGTTTCTCAATAGCTGGACACCTGTGGATCCACAACCGCTCAAGGGAAATGAGGCCGTCCAGCCCATCAGGCAGGGCTTCCATCTCACGGCAGCTCTGCAGAGAGAGTTTCCTCAGCTTGCCAAGATCTCTAAGGTTCGAAGGCAGCGCCACCAGGCTTCCGTTGTAGTGAATCTCGATTTCCTCGAGGGATGCGGGCAACTTGGGGATCTGGAGCAAGCTGTCACAACAGTGTATTTCTAAACTTTGCAGCTGGGGCAGCGGAAGACATTCCTCTTCCTCAGGTGATGAGCCAGTACCCTCCAGTTTGCAGCAATACGAAATATACAGAAGTCGAAGGCGAGGCAAACATCGGAGCTCCTCCATGGGCCAGCGGACAACATTGAAGCACATCGAGATGTTCAATTCTTCCACAAATACCAAGCAGTCCCGAAGCCCAAGTTGCAATTTGTATTGGTTAAATATTGATACGAAGCTGTCGTCACAGTCAAGCGACAAATATCGCAGGGTGTCTAGAGGTCTTTGGCTTTGCTGGCCGTCTGGAGGCATCACCACGTCTACCAGCAACAATGATATATCCAAGCGAACAAGAGACGACAGACAGCCCAAAGGCATGGACATTGAAGCAATATCGTCGGCTTCGCGACAAGATAGATCCATATGTGTCACAACTGGTATCTCTGGAAGACTTGCAAGCTTATTGCAAGTATTGATAGCTAGCTTTTCTAGCTGGGGAAACATCACCAAGTTATTAATCTCTCCTGCACTATTTTCTGCCCATCTCTCTAACTCAGGCATATACCTTAACTCCATCCTCTTTAGCTTCGGGAATAGTATTTGCAGAGAGGTGTATTGTATGCTTCAGCTTCAACGTCAATGTTCTTACATAATGTGGTCAGGCTTTCCATGTAGCATAAAGACACGCTCGGAGAGGATGACAACCATACTGTTGGCAGATCCTTACATCCTGGTCAGTGGGTCATAATGAGTTCCCTCAAGCACAGGAACATCTGAGGGTTTCTCATCCATTGCGAGATTGTGAGACCACCTGTCGCCTACCTCTACTAATCTGTGAGTTTACGAGATAAACGAGGGCAGATATATTCCTAAGCACCACGCTTAAGATAATATCAGCTATCCTAACCTTGGCCAGAGATTAAGATACTTTATGAATAAAGCAACAAACTCACAAGCAAAATAAATAACTTAGCTTTCTATAACTCAAACTTAAATACTTAGCTGAATATCCCGGATACTTACTAAGAAACTCGCATCCGCCGAGGTATAGGTGGAGGGTCACCGACACGTCGGGAGTCCTCTAGACTCTCCTCACTCTCTCTCTATTTCTACTCTAAGATATGAGGAGGGCTTCGCCTTGACTTGTTGCTCCAGCTCGATGATTATCTTTAATGACCGAGGCGCAGCTATTTATAGCTTGTAGAGGCGGTTGGGAGTGGACACGTAGAAAATGAGGACGAACGGACTCAGTCCTAGGTCGGGCGACGCGTGGAGGTCGGCCGACGTTCGAGCCACCGCCTTGAGCGGTGCACGGTATAGATGGACTCCTGGAGGCGGTGGGAACGCGCACGAGAAGGATGAGACGGTTTGGCCTCCGGACCAGGTCGGCCGACCTAGTGGGGTTAGGCGACATGGCGCCGGCACGTCTTGTGCCCATCTTCAGCTGAGTGACTGTGTAGTGGGTCCTCATGGCGGTTCCAGGTGGTAGAGCTGCATTTGAGTACGTTTAGTTTGCGAGGTGGGCCCTTCAATCCATGTGACCTCCCCTTGGACCATTTCCATCTCTTGGATCCAACCGACATGGAACCAGTGGCTAGATGATCCCCAAATGTGCTTCTTTGCCCTGAAGGAAGGTGGGCCCTATTAGGCTCCGGGCCAAGCTCAGCCGACCGGGCTAGGTCGGGCGACGGCCTTTTGTGCCCGATTGCCCTCATCTTTTGTCAGCCACTATCTTGTAGGTCCTGGAGTCCTACCCAAGGTGACACCACTCCATTTGAGTATGTGTACTTGTGGATGTGGCCCTTTTGATCTATGTGCTTCTCTTGATTTCCTTCTCACCTATGGGCTTGACCCAACCTTGGTGCACAGGCAAGAGTTGGTCTAGAGTGGCTTTCCTTGCATATATCCAAAGATAGGCTCATTTGGCCTCGGTTGGGCGTCGGCCGACCTAGGGGGTCGGGCGACGGCTCACCGAGTCCGTTTCGCCTCAAATTTTACCTGTTGCCTTCTGCATACACATAGTCACCAAAACTAGTTGAATTGGTTAGATATAATCCCTATAGCTACGGTGAATGTATATTTGTATGTCAAAGTTGACGGTCTGAGATGTGCATTAATGACCGTCAACACTCGCTCACCGACGTCGTCCGTGAGCGCTGCAAGTGATAGGTGCAGTCTGGGAACGAGCAATGGGTAGATGATATCGAACAAAGAAAGAGGAGGATGGCACGTGGGGCGCTAGTGAGGTGGAGAGGGGAGAGGGAAGACGTGCTGGCATGTAGGTCCTATTGCCATGTGGTATCTATGTCGGCAAAACCACCCATCAAAACTGGACGATGGCCAAATATAAGCAGTTTTGATAATTAGGTGGTCAAAGATTTATGGTTTTACGGTTTAATGATTGAAACCAAATTGAAACTTGGATCGCCAAAAATAGACTTAGCTCAAAAAGAAAAGAACCATGTGCTCGTGCTGCTGCTTACCTCATTATTATTTGGCACCTACCTGATGGCTGCAGGCTGCTGAACTTTGCATTATTATAACTAGTAGGATCATCGGCTGTGGATGTCTTCTTGTATTGTGTGGATGAGAAGCGTGTGTTTGTGTATCCACCCATCTTTCGGCCTTCTTTGAACTTCTTATCCAAGGCCTGCGCACACGACTTGGCTTGACCCCAGGGGTGATTCGAGACAAAATTTGAGAGGGGGCACAACTGAAGGAAAGCTAAAATTAGAAGCCTTAAATATAGTAAAAACCTGTTAATTAAAGGCGGAATAGCCAAATTGGTCCTTGAACTATCCCCCAAAGCTCAGTTTCGTCCCTGAACTACAAAAACGGACGTTTTCATCCTCGAACTATCGGAACCGGCTCAATTTAGTCCATGAGCTGACGTGGAGCGCCACGCTGTCGTCCTTGTCAGTGTCCAGGTCATCATCTCAAGTGAAATGTCGGTTCTACCCTTACCTCTTGATGGATGGAAGGATTTGCAGAATACAGACCCAAGACATTCACTACTACAGAATTCATTTTTCTAGTCACTATTTTCACAGCCGGTTTTCAAAAAGTGGCACTGATATATTTTCACAGAAGGTTAGTGGGTAGACCGGCTGCGAAAATTATTTTCACAGCCGGTTTGGGGCTTGCATCAGCTATGAAAATCAAATCTATTTTCACAGCCGGTTTTAGCCACGAATAGGCTGTAAAAATCCATTTTCACAGCTGGTCCTAAGCTACAGTACACATACATTTTTTATTTTTATTTTTTTTATATTTTTTGTTGGACTAGGAGCACACAAAGGAGAACCAAAAAAATCAGCTTAATCAGATCTAAGATGTGGTCTCTAAAAAATTATAAAGTTTCAAAATGTTTAATATTAAAGAAGTGCAACATCTATTAGTTTGCACACCTTACAACATTAGCTTTGCTCATATTACATGGAAATAATTTTTAAATATCTTACACTATATATATGTTGCCATGGAGGAGTTTTGGATTTTTTAAAATAATTTGCTATTTTCTAACTATTAAATGAATTTCTAGGTACTTATTCTTAGTAACTCAAATTTGAACTACATCTCTCTTAACTAGCTCTTACCAAATACTAGAAAAATAGTATCTAAGTGCATATGCTCTAGTTTAGATTAAATCCTAAAAAAATGAAAAGTAAATAGGTTTGCTATTGTATAATTCACACTTTAATTTACTCCTTTACTTGTGAAAATAATAATATTATCAGAAACTTGTCTAAAAATTAAGAAAATTGTCATGGAGTCCTTTTTAGCTGTATAGCCTTCTCATAAAAAATTCAACACATTTCAAGAAAATTAGACTATACATTGTTTATAAACACATACATCTCTCATACTCTTTCATATAATCTTAAGGCAAACTTTGATATTAAGTTGCTATGGAGGAGTTTACGAGTTTTTTGGAATGATTTGCTATTTTTATAAATTAAATTAATTTTCAGCCCTTATAAATCAATTTTTGTGCAACTATTTTTTATTTTTATATTATTTTCTGATATTTTTATGAAAACAAGTGCATGTAAGAAACTACCACAAAAATTTTTAACCTAATTGGAACAATGGGGTGGCCTCTAGAATTTTATAAAAGTTCGGCCGAGTTAATATAAAAGGAGTGCATCCCTCATTCAATGGTGTGGTGCAGTGGTAAGTGGAGCTACGCACGAAGCAAAAGGTCACGGGTTCGAATCATGGAGAATGCAACAAGTGCAAAAAATTGTGTAGTTGGAGGTTGTGGTGCTTGGTTAATGGGGCTGGCCTCCCATGTGGTTAATTTTTTTTTGCACTCATTTAACATTTTTATTTGATTTTTGATTTTTGATTTTTGAATTTATTTTCACAGCCGGCTTATGCTAAAAACCAGCTGTGAAAATCAGCTTTTCACAGTCGGTTGCCACTTTATCAACGTCATATTGAAAACCGGCTGTGATAGGCCCAACCGAACCGGCTGTGATAAGCCCTGTGTAGTAGTGATTGGTCTCGAGCTTGGTTCAAGACTGGGTCCAATTGTGAATCTGTTGATAATAACATGAGTGATGAATCATTTAATAGTTGGATTATAGAAGCCAGGTTCAAGCCTATCTTGAGATGATGACCAAGAGGTAAGGGTAGAACCAACATTTCACTTGAGATGATAACCTGGACGCTGACGAGGACGACAGCGTGGCGCTCCACGTTGGCTCAGGGACTAAATTGAGCCGGTTCTGATAGTTCGAGGATGAAAACGGCCATTTTTGTAGTTCAGGGACGAAACTGAACTTTGGCGGATAGTTCAAGGACCAATTTGGCTATTCCGCCTTAATTAAATGAGCTTTAGAACTTTGAGTGAGGGCCTGTGCCTAACGCCAAAGTCACACCGGAATTATGAGCCAATTGACATGCCTCATATTGAGAACCAAAATGCCTCTAAATTTAGAGGCCACCATATGCTAGTATCATATGAAAATAACTTAAAAGAAGAAAAATGAAACTATATGAACTTCTCGGGTTTCACGGTTATCTTTTTAAGTTGTAGTCTACTATTCCCTCATTTCTAAATTACTAAACATTTTAGGTTTTTTAGTTCATTATTTTTATATGCATATAGACATAGCGTATAATTATATACATACTAAAAATAGTGAATATAGAAAATCAAAACAAATAGTAATTTGGGACGAAGAGACTAGTATCTTGGTTGAGCTTATGAACCTCAACCAATAATGCATGGTACACTAGTTGTCCCAACCAAACATAAACAGCCCCGTACAAAGCAATGAATGCACTTCTGTGAGATCCTGTCCTAAATTACTAATCATTTTAGGTTTTCTAGGTTCATTATTTTTCCAATGCATATAGGCATGGCGTATATCTAAATATAATAGCAAAAGTAGTGAATTTAGAAAAGCCAAAACGAATAATAATTTGAGACCGAGAGAATAGTATCTTGGTTGAGCTTATTATTTTTTATGTTAATCGGAGGGGGAGAGAATCCCCCACCTTGCATTTTCATTTCATTGGCCCAAATCCGCCCGCATGATACAGGAACAATTTGACAATACTAGTCTATCAACCCGTGCTCCTTCGTACGGACTAATAATATGGGAGACATGAGTATTAAAAATCATAAAAAATTAGAAGCCGTAGCTAATGATTAAAATTATTTACCTTCCACTCTCTTATTTGTTAAATATTTTTTTCACTTTGCATCGCCTTCTATAACGAGTTTAATTAAAACCTAAATTGAAGTTATGTCATTAACATATAAATCCACATTCTCATTGTTTCATCATACATGTGCATATAGTCTACATGGTGATATACATCATGCATATAAACCTTAATAAGTTAGTATTTTCTATATTAACAAAGACATAAATAGGTAATTTATAATTATTTTCTACTTTTAATAAAGACATAAATAGGTAATTTATAATTATTTTCTACTTTTAATAATAGCAGATATTGTTATCATCTCTTTCGTCATTCATATATGATCAACATGGTGAGACCCAACGTGGATAACACCTTAAGTTTATTTTTATATACTAACAATTAATGCAACAATAATATTTAGAAATCATATACCAATGTGCTTTGGGATGGTATAATGACATATGTAGGTTGCTTTTAATGATATAGGTAATTTAGATGTAAATTTAGGGGGTTATTTTGAATTATTTTTATAATGGCACAGGGGGTAATTTAGATGAGTATTAGGGGTTACTCTATGTTATTTTTATAATGGCAGAGGTGGGTAATTTTTTTAGAAAATATGATAGATCCAATGGCTATGATGATCAGAGTTTACGGATTGATGGTCAGATATTTCTGATTTTTGTGAGAATTTTAATGATTTATCTTTTTTCTAGCGCATCGCGTGAGGAGTGGAGGCCTCAAAAGAAGTCTCCAATTAGTAATAGCAAAATCCTAGAATTTACATTGTCGAATTAAATATTGAGCACCAAACCTCACCAAGACCTCATTAAATCTTGGTTGAGCTTACGAACTTAATCAATAATGCACGGCCAGTAGTTGGCCCAACTAAACATAAACAACCCCGTACAAAGCAATGAATGCACTCCCCTGAGACCCTAACTAACCCAGTAACCCATGCGACATGGCCTGGTGGACACTCTAGCGAAAATTTGTCCACGAGAATATGAGGAGATACTTCCACCGATGCATCCATTGGATTGGTAGTCAAGAACAGACGCAGTTCAGTTCCGTGGCAGACGCAGATGCGCCTATAACTACGGGGCAAGGGAGAAGTGCTCGGAGGATCCACGACGAGCAGGTTCACTGGAGAACTCAAACCAGCAAATGACAATTATATTGTGGCCGAGGTGGGCAGCGATGATCAGCAAGGCTACGTGCTACGTGGCCGTATACTTGAAGGAGAACTGGACAATAAGTCACCCTAAACAAAAAGCATTATGAGACTCGAGGATCAGCAATACAGTTAATATTAACGGAAGTTTTATTTTTATTAAATAGGATGTCATATCAACATTTTTTTGATGATGGGACTATAAATGAACGAAGAGAGGGGTGAAGTAGCTGTCCACGCCATGAGCGTGAAGCCGGCAAAGCTTTAGATGATGTGGGGAGGTGGGGAAGGACTACGTTGAGGGCGATGGAAGATGCGTTAGGAAGGGATCGTCTCCCAGCGATGGTGAATGGGCAGGCGGCGCGGCGGCCGCTGGCCGGGGCGGAGGATGGATGCAGTGGTGGTGGAGCTCGTCGCGTCGGATGCCAGAGGAAGAAGATAGCGAACCTGGGCCGGCTTTGAATCCATGTTTGCTATCCAACTTCCATATGCTCCACATAGGAGCCCCCGAAAAGAGAGGCCTAAAGAAAGCACATCCTTCCTCATGGGGATTGCACAACGCAGACATCTAACATGTGTTTGGTTTGATGGTTGAAGGAGTTGCATTGTGTTTGATCCAAAATGATCCAGGTTTGAGATTTATTTAGATTGGAACGGAAACAGTAGGGAATATTTCTCCTAGACGTGGGTTCGTTGCATTGTATTTCTGCAAATTAAACGGACCACGCGAACCCATTTTTCCCGTGAACTTGATGTTTCTTAACCCATAAGCTAGTTTATAAAATCTACTAGTGAGTAAACAAATAGTGCCTTACACCTCGGACTGACAGTAGCACAGCACACCTAAAACGATCAAGCCCAACACAAATTGTGTCTGCTTCATGCATAAACAGTGGCAGGTCCAGAGGCATGTAAAGTACATTAGCGTTTTCATGAGTACATGGCAAAAAATGGATGTGCCCTCTGGGTTAGAATCATTAATAGTTTTTCTATATAAATAAGAGGTGAAGCAGCTAAATGCATGCCGATCCATTTTATCTTTGCCATCGAGTTGGGAACTTATCAACAGTTTGTCTTGGGACACTGGAGTAAATCAAATAAATTTGTTTTGCAATGGGATTATTGAGCTTGCAAAATCAGAGTGGATAGAGTATTGAATAGACTATCCATACTTTGCACAGTGTAAAGGAAGAGTTAGCATTGATGTTGCTGAAAATTTACCTGATCAAATGTATCAGGCTCTAATGAAAATCTTTTAAGATGTTGGCAGATATGCATGTCTGTTGGAACAAAAAGTTGCCCAATGCAATACTGAGCTCATGAGTAATGATGTTATCTACATCGTAGTGTGAATTCTACTATGTGTATGCACTGCTATCCATAGGATGCATGGTGCTGCACCAGCTGCTAGCAAAACGTTAGCATTGAGATGCTTTTTGCTAATAAGTTTTGAACATATCTGTCTACTGTATGAATAGTTAAATACGAAAGGTTGTTCAGCGAGAGCACTGCTATGGGATATGAAACAACAAATATTCTTTTTTTACAATTTCATTTTGCTGCTCTTGTAGCTGCATGTCAGCTTGACTTTTATATCCAGTTGTGCTTTCCCCACCTCGGGTTCATCAAAGGGAGGCAAAGAGCAGGGCCCTGAACACACCAGGTTGGACATCTTTGCTGTGTTGGGTAATAGCCGAAGCCGAAGGACCCAAACAACAGCTGAAACGGGACGACTGAGACAAGCAACAATAAATTACTTATCTACAGTATCCTGGAATCAACAACCTTTACATGAAGGGGAGGGGTCCCCTTTTATAGGGAGACCAAGGGTCTTTACATTCCCATTGTACCCCTGAGATCAGGCATCATCCTCTAGACTATACAATACAAATAGCCTATGGACACTTTGGTACATTTACTCCTCTCAAATGTGAATGCGTAGACTTACGATTCCGTGTTTGACTCGGCTTGGACTTGGTCTCCTTTGACTCGGTCCTTGTCAGCTTCGGTTGCTTCCATGAGCTTTGCAGCTCCTGGATTTGGCTTCCTCTGAGTCGAGATGACCCTAAGCCACTTCCCAGCGTTCAGAAAGCCAATGACTCCTCCAAGGACCTGCAGTATAGAGCGAACCGAAGCTTGCCATTAACTCATTCATAGCTTTTGGCATTCAACAGTATCAATACTTCACTAAATTGGCTTCTAACTTGGTTCCAATAACGCCACTTCGGCATTCTGCTACACGATGACCGAAGCCAATTGGCTTTTGTATACAGCGAGATGCGGTCACCGAAGCCGATTGACTTTTGTATACGGCGGGATGTGACCACCGAAGCCGATTGGCTTTTGTATACGGCGAGATGTGACCACCGAAGTCGATTGGCTTTTGTATACGGCGAGATGTGATCACCGAAGCCAAAGTAGAGATATGTAGAGCAAATGAAGCTAATAATGGCTTGATTTCCTTGGTTCATAGTTGCCCTTACGCATGAGATGAAGCAAAACAAGTAGAAGGCGTTTGTCGACGGGCCAAATCCCCAACAGTAGCCCCTCGAGGACGAGGGCTTTCTTCAACAGGCCGAGCTCCAAGAAATTAGGATTGCTTGCCAGCCAGAGAAACGCCTCCTCCTAGTTGGAGAAAGCCCCATAGTATTTTGTCATGATTGTTCTATTTTTGCTTCATTAATCTGATATGTCATGTCATTTAGCTTCGTTTATTTGAAAACTGGTTAAATTGTTTTCACCGTTGTTGTAACTTTTGCTTCGGCTTGACCAAATTTGAAACGGCGGTTCGTTTTTTGAGATTTTAACGGTCAGATTTTACTGGCCTATAAATAGGACCGAAGGGGGGGTCGATTTTGCTTGCTTCGTTTCGCTTGTCATGAGCTTGACGTTTTCTCTGGGTTTGGAAGCTTTTGAGTTCAAGCTTTGGCTTTCTTCTCTCGACACAAGTAAGTTTTGCTTTTTGTACTCTACTATTTCCTTCGTTTTTTCCTTTGTCTTTTTGCTGCTTTGTTTTTTATTATTTTTTCCTGTTTGTTGTAGCGGCTCGTACGAAGCAAACCGCTCGTCTGATTGGCTACATCTCTGACGAAAACAATTCAGACGGTGTTGATATGGATGCTGCCGAAGCTGCGCAGTTTGCTCAGGAGATTGAGGGCGGCGTGGCCGTGGACCCCGAAGCCGGAGCTGCTATGATTATTGATGATCGAGGTAAGGGACCTGCCGAAGAAGATACAGCTGCAGGTGACGAGACAGAGGGCGCTGGATCTACAGCCGAGGATGCCCTTGAGGACGTAGAAGCCGATGCCTCAGATCTTGTGGATTATAGGAAAAAGCCAAAGACCACTGTCTTTGGTGAGTCTCGTGTTACCCCTTCATTGATTCGCTTCTATGAGGAAAAGGGGTATTTTGAGGCCGGCCAAGGACGAGCCCCTGGTACAGAGACTACCCCGGCGCCTGAGCCAGACGAAGCTGTTGTATTCAAGGAGTTCTTCACCGCTGGGCTTCGGATGCCCGTAGACAATATTATTGCTGATATTCTTGGGAAGTTTGGCTTACAGCTTCATCATCTTACTCTCAATGCTATTACTCACTTGCTTCGCTTCTTCTGGGCCGTAAAGACCAATGCGTCGGATGTTAATGCGGATTGCTTCGCTCGTTACTTTGAGGGGCATCGGCAGACGAAGAGCGTCAAGGTTGATGGCTTTGACTATGAGCCGGATTATGGTAGTGTTACCTTTTGCGCGCGGTGGAGGCAGACTGACAAACAAAAGGTGGAGCTTACCTTTTGTCAGAGAAACACATGGGACAAGAGCTGGAAGAACTATTGGCTCTATGTCAAGGTGCCGGCGCTGGAGGCTGTGTTAGAGGATGGGACGAAGCAAATTTCATTTCCTCTGCACAGTTCTATCGGCACTTGTGAGTTTGTCGCTTGCCCTTCCTTCGACAGAAATGCCCCCGGCTTTGATCGATGTGAAAGTGCTTTTTTCAAAGCTAGTCGGATTTCAAGCAGCCGAGACTTGATTGAGGAAGGGCTTGCTATTGTAGTGAATATCCTATCTGCTTCGTGGAAGCCATTTGCTGTTGAGACTAGGCTGTACAGAGGTATTCCTCATGTTTGCTTTCCCAAGTTTGGGGTGAAAAAGCCAGAGAATATGTCTGACTTCGCCTTCGTTCAGTCCATTGAGTTAATGGCTGAAATTATTTGTGGGAAGTATACTACTAAGGAACATGAGAGTTGCTTGGCTTTGGTGGATGGGGTCCGGCTTAACAGGGTGTTCGATGAGATGGGCGTTAGCTATCCTCAGCGTTCGGCCCCATCCAAGCCCTCAAAGAAGTTCACTGATCAGGATCACCCTAGCGTGCTACCAGCCCCGAAGCCGGGTCGAGGCCGTGGGAGGAAAGGACGTACTGGAGGCCGTGGTAGCGGCCAGTCGGACGAGGGCGGTGACGAAGCCGGAGCCCCTTCAGGCCGCTCGAGGGTAGCTGCCACTAAAAAGCGAGTTGCCTCTTTGGAGACTTCCAAGCGTACTTCTGCCTTGGAGTCCTCCAAGCGACAAAAACTTGGTAAAGCTCTTCCTATCGTTCCACTTGCCAGCGCACCTCCTCGTCCCATTGCTTCGGCTGCGGAAGCGCCTCCCGCTGTCGCCCCTAAGCAAGTTGTTCCTGCAGCTTTCGCTGCAATTGATTTGCCCTCTTCTGGAGGTTTGTTTCTTGTGCAACTTGTTTTTTTATTTTTAGCTTCGCTTTGCTTAATTGTTTTTGTCATCTTATTATAGTTAAAGCTGTTGTTGGACCTCCTCGTCGTGAACGCCTACTTGAATGCATCGACGACGAGGATGATGAAGTAAGCTACAACCGTCTTTTGAGGGAGGACAAGACAAAGGATTTTACACTTGGTGAAGCTGAAGTGTCGTCTGTCCCTCTCCAGCCATCGTCCTTGGATTTACTGGCTGGTGCTGTGGCCAAGTCCCTTCAGATAGAGGGGCGTGCAGAGCCGGCTTCGGCTAATATTGATGAAATTCCGCGGACGATTGCGGGTATCACTGAAGAGCCGATGCAGTTGGCTTCGACTGACGTTGAAGAACCTGCACAGATGGCTCTTACTCTTGAGACTGTGCAGGGCCCTGTCGATTCGGCTCCATGCACCACTGAGCCAGTTAAGCTGGTTCCTTCAGTTATCGCCGAACAATCTGCGTCGGCCAAGGACGTTGAACCAGCCCCTGAGAAGCCAGCTCCTGGATTAAAAGGTGTGTTTCGCGAAGCAGTTATTTTTGCGTTTTTAGCTGAAATGATCTTTCTTTTGATTTGTTGATTATTTTGTTTCAGAAACAAGTTATGCTGGGTATGGACCCTTTACAGATCGGCTTCGTCAAGGCAGCTTTTGTCCTCCAAACGATATTCCGGTTATCGTTCCAAATGGTTGGTAATTTTTAACTGCTCACCCAAAACTGATTGATTTTGGCTTTTTTGTCTAAACATTGGTTTCGGTCTTTCAGAGCTTGAGACTCGTGTCAAATCCTTGGATTTGGACACGCTTTCCATTTCCAGCCTTAGTGGCGGCATCCAGATCTGTTTCTTTTCCTTCGTTTTTGAGTTTGTTGTCCGGCTTTTTGATACTTATGCTTTTCTTGTTTTAGTCTATAATGTCCATGCAGGAGCTTTTCGCTCGCCTTCCGCTTCGTCTCAATGATGTTGAGAACGAGCGGGCCTAGCTCGAGGCTCTAAGGAAGGAGCGCGAGGGCTTTCTTCTGCTTAAGAAATCTTTGGACGATGAGAAGGAGCAGCTTCGTCTTGAGCGTGAGTCTGCCTCGTCAGAAATTGCTTCGCTCAAGCGCCAGGTTGCTTCGCTTGAATCTACGCGTGCACTTAATGCTCAAACAATTGAGGGGCTTCGGGGCAAGGTAATCGATGCTGCCACTTTGGAGCATGACCTGAAGAATCAAGTCAAGTCTCTCGAGGCTGATAAAGAGAAAGTGACGTCGGATGCTGAAAAGTACAAGAAGGAGCTTTTGGTTGCTGTTGACTTAAAGAGCTCCCTTATTTCCGAAGCCAGTCAGCTTAAGGCTCAGGTGGGGCAGCTTAAGGCCGACAAGGAGAGCTTGGATTCTGAGATACTCAACCGAAGCTCCAGTATCTACGCCGAGTACGAAGCTGCTCTAAAACAATATGGAGCCGAGCCGCTGCCCTTTCCTTTTGATGACTTTAGCGTTCGAAAGCTTTTCGACTGGCTTGATGATGAGTTCAAGTCCTTGCCAGACGTCTTGTCTAAAGTGGGTGATTACGCTGCCCGGACGTGCATCACAAATGCCTTTAAGATGCTGGCTGATGATGGGTGCTCTCATTACAAAGGCTTTTTAAGAAAGGACTTTCAGTTTCCTTCGGCTTTGAATCCTGATAGAAAAGAGCTTTTCAACGAGGCTGTTCTGGCGACTCGCGGTCTCTTTCTTAGGAAGTTTTGGTCTGTAACAGGGAGGGAGTGTGCTCGGCGCACTGCATATGATCGTTTGGTTAAGGTTAGCTTCTTTTATCATTTCGTCTATTTATTTTGGCTTCGGGCGTATCCTGTTAGCTTTGCTTTCGGTATTGATTGTTGTGTTTAATTTCAGTACAAGGAGGAGCTCGCTCTCGAGAAGCGGTAGAAAGCCGAAGCCGAAGCCGCCACTGCCGCCGCCACTGCTGGAGCCTCAACTTCAAGAGCTGGTGCCGAAGCTGGTTGTGATGGTGCTGAAGCCGGAGCCTCTGATGCTGATCCGAAGGTTTAGCTTCAATAGAGCTGATGACTTTGATTCTTTTGTTTAAGGGATGTTAAAACTTTGTAAATTTGTATATACTCAGATCCCTGATGAGGGAGGTGTTCTTGAACCCATGCCGATCACTATGCGCGATGGCCCCTTGTGTGTATCTGGCTTCGCATGGGAACAATATCGGAGGTTATGTCCAAGTCAAAGAATTGACGATTTCTGGGAATTTTGCCATGAGTTCTTTAGTCATTGCGAATTCGATGTGTTTGAGTTTTTTAACTCCTTCATCGTTCGATGTTCTCCTTGTGTCGAACTCGCTCGTGCAAGAAATGCCGAAGCTGCTCGTCTGCTTCCAGTTAAGGTGGAGCCAGAAGATTTAGATAACGATAGGGATTTTGCTTATGTGTATAATGCTCCCAGATTTAGGAGATCTGGCCAGCTTTTTGACGGCTATGTTTTTGAGATATTCTGAGTCATCTCTTTGTAAAACACACTGTATTTCGCTTGGTTATTGTTTTGATTCGAAACACTTGAATGAATGTAAGCACGATTTGGCTTCGTTGCGAAAGAAACGCCTCCTCCCCCCCTCAAAGCGGGGTTTTATTCGTTCAAGTGTTTTGCACTTTTGGTTCGGGGCCGCCTTGACTCCTTTGAGCTTTGTGCGGAGATATACTTTGCGTGGTTTGTCGAAGCCCCTTTTATTTTAATCGCATTTAAAATACTGATAGCCGAAGATGATTTTGATTTATAATATATGTTTTAGCCAGAGCCCTTTTTGATCTGTTTGGAGTAATCGCTTTTGGACCGAAGCCCCTTTCGCTTTGTTCTAGAGTGGGCTTTTTGTTAGATCTGGATTGGCCTTACTCTCGGTAGGGCTAATTCAGTTCTATCTGAGTTATCGAATATCAGCGATTTGGTCGAAGCCAATCGCTTTCGATGCTGTTCTTGTGTGTTCTAACAAGTTGCTGAAGCCCCTATAGGCTTTTTAGGGCGCTGCTAGATGAAGCTGCTGAAGCCTTTATAAGATTTTAGAGTGCTGCTAGCCGAAGCTGTTTTGTTTTATAGCAATTGTTTGGGTCAGAGCCCCTTTTACTCTGTTTTTAGAGTAAGCGTATCTGGACCGAAGCCCCTTTTACTCCTCTTTGGAGTAAGCTTTTGCTTAGATCTGAATTGGCCTTACTCTTGGTAGGGTCAATTCAGTTCTTTGTGAATTGTCGAATATGAGCGACTTGGTCGAAGCCAATCGCTTTGGATGCTGCTTTTTTGGGGAATACCTCGTTCATATATGATTTGACGAGTTACAGTAAGCACCGCCTCGTTAAAAACCTCACCCCTTGGTCAGGGTCCCCTTGTGAGGAAAAGAGTACGGGCTTTTTTGAAAGAAAGTAAAAATGCTAATCTACTCAATGACTTCGTTTATAGAGTACGAAGCCATTTTACATCTTTTTACAAGTAATATTTGCGTAAGCTGTCTGCATTCCATGAATGCGGCAGCTCGTTTCCTTCGTCATCGCCTAAGCGCAATGAGCCAGGCCTGTTGCTTTTGATGACCAGAAATGGGCCTTCCCATTTCTGTTGCAGCTTTCCAGCGGGCATACTTGGATTTTTCCTAAGGACCCAGTCCCCTACCTTGATATCTTTTCTGATTACCTTTTTATCTCGCCACTTTCTTGTCTCAGCTTGGTATTTGGAAATGTTTTTTGCTGCCTGGAGCCTGTATATCTCAACGAGATCCTTGTCAACGGCTTCGCTCTCTTTGGGAGCTTCTTGTTGGGTGCGAAGCCTTTTGTGCAGTATTTCCTCTGGGCATACTGCTTCTTCACCATAAAGCAGTTTGAATGGAGTAAACTATGTTGCCCTTGATATGGTGGTGTTGTGAGCCCAGATCACCTTCGGCATCTCTTCTACCTACTTGCCTTTTTTCTTACAATTTGCGAGGCACTTTCGGATGGCTGTAAAGATTAAGCCATTGGCTCTTTCAACTGCTCCATTTGTTTGCGGATTATATACCGAAGCGAATTTAGCTTTTGTTCCAATTGACATGCAATATTGCCTGAATTCGTCACAGTCAAACTGCTTCCCATTGTCCACTGTTATTTCCCTTGGTACTCCGAATCTGCACACAATTTGCTGCCAGAAGAATTTGATAACTGTTTTTGCTGTGATGTTAGCCAAAGGTCTGGCTTCGATCCACTTGGTGAAATACTCAACTGCTACTATGGTGTATTTGAGATTTCCTTGAGCCGTTGAAAGTGGGCCAACTAGATCAATGCCCCATCTTTGCAAAGGCCATGTTGGAGTTATCAGCTGTGATTGCTTCGAAGGAGATTTTCTGTTCGCTGCACACTTTTGACACTGATCACACGTCTTGACCGTGTTTGTTGCATCCATGATGATTGCAGGCCAGTAGAATCCTTGCCTCATTGCCTTGCCCACTAAAACTCTTGCCCCAAAGTGTGCTCCGCATAAGCCGCTGTATATCTCTTGGATCAGTTCTTTTCCTTCGTTGTGAGAGATGCAACGAAGCCAAGGAGATACAACTCCTTTCTTGTAGAGGACATCATCTATCATTTGATAGCATCTTGCTCTTTGTTGCATAGCTTTTAGATCATCTTCGTCAATTGGCTCATAGTATCCCTGAAGGAAAGCTATTATTGGGGATCGCCAATCCTCAGAGCTTATTGCATTGATTAGCTTCGGTGGGTCGTCTGAATCTTTTATTGATGGTGATGTTAATGTTTGAAAGAACACATCAGGTGGAAGCCTGTCCCCCTTTGCAGCTGCCTTAGCCAAAGCATCTGCCTCATCATTTTTTGCTCTTGGGATGTACTCCACAGTGAAACCTTTGAATTTTTTCTCCATTGAGCGTACAGTGGTCAAGTATTTGATGAGTTCTGGTTGCTTCGCTATGCTTTCTTTTTCAATGTGATCTACCACCACCTTAGAATCTGTTTTGACAGTGAATCTCTAAGCTCCCAAAGCCCTAGCTTTTCTGAGCCCAAGTAGTATAGCTTCGTACTCAGCAACGTTGTTTGTGCTTCTGTCGCTGCATTTGCAAAACTCTAAATTTGCTGCATATCTCATTTTCACGCCCGAAGGCGATTGCACAATTGCCGCGATGCCGGCTCCTTTGTCCCCCCAAGCACCATCACAATGTATCAACCAATTTTCCTCTCTAACAGCATTTTGTGGCGAAGGCGATGTCCACTCTGCGATGAAGTCAGCTAGGACTTGCGATTTGATTGATGTTCTTCTTTCAAAATCCACGACGTACTCTGAAAGCTCCGCTGCCCACTTGCGAATTCTCACCGAAGCTTCTTTATTGTTCAAAAGCTCCTTGAGTGGCTGATCCGTGAGGACTTTGATGTTATGGCCCTCGAAATAGTGTCTGAGCTTTCTGGAAGCCATTATCACTGCATAAATCATCTTTTCAATCTCTGTGTAAAACAGCTTCGACGCATTCAAAGCTTCGGATACATAGTATACTGGCTGCTGAATGTTTCTGCCATCTACCAGTTTTTCTGTGATGAGCGCTGCACTAACTGCTGATTGTGATGCTACAATGTACAGTAGAAGTGGTGTTTTTGGGTTTGGTACTGTTAGCTTCGTGAGTTGCATCAAGTATTGTCTTAGCTCATGGAATGCTTTTGACTGCTCTGGCCCCCATTGGAACTTAGCTGCGTTTCTGAGTGTTGCAAAGAATGGTAGGCTTCGCTCTGCTGCTTTTGCGATGAATCTGTTGAGTGCGGCAATTCTGCCCGACAGCTTCTGCACGTCTCTCATGCACTTTGGCTCTTCCATGTTAAGGATTGCATTTATCTTGTCTGGATTGGCTTCTATCTCGTGAGCCGAAACCAGACAACCAAGTATTTTGCCTTTTGTCCCAAATACACACTTTTCTGGATTTAGCTTGAGACCGGCCTGTCTCATGCGAGCGAAGGCGGTTGCTAGATCTGATACGTGATCTTGTCTTTTGGCACTTTTGACCAAGATGTCATCAACATATGCCAATACAGTTTTGAACAATTCGTCCTTGAACACTATGTTTGACATTCGGCAGAAACTGCTTCCTGCGTTCCGAAGCCCCTCAGGCATCTTGACGAAGCAAAAGGTGCCAACTGGTGTAATAAAGCTGGTTTTCTCCTCATCCTCCTTTTTCATCCAGATTTGGTGATAACTAGAAAAGCAATCTAAGAGGGACATCATTTCACTTGCTGCTGCTTGGTCAACAATCTTGTCAATTCTTGGTAGTGGGAAATCATCTTTTGGGCAAGCTTTATTGAGGTCTGTGAAATCAATACACATTCGCCATTTTCCATTCTTCTTCTGAACTGGTACAGTGTTTGCTAGCCATGTTGGATATTTGACTTCGCGTATGACATTGGTGTCCAGCAGCCTTTGCACTTCGGCTTTTACTGCATCAGCTTTCTCTTCGGACATCTTTCTCAACTTTTGCTTTTTTGGCTTCATATCGGGACTGATTGCCAGCTTATGCTCAACTATGCTTCTGTCAACACCTGGTAGATCTTTGCTTGACCAAGCAAACACATCTTTGTTATTTCTGAGGAATTCGATGAGCCTATCTTCTTCGTCCGGCTCTAGATCTGAGCCAATGATCACTTCTCTGTCAAAGACATCGGGCTGCAGCTGCACCTGCTTCGTCTCTGCAACTTTCTGCATCTTCCTGCTATCTTTCTCGATATTTGGCTTTTCTTCTGGGTAATATGGATCTTTTTCTTCAAGTAAATGCACATTTCGCTGACCAGGTGCTCTGGCTTTTTCGATGTTTCTGGCTTCCCTCTGGTCGCCATATACGGTTATAACTCCTCTGAGAGCCGGCATTTTCATACATAGGAATGACTGCCTTATGATAATATCAAAAGCATTTATGACTCCTCTTCCGAAGATGACATTGTAATCAAAGACCATGTCCACTACATCAAAGGTGATGTATTCTGTTCTTGCATTGGATGTGTCACCGAAGGATACTTGCAGTGAAATTTTCCCGAGTGTTTGGGTTCGCTTCCCCCCGAAGCCGACCAACGGAGTGTCTGATGGCTCCAGGTTCTG
>CM014275.1:1749380-1808425 GCA_004135705.1 Alloteropsis semialata
TTTTGAGGCTGGCCAAGGACGAGCCCCTGGTACAGAGACTACCCCGGCGCCTGGGCCAGACGAAGCTGTTGTATTCAAGGAGTTCTTCACCGCTGGGCTTCGGATGCCCGTAGACAATATTATTGCTGATATTCTTGGGAAGTTTGGCTTACAGCTTCATCATCTTACCCCCAATGCTATTACTCACTTGCTTCGCTTCTTCTGGGCCGTAAAGACTAATGCGTCGGATGTCAATGCGGATTGCTTCGCCCGTTACTTTGAGGGGCATCGGCAGACAAAAAGCGTCAAGGTTGATGGCTTTGACTATGAGCCGGACTATGGTAGTGTTACCTTTTGCGCGCGGTGGAGGCAGACTGACAAACAAAAGGTGGAGCTTACCTTTTGTCAGAGAAACACATGGGACAAGAGCTAGAAGAACTATTGGCTCTATGTCAAGGTGCTGGCGTTGGAGGCTGTGTTAGAGGACGGGACGAAGCAAATTTCATTTCCTCTGCACAGTTCTATCGGCACTTGTGAGTTTGTCGCTTGCCCTTCCTTCGACAGAAATGCCCCCGGCTTTGATCGATGTAAAAGTGCTTTTTTCAAAGCTAGTCGGGTTTCAAGCAGCCGAGACTTGATTGAGGAAGGGCTTGCTGTTGGAGTGAATATCTTATCTGCTTCGTGGAAGCCATTTGCTGTTGAGACCAGGCTGTACAGAGGTATTCCTCATGTTTGCTTTCCCAAGTTTGGGGTGAAAAAGCTAGAGAATATGTCTGACTTCGCCTTCGTCCAGTCCATTGAGTTAACGGCTGAAATTATTTGTGGGAAGTATACTACTAAGGAACATGAGAGTTGCTTGGCTTTGGTGGATGGGGTCCGGCTTAATAGGGTGTTCGATGAGATGGGCGTTAGCTATCCTCAGCGTTCGGCCCCATCCAAGCCCTCAAAGAAGTTCACTGATCAGGATCACCCTAGCGTGCTACCAGCCCCGAAGCCGGGTCGAGGCCATGGGAGGAAAGGACGTACTGGAGGCCGTGGTAGCGGCCAGTCGGACGAGGGCGGTGACGAAGCCGGAGCCCCTTCAGGCCGCTCGAGGGTAGCTGCCACTAAAAAGCGAGTTGCCTCTTTGGAGACTTCCAAGCGTACTTCTGCCTTGGAGTCCTCCAAGCGACAAAAACTTGGTAAAGCTCTTCCTATCGTTCCACTTGCCAGCGCACCTCCTCGTCCCATTGCTTCGGCTGCGGAAGCGCCTCCCGCTGTCGCCCCTAAGCAAGTTGTTCCTGCAGCTTTCGCTGCAATTGATTTGCCCTCTTCTGGAGGTTTGTTTCTTGTGCAACTTGTTTTTTTTATTTTTAGCTTCGCTTTGCTTAATTGTTTTTGTCATCTTATTATAGTTAAAGCTGTTGTTGGACCTCCTCGTCATGAACGCCTACTTGAATGCATCGACGACGAGGATGATGAAGTAAGCTACAGCCGTCTTTTAAGGGAGGACGAGACAAAGGATTTTACACTTGGTGAAGCTGAAGTGTCATCTGTCCCTCTCCAGCCATCGTCCTTGGATTTACTGGCTGGTGCCGTGGCCAAGTCCCTTCAGATAGAGGGGCATGCAGAGCCGGCTTCGGCTAATATTGATGAAATTCCGCGGACGATTGCGGGTATCACTGAAGAGCCGATGCAGTTGGCTTCGACTGACGTTGAAGAACCTGCACAGATGGCTCTTACTCTTGAGACTGTGCAGGGCCCTGTCGATTCGGCTCCATGCACCACTGAGCCAGTTAAGCTGGTTCCTTCAGTTATCGCCGAACAATCTGCGTCGGCCAAGGACGTTGAACCAGCCCCTGAGAAGCCAGCTCCTGGATTAAAAGGTGTGTTTCGCGAAGCAGTTATTTTTGCGTTTTTAGCTGAAATGATCTTTCTTTTGATTTGTTGATTATTTTGTTTCAGAAACAAGTTATGCTGGGTATGGACCCTTTACAGATCGGCTTCGTCAAGGCAGCTTTTGTCCTCCAAACGATATTCCGGTTATCGTTCCAAATGGTTGGTAATTTTTAACTGCTCACCCAAAACTGATTGATTTTGGCTTTTTTATCTAAACATTGGTTTTGGTCTTTCAGAGCTTGAGACTCGTGTCAAATCCTTGGATTTGGACACGCTTTCCATTTCCAGCCTTAGTGGCGGCATCCAGGTCTGTTTCTTTTCCTTCGTTTTTGAGTTTGTTGTCCGGCTTTTTGATACTTATGCTTTTCTTGTTTTAGTCTATAATGTCCATGCAGGAGCTTTTCGCTCGCCTTCCGCTTCATCTCAACGATGTTGAGAGCGAGCGGGCCGAGCTCGAGGCTCTAAGGAAGGAGCGCGAGGGCTTTCTTTTACTTAAGAAATCTTTGGACGATGAGGAGGAGCAGCTTCGTCTTGAGCGTGAGTCTGCCTCGTCAGAAATTGCTTCGCTCAAGCGCCAGGTTGCTTCGCTTGAATCTACGCGTGCACTTAATGCTCAAACAATTGAGGGGCTTCGCGGCAAGGTAATCGATGCTGCCACTTTGGAGGATGACCTGAAGAATCAAGTCAAGTCTCTCGAGGCTGATAAAGAGAAAGCGACGTCGGATGCTGAAAAGTACAAGAAGGAGCTTTTGGTTGCTGTTGACTTAAAGAGCTCCCTTATTTCCGAAGCCAGTCAGCTTAAGGCTCAGGTGGGGCAGCTTAAGGCCGATAAGGAAAATTTAGATTCTGAACTGCTCAGTCGCAGCTTGGGCGTCTATGCTAAATACGAAGCTGCTCTGAAACAATATTGAGCCAAGCCGCTGCCCTTCCCCTCCGATGACTTTAGCGTTGGGAAGCTTTTTGACTGGCTTGATGATGAGTTTAAGTGCTTGCCCGACGTCTTGTCCAGAGTGGGTGATTATGCTGCCCGGACATGCATCACTAACGCCTTTAAGATGCTGGCGGATGATGGATGCTCTCATTACAAAGGCTTTTTGAGGAAAGACTTTCAGTTTCCTTCGGCTCTGAATCCTGATAGGAAAGATCTTTTCAGCGAGGCTGTTTTGGCAACTTGCGGCCTCTTTCTGAGGAGGTTTTGGTCAGAGACAGGGAGGGAGTGTGCTCGGCGCACTGCATATGATCGTCTGGTTAAGGTTGGCTTCTTTCATCATTTCGGATATTTATTTTGGCTTTAGACATGTCCTGTTAACTTTGCTTTCGGTATTGATTGTTCTGTTTAATTTCAGTACAAGGAGGAGCTCTCACTCGAGCAGCGTCAGAGAGCCGAAGCCGAAGCCGCTGTTGCCGCCGCCGCTGCTGGGGCCTCAACTTCAAGAGCTGGTGCTGAAGCTGGTCGTGATGGTGCTGAAGCCAGAGCCTCTGATGCTGATCTGAAGGTTTAGCCTCAATAGAGCTGATGACTTTGATTCTTTTGTTGAGGGATGTTAAAACTTTGTAAATTTGTATATACTCAGATCCCTGATGGGGGAGGTGTTCTTGAACCCATGCCGATCACTATGCGCGATGGCCCCTTGTGTGTATCTGGCTTCGCATGGGAACAATATCGGACGTTATGTCCAAGTCAAAGAATTGACGATTTCTGGGAATTTTGCCATGAGTTCTTTAGTCATTGCGAATTCGATATGTTTGAGTTTTTTAACTCCTTCATCGTTCGATGTTCTCCTCGTGTCGAACTCGCTCGTGCAAGAAATGCCGAAGCCGCTCGTCTGCTTCCAGTTAAGGTGGAGCCAGAAGATTTAGGTAATGATAGGGATTTTGCTTATGTGTATAATGCTCCCAGATTTAGGAGATCTGGCCAGCTTTTTGACGGCTATGTTTTTGAGATGTTCTGAGTCATCTCTTTGTAAAACACTCTGTATTTCGCTTGGTCATTGTTTTGATTCGAAACACTTGAATGAATGTAAGCTCGATTTGGCTTCGTTGCGAAAGAAACGCCTCCCCCCCAAAGCGGGGTTTTATTCGTTCAAGTGTTTTGCACTTTTGGTTCGGGGCCGCCTTGACTCCTTTGAGCTTTGTGCGGAGATATACTTTGCGTGGTTTGCCGAAGCCCCTTTTATTTTAATCGCATTTAAAATACTGATAGCCGAAGATGATTTTAATTTATAACATATGTTTTAGCCAAAGCCCCTTTTGATCTGTTTGGAGTAAGCGCTTTTGGACCGAAGCCCCTTTCGCTATGTTCTAGAGTGAGCTTTTTGTTAGATCTGGATTGGCCTTACTCTCGGTAGGGCTAATTCAGTTCTATCTGAGTTATCGAATATCAGCGACTTGGTCGAAGCCAATCGCTTTCGATGCTGTTCTTGTGTGTTCTAACAAGTTGCCGAAGCCCCTATAGGCTTTTTAGGGCGCTGCTAGACGAAGCTGCTGAAGCCTTTATAAGATTTTAGAGTACTGCTAGCCGAAGCTGTTTTCGTTTTATAGCAATTGTTTGGGTCAGAGCCCCTTTTACTCTGTTTTTAGAGTAAGCGTATCTGGACCGAAGCCCCTTTTACTCCTCTTTGGAGTAAGCTTTTGCTTAGATCTGAATTGGCCTTACTCTTGGTAGGGTCAATTCAGTTCTTTGTGAATTGTCGAATATGAGCGACTTGGTCGAAGCCAATCGCTTTGGATGCTGCTTTTTTGGGGAATACCTCGTTCATATATGATTTGACGAGTTACAGTAAGCACCGCCTCGTTAAAAACCTCACCCCTTGGTCAGGGTCCCCTTCTGAAGCCCCTCAGGCATCCTGACGAAGCAAAAAGTGCCAACTGGTGTAATAAAGCTGGTTTTCTCCTCATCCTCCTTTTTCATCCAGATTTGGTGATAGCCAGAAAAGCAATCTAAGAGGGACATCATTTCACTTGCTGCTGCTTGGTCAACAATCTTGTCGATTCTTGGTAGTGGGAAATCATCTTTTGGGCAAGCTTTATTGAGGTCTGTGAAATCAATACACATTCGCCATTTTCCATTCTTCTTCTGAACTGGTACAGTGTTTGCTAGCCATGTTGGATATTTGACTTCGCGTATGACATTGGCGTCCAGCAGCCTTTGCACTTCGGCTTTTACTGCATCAGCTTTTTCTTCTGACATCTTTCTCAACTTTTGCTTTTTTGGCTTCATATCGGGACTGATTGCCAGCTTATGCTCAACTATGCTTCTGTCAACACCAGGTAGATCTTTGCTTGACCAAGTAAACACATCTTTGTTATTTCTGAGGAATTCGATGAGCCTATCTTCTTCGTCCGGCTCTAGATCTGAGCCAATGATCACTTCTCTGCCGAAGACATCGGGTTGTAACTGCACCTGCTTCATCTCTGCGGCTTTCTGCATCTTCCTGCTATCTTTCTCGATATTTGGCTTTTCTTCTGGGTAATATGGATCTTTTTCTTCAAGCAAATGCACATTTTGCTGACCAGGTGCTCTGGCTTTTTCGATGTTTCTGGCTTCCCTCTGGTCGCCATATACGGTTATAACTCCTCTGAGAGCCGGCATTTTCATACATAGGAATGACTGCCTTATGATAATATCAAAAGCATTTATGACTCCTCTTCCGAAGATGACATTGTAATCAAAGACCATGTCCACTACATCAAAGGTGATGTATTCTGTTCTTGCATTGGATGTGTCACCGAAGGATACTTGCAGTGAAATTTTCCCGAGTGTTTGGGTTCGCTTCCCCCCGAAGCCGACCAATGGAGTGTCTGATGGCTCCAGGTTGTCTGGGTTGATATTGGTCATGTTTCTGAGTGTTCTTGCTATGATGATGTCAGCAGAGCTTCCTGTGTCCACGAGCACCTTTCCAATCGTCCAGCCAGCAATATTGGCTTCGTTCGACATAACATCGTTGGCTTTCTTTACATTCCCATTGTACCCCTGAGATCAGGCATCATCTTCTAGACTATACAATACAAATAGCCTATGGACACTTTGGTACATTTACTCCTCCCAAATGTGAATGCGTAGACTTGCGATTCCGTGTTTGACTCGGCTTGGACTTGGTCTCCTTTGACTCGGTCCTTGTCAGCTTCGGTTGCTTCCATGAGCTTTGCAGCTCCTGGATTTGGCTTCCTCTGAGTCGAGATGACCCTAAGCCGCTTCCCAGCGTTCAGAAAGCCGATGACTCCTCCAAGGACCTGCAGTATAGAGCGAACCGAAGCTTGCCATTAACTCATTCATAGCTTTTGGCATTCAACAGTATCAATACTTCACTAAATTGGCTTCTAACTTGGTTCCAATAACGCCACTTCGGCATTTTGCTACACGATGACCGAAGCCAATTGGCTTTTGTATACAGCGAGATGCGGTCACCGAAGCCGATTGGCTTTTGTATACGGCGGGATGTGACCACCGAAGCCGATTGGCTTTTGTATACGGCGGGATGTGACCACCGAAGTCGATTGGCTTTTGTATACGGCGAGATGTGATCACCGAAGCCAAAGTAGAGATATGTAGAGCAAATGAAGCTAATAATGGCTTGATTTCCTTGGTTCATAGTTGCCCTTACGCATGAGATGAAGCAAAACAAGTAGAAGGCGTTTGTCGGCGGGCAAAATCCCCAACATGCTGGTTACAGGCCTCATTCCTACAATCCTACTTCTTTGAGAAGCCCAAAGAGCTCAGCTTTGAATACAGGCGATCGTGTAGCAAGGACAATCTTGTGTGCAGTGAAAGTCTCTACTCCTATACTGAAAGTGACATCCACTCCCTCCCCTGTTTCCAACAGCCTACCAAAATGTTCAGCCATGTTGGACGGTGTCACTTCAATTCTGGGGAGTGATTTCGTTTCAGGTAACAATGACTCTTTGATAATAGTGACCACGCACTCGATTACGAGGCTATCATTCTGAAGGTATGTCGGTGCCTCTAACAGGCTCCGTTTTATCCAGCAGAGGGATACCATGGAGTGATCATCTTCGAACACCCTCGGTGCCTCTTTGTGTACCAATAAGGACAACCCAGTGCTCTGGTTGACCAATCTCAGCTCGTAGGACGCCAGCACCCCCGGCGGCAGAAGAGTGACAGAGCACAAGGGCTATTGGCACGCAAGTAGGGTGGCCTTCATTGTCTGTTTCATCAGAGTGAAAGGCCAACGAAGGCCAACAAAGACTAATAAATTCTACTCATTAATTAGACATGATTTATACAATTAGTTTTAAAATTAGCATATATTTAGTTTATCTAACGCTAGTCTCAGTGAAAGTTTCATTACACAGTTACCTAGACTCAGAAACTAGGTAACCGTGCTGATGGAGTTTCATGGGGATGAAACTCCTCTCACAACTCCCTTTTTCTCTCTTCTCGCCACATTAGCAAAATTAATAATTTGGCATAGAATTTAATGCCATGAAACTCTTCATGAAATCCCCATTGAGACTGGCCTAATTAGTACCTAAACAAGGTGCTAATTTTTAGCAACTGGGCTCCAAACATGCCCTGCATGCGTGCCTTGCTCCGTCGTTGGGACGCACGTCGATGCCATACGTCTTCGAGACCGGCATCTGATGAGGAGGCACCGACTAGGAGTAAGGCCAGAGGGGGCAGATCTGACAGGGCGACGGCGATGGCAACTACGAGCCCTAGACTCCGCGAGCTGAATCAAACAGGGAGAAAGAAATGCACATCTTAATATTGGGAGTTAATAGAAGGGAGGTGGTGGAGTTGATTGAAAATTCTGCAACGGAAGTGGCCGGAGAATGGGGAAGTGCCGGCGCCGGCGCCAAAGAAGTCGGCGAGGAAGGGGGACTGCTCGCTCTTTCAAATTATAGTTCACTATTGAATTTTTTAATGCACATTTGACTATTCGTCTTATTCAAAACAATTATATTAGTATCATTTATTTTGTTATTACTTATTTTATTATCAAATGTATTTTAAATACGACTTACATTTCTACTTATTTGTACTATTTTTCAATAAGATGAATAGTCAGGGTTGTATTTTTAAAAGACAACAATGAACTACAATTTGGAACGGATCGAGTAACTTAATTATTATATGAGTGAAATAAACCTGATATATAGCGTACATCACAAGGTGAAGGCACCACACGGTCTCTCGAGTCGACCCCTCCTCAACGAGAGACATTATTGGCGAATAATGGGTCACACACCGACCTCATGCGCTTCTTGCGAGGAAGCACCACACATAAGCACACACAAGCGTAGGAACAATCAACAAAAATTCGCGCGGCCGACCGACGAGACAACCACCATGCATCTTGCTGCTCGGACCTGGACTAGAAACTAGACGTCGACGACGACGGCCACCGGCAATCACAGTCGCAGGTGCAGCCGAGAATTGAGCAGTAGCCGCCCCTACGGCAGTGGATGTCGTTTACGCAGGAGCTGGAGCAGGCGTCCCCATCGTACATGCCACAGCCGCGCTCGCCATCGTATTTCACATTAGGGAGCAGGCACGGCACCGTCTTCGCCATTACCACCGGCCCAAGCTCTGGGCGCCGCATCATCATCGCATGCATCACACAGGAACACACGTCAAAAAGACAGTAGTATACAGTATACAAAGCAATTCAATTAGCTAAAATAATGCATACTGATAAGTTCATGAGATCCGTAAATGCATACCGGTGGCCGCAAGCAGGAAGATTAGGGCAAGAACAGCTGAGATATTCTTGTTGCGTGGGAGCTCCATGAATTGATCTAGGAGTACTGGTGAGCTCTTCCGATGTATATTTGCGGGGGAAAAGAAATGAATGGGTCGATGGATGTGGATGCAGAAACTGAGGCCGGGGTGGCCTGCCTTATATACAGAAGCGAGAGTGTGCCACGAACGCATGCATATATATCTAGATGCAAGGCTTGTGAAAAATAAGCAATGTGTGAACTCACCCGCCCACATCATAAACTCCATGTGAGTTCGATCATGTGCCGATTTTAATCTTCAGCATTATTTTTTCTGCATTTAGAACAATAGGCATTGGCCGAGAGTGTGCGTCTAATGACTAATTAGTGGTGCTTTCTTTTATGCTATTATGATTCATTTAAAAAAGTATCCTACTAGATCATATCACCAAAAAGAATAACTTAATTATAAATTCCTGCTATTTGAAGGGAGCCGGTAGCTGCTGAAAATATTTGAGTATGGAACTGATCATATCACCACGACAAGCCAAAGGTCCATTTTGGACATATAATGTCTATTATTTGCGAAAAGCATTTTTGTATATATAGAGCCAAAATGCAAAGAAAAAAAGCTCTGGTGTGGGCACTTTTTATAACAAAAAACTTATTATTAGTAAGTACCTATAACAAATGTTGTGAAGGGGATACTTCATTCCCTAGTACGGTATTGATTAACTATTAGGGTGTCTCCAATAAGGATATGTCAGTTGTCTTAGCTAAGAGCCACTATATATATATAGCTCAAAATGAGACATATATTTATAACCATACATATTAGCCAACATATGCAGTTACAAAATCAAGAGACAAACTTCCTTATAACCTTTGAGAGGCTACCTTTAATCTAGTAGCCTAGACGACATGATCCCTCTTATAGCTAGAACTATCTATAGCTATTACTTAGTCCATTTCCTTGTAGTGGATGTAGTATAAATGACTATCTACACATGCTATCCTAGATCTTAACTGTAACGTTGCTTGGGTTACTGGCATCATCTCTGAAACGACCCGGATTTTCAGAAACGAGAATCCGAATCCCTGTACCATTGTGATAGTCCCAGAATCAACAGCTATCACGTACAGAACTCATTTCAGCTGAATATCACATCCATACAACGTAAACAATCATCAGAGTTAGCTTTACAACAAGGATACAACGGAAAGCGTACTGATACATGCCCCTTGGGCTAAACGACAATGTGAAAACCAACGCAGCGGTAACTAGGCTTCACGCCAGCTTCATCTTCAGAGCACCACTTCCACAGGCAACACTTGAGCATAGCACAGCAACCTTCTCACCAACTCCATCGGAATTGGTCTTGCACTTCGAGTCTTTACCTGTTCATTCACAAACTGCCCCCAAGGATTAGGACAGGTCCACGTCACCATCCGTAATGCAAGCTTTAAGGTGGCTTATTCTAAGGATATCAAAATATACAAGGAAATATAGCTGAGGTTTCCTATGCAGCAGCAGCATCTCCATCCCAAAACCATTCTCACAACACCACGAGCAATCCTGGCGCACCAGGTACCCGACTCCAAATCAATCTTCTGCTCATCACTCTCTAGGCGATGTGAAAGCTCCCACCCTTCACATCTCAACTGCCCGAGGCAGGCCCTACTCTAGAGGGGAGGTAGAAATCCCTAAAACAATGGCGGAAATAACAGTTTCACACAGGAATCGTCCCTTGTCCGCGGACGGCGGCTATATATATAGATTATACTCTGCAGAGCTTGTACTCCTGGAACCACTCGGGCTGCAAGCCGGGGATCAACCGACTGAGACACAACCCACAGCACAGACCCTAGCCAGTGAACGGTACCCTCCTGCTTTTCCCGGCTTAGGATACACTGAAGACGCAACTCGGTGTCCGAGAACTGTGATGGCCTCCCCCGCGGTGGCCAAGTCCCGGGGTATGAGCCTCCTTCGGGGGAACAAAGGTCATCGCCTTTTCCCCCACACACTTCCGCTAACTCCTTACAGTCCGGGTACCGCACTTAACTAGGCTGGCTGGAACACCCCCCAGTAGATGTAAGTGGTGAGCACAGAAAGTCCTGAGGAAAGTCATAACCAACTCGGTTTTTGGTGCCGGGGTGAGCGTCACCGTCAAATAGCGTCTCCACCTCCAGTGGTCCGCTCGCGCACCCATTACAGGTATTGCCGCCAAACTCCTCAAGTAACACAAAGAACATGTACCCGCCACAGGTACCACACAGGATGCGCCTAAGTTCGCACCCCAAGCCCTCGATACGAGATCGAGTTAAGCTGCTCACCCCCGCAAGGTTCCCAAAACCCCTTACTCCTTTCCCGGGTTTTTGCCCCACACACGCCAAGAATCCTATCACACCCATCCCATACACATGCAAGCATAGCAAGTTCATAGCATCAAAGTGTATCGGGTTTATCAAGGATAACGTTAAGTAAATAAGGCCATGCAATAGGTCATAATCATCATCATGCGAGAAAGTAAAGCGCTAGCATACTAGTAGCAATGCCTAATAGGATTCAAAGCAGGATGGGCGTGGACACCTGTGACTTTACGATCCAAACTCATCTTGATGTAGTCGTACAAGTCTTCACTTGCCAAAGTCCAAGTTTGACGAAGTCCGAGTCGACGGAGTCGACAAAGTCTTCTAAATCTTCCTCAGATCCTAGCACATGTTTGCATAAATAAACAACGGCATCTAATGCGAATAAACTCCAAATAAGAAGCAATAAGAACCAAATAACAGCAAACCTCACACCAACGGGTAGTTCATGATTTTAGAAGGAATACTTAAATTGGTTTCAAATTTTTCTAAGCTACGGTTGATTTTATACTATTTTCCTTTAATAAACCCTTTCTAGATTTTCACAAAAGGAAAAGAAAACAACTGACATGCGGCAACACCGAAATGCGTCACATGCCAGGCCCGGGTTAGCCGTGCTAACATCATTACGATATCAACACGTAGGGTTAGTATCTGACACCAACATTGGGCCCTGTTGACATCAGTGTTGCCCAAGTTAACGGCGAATGTCGACTTGGTCAACGGGGTCAGAAGGAGGTTAAACCTGGTTAGCGGCTTAAGTTAGCGGGTCCCACACATCAATGTACGGGTCCCATTGGTCAGGTGGACAGGCTGATCCGGTCAGTGGGGTACACATGTCATCACATGGGCCCCGTAGTGTTAGTGGCCCAGATAGTCAGTTAGTGGGTCCAGCTTGCTATAAGACGAGCCCGATATGTTAGTGGGCCAAGACGGGCTGTTAGCGGGTCGTTACTGGGCTAGGAGAGTTTAAAGGTTCGCGGCAGGCTTGCAAGGCAACTCGTCTTGTCGGCGGCAAAGCTCGGATCCGTTGAAACAACTTGCGCACAGGTCCGGGTGGTCTCCGGTGTGGCTCAAGGTTAGACCGGGGCAGGCTAGGTGGTGGCGAAGGTTGGCCGGAGCGGTTATGGACCATGAAGGGTCACGGCTTAGGTTCATGGTCGACCAACAGCGACGAAAAAGTGTCGTTCATGCCCTCGGGCTTAAACGGCAAGGGACGACGACAGGACGGCTTAGGAACGGGCAGGTCAAGGCTTTGGACGGGATTAACACTTGGGCTGGTTCGGCTTAACACGAACGCGCGCAGACTCATGGTCGTCCATGGCCGCGACAAAGACGCGAGGGTCGGGCAATGGCTCGGCATGGCTGGGCTTGACGGGTTTACGGGTTGCACGACACGAAGTCGTGGCTATGCTTTGGTTGGGCAAACGCGTGCGGGCACGTGGTCGTCCACGGCCGCACATCGCCGGGGTGGAACGGCATGGCCTCGGCTTGAACACGAGGGTAAGGTACTAGGACAAGGTCGAGGACGGCAAGGGTCTGGGTCTGATCTAGCAACTTGGCATGGCAGGGTAGCGGCAAAGCAGGACGGCTGGTGCATGCTTAGGTGGTTTGGGCATTACATCGAACACGTGAGGGGCGAGAACAAGAGGGGCTATGGTTGGGCAACAAGAGCATGGCGTGGTGATCCTCAAAGGCTGCGATACCTGCAAGAACACTCCAGCACGAAGGCCGAACACAGAACTGCAGCAGGGCAGTGTCAAGGCAGGCTAGGCATTTCATCGAACACTTGAGGGCGAGGTGGAGGCAGGCTGCGCAGAGAGGTTCAGGGTGGAACGATGGGGGCGATGGTTCCTGCAGGGAAGCAGCCAGCACGAGGGCATGGCAGGCTAGGGTGGCAGTCCAGCGGCTCGACGGCCGGTCAGGCAAGCAAACAGGCACAGATGGTGGCGGTGGTTTGGTGCTCTCCATGGTCGAGCAGCAAAAGGGAACAGGGAAAGGGGGCGGTCACGACTGTGCTCTGCTCACCTAGGGGTCGATGGCGAGGTGGTCGGCATGGTGACGAGGCAGAGCAGGGACGGCGGCGCTTGCGGTTCAGCTCGGGGTCGTCGTACGGGGCGCAGGCTTGCGGGCGACTCGGCTCGAGCTCGATGCAGAGGCCACGATGGCGAGCTCGCGGTTCAGCGTCATGGCGGAGTGGTGGACGACGCGTTCCCGACAGCGGCGGCGAAGACGGGCGTGGGCGTTGTCCTCCTGGGCGTCGACCTCCACTTCCCCTTCACCCTCCTTGGCACGGGCTTCATCTCCTCCTCCTCCTCTTCTCTCTTCTCTTGCTCCCTTCCTCTCATGGCGGCAGCAGCAGGACAACAGCTCGCGGTTCGGCTTGGAGGCGACGGGCGGTGGCGACGCAACTGCGGTCGTCGGGGCTTCGGCTCCTCGGCGAGCTCAGGGCGCAGCAGCTCCTCAGGGCCTCGCTCTCCTCTCCACTCTCCTCCCTTCCTCTCTTCTCGCGGTGCAGGGCGGCGGCGCAGGGGAAATCCCCAGAGGCGGCTCGGGTAGGGAGCAGCAGCGGCCTGGGGGATTTATAGGGGCTCGGTGCTAGGGTTTGGCGAGGGCAAGGCAAGGGAGCGGTGGTGATCCTCGGCGTCCGCGCCACTTTCCACGCGGCGCGCATCGGTGAAGGGGGNCACCAGCTTCATGAACAAATGCCCAGTCTGGAATGTTGTTATCATCATCTTCTTCATTGTCTTCCATCATAACTCCAAGTTCACCGTGCTTGGTCCAAAGACTATAGTTGGTCATGAAACCTCTTTCATAAATGTGGTTCCACAGAGTACCTTTATTCCTGTATTCCTTTTTATTTTGGCAAACGGTGCATGGACAACACATTAAACCCTTCGGTGACCTGTTGGCCATTGCCGCATCGAGAAACGTTCGTAGGCCATTAACCCACGCCAAGGTGCTCCGGGGGCCGTACATCCATTGCCGGTCCATCTGCAATAAATTTATCCATAATAAAAGACATAAAGTACAGAATGTATTCAAAGAAACATAAATTTCTCCCTAGCCTTTTCTTTTAAAAAAAATGGCATAATAATATACACACATATCATAAAGAAATAATTCAAAATTAATGTATAAATCAAAAAATCATGCTCATTCTTCCTAATATTTTCTTTTAAACAAATGGCATAATAATACACACACATGTCACAATGAAATAATTGGAAATTATTGTATAATTAAAAAATCATGCTCATTCTCCCTAACATTTTCTTTTAAACAAATGGCATAGTAATATACACACACATGTCACAATGAAATAATTCCAAATTAATGTATAAATCAAAAAATCATGCTCATTCTCCCTAACATTTTCTTTTAAAAAAATGACATAATAATATACACACATGTCACAATGAAATAATTCGAAAAAAATCACTCTACATGTGTCATAGGCAAAATATCTAGTAAACCTTCTCTAAAAAGCAAGAAAGCAATTCTACATAGTTCAAATTAATGAATCATGCTCATTCTCCCTAACATTTTCTTTTAAAAAAATGACATAATAATATACACACATGTCACAATGAAATAATTCGAAAAAAATCACTCTACATGTGTCATAGGCAAAATATCTAGTAAACCTTCTCTAAAAAGCAAGAAAGCAATTCTACATAGCTCAAATTAATGTAAAAATCAAAAAATCATGAGCAAAATACGTTCAGCCGGCCCTATACGTTTAGGGTTTAAGTGTATGAGTCTATAAAATACATAAATTAAAATCATCAGTTCAGTAGTAAAAATGTTGCAGTAGTACTCTATCAAGGCTGCAGCATCGAAAGAAAATTTGTATCTCAGAGGTCATAGCTGGAAAACTATTTTGTTTTCCTTCTCCATGAAGGCTTCAGTACATATATTTGCTTCTAATATAAAAAAAAGGGGTTTGGTTTAACTTAAAGGACAACAGTAAGCATGTCACTCTTGACTTATCCTGTGATGAAAATCCAGAAGAAAATGGGACAGAAATCTAGGCGGGTGCTTAGACACTTCCTGAGCTAAAAGTCCAAAAGAGAATCTAGGATGGGAGATATATACATCATGAAATGAAATTATGGAAGAGAACCATGCAGGTCTTTTGCTACGAAAGGTTCAAACCCATCTTGAAATATCAAAATCCAGAATAACCACCCACAGATCAACAGTCCATTTGTCATTATTTTTTTTAATCAATGGTCAATAGCGAAATGGTGTAGCATACAGTAGCGATCATTCTTCTCAGTCAAGCACAAAAAATCATGCTCATTTTCCCTTATCCTTAAAATCACTAATTACTCTATCTAGAAAGCATGGAACGAAAAATAAACACCGTGATAGAAGAGATAATGAAGTTGCTAACCTTTTGACGCACTTAGATGAGTGAAATCTCCACAAATTTTGGAAAAAATGGGCAGCACCTCCCCTCTAACACGCCATGGGAGAGAGGAGAAAGCCCGAGGTTTGATGGGTCGGGCTCGGTGAAGAAGAAGGTGCCTGGTTTATAGTCGGACGACTTAGTGCCGGCTGGTGGGTTTAGCCGGCACTAACATGCATCATTTAGTGCCGGCTGATACTGCAAGCCGGCACAAAAATCGCCCAGCCAAGTTTGTGCCGGCCTATACGTTCAGCCGGCACTAACTGGTCATTTGACCGTTGTTCCGTCGGTGCTGACCGTTGCGGAGGGCGCGTTAGTGCCGGTTTGGAGGTCTAACCGGCACTAACATGGCTCCCGCGGCACTGTTTCCTGGAGCCGGCACTAAACGATGACATTAGTGCCGGCTCAAGGCCGACCGGCACTAACGTGCGCGCACCAATATGAAGTTCTCTCGTAGTGTTATTATTAGTAAGTACCTATAACAAATGTTGTGAAGGGGATACTTCATTCCCTAGTACGGTATTGATTAACTATTAGGGTGTCTCCAATAAGGATATGTCAGTTGTCTTAGCTAAGAGCCACTATATATATATATATATATATATATATATATATATATATATATATATATATATATATATATATATATATATATATATATATATATATATATATATATATGTATATATATATATATGTATATATATATATATATATATAGCTCAAAATGAGACATATATTTATAACCATACATATTAGCCAACATATGCAGTTACAAAATCAAGAGACAAACTTCCTTATAACCTTTGAGAGGCTACCTTTAATCTAGTAGCCTAGACGACATGATCCCTCTTATAGCTAGAACTATCTATAGCTATTACTTAGTCCATTTCCTTGTAGTGGATGTAGTATAAATGACTATCTACACATGCTATTCTAGATCTTAACTGTAACGTTGCTTGGGTTACTGGCATCATCTCATAGTTCATTTCCTTGACTACTATAACATTGCAAGTCCTAAATATATGTACACACTCGTGATTCCGTCTAATGCCAGCATATCTTAGTTCATTTCCTTAACTACTATAACATTGAAAGTCCTAAATATATGTATGCACTCGTGATTCCATCTAACGTCAGCAATCATAATTGACAATCCAATTAGAATAGTGGAACTAATTTAATGACTTCACATGCATATTCATTTCCTTAAGACTCTCAGTTACTTTAGCTGGAGCTAGAAAAGTCTACTCTTACTTGGAATGTGCTCTATATTATGGCTAGTCCTAAAAAATATATATATTCAGGATCATGTTTCCTGGTAATTGCTGCTAGCATCTCATAATTGATAATCTAATTAAGTATTGGAGCTAATTGAGTGAGTTCATATTTTCGTTTTTACTGAAGGCCATGCAATTTTTCTAGCGACTATGCTAGTAAAGCCTACTCTTGATTCCTATTAACGCAAAAGGATTGAACTACACAACCATACAACTATCAAATATACGAACGCTCAGTACAACACTTGTTTTTTTGAATGTTCAGTGGCAACAGTTATGTGGAGCTATCTCACTGAAATCTTTAATATACAACTGGGTGGAAATTATGAATCTGTTGCCCATTGGTGGATCAGCAACAAAAAACATGCAGCTCTAAATATGCATAGCTCTGCTTTGATGTGGTCTTTTATGGAGATCTCGAAACGAACTTCTTTCAAGGAAAAAAATGGAACAGAGAAAAATCCTCGCTCAGGATGCTGGTGGACACATTGAGGAGTTGGCGTCATCCTCTGTGTGCCGATGGGATAGCTTGATGAAGCTGGACCAATTAAGAGTACGGGAGGCTTTGGTGTCAAGGCTGCAGCGGTTGCTACGCTTAACTGGTGGACAAACAATGTCGTTGAACTCCCAGGTGCAGCAAGTTTGGGAGCATAGAATGGCAATTTGGTCCCAGCCAATGCTGTGCCGGAGAGGAACAAGAGCCCCTCAACTAAAGAACAATCGCTCGCCGAGGAGAATCTCGATGATGTTTCTATAAGTATTTCAGAATATGTCTGTGATGAATCTAATAGCGGGCGCGCTACTAATGAACTTGCTTTGTTCCTGAGGAAATAAAGTGGCGAAACCTTTGTTCTAAAAATAATAATTATCAAATTCAGTGCTGCTCTGCAAATCTTAAAACCTTAACAGAATAACAGCAAACCTCTTTGAAGAAAACAGGAACGGTTTGCAACTTTACATCATCCATTCAAATCAGCCTTGGAATGCCAAAAATCTAACCAGTTACATGTAGTTATTCATATGGAGGATAATATGAATACAGGTACTCGTGATGCAGACATAGCCATTATCCTCACAGCAGCAGTTTGCTTGAGTAATAGCTAGTTCCTGAAAGGTTAATGCTTTCAAAGTTTCTTTGAGACTGAATGATCAGAGCATGATTTTCGCTCCTTAGAATTTATATACATACAGCCGTACCAACTAGTATAAGAGTACTTCCTATTTTTGACATAACGAGCAGAACCGGAGGACATTGCAGCGTTCTGCATTTTCTTCAGATCAAGCATCTTGTTCTCACTTATGCTAGTCTCTTGAGAGGATGTTCCTTTTCAGCCTTCACTCCACCTGTGGCACTTGTCACATGAAACCATCCTGTAATATAGCTGCACAAAGACGAAGGAACGATTAGAAGTGGCATCCACAGATCACATGGACTGATGCACACATGGTAACTGCACATAAAAAATTCCAGCACGTACTATTTCACTGTCCCAACCCACAATAACAGCAAAGCAGCATGGCATTCAAAAAAATACTTGGGTAAAATGATCCCAGGTCATGGATTAGTCATAGAACAAGATAGTTGGAGGGAGAGGTGTGCTGAGCTTACGAACCTCGGTGAGTCAGCAGGAGGGAAGGAGCTTCTTTAGAATTTTTTTGTTCACGTCTGACTCTGTTATAGGAAATGGAATATCTTTCTCTGGAATACAAGAGACCAAGTCGAAATACTCCCCACCTTGTCTGCACCGTTTCTGCAGGTGGCGGCAGCCCTTTATACTAAGGTATTGAAGCTCTGAGAGTCGCTGTAGAAAATCCTGTGGGAATTTCTCTATCCCTGGACAGTGAATAATCGTCAACAGCTCTAGGGAACCGAGGCCATCAGGCAGTGATTTCACGCCACTGCAGTAAGCCACAAGGAGATTCCTCAGCTTGGCCAGATTTCCGAGGTCTGAAGGCAGACCCTTCAAACTTTTGCATGAGCTAATGGTCATTAGCTCAAGGGACGTGGGCAACAAAGGAATCTCCAGCAAGCTGTCACAAAAGGATATGCTCAATCCTTTGAGCTGGGGCAATGGGAGGATTTCCTCGGATGTTGAGCCCTTCCCCTCCAGGTTGGTACAGCCATGAATATACAGAAATCGAAGGCATGGAAAGCGTTGTAGTTCTTCCATTGGCCAACGCACAATATCGAAGCAGTTGCGGATCCACAATTTTTCCACGAAGGCCAAGCAGCCCCCAAGCCCAAGTTGTAAATTGGACAAGTTGAATACTGATGCAAAGCCATCATCACTCTCCAGCTCCAAACAGCGCAGGGTATCCAGAGGCCCTCGACCTTGGTTTTGTTGACCCTCTAGAGGCATCACAACATCTGCCAGCAATCCAATCTTCAAGCGGACAAGAGATGGACACAATCCCAATGCCATGCTCTCCGGAAGACTAGTAAGTTTATCACAATTAGAGATTCTCAGCTCCTCAAGCACCGGAAACATCACCAAGCTACTAGGTTCCCCTGCATTGTTTTCTACCCATGTCTTCAACCCAGGCAAATGCCATAACTCCATTCTTTTCAACTTTCGGAAAATATGTTGGGGGGTATTGTATCCTGCAGCTTTGGCATCGATGTTCCTACATAATGTGGTCAGGCTATCCATGTAGGATAAAGACAAATGCTCAAGACAGGACGATGACCACACTATTGGGAGATCTGTGCATCTTGGCCAGTGGGAAATAGTGACTTCTCTCAACAGCAGGTATAATTGAGGATCTTTCATCCATTGTGGAATTACCAAGCCACCATACCCATGTACCTCCAAAAGTTTCAGCTCACCTTGTGGATGTGGTGCAAGGGATTCCAGCACTTGTTCCTCATTGCTGGCATCAACATCTATAGGACTGTAAAATTGGTGGAGGCCCCAGTACAACAACAGTTCAGTTAAATTCAGTTTCTCATGGAGATTGGCCTTTGACCCACTCTTTACTTTCCTCAAGTTGTACAGCTCCACCCTGTTGTCAAGGTGTCGTAGATCTTTGAGCTCCTCGATTCCAAAGCCATCTCCAGTGTCCACAATAAATTTTGTCAGTGTATGGAGGTTGTGCAGTAGACTAAGTTTTGGAGGCATCCGCCTCAAACAGTGGCACCCTAAAAGATAAAGATGGCAGAGCTTCCTCAGAGTTGTCATTTCTTCTGGTAGATATTGTAGCATGTAGCAATTATCTAGCCTCAATGACTGCAACTGATAAAGAATGCATATTGAACTTGGCAATGTAACCATTGAAGACGAAGAAAGATCAAGATACCGTAAATGTGCTACATTTATGAGTTGCTTATGGATAATAGAAGAACCTCGACAACTCAATGCTCTTAATGACATTAGTTTTAAATGTTCAAGATCATTGTCTTCTGATCGAATTAATAAAGTGCGGAAATGTGATGCGCCTTTCAGCAATTCACTCACTTCTTCCAATCCATTACTTAAAACCTGCATGTGACGTACTCCATCTTTTATCGACATTTTCTTATCAATAAATGCACATTCATCTGTGACATTTTTTGCTAGTTCATGCATTAAATCATGCATTTTACATCCAGTTGCCATGTGTGGTTCAGGAAAGAGAAATTGATTCACTTTCACATCTTGAAGAAAGGATCCAAACCAACTCGTTGAAAATAAAATCAGCTTTCTGTGGTAAATCCATTGTTTTCTCTTCATGAATAAAACCATTAGCCATCCATAGTTGGACCAACATATCCTTCTCCATCTCATAATCTTTAGGGAAAACTGCACAGAATGCAAAGCATTGCTTCATTTCAGATGACAAGTGATCGTAGCTCAATTTTAGTATGGATAATACTTCATCTTTGCCATCACCCATATTGCTTTTGAATATGGCATCCCATTCTTGGACCTTTAGCCTTGTACTCATCAAGCCGCCCATTGTCTTGAGAGCAAGAGGCAGCCCTTTGCACTTGTTGACAATGCATTTGCCGATTTTGACCAATTCTGGTTGCTCTCGTACTCCTTTGCTAAATGCTTTCTTTGAGAACAATGTCCATGAATCATCTTCACTCAGGCATGATAGCTCATGGGGTGGAAGAGTGCCCATTATAGACGCCACTTGTCGGCTACGGCTTGTGACAACTATCCTGCTTCCAAACCCAACATTAGAAGAACACAATAGTGGCTTCAGGTAGTCATCCCATTTTTGCTGCTCTTCATTCCATACATCGTCAAGAATCAAGAGATACCTCTTTCGTCCAATTACTTCCAGCAATCGGCATCGCAGCAGCTCAATGTTGTCGGGGAGGTCACATCTTCCATTTGTAGCCAACTCAATGACACATCTGACAACAGCAGTGGCTTCAAAGTTTTCAGAGACACAGTACCACATCTTCAACTCAAAGTGCTTCTCAACTCTAAGATCATTGTACACCATCTTTGCTAGCGTGGTCTTTCCCAAACCCCCCATTCCAATGATGGGAAGCACTTGCACCTTCTGCTGATCTTGCTGGTCAAGCAAGAGCTTCACCACCACCTCCTTGTCGTCGTCTCTGCCAAAGATCTCCGCGGACTCATCCAGTGTGGAGTATTTCTGCCGATACAAAGGTTGCGGCGCCTCCAAGCGCTCCACCAGGCCAAACGTGTGCATCTCCATTACAAGCTCATTGATTTTCTTGAGGACTTCATTCATATTCCTGCTCACTCTCAACCGGAATAGAAGCGGGCTGTGGTGGGTGAAGTACCTCAATACCTTGCGCGCAGTGGACAAATCGGCCTGGGCTTCGCGGCGCAGAGCTTCGTACTTGAAGTGATCGAGGACGTCATCAGCCTGGTACGCTACGGTCTTGAGGGCCTTCATCCACCTCCTGATGGAAGGGTTGGTCTCGCTTCTCACCTCAGCGTCAACCAGCAAGCGCTGCACAGCCAGCAGCTGGCGCTCCAGCTTGTCACGGTTGGCGTCGATGCCCCACATGCGGGTGATGTTCTGGACGATCTCGTCGGCCGCCTTGCCGACCATGCCACGCACCACGGGAAGCAACAGAGACTCAGCCATGTTACTTCACTATGCTCAGAGGCGTCTCTTGTTCTTGCTCCTACAAGGGACAAGGCTATACAAGCTTGGCTAATTGCCTTAAGCTATCAGTGGAAAGAAAGGAGAGAAACTTTCTAGGATAGTTTTGTTAATGCATTTATGTCAGTGTCACCCACTCACATTACGCCAGAGCTTGAATTATTGATGGTTGATTGTTGATCATACTAGGCGGTATACTGGAGCTCTCCATGCAAGCGATCCAGTAAGGCATTTTGTTAAACGCGTCGAATATTTGATTTGCCCCAAAGAGCTGTACTAGACTTGGTATTAGCTGTACAGGACTTGGTATTGTATATCAGTAATGAGTGGGTGTCTCGTAACCGGCCGGCCCCTCTATATATAAAATTAGGCTGTCAAAGAGAAAAAACACAACCACGTATCGAATGACTTGCAAGAGGGTACCGGCATATCTTCTGTCAAACCAGACGTGAAATGATTCGTTCTGTCTGCCGTGTCTCTACGTGTTCGTTGACCTCAACTATCAAATCAAGCTGGACGGCTGGACTCATGGCAGGCGGTGGGTTGGCCCTTGACAGCGACACTAACAAAGACGATAGATGACAGAGGATGCTGGGCACACACGGGTGTTGACTGACCTGTGTGCTTGACAGCAATAGTGTTCGAGTGAGATGCCATCCCAGAAGTCAGAAATGCCCCTTTAGGCAGCGATGAGCCATGCTTAGTAATCTTTGAAACTCTGGTTTATAATAAATACACAGAGCCTACAGTACCTGAAGGTTTTAGTTTGAAAAATATCTAGAGTGAACTGGCACTAGCCTCACCTATGCTTATCTGAGTTCCTACTTCCTAATAGCATATGGCGAAATAAAAACTAGTGCCACCAGGGACCGGTACATTATTCATGTGTAGTGTTAAAGTGGAACCAATGTAATGGTCGAATCCAAAAGAGGGAAAAGAAGCTAAAAGTTGCCCTTGGTTGCGAGTTTGCAACCGCCATTTGGATAGAGGGAAAGGCCTGGGAACAATGGAAAAGAGATGGACAACTGGTGAGGAGTACCAACCAATTATTCCACTGAGGCAACTGAATCTGTAAGGCTAGCATACACGGGATGGCGCGCGAGCGAGCGAGGTCGATTCTGACTGCTGTTCGTACGGACATTTCTACGAGCACCCTGTGTGCATAGCACAGCACAGCACCGCCCGTTTGCTGGTTGCTATACACGAGAGGAGAGGAGACATGGCAAGATAGAAAGAGATGGAGAATGTGACATGAAGAAAGCAGAGCATGTATCGAGAAACAAGCCCCAGGGTGCCAAACCTGACGACGGAGAGCCCGAGAGGCGAGGGGCCCGGGCGCGCGAGGCCACGGCGAGGGCGCGTGGCTGCGCAAGGCCCGAGCAGCAGTGGGCGGACGAAACGGACGTGCGCGTGCGATGCGACATAAGAGCCACCACTGGAGTCTGGGATGGAGGCACAGGGGCGATGCCGGCGTGCTCCGCTTAGCCGGCGGCGGACGGGCGAGCGCGTGGTGATTTTAGGCGGCGGCGGCGGCCCTGCGCCGAACCAACCGCTAACCGCTAATACTTTTTGTTTTTATTTAGCGCAAACCGCTCCTGAACATTCCCTTCGATTAAAAAATCAGGCCTTGTCGTTTGATGGGCTCAAGTATGGGCTGGGCTGTGAAAAGAAGAGTATTTCGTATGGGCCTCAGTATTCCGGACCAACGTACCGGCATTGTTGCATTGGCATTTGCCATTCTTTTGGCCCACGTTCGTCCAAAACACAGTTGGAAGCTCCGACCTCGGAGGTGATCAAAAAAAAAAAATAGTTGGATGCTCCGAGATGATCTAAAAAAAATAGTTGTGCTAGCTTATTTTGATGTATGATTCAAAAATTTGAATAAAAGGTCATGACTGGTACATGTACATAAGTACATTCATGTATACTGCACCGCACGACTGCTGAACATGTGAACCAATGGCACAACTGCACAAGAGTTTGATTTGCAGCAGCACTTCTGCTGCAGAATTTTCATATATCCAACAGTGAGGTAAAAAAAGAAAACCTTAGTTACAGGGCAAACGTTACGTAAAATTCATACATCCAGAAACCACATTTGCAATAACAGCCGTTTCCCTAAATAAAAGAAACAAACAAACATTTGCAACAGCAAATACATCTGCGGACTCTGGTCGCTTCGTCGCCTGCCTTCCAAACTTCAGCCACACCCATGCTTTCTTTCGTTACCATCTGCTCTTCTCACTCCCTTCACCGACCGGTGTTGCCTTGCCGGCGCGGCCGCCGTCGTTGTTGGAGCAGACTGCCTGCCAGTGCCAGCTAAACTCTTCCCCTTTCATTTGGCTAGTACATTCTGTTTGACCGGGCCTGTTTCTCCGTCGATGGGAGATGGCGCAGAGAGATATCATGCATCAGAACAGACACAAACCATACTTGAGCCGAGCCAGAGGTATGGGGTGTTCCGTTTTCTTCATCCCAGTCGGCAGTGTGCACCAATCTCTTGAGAGGACTTTCCTGCCAATCTGTACTTCTTCCTTTCAACTCTTGGGGCTTGTCATGTCCACGATCGATCATCCTGCACTGCTGCACAAGGGCAAGCAAACAATTAGTTCCAGTATTCACGCATGGACCACATGATAATTGAAGACCAAAGATTTCAACTCTACTAAGTTTCTCTATCCTAACCTGTAGTACACACACCGCAAGTGCTAGACAAATTAAAGCATTGTGAAAAGTTTTGACACTGAGAAGCGTGTCCTGTGAGAGAGGGCATGGTTGTCAGTGTGAAAACTTTTGGTGACTTTTGGTGAACTAAACAGAGCCATAATCGCACCTCAGTTCAGTTGGCTTGAGAACCACCACCACACGGGCTGGGAATGAACCACTTCACTGCCTCACTGGCTTCTTCTTTTGGGCACGGGTGCTGGTGCATCAATGTATTTATCAGGAATGGAAGCGACCAAGTCGAAGTACTCCCCACCTTCTCTGCAACGCCTCTGCAGATCAGGGCAGCAATCAATGCGCAAGTATTTGACAGCTGGGAGCCGCTCGAGGAGACCCTGTGGAAATTCCTCTATCTCAGGACAGAAACCAATCATCAACTCCTCAAGGGAAGTGAGGCCATCCATCCCATTAGGCAGTGCTTCCAGTGCATGACAGTACCACACATCGAGTTTCCTCAGCTTGCACAGATCTCCGAGGTTTGAAGGCAGCGCCACCAAACTTTTGTTCAATACAATCTGGACTTCTGAGAGGGACACGGGCAGCTTGGGGATCTGGAGCAAGCTGTCACAAATCTCTATTCGTAACCTTTCCAGCTGGGGTAGTGGAAGGATTTCCCCTTCCTCAGATGAAGGGCCATTCCACTTCAGTTCGTGGCATTCATTAATATACAGAGATCGAAGGCGAGGCAAACATCGGAGCTCCTCCATAGGCCAGCAGACAATATTGGAGCATGAAAAGATCTCCAATTCTTCCACGAAGACCAAGCAGTCCTGAAGCCCAAGATGCAGTTTGGATTCGTTGAATATTGATAAGAAGCTGTCGCCACCCCTAAGACGCAAATGTCGAAGGGTGTCCAGAGGTCTCTGGCTTTGCTTGTCGCCTGGAGGCATCACCATGTCTACCAGCAATGCTATCTTTAAGCTGACAATAGATGACAAACAGCTCAAAGGCATGCACATCGAAACGAGAGAACCTGTACAGTCCTTCTTTTTGTGATAAGATAGATCTAGATCTGTCAAAACAGGTATCTCTGGAAGTGTTACAAGTTTATCGCAATTCTGGCAAGTTAGCTTTTCGAGCTGAGGAAATGTCACCGAACAATTCATCTCTCCTATACTGTTTTCTATCCATCTCTCCAACTTAGGCAAACACAGTAACTCCATCCTCTTTAGCTTCGGGAATATTTGTGGTGATTTATTGTATGCTTTTTTAGATAAGGATTTATTGTATGCTTTGGTTTCCACATCGTTATTCTTACATAAAGTGGTCAGAGAGTCCATCCAAGCTAAACACAAATGCTCAAGAGAGGAAGACAAACATACTATTGGCAGATCCTTACATCCTGGGCAGTGGGTCATAATGAGCTCTCTCAAGCACAGGAACATCTGAGGGTTTCTCATCCATTGCGGAATTGTGAGGCCACCATACCCATGTACCTCCAAAATCTTGAGCTTGTCATGAGGTACAAGAGATTCCAGTACTCGCTCCTGATTACTGGCCTCATCAGTCGTAGGACAGTCATTTGTGCCGCGACCCCAATGCAACAACAGTTTATCTAGATTCTGTTTCTCATGGAGATTGGCCTTTGACCCACACTTTACTTTCCATAAATTATACAGTTCCAATCTGTTGCGAAGCTGCCGCAAATCTTTGAGCTCCTCAATTCCACATCCACCTTCTATGTCCACAATAAATGTTGTCAGAGTGCGGAGGTTATGCAGTAAACTAAGCTTTGGAGGCATCCGTTCCAAACTATCACACTCCAGAAGATAAATATGGCTAAGTTTCCTCAAAGTACACAGACCATCAGGTAAAGATTGCAGCCGGGAGCAGTTATTGAGCTTCAAAGAGAGTAAGTTATACAACACACATATTGAGTTCGGCAAACTTACAATGTTTGAGAATGAAAGATCAAGATATCGTAAATTTGTTGTACTTGTGAGTAGCCGATGGACATTCAAAGTATCTCTGCCATTAAAACATAACACTCTTGATGAGATCAGCTTTAAATTTGTCAGATCCTTGTCCGATAATTCTGGAGTCAACAAAGTGCGTAGATATACAGTGCCTGGGAACAAATGACTGATTTCGACTTCGTTCAGTCGTTGATCTCCAAAATTCAAGTGATGTATGTCATTGATAGACACATCTCGCTGGATTAACTCTTCTGCAGATGCACATTCGTCTGCAACATCTTTCGCAAGGTCATGCATCAAGTCGTGCATTTTACATCCATTTAGCTCTTGTATCGAGGCAAAACTAAAATAAGATCGTGGCGTCCTCACTAATATCGCAGCCTGAAGAAAGGACCTCCAAACTAACTCGCTGAAGACAAATTCACCTTTTTGTGCCAAATCCATTCCTCGTTCTTCATGAATGTAACCGTTTGCCATCCACAGTTGGATCAGCATATCCTTCTCCATCTCGTAGTCCTTGGGGAAAACTGCACAGAAGGCAAAGCATTGCTTCATCTCAGGTGACAAGTGTTTGTAGCTTAGTTTTAGAATGGGCAATACTTCATCTCTGCCTATATTGGTATCACTAATATTGCAATCTGCAATGGCCTGCCATTCTTGGACTTGTTGTTTTGAACTCATCAAGCCACCCATGGTCTTCAGTGCCAGAGGCAGTCCCTTGCACTTGTTGCTGATACATCTGCCAATTGTGACCAACTCTTCTTGACCTTGCACTCCTTTACTAAATGCTTTCTTTGAGAACAACCCCCATGAATCATCTTCACTTAGGCATGCTAGCTCATGGGGTGGAAGGGTGCCCATTATTGAGGCCACTTGTCGACTTCGACTTGTAACAACTATCATGCTTCCCAATCCACCAACGGAGGAACACAGTAGTGGCTTCAAGCCGTCCTCCCACTTTTGCTGCTCTTCATTCCACACATCATCAAGGATTAACAGATACCTCTTCCGGCCAATGACTTCCTGCAGTTGCAGTTTCCTTCGCAACAACTCAATGTTGTCGCCCAGGTCACATCTTCCATCTGTACCCAATTCGATGGCAGATCTAATGACAGCTGGGGCTTCAAAGTTTTCAGACACACAGTGCCACATCTTCAAGTCAAAGTGATTCTGAATCCTGTGATCGTTGTACACCATCTTGGCTAGTGTGGTCTTGCCTAAACCGCCCATTCCAATGATGGGCAGCACCTGCACATTCTGCTGATCTTGCTGGTCGAGCAAGAGTTTCACCACCACCTCCTTGTCGTTGTCTCTGCCAAAGATCTCCATAGGTTCGTCCAGTGCAGAGTGTGTCTGCTGATACAGAACCTGTGGCGCCTCCGCGCGCTCCAACAGACCAAAGCTGTTCATCTCCGCCACCAGCTCGTCAATCTTGTCAAGCACGTTCTTGAGGTCCCTGCTCGCCTTATGATGGAACGCAAGTCGATCTCTCGAGAAGTAGAGTACCTTTCGTGACGTGGAATATCCGGCCTGGGCCTCGCGGCGCAGAGCCTCGTACTGGAAGACATCGAGGACGTCGTCAGCCTCATACGCGGCGGCCTTGAGCTTCTTCATCCACGCCTTGACGGCGCGGCCGGCCTCGGTCTTGGCCTCGGCCTTCTCCTCGGCGTCGGCCAGCAGGGACCGCACGTACACCAGCTGGTCCTCCAGCTTGCGGCGATAGTTCTCGACGCCCCACATGCTGGTGACATTCTGGACCAGCGCGTCCGCCGCCTTGCCGACTAAACCTTCCACCCAGGGGAGAAGCAGCGACCCGGCCATGGCCATGGGTGGGGATGGTCAATGGTGCTTAGATCTTGGCAAGCAGCGTGTGCGCCGTGAGAAGCGATAGCACCGGAGGTAAGCTTGAGCTGGAAGAGAAGTGGGATGGGGAAAGCAACCAGTGAAGTGGCGGAAGGACAATTATTGGTGGCTACTGGGTAGTGCTGTACTCCACCGAACGAGAACGTCAACAGGCGGTCACTCTCTATCCCGCTGCACGAGCTGCGAGAGAGAAGCAGGTACTGACTGTTGACCACCATGTCTGCAGGCCCATCAGGCAGCAGCAGTGATGCTCCCACTGCACAGAGGTAAGGGGAGGACAGAGGGGATCTCTCAGCTTCATGTAATGATGCTGCCTGCTGCCCGACTAGGGATGGAAATATGAAAGTGGAATCTGAATTATTCGATATCCGTATCCGCTAAAATGTAAATATGGATATTCGTATTCGTATTCGAATTTAATGTGGTACTAAAATGGATATATTCGAATTTGTTTTTCGTCGATTTTCTCTATCCGGTTCCACATCCGTATGCGACAATATCCGACACTATTCGTATCCGACCATACGGAGATAACATTTAAAGTGTTTATTTGGATGTTAGTAATGATAGTGTATAATCAAAATTATTTAAAAAATATTATCTCCATTACTAATGATTATGATATCAATTTTAATATTACTATTATTGTACCCATATAACTATTTAAAAGTTATCTCTAATTTTAAAAATTAATGTATTTAATTTAAATAAGAAAGATATATGAATATTAAATTTAATTTAATACTATAGTTTATTTATTTATTGACAAAAATATTTTTATATACTTTTATTATTTCATGATAAATGTATATATTTATTTATTAAATATATATTTATCTATATTTTTATTTAATTTTTATATGATTAATTAATGAAATAATTATGGATAAATATGACATTATTAACGAGCGGTCTTTGTCTACACTTGTTATGTACTTATACTTTAATATTTACTTGTATGATCATTTTTATTATTTAAAAGCCATCAATAAATAAAATAAGTAAATGTTGTTTTCTAAATCGAGTAAATATCCAAATGTGTATCCGCATCCGACCATTCGTTTTGTATTCGTATTCGAGAGCATCCGAATTTGTATTCGTATTTGAGTAAAAATATGGTAAAAAGTGATATCCGAATCCGTTTCCATACGTATTCGATCCGTTTCCATCCCTATGCCCGCCTGCCTAACGATGCTGCGTGCTGCCCGCCTGCCCCCACGGGCTATGGCCTATGCCTTCTCCGGCCACCGAGAACTTGCGTGTGATTTTTGTTGTTGCAATGAAGAGCAGGACGAACAGGTAGGACTGAAACTAGAGCCTCTCGCTTTGGGCCATCCTTCCAGGCAGCTTCAAGGGCATTGTGTTGCCTAGCCTTTCATCTGGAAACTGGCAGGAACATTTTTTTATATAAGACAGGGCACCATATATTGCATACCAAACCGAGTTTTCAGCGCAGCTCATCACACGGCAAGGTAGGTTTCGGACTCCAGCAGCCAGCACACGCAGCATGCCTACAGCATTACCGTATCTGTTACATTGCCACAAAAAGATTGGTAGAAGCTCAAATGGCGGTGACTCTGTTTTCCTTCAGTCCTTTTTGTGTCATTCTTCATGTTCATCTCCTAGCATTTCATCTTCACTTTTTATACCACAGGAGTACAGGACACTAGAACATAGGCTGCTGAACCAATCTTTGAGAAGTTTCGATAATTTGTGCAATTATGGCGAATCAGGTCGATACTGATCCAATTCTGTCTGAAAAAAAAACAAATAAATTATGACAAAGCCCAAGTGTGCAGAGCAAAGAATATTTCAAGAATCATTTCTTTCATTGCTTATCCAATATCTAGACAGACTCATAATCTTAAATTGTAGGGTATCAGAAATTTCGAAGGAAATGGAATTTAGCCATCACAAATTCTGATAACAAGTGATTAGTAGCCCCCTTGTCAGTGATAAACATTCTTTAGGTTTAACCATACCCCTCATTGGCATGTTACCTTTATTTTTCAAAGGTTACCTTATTGTATGAAACAGACACAAACACACATGAGCTCTAGGCTTCTAGCAGGGAACATTAATCTTACAAAGAGCAAGGATGTACATCTGCTAACGTGGTATTCATAATTATACTGTATCTGATAGATCAACAGTTTAACCTGAGCCTTCATTTTTCTAAGGTAAATGTTAGGGAATTCATGCCTCTGAGCATATGATGCTGCCATGACCACTGAAGTGTACCACAATACAAGGAAACCTTCCTTGGCCTTTTCTGAAGGTTGAAAAGGATTTCAGTATGAAAAACAAGCCCCCATATGTAGATTTCTTTTCGTGATATACCAATTCAGAACAACAAACATGGCAAATGATATGGGGGTAGATTTGTACCTTCTTATTCCTTATTTAGAATCACTAAATGATATCTTATCTGTTGTTTTAGGCTTCTCATGTTGCTGTGAGGAATGAAAACCATCCCTGGTGATGACACAATGAGCAGAGTCGTATACGTTTTCCTAAGTTTAAGCATCTTTGCCAAATTTCGCTAATCTCTTGAGTGGGTAACCCTTTTCAGTCTTTACTCGTTCCATTGGCACTTGTCATATGCACAATCGTCCATTCTCCTAAAGGACAGACAAACAATATGTTCTGGGCGTTTCTTCTGGCATACACACATCACATGATATCAAGGAGGACTGCGTTTCAATTTAAATCTGAAGATCTAGCACAACAGAAACGATGGAGTTGAGTTAGCATTCAGATAGATGCAAATCGAGTTCTATAGTATATACTTCAAATATGAAAAAGAAAGAACAAGATGATGCTGGACTAGTCAAAGAATAAGATAACGTTCCATGAAAAAAGAAGGCAAAATAGCTGTTTCGGTCCCTCAACTTTGCTCCAAGGGTCAAGTCCGTCCCTCAACTTTCAGATTAGCCAATCTAGTCCCTCAACTTTTGTTTTTGGGTCAAATTTGTTAGGATAATCCTTGCTGCTAATCAGCTGCTAGTAAATTACTTAGGATTGGTAAATGTCAAATTGGTATTGACTACCTTGAGGAGCATACATGATCATTATAGTTGGATCATGATGCCTCTAGAATCCTAGGTATTACTTAGTTGTAAAGTTGAGGTTGTATAAGTAAATTAGGATTTTACTACTAGCTAATGGTGAGTTGTCATATGACGGTTTGTAAGTCCTATAAAAGGACATGTACCCTATGAATGTAACCAATGCGAGTAAAAATCAATATGCTTTAGCCCCTACTTCCAACAAGTGGTATCAAGAGCTAGGTTATGGTGAAGATCGGTGAGTCGCCGAGCGGGGAGAAGCCTGATGGAGCGAGCTCGAGCGCGGCGGGCGCGTTCGTCCCCAACTCCGGCGCGGTGGAGCTGCCGCTGCTGACCAAGGGCAACTACCATGAGTGGTCCTTGGTCATGCAGGTGTCGCTGGAGGCGCTGCAGCTATGGGATGTCGTGGAGACGGCGAGCAAGGATCGAGCGAAGGATCGCCGTGCACTGGCCGCGATTCTTCATGCTGTTCCGTCGGAGATGAAGGCCGGGCTCGCCGTGAAGAGACGGCGAAGGAGGCCTGGGACTCCGTGAAGAGCATGCGAGGCGGTGACGACCGGGTGAAGGCCTCGCACGTGCAGCGGCTCATGAAGGAGTTCGAGAATCTCGCGTTCAACGACGGTGAGTCGGTGGCCGACTTTGCTGTGCGCGTCAACCGGCTGACGGCACGGCTTGGGGATCTCGGTGAGAAACTGGCGGCGCCGCGGGTGGTCAAGAAGGTGCTGCGCGTCGTCCCCAAGCGGCTCAAGCAGGTGGCGGTCGCAATCGAGATGTTGGCGGATTTGAACGCCATGTCGCTCGATGAGCTCGTCGGCCGGCTGCAGATCGCGGAGGAGGCGGACGCTGAGGATCAGCCGGTGGCCAATACTGAGGGTCCTGAGCAGCTGATGCTCACCGAGGCTCAGTGGGAAGCCAAGCGGCGTCAGCGCGGCAAGGAGCAGGTGCTCGGCGGCGGCGCGAGGCGTGGCGAACGTGGCGGCGGCCATGGTGGCGATCGCGAGGACGACGACGGGAGGAGCAGCACAAGCTCGGAGCGTAGGAGTCGCTACCGAGGACGGTGCTTCGAGTGCGGCGTCCGCGGACACATGGCGAGGGACTGCACCAAGAGGAAGAAGAAGAAGGCGCTGCTCGCCGGCGTCGAGGAGGAACCGATGCTCCTGTGAAGCTGCTGAAGGTTGCCATGGCGTGTTTTAGGGGGAGATTGTTAGCTTAAATCACGCCATGGTGTGTTCCGTAGTGTGTGTGTGCGTTCTGTGTACGTGATCGAGTCCATAGGGTAGGGGATCACGCGTGTGTGCGCGTGATCGCGTGCGTGTGTGTCGCGCCACGGCCGTGTCGTGCGCGCGCCCGGCGAGCGTTCGTTGAGTCCGAGCTCGACGCGTTCGTTGCCGGGGATCGCGGGAGGAGGTTAGCTTCACCGTGATCGTGTTCAGCGGTCGTAGGGAGGCGTGCTGGTGTGAGTGGTCCGGGTCCGTCGGGCGGGAACGTCATGAGCGCACGCGAGCAGCGGCTCCGGTCATGGCGGACCACGTTCCCCGCGGATAGGACGGTCTGGCCATCGTGGAGGGGTGCTCCCTGGCCTACATGTATCCCCCGAGCTCCCTGGAGGTTGTGCGCGTGTTGAATTGCCAAGATACGAGAGCTAGCGGCTCCGCGGCGTTTCCCGCCAAAAAAAATAGATGCACAAGGATTAGGGGGAGATTGTTAGGATAATCCTTGCTGCTAATCAGCTGCTAGTAAATTACTTAGGATTGGTAAATGTCAAATTGGTATTGACTACCTTGAGGAGCATACATGATCATTATAGTTGGATCAAGATGCCTCTGGAATCCTGGGTATTACTTAGTTGTAAAGTTGAGGTTGTATAAGTAAATTAGGATTTTACTACTAGCTAATGGTGAGTTGTCATATGACGGTTTGTAAGTCCTATAAAAGGACATGTACCCTATGAATGTAACCAATGCGAGTAAAAATCAATATGCTTTAGCCCCTACTTCCAACAAAATTCGTCCTTATGCTGATAATGCACTCCATATTGGCATGAGACTAATGCGAGAAGCCCATTTTGCCCTTCCCCACAGAAATTGTGGCCGAAATACAGCTGCCTGGCATGAAGCAACATAGATGCTCTTGTTTTTCTACGATCTAGAAGGCAAGGCACTATTGTTATATTTTACATCAAGTGCAAATTAATTAAAATAGTAAAAATAAAACATTAACTAAATGATGCATAACAAAGACATGCATATGGTACTCCAAGAACGGACCACTTGATTCTCTTCTCAAGTTCATTAGCAAATTCAATCGCTGCCTAACATTGGAATTTCAATTCTTTCAGTAGGCTAGAGGTGTAGTTATATGGAGGATATCTAGTCTCAGTGACTTCAAATTAGGACAGCGTTCTGGAATGGATAAAGGAGAGCGGCAAGATAACATCCAGCCTTATATGCGAGTTTAATTAATTTTGCTGTTGATACTTAAGAATGTGGCAAGGGCAAAAATGAATTTTTGCATTAGTCTCATGCAAGTATGGCGCACCACATCAACACAAGGACCAATTTGACCTAAAAATAAAAGTTGAGTGACTAAATTGGCCGATCGGAGAGTTTAGAGAAGAACTTACCCTTGGGGTAAAGTTGAAGGACCAAAACGACTATTTTGCCAAAAAAGAATGAGGTAGTGGAAGAGAGTTGATGAAGGAGCAGACACACCTCAACTGAGAGTCAGTAGTGGCGGAGGAACCTCCTTAAGGACTTATCTTTTTTAGGTTCTGCTGCTGCAATGTGCTTTCTTGGAATAGAAGAGACCAAATCAAAATACTCCCCACCTTGTCTACAACGTCTTTGCAGCTCAGGGCAACCCTTTATTTGTAGGACTTTGAAGGCTTGAAGCCGCTGGAGGAGGCCCTGTGGAAATTTCTCGACCCCTGGACACCTGAGAATTGTCAGCACCTCAAGAGAAGTGAGGCCATCCATCCCATCAGGCAGTGCTTCCAACCCCTGGCAATGGTGCAGACGGAGCCAACGCAGCTTCGCCAGACTTCCAAAGTTTGAAGGCAGCGCTATCAAACTTCTGCACCAGCAAATCTCCACTTCCACAAAGGATGCAGGCAACTTCGGAATCTCTAGCAAGCTGTGACAAAAATGTATGTATAACCTTTCCAACTCAGGCAAAAGAAGGATTTCATCAGAAGGCAAGCCTGTGCCCTCCAGTTTGCTACATGAGGAAATACTCAGAGATCGAAGGAGAGGCAAGCAACAGAGCTCCTCTACTGGCCAGCAGACAATACTGTTGCAGCCTGAGATATCCAATTCTTCCACGAAGACCAAGCAATTCCTAAGCCCATGTTGCAAGTTGGATAAGTTGAATATTGATACAAAGCTGTTGTCACCCACTATTTTCAAACTTCGTAGGCTTTGATGGTCCTGTAGAGGCATCACCAAGTCTGCCGGCAACCCAATATCTAAGGCGATGAGAGATGGCCAAGACCCCAAAGGCATACTCATGGAAACCTGACCTTCTGTAGAATCACTGCAACAAGATAGACTCGTGAGAACTGGGCTCTCCGGAAGAGTTGCAAGCTTATTACAATTTCTGATGATTAGGTCTTCAAGATGGGGAAACATCACTGAGCAATTGGGTGCTCCTGCTTTGTTTTTTACCCATCTCTTCAACTTCGGCAAATGAGATAGTTCCATTGTCTTTAGCTTTGGGAAAAACTGCAGAGAGGTGTTGTATGCTTCAGCTTCCACATCGATGCTGTTAGATAATTTGGTTAGGCTATCCATGCAGGATAAATATAAATGCTCAAGAGAGGATGACAACCATACTACTGGCAAATCCTTGCACCTTGGGCAGTTGGAAATACGGAGTGCTCTTAGGCATTGGAACATTTGAGGCTCTCTCATCCACTGTGACATTACATGGCCACCGTACCCATGCAACTCCAAAATTTTGAGCTTACCATGAGGTACAAAAGATTCCAGTACTTCTTCCACATTATTACTAACCACATCATTTAAAGGACTGTAATCTTTATTGCGGCCCCAATATAATCGCAATTCACTTAGTTTGTGTTTCTCTTGGAGATTGGCATTTGACCCACTCTTTACTTTCCTCAAATTGTACAGTCCCAACATGCAGCCAAGCTGTTGCAAATTCTTGAGTTCCTCAATTCCAAAGCCATCTCCTGTGTTCACAACAAATTTTGTCAGAGTGCGGAGGTTGTGCAGTTTACTAAGATTTGGTGGCATCCGATCCAAATTATCACATTCCGAAAGATAAAGATGGTTGAGCTTCCTCAAATTTGTGATTCCTTCTGGTAGATATCTCAGATAACGGCATTCATTAAGCCTCAAAGACTGTAAGTTATACAGTATACATATTGAATTTGGCAATCTAACAATGTCTGACTCAGAAAGATCAAGGTATCGTAGATGTGTTGTATTTATTAGTGGGCTACGGATAAAAGAAGAATTGATGCAGCGGAACACTCTTATTGATGTCAGATTGAACTCCTTAATATCCTTGTGTTCCGATTGAATTAATAAAGTGCGGAGAGATGGTGTAGCTTTCAGTAATATGCTGATTTCTTCCAATTCAAAATCTGGCACTAGCATGTGATGCACATCTTTCACTGATGTTTTCTTCTGAGTCAACTCTTCTACAGAGGCACAATCGTCCGTGACATATTTTGCTAGGTCATGCATTAAATCATGCATTTTACATGCAACTACCTCGGAAAATTGTTTCACATTTACATATTCAAGAAAGGACCTCCAAGCCAACTCGTTGAAAATGAATTCACCTTTCTGTTCCAAATCCATGGTACCATCTTCATGAATAAAATCATTTGCCATCCATAGCTGGATCAACATGTCCTTCTCCATCTCATAGTCCTTGGGGAAAACTGCACAGAAGGTAAAGCATTGCTTCATTTCAGATGACAAATGCCTGTAGCTCAGATTTAGCACGGATAATACTTCATCTTTGCCCATACTGATACAACCCACGTTACTTTTTGCGATGGCTTCCCATTCCTGGGCTTCTTGTTTTGAACTCATTAAGCCACCCATTGTCTTAAGAGCAAGAGGCAGTCCCTTACACTTTTTGACAATAGATCTGCCAAACGTGAATATATCTTCTTGCCCGTGCACTCCTTTACTAAATGCTTTTTTTGAGAACAGTTTCCATGAATCATCTTCACTCAGACATGCTAGCTCATGGAGTGGAAGGGTGCCCATTATAGAGGCCACCTGTTGGCTTCGACTTGTGACTACTATCATGCTTCCATATCCACCAACAGAAGAACACAGTGGCCTCAGGTCTTCCTCCCACTTTTGTGGCACTTCATTCCACACATCGTCAAGAACTAGAAGGAACCTTTTCCGGCCAATGACTTCCTGTAGTTTTCCTCGCAGCAGCTCGATGGTGTCACGCAGGTCACATCTTCCATTTGTAGCCAACTCAATGACAGATCTAACAACAGCGGTAGCTTCAAAGTTTTCTGAAACACAGTGCCACATCTTCAAGTCGAAGTGCTTCTGGACCCTTCGGTCATTGTACAAACTTGGCTAGCGTTGTCTTCCCCAATCCCCCCATTCCAATGATGGGCAGTACCTGCACATTCTGCTGGTCTTGTTGGTCAAGCAACAGCTTCACCACAACTTCACAGTCGTTGTCTCTTCCAAGGATCTCAGTAGACTCATCCAGTGCTGAGTGTGTCTGCCGATAGAGAGCATGTGACACCTCTGCACGCTCCATCAGACCGAACTTGTTCATCTCAGTCACCAGGTCATCAATCTCTTCAAGCAGGTTCTTGAGGTCCCTGTTCACTTTATGACGGAACACAAATCGATTATGCGACGTGAAGTAGCTCAGTACCTTGCTGCTCACGGATCGGCGGCTTTGGGCCTCATGATGCAGAGCCTCATACTGGAAGTCGTCGAGGACATCATCGCCCTTGCAAGCTACGGCCTTGAGATCCTTCATCCACCTCCTAACAGCAGAGTTGGTCTTACTCTTCACCTCGGCGTCAGCCAGCAAGGACTGAACAGCCAGCAGCTGGCGCTCAAGTTTCTCACGGTCATCATCGAATGCCCCACATGCGAGTGACCCTCTGGACGAGCACATCAGAAGCCTTGCGAGCCACTCTGCACACCACGGGCAGAAGTAGCAACTCTGCAGCCATCTTGCGGTAAAGTTTGCTCACAGGCTCTTTGATCAAGCACTTTCTCCCAACCTAATTAGCTTTGGCTTAGCTATATGTGAGAGGAGCAACAGCTGATGGAAGGAATGGGGATACTTAGTAGAAGAAAGAACAGGTGTGGCCGATATTGCTGGTCATCAATGTCAACCTTCAACTGAAGCTGGGCCAGTGCGAGTGAGTGACACTGAAATCAAAGGAAGACAATTATTGGGGGGAGACGCTATGCGCACAAGTTGACGGACTTGTGTGCGCGCCAATGGACCAGTAGTGGTTGAGTGAGAGCAACACGGTGTATATCGCCGGATCACTGATCAGATTCCTGAAGTCAGCGAGCCGGAGCGAACCAAGTAATATGTATGTTACGATGAACAGTGAAAAAGTGCAGACCAAATTGGACCACAACACCACAGGCTTCGCAAAAAGGTGGCTCGCTCACCCTCTAGGTGGGAGGCACAGGTACCCGTTCAGGCATTTCTACAAGCACGCCGCGTGCAGCTACAGGAGGAGAGGAGGGGAACACAGTATTAACGCAGTAGAGAGAGGGTGCGACCTGATGCGAGGGCAGGAGGCGTGCTCGGTGCGCCTCCGCGGTCGAGGGCTTAGGTCAGCCGGCCGCTGCCGCCGCATGGTGGGACACCGGACACCAATGGAGGCGCGCGCGCCGTGCAGTGGGCGTCGCCGGGCAGAGGCGCAGGCCCTCGCGGCCTCGCCGCCTCGCCTCGCATTGCCCGTCCAGCTTCACCCCGTGGGGTGGCAGATGGGTTGGGAGAGTTGAGCCTCCCCACACCGCCGCCGACGACGTCTCATGGCATTCACATACTGACATCACTACATCAGCTTGAGGAACGGGGCGGCCAGTGGATAGACGTGCGAACCAAAGAACACCGGGCACGGTTTGATCAGTATTACTAAGACGCGCAAGACAAAGTTGAAGCCCCTTTACTTACAAGGGCAAAAATGTCATAGAGACTGCATAATATTTACAGCCCGTTTGGAAGTCAGAATTGGGCCGTGGAATTGAGAATTGGCATTCGCGGACGCGAATACCGCTGTTTGGACGTCATATGAATTGGGCTGCGGAAACGCCGACGAATACCGTGTGGTATTCCTTTCACCTGCGTGAACTCTCGGTCAAATCAGAGCCTGCACCCTCGGTTTTCCGCTACATTCACCCCGCAGACCGTAGCCCCTTCGTCCGCCCCCGAAAAAAAAACCGCCTCCGTCGACGCGCCTCGAGCTCCCTCTGCCGGCCGCCCCTCGAGCTCCCTCCGCCGGCCCCTCGAGATCCCTCCGCCGGCGTGCCTCGAGCTCCCTCTGCCGGTCCCTCGAGCTCCCTCCGCCGGCCACCCCTCGAGCTCCCTTCGCCAGCTCTTGAGCGCCCTCCGCCGACGCGCCGGAGCGGTAGGAGAAGGCCGCGGGGCGAAGGAGGAGCCGCGCCGCCCCTCCAGCTTCCTCCACCAGCCACGCCGGAGCGGGAGAAGAAGGCCGCCCCGCGCCCTCCAGCTCCCTCCCCTGCCTCCCTCCGCGGCGAGCCGCGCGGCTCCTTCCCTTTCTCCCTTTGCGGTGAGCTCGTGCCCCTCTGCCAGTGAGCATCCGGTGGCTGATTCTATGCGTGACCAGGGTGGAAGAAGCTAGCAAATAGCAATTCTATGCTTGTGTACATCCAAACGGAAAATGGAATCGATTTTTTTTGTAAGATTCCAAACTCCAATACAATGACATCCAAACAATAGAATTGGAATTGCATCCCATTTCAATACTATGGCTGATTTGGCATTCAAACCAATTCAATACCAAGCCCTCCAATATCTACATCCAAACGAAGCCTTATGGATAATCACAACATCCAAATGTCATCAGCTTCCAACGGACCTTGAGGAAATGAGGAATCCAAATGTCATCAGCTTCCAACGGACCTTGAGGAAGGCTTGAAGAATTCAGCTCCAACAAGGTTTGTGCTTCAGTTCCAACAAGGTTTGTGGCGGTCCTGTTCCAAGAACATTGGAGGGGCAGGAGGCGTCGTCAAGTGGAAGATTGAGCCTGCGGGCATCTAACAGAGAAGAGAACTGGAACCAGGCCAGGAAGTAATAACACATGTTATTTGGCCTGGAGGAGCACAACTGCAACCAGGTACTAGTAAGTACATGCATGCCACCATTCAGAAGCATATCTGATTATCTGGCATAGTACCTCGTCCTCCTTTCGAGGCACAAAACAGGGTCAGATCCATTGACAATACTCAGGGGGTGTTTAATTCCGGTGAAAAATTTTGCAAGAGAATCTTACTATTTAGGAGTACTAAATGTAGACTAATAATAAAACTAATTACAGATCTTGTCTGAAAATCGCGAGACGAATCTAATGACGGTAATTAATCCATGATTAGTGGATGGTTACGGTAGCATCACTGTTGCAAATCATGGCCTAATTAGGCTCATTAGATTCATCTCGCAAATTTACCCGGGGGTTATGGAATGGGTTTTGTCATTAACACACGTTTCCTACTCTATGTATATAAAATTCCCTTTGGTGAAAAATTTTGGTGAAAATTTTTGAGAAATTGAACACCCCCTCATTGTTTTCTTCAAATCAATCACCTTCCTCATCAGTCTTGACTCACGGTTGTACGACAGCAAGGCACCGCCGGCCGGCCGCCCGATGGAGGCAAGCGAGGTGGGCGGCCCGCGACGGGTCGCACGCTTCCCGGCCGCAGGATATCCTGGTCCAATTTAGTAATTTGATCCATGGTTATCCTAGACCAACCATTGATCCAGCAAATTTGACCCACGGTGGTCGTAGGTCAACCATTGATCCAGCAAGCCGTACATGTGTAAGCTGGTATCGTGGACATGAATACAGACGGCAAAACGACAATGTGACACGAAGGGAATGTGTAGGATATGAGCAGCACGATTTCAAGAGGCACAGAACATCATGCGAGAGGGCATATCACAAGGCTACCACTTCATTCAAATGCACCACAATACAAGCACAGACAAGTTACACAGACGCAAAACTTCCTTTCTGATTCTGGGGCCAGAGGATTGTACAGCTTTGCCTAAAGAAGGCCCCCAACCAGGGCAGGCGCTGTGAAGAGCAATGGTGCAAAAAATAAATCTAGAATTAATTTTAATCCTGGTCATCTTCAGCATCAACTGTTTCCAAGCCAGAAGGTTGCCACTTGCCAGGTTTCCGACCACTTTCACCACCACACTCAAAAACCAATTGGCTCTGCAAGCAAAATAGTAAAGTAGTTCAGATTGATGTAAAGTTTCTGATCCAAGTACTAGCGTGCATCTATTGTAGCAGCTAGGATGATAAGTCCAATGCAAAACCAGATGTCAATTGCACGACAAACACATCAAGGGAAGTACAGTAAGACCAACTAACTGATGCTGCAAAATGCATACTGCATCTAGCAACTACAGAAATCAGATGCAAGACATGACGATATATTACAGCAAGGCAAGTACAACCATTTGATCTTGCAGAAACACAGCAAAACATTTTGAAAATTTTGCTAAAAAAGCCTACTAAGGCTCTAATTGCATACTATAATTTAGCTGATTCTAAGCCTTTTACAAGGCAGGACCATTACAATTGAAGACCAACTATTAGGCTAAAGCTATACTAAAAAAAAGACAGGTTAGTGAACAAGAGAAGGCAGTAAATTTGGAAACTTCACAGCAACCATGCACAAGGGTCTAGATGACCAAAAGAATATATTTCACATACCCAGTGAAAGCTACTTCATCTTCTTGAAATGTATCCCGTCCCAGTCGACCTGAAATATAAAAGAAAATTGGGTCAGCATCTGAAAGACGTCTAGACTTTGACATCACATCCCATCAGGAATGGACCATACCTCCCCTGCTGCTTTCCTCCATAACCAGATCTGATGTTACTTGCACCTTTGTCATGTCTTACTCCATTCACAGCAGCTGTGTGCCCAGTTCGAACTTCATCTGAGAAGCCATTATCTTGGGTGTTTCTTACTTTGCCCGAAATTGTAACATCACTGACCCCCTGAATGATGCTAAATTGATCTGTGAATCCATTTCCAGAGGTAATTGCATTTGATGATCTGGAATCAACTGCAGGACCTCTCTTTTGCCGAGTGCTTTGTGCCACAGGAGTAACAGCAACAGAAGGCAATAATGATGAGTAAGGGGCAGAAGATGCTGTAGCAGCAGCAATTTTTGCAGCAGCTGTAGTAGCAGAGATGATCTGTTGTGCTCCTTCACGAAGGTGAATGAAGTCTCCCTCAATCACAAAGAGCTGCAGAAGGAATTAACATGTTAGACCCAAAAACTATATAGTATCAACATATTGACTATGCTGCATGAAAGCAAACCTCTGGGTGACTAGCCACAAAATCGTCCAGCTTCCCATATTGCTTCTTATAGTCATGCCAGTGAAGAGGAGCCAACATTTTCCCAAGCCTATTTGGCAGCTGAGAAAAAATCGCACATGAATCAGAATTTTATTCCCTACCCTAGCAACTTAGTTAGTATGAGAGGTAACTCACAGTTGTACTAATTCTAATTCCACCCTCAGGTCCTGCAGGAACTGCGCGTACAATGCAAGCCAGTAGAGATCTCTCATCTAGGAGAGCAGGCTCCTTTGGCATACGAGGTAGCTGCGAACCAAAACCACCCACAGCTGATTTCACTGTGTCAACCTGATTTGCAACATTAGGGTTGAACTCTGCCGCATTATTTTTGAAGTGAATCTGGGTAGTTGATGCAGAAACGTTTGAAGGTTTATGCTGCTGCCTAGGTATAGGCTCAGGTTGCTTGTCAGATGCAGCTCTTTCATCCTGGTTTTAAATAGAGAACTCAATGTGAGATGCCTCACAAAAGAATGAAAAAACTAAATAAGAAACTCAAAGTAAAATAGAAACCTTTGATTCAGTCTTTTGCTCTTGATGTTCAACCATTCCAATATGGCTGTTCATATTTGATGGTGAATCCTGTTCTTTGAAGGCTTTTTGCTGCTCATCATAAACTAGATGTTCAGCTACATTTGATTCCATAACCTGTGTTATTTTCTGTATTAAAAAACAAAAAAATATTAATAGGGACTAACCATAAGTGCAAGAGATTGATTCCAAATCACAGAAAAAGCAAACATCAAGCAAAAGACTAACCGTAAGTTCATGAGTTGATTCAGCGGGCAAACTTGCAGGACTCTGTTGTAGCTTCCCATGGGCATTAAGCTGATCTGGATGGCTAGCCTGACTTGGTTTCAAGGACAGCTCATCGGTATTAATAGCACCTGGTTGTAAAGCAGCCTGGTCTGATTGGGATGGTTGATAGTTTGTTTCGTCTTGTGGTTGTGTGACATTTTGTACTTCCTAAATGAGAATAAAATCATTCCCAAATCAAAATTGACACAATTTAAATTCCAACGTGCAAAGTGCTTAAAAAATGTAGTTACCTGCTGATTTGCCCAATTAAGGTTTGGTTGAATTGTAGACTGTGACTGGAAACTGCCAAATTGTGGAACACCAGAGTTGGGCGATGCTAAAGGTGGAGGAATGCCTTGATGAATCATGTAAGAATGCAACCCAGGAATATGCGCAGGCGGAGCATAACCACCTATGCCCAATAGAGAAGACGGAACAGGTACAGCAGAGGCATTATTTCCCTGAAAAAAAAAGTTGCACATCTTGTAAGTACTTTGTAACTACAAAGTTTTGTGCTATGTATATTCATAAAATAAGGAAGCTACCACAATAATAGTAACTTGAAACATAAAGTTTCGAAAACAGGAAAGCCAAAAATAAGGACAGAAGGTACAACAACCAACAACAATAACTGAAAACAGAAAGGACTCAAGAAACAGGTGAGGTCACTAAGGTGGAACCGCAATATAGGGAGAAAAGACATAATGGAATATGGTGAATTTAAGTCAACCAAACAACAGTGAATGTTTCAACATTTACCCCAATGACAGATATCTAAATTGCTTACTGAAATTACTTTGAATCAATAATCACCTTTACAACATCTGCACTTCCATTATTTTTCGATTGCTGGTTGCCATCAACTGTAGCACTGCCATTTGAAGCTGCACTGTTTGCTCTGCTTTGAACAAATGATGATTCAGCTGACCCCTCCCGAGAAACTGGTGGAGCATCTTTTTGTGCACCAGATCGTTCTCTTGCCTCAGTTAACTCTAGTTGAAGTTGTTGTATCGTATGCAAAAATCCCCGCTGCATTTCAGCATACTGCGGAAAACAAGAGAAATAAGTGAAATACTAGTCTAAAAAAAGGGAATATAGGAAAAAGCCAAAAACTAGTGTAATATAGGAAACCAAAGCATACATAATACAAGAATAGCGTTACAGAGCTAAAAAAATACCTGCTGCTGGGAACTAATCCAATATTGATTAAATTGCTCCATACGCTCCCGTAATTCAACTTGTAGGGATTGAGACTGCAAAGCATCCATTTCTCGAACTTGGGCAACCCAAGCATGGGCTTCCCTCAACTGCTCGTCTTTGTAAAGAATGTTCTCTTGAGCAACCCTATGCTGAAAAAAATAAAATGGCTAATCATAAATGACTGAATTTAGAATTCCAATTATTTTTAGTTTAGAAAGAAATCATGGAACAACAATGAGTATTCAAGAAGAAACTCTACTATAAGTAAATGGCTTTTTCAATGCTCAAGCATCAGTATAGAAGACTAAACAAACAGTGCTATAGCCTAAGATTCTCACTCAAGAGAATAAGAATATAACAACAAAATAATTAGAGACATGCAATTACAAAGGTTGTAGAGATGTTGGAACATATTACAGAGCTACTTGGTAAGGATTAATGCAGTAAATACATTCCAGACAACTAGCACCAGTAATTTGAAAATTGGAAGGTATGCCAGCGTGTCAGTGAGATCATGCAAACTAGACAATACTCTAGCAGAGATGAAATGTTCAGTCTTAGGAGCATGGTAGTGTAGAAGAAAAGGACCATGAGAAGAGTGGAATGTAGACGACTTATGAAAAGATACCTGTTCCTCTAATGCAATGAACTGGCTTTCTTTTTCTCGCAGATGTTCTTGGAGATCATGAATTTGTTTAAGATGTTGGGCCCTTTCAGCTTCAGAGTTGTCACGTTCCCTTCTGCAGGAAATTAGAAACATTGAGCTTACATTTTACTTTGAATGGCCTGTTGATCGTGAAAAACTTTGAAAATAGTTTCAGTATTTGCATGAATAGGTGAAGAAATCTGAAGGTTTTTTGACTCAAAGGAAGGTGGCTTGCCACAGAAGCAACCCACCAAGCAACTAAACAAGTCCAGAGCATATGGAATAGAAATTTGAATGCTGCTTTGAATTTTAAAGATGTTCAACTCTATGAGAAACTATTCCAAGTAGTGAAATCTAATCACATACCAAGCAATTCCAGAAGTTATAAATAGTACCTGACATTTGCCAGTTCTTTGGTCTGTTCTCTAAGAAGATCTTGATTTGCCCACACCTGACAAACCAAACAAAAAAGATGTCAGCCATTTTTGTCATCTCTTACTGTGAAGATTTGCAACATGTAAAGGTGAAGACCACTAACCGTTTGATGGTCAATCTTCAGAGCGTTCAGTTCTCTGTCCTTATCATTGAGTTTCATTTCTAGCTCCAGAATGTACTTCTCCCGCTCATGCAGTTGATCCTGTTTGATTCGAACATCAAATTTAGTTTCAAACAAGGGACAAACAATACCAGCATACAGTATGGTGTGTCAGTGGAACGAAACAAGCATAAAAAGCAAGAACATGAAATCAAAACAAAAAAAAATATCAACCAAGGACTATTATGTAATGGTCTTGAGCATCAACCAGTAATCAATTTTTTTCATCAGCTATCAGGACAGGTGGAACAGCTTGATCATGCCATAACTCTAACAAAGCACAAGGATACCAACAGAGCTACACTCTCCACCAGTACGACACGGAATTGGTCAACCATTTCAATGTCAACAATATAACTCAACCAGCAGAAAGTACTTCGAATACCTGCCACCGAGGCCTCTCAGGAAGTCAAAGTCATGAAAAAAAAGCAAACTGTACTATACTACATCCCTAGCAACCATTTATCAGTACTCTTAGCCAACTCATCAGCGATCAGTAAATCAGCACGTGCCTCTCCAGCTAGCTAGTAGAGAGAAGCAATTGAGTTCATGAAAGCAAAGCAAAAGGTACAACCTTGAGCTTCGCCGCAGCCGCGACATGCTCCTTGGCAGCAGCCTGGAAGCTCTGCTGTGCCTCGATGATCTGCGGGTGCGCGATGGCCTGCGCGCGCAGCTCAATCTCAACCTGCTGCAGCTCCTCCCGCTGGCGCACGACGCTCTGCAGTCGCTGCTGCAAGATGTCCTCGCTGAGCCCCCCACTCCCGTCGATGGTGATGGCGCAGAAGTCGTCCAGTCCACCAGCTCTTTCCTGCACCCAAAGCAGGTCATCCACAGCGTACACATGACAAGTACCAACCTGCTGCAGGAGAGGTTGAAGAGAGAAAAGGCTGCATTCCGAGTGTCAGGCGAGTAAGCAAGCCCGCACGCACCTCGTAGATGGAACGGTCCTCCGACTGGCCCAGCTTCCCGTGCTCCGCCGCGTCCTGAAAAGCAAGCAAGCGGCAGCACGGGGTGAGTGGTAGGGTTGTGGGAATGGATGGTGGCGGTACGAGGGTTTTGTGAAGTTGGGGACGAGAAGCGACGCGGGGCCTACCTCGGCGCCATTGGAGCGGAGCGGGGCGTCGGGGACGGCGCGCCACTCCTTGCGCGCCGCCGCGGTCTCCATCGGCGGCGGGGGGCCGCGCTCCCTGCCCCGCCTCCTGGCGGGATCGGGATCTGGAAGGCGGCGGCTAGGGTTTTGGGGCTCAGCGGAGCCGCGGGGCCGGCGAGTCGGCACGGGGGCGCGCGGGCGACGAAGGCGACTAGGGTTTACGCGCGCGGGGGAGAGCGGCGATCGGGGAGACGGGAATTTGGGTGGGGATTTCTGCTTCCGGGAGGGAGTGGCGTGCGATTGGGGGTGGGAAGGGTGCGGGAGGAGAGGAGAAGAGGGGAAGGAGGCGACGAGACGAGGACTCACCCGGGGAGAGTGGATGTGTGCGTGTGTCGTTTTGTAGGAGGGCGATGGGCGACGGCCGCCGCGAGGCTTCTTGGGTTGGGTGTTTAGGGGAGTTTCGCGCCCGGCCCGTCCTCCGGCCCACGACCACGGGACGACCCGTTTAGTCGCTCTCGTATTGAAAAAAAAAAAGCTGGCCTTTAGTTAAAACAAAATTTCAGCTTGCCTTGATGGTAGCTGAGGCCAGGCTTACTGCACAATCTTTTTGCATATTTATCAAGTATGAGAAACTTGATAATTGTGTGAAATGAGTTTTATGGGATGAAACTACTCTCACATATGATAAAGCCCTCTCTTCATTTTCCTTATAATGGTTTGTCATGTCAGCAAAATTGCTGATGAGGCATGTTATTTATTACTGATAAAACCCTTGATGAAACCCCCGCTGAGACTAGTCTAAGACTTTTAGAAACTATCACGATCGCTCATCTTACGCCACACATAATACGCCGCGCACACGCGCGTGGGATGAACGGAGGCGCTGACAGCGGGGTCATATTGTTGTTCCTCCTCCACTCAGCTATATTGTCCGTCGTTGCATTGGGATCGTCATTAATTTTTTATTTACATATCATATTAGGTTTATTCTAAATCAAATTTGGCTAATTTTGACCAAGTCTATAGAAAAATAATAGTAACATTTATATATTGTGTCATTTAGTCCACTCTATAATATATCTGAGAGGGTATATAGTAGATAGTATAGTTGTTATTATACTTTCTATAAACTTGATCATAGTAAGCTCATTTAGACTTAAAAAAAATCTAATATGACATATTAAAAAATAGAGGGAGCACTGACACGCTAGGTTAGTGATAGATGACGATGCACCAGTAGTTTGAGCTGGCACAAAATCACGACTTGGCACTTGGCCGAGCCAGGAATTTCGGAAGTTGGTCCTTGCTCGCAAAAAAGATGAACAGAGAGTGCTCCGAGCAAGGAGATGGAAGATATAGGGGCATATTGCAAGGCTGTCAGGTCATGGGTTTTAGCCTTGTGGGGATGCTTTGGTTAACGTGCGGGCATCCTCGCCCCCGCCGCCAAGCCTCCGCACCGCCCCATCTCCTTCTTTTCTATGTGCGGTGGCCATTGGCGCCTCTTCCCCCGGTAATTTTGGAACCCTAACTCATCGCTGCCTCCACAACCTCCTCAGCCGGACACCCCACTCCCCTCCTCCTCCCCCACCACCACACCTTCCACCCCTCCACATGGGCAGGTAGGCAAGCGCGAGCGGGCGAGTGAACGAGCGCGTGGTGCGTGAGAGCGAGAGGAGGAAGAAGAAAGAGAAGGATCGGACAACAGAGGAAATGAATCGGACGGAGGAGGATGTGGAAGCTTTCCAGGCTGCACGGGTCAACGTTGTACAGCCCATGAAAGCCCATGCGGCAATTGTAGTAGCATCACAAGTTTACAACCACACAACAATCTTTCCTTCTTTTGAATGGGCCGAAAAAGTTCCAGGAAATGAACGAACACATGCAGCCGACAACCCATCTGTTTGCAGGCTGATTCTAACAAAACCCCACCGGGCTGCTTCCTCCGCATGTTCCTTTTCTGAGTGTTGTCACGGGCCGATAGACCTTCCTTCACCTTTTTTTTCCAAGCATGGGCCTCCATTAACCACGAGCCGGTTCCACGATTCCAATTGTCCATCAGTTTATGCTACGTCTGTACTTGTCGTCCCATTGTCCCCTCGGGCTTGTTTGGGAAATAGTGTACTGAAGAGGAATGAAAGGTATTGAAAGAGAAATTAGTTCATTTTTTCTCAATCCCCTCCATTCCACTCCAATACGTCTCTATCTCTACTCCTAAAAAGAACCAAATGCCGCGTTTCCCTGTCCGTCGTAGGTGCTTTCGTCCCTACAGTTTTTGTCCGTCCCCGCGCCCCCCCTTCCCTTCGTCTGTCGGCCCCATCCGTCCCTCCCGTCTCTATCCACCGTCAAGCTCGCAGCCGCCATCGCCCCCTGGCCCGTCGAGGTCGTAGCCCTCGCCCCTCGCTCGTCGAGGTCGTAGGCTCGTAGCTGCCATCTCCTCCTCTTCCCCCTCGCGCTTGCAGCCGCCATTGCCCCCTCTCGCCATCGCTCTTGCAGCCGCCATCGCCCCCTCTCGTCCCTCGCTCTTCCCAAAATGCTCCAGAGTCGAGTACATCGGCGGCGCCCCCAGGGCAGCCGGTGCCCCGCCGCCGCCCGTCTTCCCGTGGTCCACCGCCGCCGCAGTCATCCAGCGCCGCCATCGCGCTAATCAGGTGATTTGCCTTCTGTTTTGTTTCCAGCCACGTTGACCCTAGCTGGCACCCAGGAGACAGGAAACAGGCCACAACCGCTGGCACCCGTGTCGGCAGGGTGCGACATGGTCGGCCGTGGGAGGAGGATGGGGCATCCCCATCTCGACTCTGTCTCCCAGGGCCCCAGTCTTGGGAAGGCCCCACCGCCTGGCACTCCGTCCCTGACCAGCCCTCACCATGGCCGACTCCCCCCGACGACGTCTTCTTCAAATCAGGCAAGGACACAAGAGAGGCACCTTCCACATCTGAACAAAATCCCTCACTCCCATCATGTCATAGTGAATTTTCTCACTTGGGTTGGGTTACTCCCTACTGCCTATGTATTATTTGATTATCTGATTTATTTTTGTTAATTTCATTCATATTTGTTTGTTCTTGTGGATCCCTGATTTCTGATTCTGATTTTGTCAACAAAGCATAGGGGGAGTCAAGGAGACTTGGTGGTCATGGTGGCCTTTGGAAGGGATGGGGATCATACATGTGACTATGTTTGCTGTATTGGCATTGCAGATTGTTGACAACCAAAATTGGCACGTGGATCAGAAGGATTGCAAGAGACGGCGCATGGAGCAAGACAGAAGACGGCGCGAGAGCTGGTCACGCCCGGACCGGTCTGACCGGTGCGGGGGAGCGGTCAGACCGGTCACCTCTTTTGTAATCCGACTAGGACTCTCAAAATAGGATTCCGAGGTTGTAACGAGTTGTAACTTGGTTTCCTTGCGGGACAAGACCTACCCTCCCTATAAATATAAGGGGATTCGGCCGATTGAACACACAACAATCGAATCCATCCAATTTACTACTTTTGTCCTTTACTTTTTGCATCTCCAAACCCTAGCTTTTTCAACCCTACTTGCTGTTCTTCCTGCGTCTCCGCGACGTTCGAAGGCGTCCTAGGTGGCCTGCCGATCCTAGGGCACCCCTGACGGCGTTCTCCCCGACGGATCCTTCCGGGAGGCATTTTTAGGGTTTTACCCCGTAGCTCGCCGGCGGTAACCGGTCTGACCGGTGCCTCTGACCGGTCTGACCAGTCGGCACAGGGCAGCTGTAATCTGGTCCGTTTGCGACCCGCGCGAACTAGCGCTCTCGTGTGTTGACCATATTCTGCGTCAACATACTTATGGCGACTCCGCTGGGAACTTGGAGATCTGGTTCGTGCAACCGATCTATCTAACTCATCCAGATGGGTTCCACCGCTGAGTTGGATCTTGAGAACATCATCACTGTAAAGGACGATGAACTTTCCGCTGAAGATCGTCAAGGGCTTGAAGAGTACCTGAAGAAGAAGGCGGAAGAAGAACGACTCTACTACCTCTCGCACTTCAAGAAGGACCGCAAGGGCGTGGTCTCCAAGATCAAGGAGGTAGATGTAACTGCTATATCTTCGACACCAATCCCCCAGGTACAACCCGATGAAAACTCACATGAAGCTTTCCTTAAGTACATGGAGGATATGATGGTTGCAAATAATGTAAAATTGGTCAACTGGATGATGAACAAAAAATTAGAATCGGAAGGCAAACAGCCCACGATTGAACAACATGCCGCCGATCCTAATCTTTTAATTCCTAAATCTCCTATTGCACCTGATTTTAAAGCACCGGCAACAAAACCTGTAGAACAACCTACGTTTGGTATGCCGTTGAATTATTTTGAAGGCCAATCTGTTACACCATCCAACCCAATGTTTACTCGGCCTAGTACACCTCAACCGTTCACAACTTTACCTAATTCGGCTAATTATGGCCGGGTTAATAATGAGGTTGTGAATTTTACCCCGCAAAATCCAAACTTTGGATATACTGTACCCCCAAATGTTCAAAATTTATTTTCACAAGGCCCAGTACCTTACGAGCTTTTTGGAAGGTACGGCCAGCAAATGCAGGAAATGATGTCGGCCAATCAATCTGGCCAACATCAACCAGTCAGACTGTCGGATGTTTGGACCCGGCAGTCCACACAGGGTAGCCTACGTGGTTGATTTGTTGAGGGACAGATCGAGGATCAGAAGTCGATGGTAACACAAGACGCAAGGATTGAACAGGTTCGGGCCGTCGAGATGACGTAATACCCTACGTCCTGTGTTGGGGGTGATTGTATTGTTGTGTATGAAGTTCCTGAAGGATCTCCGTAGTTGGGTTCTGTCCTAGGTTTTCGTAGATGTTGTTGTTCGTGGGTTGTATCGTGTTCTGGAGGGGGGTCTCAGGGCGCCTTATATAGTCCGGCTGCCTTGAGTTACAAGTCGGCTAGAGATCGTAACCTACCCGAAATACAAGGATTCGATCCTATAACGATTACAGATATCTTTCCCTATAATTCCGGCTAGCTTATCTTGATCTCCGAGCTTCTTGCGGGATACGCCGTCTTCTTCCTTGCCGCGCGCGCCGTCGCGCCCATCCGGTTCGCCCGACTGGTGGGCCTCCCGACTGGTGGGCCACCCAGTCCGACAAACCGATCCAGCTGCACTCGGATTGGGCCGCCCCTTGCTGGTTGGGCCAATCCGCCTTCTGGGTACCCCTGGGGGTCTACCCCCGACAAGCCCCCGAGTAGTACGTGGTTGAGAGACAAGTCGGCGAGGTCGTGCTGTCCGATGAGCGTCGAGCCTGCTGCAGTTGGAAGCGAAACCGCGTGATACTGGAGAGAAAAGAGCCGTCTTCCAATGGATGCGCCGCGAGGTGCGTCCGTTGGCCGTAGCCCCCGAGCCTTGAAGCGATTCCGAAGGAGTCGGTCCAAGAGTTAGTAGCCTTCTTCTGAGGTCACCGAATGATCAACGGATGCGCCGTGAGGTGCGTCCGTTGGCCGTAGCCCCCGAGCCTTGAAGCGATTCCGAAGGAATCGGTCCAAGGGTTAGTCAAGGAGCATCTGGCTAAATCATCCGGCGTTAATTTCGGCGCCCAGCCCCCGAGCGTGAGGGCCAGCGGAGTCCTGCGAGTCACGCCGAGCAGTCGTCCCGGCGCCAGCCCCCGAGCGTGAGGGCTGAGCGCGCCGAGTGGTCGTCCCGGCGCCAGCCCCCGAGCGTGAGGGCTGAGCACGCCGAGTAGTTGTCCCGGCGCCAGCCCCCGAGCGTGAGGGCTGAGCACGCCGAGTAGTTGTCCCAGCGCCAGCCCCCGAGCGTGAGGGTTGGGCACGCCGAGTAGTCGCCAGTACCCTGCAACAAAGTAAAAATTCGAGGAGAAAGCACTTGGCGATATAAATATTAATGAACTCCGCTTATTGCTTTTAAGTCTTTTAATTTCCCCGGGCAGTTAGCCTGTTACGTTTATGCACCTGATCCCCGATAGCCGTAGTCCATAGCGCAGGGAGCTGGGCCGCGTGCACGCGTAGGAGGGTAGGCGTACGGAAGAGCCGAGGTTTCACGGATTAAGGCGTGTGCTCCCCGAGTACTTTAGCAACTTGTTTTAAAGCTTGCGAAATCGACAAAGTCAACCAATTGAAACTTATCTTGGCGAAAGGTTCGGGTCCCGGAGGATTCCTTTTCTGTAGGGTATGCCAAGGAGAGGCAGGCAAGGCGGCGTCGTATTCGTGATGCGGCGTCAGGAATAGAATTCCCGTGATTGCACAGGGCGCTCCCGTGGTTGAGTGGAGCCAAAGGGGATAAGGGTGACCTGTGCATTTCAGGCTGGAGGAGAGACGCGTGGCGCGGAATCCGCACTCGTCATCGTGGAGAAAATCTTCCGTCCTCCGGCGACCAGGGGCTATAAATACCCGTCGGGGAGCCTGAGCTGCTACCCAAGAGCGAATAGATATAGGATCCTTGCAGTCAATATGCCGGAGGCTTTCTGCTGGGTTCATCCACCGGGGAAAGTTCATGGAGTCATCTTGGCACGGTGCTGGAAGAGTGCTTGCGAGGGTTCTGAGGCGTTGATCGGCGTGTAGATGCTGCCCCGTTCACCCCCGCATTCCCATGTGATGAGGGCCATGCGGGGTGAAATGCTTTGTAGAGCAAGGAATAGCCGAAGGCATCTGTCATCAACCCTCCACCGGTGCTGTCCCGTCGACGGCTGCAGTGGTGCTACAAGAGAGCTTGCGAGGAGCTCATGTGAACCAAGTTTGCTCCGGATGTAGCACTAGGCGCAGGGACGAGTGCCCCAGGCCGTCATCTTGGCGGCTGATGTGTTTGATGTTTGTAACCGGCGTAAGTCCGGCTCCGTTGTAACTGTATTTCCTGCAGAAGGATTCCATTGTCTGTCGCAATTTGTTCGCAGCGTCAGTTCCCGAGCGTTTCGGGGCTGATCGAGCCCGAGTGGCACGCTGCTTTTGATATGGCGCCAGCCCCCGAGTCCGAGTGCCGGTCGAACCTTAGCGGTACGCCTTCAGTTCTGCAGTGTTGGCCTCCGAGTGGTTCGGAGCCAATCGAGCCCGAGAGGCACACTGACTTAATCGTGGCGCCAGCCCCCGAGCGTGGGAGCTGTTCGAGCCTTAGCGGCACACCACTGGGTTTGCAGTGTTGGCTCCCGAGTGGTTCGGGGCCAATCGAGCCCGAGAGGCACACTGGCTTGATCGTGGCGCCAGCCCCCGAGCGTGGGAGCTGTTCGAGCCTTAGCGGCACGCCACTGGGTTTGCAGTGTTGGCTCCCGAGTGGTTCGGGGCCAATCGAGCCCGAGAGGCACACTGGCTTGATCGTGGCGCCAGCCCCCGAGCGTGGGAGCTGTTCGAGCCTTAGCGGCACGCCACTGGGTTTGCAGTGTTGGCTCCCGAGTGGTTCGGGGCCAATCGAGCCCGAGAGGCACACTGGCTTGATCGTGGCGCCAGCCCCCGAGCGCGGGAGCTGTTCGAGCCTTAGCGGCACGCCGACTGCTTTGTCTTGCTCGAGTGCTCCGGAGCCGTTTTTTACCGTTGACGCCTGGCGTGTAACGGAAGGTGAAGCGCCCAACGGCTCTTTGTACCGTTTCGCCCGCCCCCGCTAATCGCGTTATCTCGCGGTAATTTCGGGCGTCAAGGCGCGCTATAAAAGGCGAGGGTTAACCCCGGAGGGAAATCTTCCCATTTCCAGATCTGTTCTCCCCGTTCTTCGCTCTTCACCCCACCGCCACCAAAGCTCCCATTGCTCGTCAGTCCATTGCGCGATCTCAGCCACCACGGGGAGCGCAATCTCGCTGATGCGATCAAAGACCCCTGCCGTTAGATCCATGGCGGGGAGGAAGAAGCTGACTGGCGTCCCGAAGTCTGACAAGATCCCTTCCCCTGTCCTCGCGTGGACGCGGGGGAAGGTAACCACAGAGGCACTGGAGGAGATGGTGGAGCGGAGTGTCCTGCCGCCTCAGGCCATGGCGGAATGGCGGCCGAGCGCAGGGGAGGTGTTCCCGTCGGAGAACTCCGGCGAGCTGGTCCTTTTCAAGCCTTTCTTCGAGGCGGGACTCGGCTTGCCCACGGGGCCGTTCTTCCGCGGGTTGCTGCACTTCTACGGGATCGAGGCCATCAACCTCAACCCCAACTCGATTATGGCGATCTCGGTCTTCATCCACCTCTGCGAGGCATATCTGGGGATCTCTCCCCACTTCAACTTGTGGAGGTATCTGTACTGGTTGAAGCCTCAGCCGAGCGAGGAGAAGATGGTGGTCGTTGGAGGTGCAGGGTTTATGCTGCGTCAAGGGCGGAAGGACGACTACTTCGACATCGCCCTCAACACCTCCAACAAAGGATGGAAAGCCGAGTGGTTCTACGTCGGGAACCACGAGCCGGCGATCCCCTGCCATACCGGAGAGCGGCCACAGGTTAAGGATTGCTGGAACGAGCTTCCTGACGCCTCCGAGATGGATCAGATTGACGAGCTCCTTGTGCTGATCAAGGAGCTGAAGGATCAAGGTTTGACGGCGATTGGCATCGCCTGCAACTTCAGCAGGCGGCTGATCCAACCCATCCAGGAGCGGAAGCACCCGGGCTACGAGTACTCGGGGCGAGATGACCCCACTCGGGCTGCTAACCGCACCGTGGGGAAGGAGGAGATGAAGGCGCGCGTCGGCGGGTTCTTCCTCGGCCGTGTGTCAGAGAAGGACCAGCCGCGCCCTTTTTCGCTGAAGAGGCCTCCACCACCGGTAAGTTACCTTTCCGAGTCCTTTTGAGTGTTCTCTCTTGACGTAATTTCTGGTTGTGTCCGTTGGCCGTTCTGATTTTGCGCCTTTTCTTGCGCAGGATCGAGTCTTCGAATTCTTCTCTGCTGCCCCACTTCCGGAGGACTTCCCGAGGAAGGTGATTCTCGAGGACGCGCCTCCGGTTGCTCAAGCCGGCACTCGGGCAGAGGGGGCGGTTGAGCCGCCTGCTCCCCGTATATGGGCGCCGAGTGACACGGAGGGCTCCCTGAGTCCTTCGGATGAGGAGGTGGTGGAGGACCGTCCGCGGAAGCGCCGGGCGGCTGTGGCGAAGAGGAACAACCGTGGGGGCGGCGTTTCCAAGCGGGCGGTGGAGGTTGACGACGGGGCGGCCGACGACTCGGCCACGTTGTCAGACGAAGCGCCCTCCGTCCGGGACGCGGTGGCGGGTACGGCGCCGCCGCCTCCCAAGCGGAGGCGTACGAAGAAGGTGTTGGCGAAGAAGGTGGCGGCGAAGAAACCGGACGCGCAGCCGGCTCAGCGGCCGTCTGCGGGTTCGGACGCCGATATTGACGAGCCGGGACGTCGTTCCCCGGCCGTCATGGAGGAAGAGGAGAAGGACGAGGCGGTGCCCGACGAGGTGTTCCAAGAGCAGGAGCACGCCCGGGCCATGGGCGTTTCCGTGGAGGAGAGGCGGCGGCTGGTGGCGGAGACGCTTGTGCAGGCCACAGCGGATGCAAGGCCGGTCTCCGAATTGGGGACCAGGCCGATCCTCATGGCGGCTCCGGCGCAGCGGCGTCCCAAGCTCCCCGTCATTCGGCCCCGAGTTGCGGTGATGAAGGGTACTCGGTGAGTTGTTGGTCTTCGCGTTTCTCCTTGTTATCATTTATCTCCGAGTTCTTGTATCAACTTCCGAGTGCTTTTTTCAGCAATGCCTCCGATCTGGACGGTGAGGCGGCGAGCGGGAGGGCTCCATCAAGTGACGCCGCGCGAGGCCCGAGTGCTCCCCCGGCCGCACCTGCCGGCCAGTCATCTTCGGGTGCTGCGCCCGAGGTGACGAACTCGGCCGATGGACCGGGAGCGGCGCAGACGGCGGAGGTCCCGATCAGGCCTGACTCGGAGCTGATAGTGGAGGTGCCGGCGGCCGGCGATACGGCGATTACTCCAAGCGTCGCTGGAGATCCTGTCGTGGATACGGTGATCCAGTCTTCGCCTGTCGGCGCGGGCGACGTTACTCGGCGGGAAGCCCAGGAGGAGGATCTGCCGAAGGAGTCGGACACCTCGGGGACTATCACTGTCCCCGGGGTGGATGCCATGGCGGACAAGGAAGGGTCGGTGATCGCCGAACTTCAGATTGCCGTCGACCACGCCCAGCGCCTTGCAGCGGTTAGATTCCTCCCCTGTCTTGTTGATCCTTTCTTCTTCTCTATTAGTTTTCTGAGTCCTTCGCCTTTTCGGACGGTTGTAGAAACTGGCTACACTCCGGCAGTCGCGCTTTGCGCAGTCTCAGGACGCGGAGTCGGCGCTCCGTCGTGCGGCGAAGGCGGAAGCAGAGCTCAAACGGGTCAAGCGTCAACGCGACGCTGCCAAGAAGAGCTTGAATGACGCCATCGTGGAGCATCGGCACATTCTTCATCGTAAGGCCTTCTCCTTGTGATTTCCGAGTAGTTGCTGAACTGCAGGACTGTGCCGTGTTGTCTTCATCCTGACCGAGCGCTTTCTTGCCTTTCCAGAGAGGGAGATGGAGAGGGAGCGTCACGTCACAGAGCTGAAGGAGCTGCGATTTGTGAACGCAACTCTGCAGCAGTCGGAGGAGGTGATGGCAGGCAAGTTGAAGCAGGAGCAGGACTTCCGAAAAGGTGCGGACATGACGATGCTCCAAGCCATGTATACAATCCAGAATAACTCTCAAATCATAACAGGCTTGGAGCAAGATCTCTCATCGGCGCATCTGGCCCTGACGGAGGTCAACGAGGCGGCGAGGGACCTGCTGGACTCCGTGGCCCCGTAGGAGGGTGAGCCGACTGCCTTGGTCCCGCGTCTTCAAGCCGCGCCAATCCGCATTGCCGAGTTGATCAAGGAATCGGCCGTTGTGTGCGCGAACGACGCCTTGGCGCGTGTTCGGACACTGTACCCGCGGATTGACCTTGCGCCGGTCGGAGATGGTGTGGCGGCGGACGCCACGGCGGAGCAGGTTGATGCGGCGATGGCGGAAACTCGCCTGATCGCCGAGAAAGTTGGCGAGGCTCTCAAGTTTGAGTAGAGTCCTGTATTCTGTAGCAGAGTAGTGTAAACCTTTGTATATACAAGTAATTAGAAACAAGTAAAACAAGAGTGTTGGAGACTTTGTTTCGTATTTTATTGTTGCCCGAGTAGCTTTTGGCTGAAATGTGTTTTTCCCTTTGCTTCACTTATCCTAAGTTCATAACGTCGAGAGCAGATCCCGTGCACGTGTAGAAGGCTTAGGCGTCGTTCCGGGCCCGGTTACACAGCATTTAGTTAAGAGCTACTCGAGAATGGAGTGATTCCGAGAAGTTTTGCAAGGAGAACAAATATACGAAAAAAGCATATAGTATTATTGAACTTTGTGATACATAGCTTTTCATGGGTAGAATCGGCGTAAGTGTTCTATGTTCCATGTGTGTGGGACCTCGGTGCCATCCTCGTATTGGAGACGAAAAGTACACGGACATATGACCTGAGTCACGATGAACGGGCCTTCCCATGGGGCGGAGAGTTTGTGAACCCCTGCAGTGGATTGCACTCGGCGTAGGACGAGGTCACCAATGTTGAAGTCCCTTTCCTGGACGTTCTTGTCGTGGTAGCGTCGGAGTTGTTGCTGATAGCGCGCGTGCTGTATGAGCGCGTTAACTCGGTGTTCTTCGATGGAGACTAGGTCCACCTCGCGAGCTGCCTCTGCTTCACCTTCGTCGTAGTTATCGATGCGCGGAGATCCGAAAGCAATGTCGGTGGGGAGGATCGCCTCGGAGCCGTAGACGAGGAAGAACGGAGTATGACCTGTTGCACGACTCGGCTGAGTTCTGAGTCCCCAAATGACTTGTGGTAGCTCCTGGTGCCACCGTCCGGCGAATTTCTTCAATGGGTCGAAGACCCTTGCTTTTAATCCTTGGAGTATCATGGCGTTGGCTCGTTCCACCTGCCCGTTGCATCTGGGATGGGCGACGGAGGCGTAGTATACACCGATACAGCTATTCTCGCAAAAGTCCCAGAAGGCGGATCCGGTAAACTGTGTCCCCAAGTCGGTGATGATCTTGTTAGGGACTCCGAACCGGTGTGTGATTTCTTCGACGAAGGCGGCGGCCTGCTTTGACGTTGGAGTTCCGACGATGGCCTTGTACTCTATCCATTTGGAGAATTTATCGATGGCGACGAGGATGTGTGTGTAACCTCCCGGGGCTGCTCTGAATGGTCCCACCATGTCCAACCCCCAACAGGCGAATGGCCACGAAGGCGGAATAGTGCGCAGAGCTTGGGCCGGGAGGTGTTTCTGCTTGGCGAAGAATTGGCACCCCTGGCATCGGCGGACGAGTGCTTTGGCGTCGGAGACAGCGGTGGGCCAGAAGAACCCTGCTCGATATGCTTTCCCGACTAGTGTCCCTGCGGCGGCGTGGCTTCCACAAACTCCCGAGTGGATGTCGTCAAGGATCTGGAGGCCGACTTCTTTCGTGACGCATTTGATGAATACTTGATTTGTGGCGGCTCGTCTGTACAAGGCGCCACCGACCACCACGTAGTTTTTGCTTCGGCGTTCCAGAATCTTTCGCTCCGTGGGGTCCTTTGGTACTTTGTTATGGGCGAGGAAATCTATGAACTCGGCCATCCAGTCTTCTTCTTCGGCGTTAATGGCCAGCACCTCGCAGAGTTCTAGGGCAGGCTCTGGCTCGTCGCCCAACTCTTTGACCGAGGGTTTGAGGAGGCCTTGCACGAACACTCCCCCTGGAACTTCTGCGCGGGTGGATCCCAGCTTGGCGAGTGCATCAGCGGCGAGGTTGTTTTCCCATGGGACGTGGTGGTACTCAACTCCGTAGAATTTCCCCTCCTGCTTATGCACTGCCTCGCAATAGGCGTTCATCCGCTCGCTGTGGCGATCCCACTCTTTGTTCACCTGGTTTATAACAACAGCAGAGTCGCCATAGAC
>CM014275.1:1809100-1821573 GCA_004135705.1 Alloteropsis semialata
AGTTCGACGGGGCTCTAAAGTTAGCGGGGCGAGGAGCCGCTCGGATCCGCGAGCTGAAGGCCCGTGGCCCCGGCGCGTCCGGGCTCGGCGCCCTCTCGTCCTCCTCGTCATCGTCGTACCGGCCGCCGCGACGAGGAGCGCGCCCGTGCCGTCGCTCGGGCTCGCCCTCGGGGAGTCGTCGCCGGCGGGCGTTCAGGATGCTTCGGGCGTCCTGAATCGGGCCGACCCGCTTGTGGATCGGAGCCGCGTCCACGGCCGGACGGGGCTGATGCACCGAGGCTCCCTGCTGGGCGCGCCCGCCGTGCCCACCGGAGGGCTGCCTCGAGGCCTCGCGGTGGCTCATCTGCGACGCTCGTCGTCGCGACTGTGAACTCTCGGCCTGCTGAGCCGCGGCTCGCTCCAGAAGTTCGCCGAGCTCCCGCTGCGCCTTGCGGGCTTCCGGCGTCACCGGCGGAGGGAGCCCTCGCACGAGCATAGCCGCGGCGGCTATGTTTTGCCCGGCGCGGGCGAAATGCGGGGGCGGGGCGCCGTCATCGTCGATGATTTGGCGCTGCACGTCCCGGGCACGTCCCCGGGCCGGAGCCGCATTTCCGATCTGCAGAAGCTCGCGCTCGATGCGTTCCCGCTCCTGCTCAACTCGTGCACGCTCCTGCTCCAAAAGGCGACGGGCCTCTTGGAGCTCCTCTCGGCGTTGCCGGGCGTCGTTGGCGTGGGAGCGTCGTGGCGAGGTGGCCGCTCTTCGCGGGGCTGGCTGCCTCGGTGGTGCCGGAGCCTGGTTCGCAGCCGGGGCGGCTGCGGGCGCGTTGTGAGCCGAGAGGCCGTCTCCCAAGGCCGCCGGGCCCGAGCCGCTCTCGCTTGCCTCCCCCACCGCCCCATCAGGGGTGTCCGCCATGAAGCACTCGCGGGACGGGTGGTGGCTTTCCCCGACGAGTTCGGTGTCCGACGTCTCCGAAACGGAGTCGTCCAGGAGGTCGAAGACCGACTCGGAGACATGATCGATCATTCCGACGAACTCGCTGTTCGTCGGGGTGTGGCTCAGAAGTCGTGTCGCCAGTCGTGACACGACCTCAGCCGCGTTGCGTAGACCGTATGGGGTCGCATACGGCGGGATGGAATCCAGCATCTCCGTGGAGAGCGGGGCCCCTCCCACAAGCTGAGTAGCGACGTTAGCCAGGGCGAACCTGACATATCGCGTATCCTCCTGCGTGGGCCGTGACCCCAGGAAAGTCTCGAGCTGCTCGAGCAGCAGGGCCTCGTTGGCCTCCGGACGGGGGTCGTTAGCCTCGTTGCCAGGGGCGTTGAGGTCGACATTCGTGAGAGCCTCGGTGGCGGTCGCGACGTCAGCGTCGGGGACGCTGACCGGGGGCGCGGGAGCGACTCTCGTCAGGTCCCCGTCGGCGGTGATGATGAAATCCAGACTTCCGAGACGCAGCTGCGTCCCGGGAGTCCAGCTCGAACCGTGGGTGGCCATCCGAAGCCTAGTGATCGCCGAAACGCGCAAAGTCCCCTACCTGGCGCGCCAACTGTCGGTGTACGAAATGACCAACTAGTAAATTTAGTGGATTGCGCGTTTGGGCTCCGGATGGTTCGCGAGAGGACACAAGGGATTATACTGGTTCAGGCACGAACGCCCTACGTCCAGTGTGAGACAGCTCGTGTTACTCGCGTTGCTCGTAGTAGGGGTTACAAGCGGTCGAGAGAGAGGAGAAGCCTCAAGTCTCTGTGAGTTTCTAAGTGTGAGGGAGCAAGTGTTCTCTATCGGTCGTCCCCCTCTCCCATGAGGCCTTATTTTTCCTTTTATACCTCTGGGGCCAGGAGACCTGTACAAGACGTGTTTAACAAAAATGATGGGTAGTAAGAAGCTTGCTGGAGAATCCTTGCTGCCTGTAGGACACTGTGAACGCTGTTGGAGTAGGTCCTAATCCCGAGCTTATTAAGGTCGTGCACGTCGCTCTGCGGCGCATGCGGGGCTGCTGGAACAGTTGCCTCCTTCTGTCACGGCGGGCGGCGCGGCGCAGCCCGTTAATGCTAGTAGATAGCGCGATAGATGTGCGGCGCGGTAGATGTGCGGCGCGTGCTCCCGACTCCCTATCGTTCCGGGTCCCCCTTGTTGACCTACGACACATGTCCTGGGTGGGGTCGGGCGAGGCGGAACCGGGTCGGCCAAGGCGGAGCCGGGTCGGCCAAGGCGGAGCCAGGTCGGGCGAGGCGGAGCCAGGTCGGCCGAGACGGAACCGGGTCGGCCTAGGCGGAGCCAGGTCGGGCGAGGCGGAACTGGGTCGGCCGAGGCGGAGCCGGGTCGGTCAAGGCGGAGCCAGGTCGGCCGAGACGGAACCGGGTCGGCCGAGGCGGAGCCAGGTCGGGCGAGGCGGAACTGGGTCGGCCGAGGCGGAGCCAGGTCGGGTGAGGCGGAACTGGGTCGGCCGAGGCGGAGCCAGGTCGGCCCTCCCCCTATCCGATGTCCTCCTTGTTTATGGGTCTGACTACGCCCGTCTTCTTCCCAAAACAGCGAGGTCCCACCCGTCGGTGAGAGGGTCGGATATTGATATCCGACAGTAGCCCCCGAGCCTGCTCGGAGGACAGGCGGTTCTCCGGGCAGGCTCCTTCTGGATGCCCGCTCGGACGTCACTCGGGGGTGCGCGCGAGCGCACCCACTGGGTGTAGCCCCCGAGCCTGTAGGGGAACGGTTGGTTCGCTTATAGGCTTAAGTGAAATTTGTCTTTTCTCCACCGGTGCGCGCGAGCGCACCCGGTGGGTGTAGCCCCCGAGCCTGTAGGGGAACACGGATGGTTCGCCTATAGGCTGAGGTGAAAGCTGTCTTTTTTCGTACCCGGCGGTCGTAGCCCCCGAGCCGACGGACGAGTTGTCAAGTCGCCCGAAGGCTTTCTGTCACTTCCGCTCAGTCCCAGCAGGATGACGCCGCGTTCTGTTCAACGGACCGGGACATGATCCGCTTTTTCCAGAGGTACCGTCTTTCTGGGTGCACACGCTTCCGCTGCGTTGGGCAGCGCTTCCGTCATGCTTGCTCTGCCTCCCTCTCGAGCCGTCGCGTCGTCCTTTTTGAGCTCACTGTTCGCTTGTGAGGCTCAGGCGTCCTGAATGACGGGCCGCGTGGCGCGTCCCCATGCCCTATCGGGGGATTGGCTCGGGCATTTCCGGGCTATAAATAGGGTCCTCCGGCCCTTCCTCTTGGGGCATCCGGTCATCGTGCTTCCTCTTTCTCTTGTTATCATGAGATTCCCGGCGTGGGAACCACCCCGGGGGCGTCCTCCCGGCCCGAGGGGCGGGAGAGTAGCTTGCCGATGCCACAAGAATCACTGCGACCTTAGGGAGTTTCGGCGTGGAGGGACGCCGCTCGGTGTCACAAGTGAAGGGCGGTTCCACCCCCGGCGGCTCTTTCCGTCGGTCCTCTCCGCCTCGGCGGCGGTGGACTGGGTTTGAGGGGGAGTGCGTCGGTGGAACTGTCGCCGTCTCCTCCATTTGCCTCGCCAGGGCAGTTGCAGGAGTCGTATACAGCCACCGGCGCGCTCCTTATCCTTCCTTGGGCGCCGATGTGATGCCGTCGCCGGCATCGGTCGGTCCCGAAGCGATGGAGAGAGTCTGTGGTGATTCTCCGTCGTCGCGCCGCCGTAGCGCGAGCCTCTGCCGAGCTCCCCCCATGGCGTCGGCGGGCGGGGAGATGCCACAAGAAGGACTGCGATGTTCAGCGGCTCGGCCCTCCTCGTGGCACCGAAGCCCCCGCGCCTTTCGCCGTCCGACCTCGCCGCCAAGGGCGGCGAAATCCGTTTGTATTATCCCACGGTCCTTGGCCAAGTGTACTTTTCACCCTTATTCATGAACAAAGGAGTTTGGTTGGTTCTGGATCCTTTCTGCGACCGCGCGGTCGGTCTCTTTTCGCGATTCCAGCTTCCCTATGTATCCCCGGCCGTGGCCGGAAGGGAGGCCGTTTCGTGTTTTCATCGTTTTCCCCTCACGCAATCCCTCCGCGGGATGGAAGGTTAGGGCACGCCTCGTGTTTTGCCGCTTAGGCCGAAACACGGCTCCCGGTGAGCTACTAACGGGCTAGATCGAGCGAGGCCTCGGTCCTCCTCCGAGAGAGGACCGTCGGATCAACTGGTGACCGACCTCGGAAAGTCCCCAGAGCTCCCGACCCCCTTAGTTCCCGTGATCGTCCGACCGACCACAGGGGCTCGTTGCCTCTCTTCGAGGAGATACAGCGGCAGTGAGAACAATAACATCACGGCAAAGATCAACCAAACAATAAGTGATGACAAATTATTGACAGGACACCAACTGGTGTTTGGTTTGTTCGCACAAATCGTCTCTGGGATTACTATTTAGGATTCATTTTAAATGTAGCAGTTCTTTTCCAAATCCAGAACTACTATCATGCCTTTTTTGAAATGTGGGAATTTTCTTTCTTCGTCGGCTCGTGTAGGAAACAGGCTCCAAGTCAGGTAGTTGAAGGGAATTTTTCTCGGACACACAAGATGTTAGAATTATTGGCATCAGAGATATTTTAATTCTAAATTTAAACAGATAAATCATGATAACCATTAGGTCCCATTTGGATCCTCGAAATTGAATTCCATTCTAGTAATAATAATTTAGACACAAATTATTAAGCTAATATAGTTGTATGTGTAATATATTTGTATATTATTGTTGGCCATATGAGAGAGATACTTATGTGATGCATTTCTACTCTAGGGAAGCCAGTCGAAGAGCATGCTATAAGTTACACTTAGAAACGTTGCATGAAGATTTATAGAATCAATTTCCATCTCGCGCTCCATGAATTTGAGATAGGCTTATATGTAAACCTTGGAAAGTTGTGGAATGCCACATTCTAAGAGAAATAGCCTACTCCATTAAGTAGATTCTAATTCTTTCAAAATGAAAGGATCCAAATGAGACCTTAGTGATCTTGTGAACAACGACAGAGGATATGCACGCGCTCAAGTTTAAACTCATATTAAACATGAACGAAATCCGGAACCACACAAAAGGTCCTGGAGCCGGTGTTGACAACCAAAATTGGCACGTGGACCAGAAGGATTGCAAGATAGAAGACGGCGCATGGAGCAAGACAGAAGACGGCGCGAGAGCTGGTCACGCCCGGACCGGTCTGACCGGTGCGAGGGACCGGTCAGACCGGTCACCTCTTTTGTAATCCAACTAGGACTCTCAAAATAGGATTCCGAGGTTGTAACGAGTTGTAACTTGGTTTCCTTGCGGGACAAGACCTACCCTCCCTATAAATATAAGGGGATTCGGCCGATTGAACACACAACAATCGAATCTATCCAATTTACTACTTTTGTCCTTTACTTTTTGCATCTCTAAACCCTAGCTTTTCCAACCTTACTTGCTCTTCTTCCTGCGTCTCCGCGACGTTTGAAGGCGTCCTAGGTGGCCTGCCGATCCTAGGGCTCCTCTGACGACGTTCTCCCTGACGGATCCATCCGGGAGGCGTTTTTAGGGTTTTACCCCGTAGCTCGCCGGCGGTAACCGGTCTGACCGGTGCCTCTGACCGGTCTGACCGGTCGGCGCAGGGCAGCTGTGACCTGGTCCGTTTGCGACCCGCGCGAACTAGCGCTCTCGTGTGTTGACCATATTCTGCGTCAACATACTTTTGGCGACTCCGCTGGAGAATTGGAGATCTGGTTCGTGCAACCGATCTATCTAACTCATCCAGATGGGTTCCACCGCTGAGTTGGATCTTGAGAACATCGTCACTGTAAAAGACGATGAACTTTCCGCTGAAGATCATCAAGGGCTCGAAGAGTACCTGAAGAAGAAGGCGGAAGAAGAACGACTCTACTACCTCTCGCACTTCAAGAAGGACCACAAGGGCGTGGTCTCCAAGATCAAGGAGGTAGATGCAACTGCTACATCTTCGACACCAATCCCCCAGGTACAACCCGATGAAAACTCACATGAAGCTTTCCTTAAGTACATGGAGGATATGATGGTTGCAAATAATGTCAAATTGGTCAACTGGATGATGAACAAAAAATTAGAATCGGAAGGCAAACAGCCCATGGTTGAACAACCTGCCGCCGATCCTAATCTTTTAATTCCTAAAGTTCCTATTGCGCCTGATTTTAAAGCACCGGCAACAAAACCTGTAGAACAACCTACGTTTGGTATGCCGTTGAATTATTTTGAAGGCCAATCTATTACACCATCCAACCCAATGTTTACTCGCCCTAGTGCACCTCAACCGTTCACAACTTTACCTAATTCGGCTAATTATGGCCGGGTTAATAATGAGGTTGTGAATTTTACCCCGCAAAATCTAAACTTTGGATATACTGTACCCCCAAATGTTCAAATTTTATTTTCACAAGGCCCAGTACCTTACGAGCTTTTTGGAAGGTATGGCCAGCAGATGCAAGGGATGATGTCGGCCAATCAATCTGGCCAGCATCAACCGATCAGACCGGTCGCCGTGACCGGTCAGACCGGCCCTGGAGGGCCGGGTACTGTTAACCAGATTGTGCCGGTCCAACCGGTCAGACCGGTCACTGGATCCGGTCAGACCGGTTCCGGAGAAGCGGAAACGGGGAATTTGCCTTCTACTCCTGTGCATAATACTCAACAGCCAAATTCTCAGGATAATTCATTAGAGTATTTAGATAAAATATTTTCTAAGTACAAACTTGATTTGGCTTCAGCTCTTAAGGGGAACTTGGGAGTAGATGTTAGGGATAAGGCTAGATTGTATCAAAAGCCTTATGTTCCTCGCTTTGATTTAGTTCATTTCCCTGCTGGATTTAGACTTCCTGATTTTGTTAAGTTTAATGGGTAGGATTCTAAAAGCACTTTTGAACATATTAGTCAATACATGGCACAATTAGGCGATTCTGGCTCTAGTGAGGCTTTAAAAGTGCATTTATTTTCTTTGCCTCTAACTGGTACAGCTTTCTCATGGTTTGCATCATTAGCTCCGCATTCTATTACTTCATGGGAACAGTTAGAATAAAAGTTTCATGATCACTTCTTTTCGGGCACTAATGAACTTAAGCTGTCACATCTTGCATCGGTTAGACAATCACGTGATGAAACTGTTAATGATTACATTAGGCGTTTCCGTGATACTAGAAACCGTTGTTTTGGTGTTTCTATTTCCGAAAAAGATCTTGATGATTTGGCTTTCAATGGTTTGCGTTCTCATATTAAAAAAAAATTAGAGAATTCTGAATTTTATAGCGTAAACCAATTGCATCAAAGAACTTTGGCTATTGAAAGCCGGAGCAAAGACTTAAAAGAAAGCCATAGGACTCATCGGGCTAATGTGCATAATGTAGAATGTAATTCTTGTAGCTCCGATGAAGAGTCTCATCAGGTGTTGGCTGCTGAATTTGTATGGCCAGCATCTAATAAAGCTTTTGCTTGCACATCTCTTAAGCCAACTCATAGGAATCGGCAGGAGGAGATGAAGTTTACTTTTGATGTATCTAAGTGCGATAGAATTTTTGATGAATTGCATAAGAATGGATATATCAAATGTTCTTTTAAAATTCCATCACCTGAGGAGTTAAAGCGGCGTGCTTATTGCAAGTTTCATAATTCTTTTTCTCAAGCAACTAATGATTGTAATTTCTTTCGTCGACAGATTCAATCGGCTTTAAATGATGTACGATTGATTTTAAATGAGATGGAAGTTGATAAGCGCCCGTTTCCAGTCAACAATATGGTAGTCAATACCATGGATATTAAAGATGCCAAGATGTTGGTTCGGCCCTGACAATGCCGATGCAGCAGGAGGCAAGAATATTGTGATTGGAGAACCAAGGAGGGTGACGGAACAAGACAAAGTGCTTGGGAGAGAAGTTGTGCTTAAGCAAGCTCCTGATGGAAAGAAGATCTTGACTATTACGGTGAAGAATTCTGAAATTAGGGGAGAATCAAGCTCTCAAGCGCGGGATCAAAGGCCGGTTGCTACTGCTGCCCAGGGGGCACCGGTCAGACCGGTTGGCGTGACCGGTCAGACCGGTCCGGCCCAGAGGCCGGTCCGAACTTTTGTGCCTAAACGTCCTGAAGTGGGAACTTGGAAGACGAACCAGGATAAAGATCAGGGGAAAACTTTCAAGCCGAAGGCAACCTTTGGTCAAGTTATGGCAAAGCATATGCACAACGCGGCCGTTCAACAAGATCGGCCACAAAAAAAGAGACCAAGTTCGCCACCAAGGAATTTTGGTGCGATGAAGGCACCAAGAGGACAGTGGAATCAGGGCTCAAGCTCATCCAATGGTGCTGGTCCTTCTAGGCCGTGGAGGCCGTTTCCACCTCCCTCTCCTCAGCTTATTTGGAGGGATGGAATTATGTACGTGCCCTACTGTCCTGCACCCAATCAACCATGGCCTGGAGCTCCTGTTCATGCCAGAATAACTCCACAACAGCCTAGGCCAGCAGGGTTTCAGCAAAGACAGACGTTCGTGCCTCAGCAGCATGGACCAGTCAGACCGGTGCCCCAGACCGGTCAGACCGGTGCCCCATAGAGGCCGGTGTTCGTGCCGCAGCAGCACGGACCGGTCAGACCGGCCCCTCCAACCGGTCAGACCAGTTTCCAGAGGAGGCCAGGCAAGGAGCCGGCCAAACAAGAATATCACCCTGTGCAGAAGAATGAGGAGCCTGCCCCTGTTATTCCAAAGCCAGTTGTGAAGAGTGCAATTCAAATTGGCTCCATGGCAGTTAATCCTTCCATGGCTGATGGACCCAATGTTATTGGCGCATCGGCCGTAAAAAAGGTTCCTTTGCCTCAGTATACGCAGCCAAAGTGGTGTCCTCCTGGTTTGACTCATTCTCAGAAGAGGAGATTGCAGCGGTTGCGCACTCAAAAGCAAAGGGAGGAAGAATCGGCTAAGAAGCGGGAGGAGTGGTTCAATGAGGCTAAGCCGATGATTCCGCCATCTGGTCAAAGTTCCAAAGATGGTTCTGGTGCACAAGATGTTCAGGCTAAGACACCAGAAAAGGCCGAGTCATCTGCAGCGATTTCGGCTGACATGGCCGAGACCGGTCAGACCGGTGTCCCTGACCGGTCAGACCGGTTGCCCACTGTTCCAGTTCCGGCAACTGGAACCGGTCAGACCGGTCAGGAGGAATCGGTCAGACCGGTGTCGCCCAGGGAGTCAGTGGCCGATGCATTTTTGTCTTCGGCTAAAGTTTCGATTCCGCCCACTGCAATTTCAGATACTCAGATGGGCAATGAGGTCGAAGCTGTTGATTTTGAGCCTTCACTCAGCAGGACAGACATGGACATCAATGTTATTTACATGAACGCCGATTATTGTTTTATCGGAGATGATGAACGAGTGGCTCAAGTTGACTTTGCTCCCAAGAATGTCGTGTTTCAGAGGCCTTTGGAATCGGATAATCATCTAAAAGCTCTTTATGTGAAGGGTCACATTAAGGGAAAGCCGATTTCTAGGATGCTCATTGATGGTGGTGCTATTGTGAACCTCATGCCATACACTTTGTACAATAAGTTAGGAGGTTTGGACGGCGAGCTCATCAGGACGAGTATGACGATTAGCGGAGTTGGAGGAGGAGAACCGATGAGTGCCAAGGGAGTTGCATCCTTGGAGCTTACTGTTGGGAGCAAGACGCTAGCAACTGCTTTCTTCGTCACAGAGGTGCAAGGTAACTTCAGTGTTATTTTGGGACGCGATTGGATTCATGCAAATCAATGTGTGCCTTCTACCTTGCATCAATGCTTAATTCAATGGGTTGGTGACGAAGTTGAGGTGGTTCATGCGAATACTTCGGCATGTATTGCTATGGCCGATGCATCTATTTTAGGAACTCATGATAATGTCAAGTGCTTGACCGGAATTGATACTTCGGACTTTGAGTTTCTCGCTTGCACCAAGGATGGCTTTGTGTCTGCTGCTCTAAGGCCGGTTCAGAAATTGGTTGATTCAGATGAAGAGTAGATGGATACAAGCGAGAAGTAGCTAAAGGAAAGGGTGGAGCATTATCGGTCAAATATGAACGATGCATGTGAAGCCATTAATGATTTTGAAAAAGTCGAAAAGTTAGGACAAGGATTTACGTCGGCTGATCCTTTAGAAAAGATAGATATAGGTGATGGTTCTATTCCAAGGCCGACTTTTGTAAATCAAAATTTGAAAGCTGATTATAAGGTTGAATTAATCGAGTTATTGAAAGAGTATTCTGATTGCTTTGCTTGGGAGTATCATGAGATGCCTGGTTTAAGTCGTGAATTAGTTGAACGTCGTTTACCGATTAAACCTGGTTTTAGGCCATATAAACAGGGCAATAGATGATTTAATCCTTTGTTTTATGATCGCATAAAAGAAGAGGTTAATCGTTTGCTTGAAGCTAAGTTTATTCGGCCATGTCGCTATGCTGAATGGATCTCTAATATTGTGCCTGTTGAGAAGAAAGGTTCTAATAAAATTAGAGTATGCATTGATTTTAGAGATCTTAATAGAGCGACTCCCAAAGATGAATATCCTATGCCTATAGCCGATATGCTTATTAATGATGCTTCTGGACATAAGGTTATTAGCTTTCTTGATGGCAATATGGGATATAATCAAATCTTTATGGCCGAGAAAGACGTATACAAAACGGCCTTTAAATGTCCTGGCTTTGTTGGTTTGTTTGAATGGGTTGTGATGACTTTTGGTTTAAAGAATGCCGGCGCTACTTATCAAAAAGCAATGAATTTGATTTTTCATGACTTACTTGGTGTTATCCTAGAAGTCTATATTGATGATATTGTTGTCAAAGCAGCTGGATTAAATTCTCACTTGGCTGATTTGCGTCTTGCTTTTGAAAGAATGCGTCGGTATGGTTTAAAGATGAACCCATTGAAGTGTGTATTTGGTGTATCGGCTGGAAGATTTTTAAGCTTCATGGTTCATGAAAGGGGCATAGAGATAGATCCTAAGAAAATAAAAGCTATTGATAAACTTGAAGCGCCTACTTGCAAGCATGATCTACAGAAATTCTTGGGCAAAGTTAATTATTTGAGGAGGTTTATTTCTAACTTGTCCGGAAGAGTTAGTGCTTTTACTCCTATACTTCGGTTAAAGAATGAAGCCGAATTTACTTGGAGGGCAAAGCAGCAAGAGGCCTTTGAGGAAATCAAGAAATACTTGTCTTCGCCGCCTGTTCTCAAAGCGCCTAAGAATGGGGTGCCATTTAGGCTTTATATTGCGGCCGAAGATAATGTTATTGGAGCTGTTTTGACTCAAGAAACAGATGGTAAGGAGCATATTATTACCTACTCGAGTCGAAGGCTTTTGGATGCGAAAACAAGGTACAAACCTGTTGAAAAATTATGCTTATCTTTATATTATGCTTGTACAAAGTTGAGGCATTATTTATTGTCTAGTACTTGCATTGTGGCATGTCAAGCCGATGTTATCAAGTATATATTGCATAGACCGATTTTGAGTGGTAGAATCGGTAAGTGGGCGTATGCGCTTATTGAATATGATTTGGCTTGTAAACCTTTGAAATCTATGAAAGGCCAAATTGTAGCTGATTTCATTGTTGAACATCGGATTAATGATAAGCATGATTTAGAAATTGATTACATGACTTTTACTCCATGGAAATTGCACTTTGATGGATCGGTTTGCAAGAACGGATGTGGTATTGGAATTGTTCTTGTTTCTCCTAATGGAGCTGTTTTTGAAGCTCTTAGCCGATTAGAAATTGAGTGCACAAATAATCAAGCCGAATATGAAGCTTTATTATTCGGACTAGAAATTTTGCATGACATGGGAGTAAAACATGTTGAAGCCTTTGGTGATTCATTATTGGTTGTGCAGCAAGTATCTAAGGTTTGTCAATACTTGGAAGGTTCGTTGAATGTTTATCTTGACAAATGTCTTGATATTATACCATGTTTTGATGAATTCACCATTTATCATGTTCCAAGATGTGATAATCCTAGAGCTAATACTTTGGCACAGCAAGCATCAGGCTATAATGTTCAGAAAAGGCACTTTCATAAGAAAAGGCCGTTGATTGCTATTGCCAATGGAGATGCTCTAACGCTCGCTGCAGAGCAGAGCCGAACCGGTCAGACCGTTTCCGAGATCGGTCAGACCGGTCCAGCGTCTCATACAGAGACCGGTCAGACCGATCCGGGAACCGGTCAGACCGGTGCGGTGTCTGCAAATTCGAATTCGGCCGCTGAAAATCCTCAAAATGAAAAGGCCGAAATTGATGATTGGAGAGCGCCCATTATCAGGTATTTAAGGAATCCTAGTTCTGGGACAGACAGGAAAACTCGGCGTTTAGCTTTCAAATACATTTTAGTTGACGATGAGTTACATCGTCGCACCGCCGATGATTTATTACTTAAATGCTTGGGTGTTGATCAAGCTAGAGTGGCCATGGGTGAAGTTCATGAGGGAATTTGTGGAACGCATCAATCGGCTCCTAAGATGAAGTGGTTACTTAGGAGAGCTGCATTTTATTGGCCT
>CM014275.1:1822573-1852363 GCA_004135705.1 Alloteropsis semialata
GCAAGTTCAGTGTGTTGATCAGAAAAGGCGTCAACAGGTCCATTAGCATTAGAAGGCAGATAAACATCTATTAGTCCCATATTGCTAATGGATGGAGAGATGGTAGGTTTTTTCGACCGTATATACGGAGTACCTCCCTCCCAGAAGAGATGCATCATTGACTCCTTTACAGGAAGGCCCCAAGTTTGGGAATTCCTAAAGACTCTAGCTATCTTTGTTCACCTAGTACCACCATCCACTACTACAAAAAACGTTTGTAGGGGCGGGTAAAACGACGTTTGTAGGGGCGGCGCCGAAATCCGCCCCTGCTTTTGGCTGCTAAAAATGGCCATTTGCAGGGGTGGGTATTTAGGCCGCCCCAACAAATGTTTTCCAGGGGCGGACGATTGCATGGTCCGCCCCTGAAGATGTTTTTTCCAGGGGCGGACCATGCCATCACCCGCCCCTGGAAATACGTTCTTCAGGGGTGGGCCACGCCATCGCCCGCCCCTGCTGATTTGTTTCCAGGGGCGGGTAAAGGAATGGCCCGCCCCTGGAAATGTCTTGTTCAGGAGCGGGCGATGGCCTGCCCCGCCCCTGAAGATGGTGTTTACAGGGGCGGGCCATTCCATCGTCCGCTCCTGGTAATCCTTTTTTTTAATTTTGATATTTGTTTTTTCTTTTGATTTTTAAATATTATTCGATTTTCTAATACCATTTCTCCGGCAAATAATATAAAAGTAATCACAAATAGTACACAATTTAATCTCTTTGTAAATTCTATAAAAGCAAATCCAACATAAAACAAGATTGTCATCCAAATGATATTACATGTATATTACATTAATCACACAAGTTTAGTGTCCACACTCCACACCCTCACATGGTTAGGCGATACTTCTCCAAGTGCCAGTTACGAAGAGAATCATATTTTTCTTCATAGAAATAATCTTGTTGCTTATTGATGTACTTGCCCTTCTCATGAAGCACATCAAGCATTGTGAAGTGACATAGTTCGCTGACTATCTTGAGAAGATCTTCCTCTTGGAGTGGTTTAGACTGCAATTTACGAGAAATGAATGTAAAATGAATATTCACACACATTCAATATTGAAATATGATAGTTAGGCTTAAGCGAGTGATAGTTAGACATAAAATGAATGTGCTGAAATATGGTAAAGACACTTACACGTTCAGTATTTGGTGTGTAATGCTTGCGGCTCCTAATATATTCACACACATAATAGCCGCAAAACAAGGTACCGGTAGTGTGTGCGTGGAATCCAATCCTTTACTCCCTCAGGAGCCGGCCCTTTATAATGGTCAATGTAGAGAAAAAGAGCACTACTTGAAAGAATGGGACAAGTTAGTATATAATCATCGCCTCAAATATTTTGTAAGGTGTGGAGAATCTTATCGGTTGTTACCTCTTCAGGATGACACAGAAATCTTTGTATTCTGATTACGGGTAATCCAATGAGTCAAAGACCACATATTTGGCTTCCCTCGGCAATAGCATAAAAGCAACCCAGTGTTGACTGTCACAGTGTTATGTAGCGACGATAAGTATCAAGCTAATCGATATATGTAGAATTTGAGAGAGAAATTTGCAATATTGGGACTGCAAACATTGACCCTTTGCAGTTTTGCCATTAGGCCCACATTTCATGGACACAGATGGACCTATTTTGTCATTCACTTGGAGTGGCAAAACTGCGAAGGGTCAATGTTTCCTAACTCACAGTTTTATACGGTGACCCTACAGAAAAGCCTCACCGTACGAAAGCCCATTCATCCTATGGTCACAAGCAGCAGTTATATAGTCAGGCCGCGCACAGTTTGATCCGGTGGTTGTAATATAGTGTGGAGCGGATGATCCTGTGGTCGTCTGGTGGTTAGATCAGGATCATCCGCTCCACACTATATTACAACCACCGGATCAAACTGTGCGCGGCCTGACTATATAACTGCTGCTTGTGACCATAGGATGAATGGGCTTTCGTACGGTGAGGCTTTTCTGTAGGGTCACCGTATAAAACTGTGAGTTAGGAAACATTGACCCTTGCAGTTTTGCCACTCCAAGTGAATGACAAAATAGGTCCATCTGTGTCCATGAAATGTGGGCCTAATGGCAAAACTGCAAAGGGTCAATGTTTGCAGTCCCAATATTGCAAATTTCTCAATAATCAATAATATTGGGACTGCAAGAATTGTTGGAATTTAGACGACGTACCCGAAAAAGGTTGGGCGCCCATATGCAACTCGCATCACGATGTCAATCCAACATAGTTGCTATGTATATTGCCACCTTCTTCCTAAGATCAATGGAAAGCTCCTTTCGTTTCTTTTGTCTCTCCTTGTGCGTCTTACAGTCCTTTAGATCTTCGGCGTCGTCTGGGTACTTGAAGGGGAAGTCCCACCTAGCCTTGCAAATAATAAAAGGGTCAAGATACCCAACCTTGGTCTTCGAATCCATTGCGAGGCGACCTTGCATCCTGCACAACACATCGCAAAAGAATTCATTTTGAGACTACAAAGGCCAGTACCATATGCATATATACATGGTGTATGGAGATGAACCACTTACATACACAACAGTCTCATGGGGCTTAGCTCCATCATTTGCAAGCGGTACATTGCATGGAAGTCATCGAAATCCATGACTATGTCTGTACTTCGGTTTTCCCATCTATTGCAACCAAACACATCCACATCGACCCGTGCCCATACAGTTGTGAGACCTAGGGTGCATGCCCTGCGGTACCAACTATGGAACTTCTGCATTTCACCAGGACAATCATGAAGAGCCCACCCGGGTAGCAAGTCTTTGCCATACACGAATTTCTGCGGGCAATCTGGCAAATCTGGTATGTCATGAACCCCAACTTTATAAACGAAATCAGTGTCTGTACAAGGCTTGGAAAACCCCGGTCCAGTCACCACTGCTTCCTTTCTATTCTTTTTTTTTGTCGGAGTCAGCTTCTTGTTTGCGCCTTTGTTGGCTGTCATCCACCTGTTCACAACCTCAGGCTCTGTATTCTTGTATGCCTTTATCACCCGTGGCACCGACCCCATTAACCGCTTCGGTCGTGCTGGCGACTTTATGACCATCTCTGGCTCATATTGCTGCACTGGTGATGGGGGTTGTTCCTCCTGGTGTACTTGTGGTGATTGGGGGTGTTCATCCTGGTGTAGTTGTGGTGATTGGGGGTGTTCCTCCTGGTGTACTTGTGCTGATTGGTGGTGTTCCTCCAGCTGTACTTGTGGTGATGGGTGTTGAGCCTCCTGTTGTACCTGTGAAGTTGACGGGTTGGAGATAGTGGTGGCCACAATTGCTTGCTGTGGCACATGCTCTTGTGTGTTCTTAGCATGAACTTGTGCCGGTGTCACCATCCTCTGGGAGCAGGGTGTGAGTGAGAGAGGATCTTCAGGTGGCGGAGGTTCCAGTATGATATCTCATTTATGCCACGGTGCATTCTTTCCTACGGCTTGTCCCAAGGTTTCAATGCCCTCATCAAGAGATAAGTCTAAGAAGTGATCATCATGTCTTGGATCCGTAATTGTGAGCACTCTTACCCATGCATATAATGGCGGGATAGGCTGTCCCCCTAACCCAGGACTATTGCTCACCACCAACGCCACACCTTTGGCAGCCTCCTTTGTCTTCCCACTTCTGCCTATCGGAATGTGCAACGAGCAAGGAGTGTCAACAGTTATAGCATCTACCGGGTATGGTTGTGCTGACGTAGAGGCAACACTACTCCGACAAAGGGTTGAGGGAGCGGGCGGCGGCGGCAGCGGCATCATTGAGTTATTGTTTAATGATGGTTGGCTCATCATTTGTCGTTGCTGGTGCTCTGCAAATGCCGCCGTGAAATATTCATTAAATCTTGCTTGCAATGCTTTCTCCGCCGCTTCTTTAATTTGATCCTTGTACCGATCGTGTCGCTTGTACCTCTGCCTATCATTACTGAACCCGTCCTTAAAGGTCAAGTGTTTGGACAAGCCTCTGATCCGGCCTCCATGCTCTTTCGTGCCAAGGGATTCGCTGAGCATATCATTGTCCCTATTCGGAACATACTCGCCTTTCCTCTGTGCTTCGGCAAGTGCTAGAATCTTCGCCCCCACTACCTCGGTCTCAGGTTGTGGGAAGACCAATTTCTCCCCCTCCGGGCGTCCTTCCCTCCCTTTAATCCACTGGAAGGCGCGCTCGTCCACGCCTTCAAAAGGGTCCGGTTGCCCAGCGGCTATTGCGTCCTCTCTTTCCTTTGCCCACAACTCGGCCTTACCAATGTAACCACCCGGCCCAAGGCGAACTCGATGAATGTTTCTCAATGCCAGTTCTCTTTGCTTCTGACTAAGGGCTATAGCATCCAGAGAGGTCTTTTGCCGTATGAACTCGGCCCACTGTGCATCTGTTATATTGTAACCCTCAGGCTTCGGCTTGCCATCCTGGACTAACTTGTTCAGTTCACCCTTCCATCGGCGGAAACATTCACCCAAATTCATCAGGGTGCGCGCACGTACTTTTTCCATGTCGGTGTTGCAAGGAAACTTGAATGATTTAGCAATGAGATGCCACATCTCCACTTTCTTCCCTTCAGGCACCTTTGACCAATCTTGGATCGTTGGGTCCACATGCACCTTTGTTCTGATTATTGCTCCAAGGGCGTTACGGAACTTTGCACGAACTTTTGGAGGGTTCTTAACCTCTCCTGATGGGCTCAGTTCTTCAACCATCCAGGTGCCTGTGGGGTATTTGTTTCTGCCTCGTTGCCCCTTCTTTTTTTAGGTTCACTGGTTGTGGCGGTGCATTCAGCCTCTGGCGCAGATGACTCCAACTCAATTTCTTGTACTGGTTGGGGCTTACTCCACGTCGGCGGCATCTCCTTTTCCTTACCGGAGAACGAGGCACCTAACACGATCATAAGAGTCGTGAGTACATGAGGTGTTCATCTATCCAATCAAAATGTACATGAAAGCGGATCAGTAGGGATCGCCGTTACCTCACTAGCCGGATCGAAATCCGGGTCAAGCTCTGTCTCCATACGACCTACACGAGGTTCAGTGGGGTGTGGATTAAGAGGGTCCATCCACACGCCGCCTACCCACGCGCCTTGTCCTATTTGAGGTCCGTCTCCATCTTCCCGGTTCTCCTCATCCCCGGAATCTTCTTCTTCATGGTCATCCTCAAAGACATCATCACCGTCCCACTGGGTCTGGGACCCAATCACATCCAAGTCGAACCCATTCTCATGATCATCATGATTGGATGACGATGGCTCATCCATCCTCTAGATGAAATCACATGTGACAATAAAAACACAAAATATGTTAAACTAAAAATGTTCTTTTCATACACATGTGTATCATATATACATCAAGCCAGGGGCGGATCCAGCACCGGGTCGGCCGGGGCTGGAGTCCCCCTACCGCTGCCGAGTTCTTGGAGCCCCCAACAGCCTCTTCTCAAAAAAATCAGCCATTGTAGCACTGCTAGAAGGGGACTGCTAGAAGGGGCTAGAGGTTGAAGATGATGAATAATTCGTCTCCTATGTCAATTTCTTAGTGTTGTGGCTTGGTATGGACTGACAAATTGCATAATCTACTTGACTCATGTTGTATTGTGATATATTCATCTATGTATCCATATAAGACTTCTTTAAATTACAACACTGGTTCTGTATTGGATATGATTCGGACAACTAGCTTTTTTGTACAGTATTGAGTCCCCCTATCAATTTTTTCTGGATCCGCCACTGCATCAAGCACTTGCTAAGCATTTCATCGAGCACTTAGTTGCATGATGGAGGACCTCCTCTCACCTTCGACTGGAGCGGCACAGGGGGACGGCGAGCGGTCGTGGACGGCGGCCGGCCGTGCTGGCGCGGGGAGGGGAGGTGTGGCCGCAGCAGGAGCAGGGCGCGCCCGGCCCGGCGGGCGAAAGGCGGAGGATGCCAACTCGGGGGACGCCCGGGGGACGGCGGGGTGGAGCCCGCGCCGGCGGAGAGGTCGCTCCGGCGGCGGTGGTGGATGTTGCGGGAGGGGGAGGCGGCCGGAGCGCGGAGAGGCAGTGGCGCGCGCGAGGCGGAGGGTCGCAGGGGTGCGGAGGGCCGGCCGGAGGAGCGCGACGGGGGACGACAGCGGCGCGGCCGGATGAACGCGGCGGGGGACGACGGCGGCGCGGCCGGAGGAGTGCGGCGGGGGACGACGGTGGCGCAGCCGGAGCGCGGGAAGGCACGAAAAATTTCGGCAGCCTGTCTTAAAATTTTGGCCAAGTCCCCCGGCCGCTCCAGTTTCTATATGGAGTCCATTACCAGGGGCGGGTGACCGTCACCCGCCCCTGGAAATGGCCAACAAGAAGGCAAGGATCTAACCACCAGAGGACCGCATGATCATCCGCTCCACACTATATTACAACCACCGGATCAAACTGTGCACGGCCTGACTATATAATTGCTGCTTGTGACCATAGGATGATGCATGTGTGTCAAAATTGTAAGATACATTGTACTATAAGTTGTGTCTCAAGGTTTGTAAGATAAGTCTCAAGTTTTGTAAGATAAGATCAGTGTAATGCATTCCAACAGGCTCATTTTATTGTATGAATGAACGGTGAGGCTTTTCTGTAGGGTCACCGTATAAAACTGTGGGTTAGGAAACTTAAGCATTCGAAATGTTCACACTCCCCATAATGCCCTGTTTCGAAACATACTTGCAACATCATACATATTTAAGCGAGGTAGCACAAAACTCAAAGAAGTAAGCCACACAATACAACTAAAGAGGTAGCACAAAACTCAAAGACATAACTAAAGAGGCAGCACTTTAATTTCTCCAATTCACATACAACCATCAACCATGCATAGTTTGGACATGCCATCTGATCACGCACATCACCAAAATAACAGTGACCATACTACCATACCATAACATACCAAGTTCATAGTTATATTTACAAAGTTCGACTACTACATTTAACGACAAAAGCATACCATCACTTGCGCTCCAGCGAGAACGCCAGGGGCATGTCTCACATCTTGCTGACGGCGTAACTCACACCGCCGCTGAAGTCCCGCGTCCAGAGGTCGAACTCATGACGGATGCGGCACTGCGGGCAGCAGTACAGGATGATATGCGTCCCATCCGCCCAGCGCCTGCAGTGCGTCCATATGCAGACGTGCGGATCCTGTGGGATCAGGTCCGTGTCGTCGTCGCGGTGAAGAAGATAGCAGTCGTACGCAATGCGGTGGAGGTCCTGCCTGACATTGTAGCGCAGCCGCGCCAGGCCGCGGTTCTCCCACCGGCCATGCGGGGGCGACGGGCCGCCGCTGATGCGATGGAGCACCGCCAGTGCATCAGGGTCCGCGGGGTTCCTACGGTACTGCAGCATCGCCAAGAAGTAAGCCGCACAAGGGTCCCCAATGTCAGCGGCCCTCTTGACTTGCTGCATCCCGAGGCTCCGGGCGCGGCGCAACAAAAGCTCCAACCCATTGTAATATACGGCCCCCGGATTTTCGCCATCGAGCAAGCGTTGCAGGATGGGTGACCTGATATAGGTCGGCAAACGCCGGCAGGACTGGTAAAACAATCGGTACGATAAGCGCTTGATTACCTCGGGGGAGTGGCAGATGACGCGGAAGGTGCGGCAGACCCGACCAAGGATCATGTACTGATTGATGGCCCATGCTTCCCCGCCATCAAAGATGTAGCGACGGATGATGTGGCCAACCAGCTCTTCCGGCAGGTCGAGCAGGGCGAAGAACGTCGCAACAACCGGCGCCTCCAGTCTTCTCCGCGACGACGACGACGAGGCCCCGGCGCGATTGATCTCCTCCATCGCCGCGGGCGGCAATGCTTGGCCGGAGGTGGGCAGAGGCAGCGGGGCGAGGCAAGAAAAAACCCTCCCCGGCCGGAGAGCGAGGTGGGTGCCGAGGCAGGGGCGAGCCAAGAAATCCCCCGCGCGTCGGGGCGAGTGCGAGCGGCGGGGCGAGCGCGAGAATGCAAGCGGGCGGGGGCGGTTCGCCGGAGTTGGGCGGAGGGAGCCGGGTGAGGGCGAGCGCCTGAAATTAGTACTACTAGAATGGCAACTGTAGCTTGAAATTAAAACCACCGCAGGTATTGGGGTAAGTATATTGGGAATCGCAACCGTCTGCTCGGGTGCGCCGACGGTTTGTAAATATTTCTTTATGTCTCCAAAATGATTTATTTTTGTCTCCAAATTGATTTAGTATGAAGATATATTTCGTGCTTCATCTGATGATACAAAGGTACATATTCATCCGGTGAATAGCAGTCGACACCCACAGTATTAATGTGTGGCCGCGCGTGAAGTTCTGTGAAAAAACCCTTTACACCGGATGAAAGGCCGTTCGAAAGATCAGATCGAGGGATGCCATACCGTATAAAAGGGTGGACCGAGTCAAATGCTGGCAATGATTTAGAAACTTAAACAAACTATGCCAAAACCATTCAGAGGTTAGCACACTTACAGACCTAAACCAACCCATTCACTAGTTTAACAAAACCAATCTAAACCGTTTGCTTTTTCCACCCAAAACAAACAAAACTCGTTCAAGTATTCATAGTCGTACTTAGTCATTTCCAACAAATTTTACTCAATATCGATAAAATTTCCTTGTGTGAACGCAAGGTTTTAATTCTAGGGTCCGGCATTCGATGTGGGGCCCACGTGTAGGTCTAGTAAAGATAACTTGCACAAAGTAGCTCATGGTTGTACTTAGTCCATCCCCAACGCTCCTACTAGTAGCCCTGCTAATTGGTTTGGGCTTAACGGTTTTATTGGATTGGTTCATTCTTTGGATTTATCTAAGTTGGTTACCAATGGACTTGATTGTCAAATGGTTTGGTTTGGATTGGATTACTAAGAAAACAAAATGGTTTGGAATGGTTTGGAGTGAGTTGTATTGGTTCTTTCCAAATAGCTATGCATATGGGCCCACATGTAGGAAATACGTATAGCTACACTATTTTCCACAAAGTAGCGTACTATCAAATTATGTCATCTAAAACAAATTTTGGTCAATTTCGTCAAACTTTTAAGGTGTGAACGCGAGATTTTAGTTCTAGGGTCCGGCTCTTCACGTGGGACCCACGTGTATGTCCACCCGTACTGCTTGGCACAAAGTAGCGGGCTGCCAAATTAAGTCATCTCCAACAAATTTCGGTCAATTTCGTCAAAATTTTATAGTGTGAACACGAGGTTTTAGTTCTATGGTCCGGCTCTTCATGTGGGCCCACATGTATGTCTATCTGTACTGCTTGGCACAAAGTAGCGGGCTGACAAATTAAATCAGCTCCAATAAATTTCGATCAATTTTGTCAAAATTTTATAGTGTGAACGCAAGGTTTTAGTTTGAGGGTCCAGCTCTGAAACTAAACCCATACTCAGTTTCTATAGACCCATGGATTTTTATAGCAAATCCATGGGTTGTATTAACTAATGGATTGGATTGGGTTCTACAAACTATAGAGTGGGGTGGTGTGGGGTAAAAATATAATTAATTTGATATGAGTTGGTGTGGATAGAAGTTGGGTTACAGCCCAATTAGCAGGGCTACCTACTAGGATGGTTTCCATAGCATTAAGGCCATCCCCAACCCTCCAACTAGGATGGCTTCCATATCATTAATTACATTGCCACCTAGGACTATTAGCTTACATGGCACTATATTAAATAAGAGAGAGAGTGGAGAGAGGAAGAAACCGGGTCTCATGCAAGACCCAATTTCCTCGCGAGAACCTATGCATTAGCCACCACCAAGTCATGCATTGGGAGATGGTAGTGTCCTCATGATAATTAAACAACAAATATGATTGGTAGAGATGAGAGAGAATGATGGATTGAGTATTAATTATGGACCTACATGAAGAAACTATGCATTGAGAGATGTAGTTTGTAAACATAGTGTCTTGCTTAGTTGGCAACATAGACACTATCTATGGACACATGGATTGGGGATGGCCTAATGAAGGTGCCAAGAAATGAAGGAAGAGGATAGGGTGAGAAAGGAGAGAGAAATGAGGAGATAGGACAATAATTTCCAAAGAATTTCAGTCAATTTCAATGAAATTTTCGTGCGTGAACGCGAGGTTGTACGGTGGCCCCGCAGCGGACGAAAACGTGGAGCCAATTCCATAAACAAGTAAGACCGGATGAATGGCCTTTCGTCCGGTGAGTGCATCTGGAATGTCACCGTATAATACTGACGACCTCCAACGGTCATATTCCTCTCCGGCCCATCTTACTAAACACACGGGATGAAAGAGCATCCGTCCGCTCATGTTAAATTTACCAGTACCGGATAAATTTGTTGCCGCACGGACCGTTACATGGTGGACCCCGCGCGTCGGTCCTTCTTTCTTCCTCGGTCAGTCGGTCTCCCCCGCGCCCGCGCCCATACGCCGTCGCCGCTCTGTCTCGCCTCACCGCCCTCCGGCCGTCTCCGGCCAAGCGCCGCCGCCCGCCGCTACGCTACTCCATCCCGTCCCTGCTCCACACCTCCTCGACGGCGCCGTACCGCTGCCTCACGCGTATTTCGCGCGCGGGCGCGCGGAACCATAGCCTAGGGTTTCCGCCGCCGGCGGCCTTCGATTCGCCGGCCACCGCCGGTCTGCGCCGCCGTCCCCCGGCCGTGCGCGACGCCAGCAACCCCCTCCGTCTCCCTCGTCGATTTCATCTGCAGTGGTGAGAAACTTCAAACCCGCCCAAATGTGATTCAATTTGAATGGAATTCGTTAAAATTTCACTGTTTAGAGCACAATGTTTCGAGTTTAGGAGCATATTTTCATGAATTAAGGTTATGTTTCACGGGAATATCATGTCCTCCACATAATGCTCACTTGTTTCGGTCAAATTGCACTATTCAGAGGGTTTGATGTTTGATGTTTAGGATGTTTTGTTCAATAAGTAGGGTTGTTTTTCTCATGAATATCATGTCATCAACCCAATGCTCACTTGTTTAGGTCAAAATCGAGCTTGTTGAGCCGTAGTTCATGGTCGTCGCCTTTCATAGGTGTTTTCGGTTCACTTCCACCTCTTGTCGAGCACTTAAGGACACTCCTAGCATTCTATGTTTTTTGTCCTCGAGCATACTTTGTTTACTATATTATTTATATATCTTATCTTTGCCATTTTGTAATCTTCTACCATATGATCTCTTGCAGATGGCCGGGGACAAGAGAAAGGGAAAGGCCATTGAGGTTTCGAAGCGGAAGAAGAGTCGAGCGCAGAAGGACACTCCACGGCAGGGGATCAGGATTCGAGAGGGACAGCCAGAGGGAGCAGCCACAAATACAGTACAGATGGAGCAGCCGTCTACATTGCGTCGCTCAGGACGCCACCATAGCACAGAGACACGGACACCGACACAGGGACCACCACCTCGGCACTCGGGTCCACGTGTTCGTGGTGGTGGCATTCGGAGGCCACGCAGTCGCAGTGCAGGGGAGGGTTCACGGCAGCACGAGGTGATGCAGCAGGAAGAGCAGCAAGAGGAGGAGCAGGAGGAGGAGGAGCAGCAGGAGGAGGCACAGACGGACTCAGACCCTGGCATGGAGATCTCAGCTGCACGCCGGATCAGACGTGCACAGACACCACCGGAGCCAGGAGAGTTGCTTCTTGACTTGACGCGGATTTCTTCCAAGAGGGTCAAGAAGTACAGGGCTGTTCAAATCCTTGACTGGTTCCCTGAGCGTAGACAGGCGTACACCGACCCTAGGTTCCTGACACGGTTACAGGAGAGCTTCTATACCTCGTACATCAGGGGGCGGTTTCCGATCACCGAGCACAAGATGCTGGATTGGCCTTCACTGAGAAGGGCTGCAGGGGGAGTACCTATACGGCCCCACTTTGCGTACATGCCAGGGGTCGAGGCCTTGGTCACTGACTACAGGCTTTGGGTAGAGGAGTGGGTGAGAGTCTTCTTTGCCACACTCTACATTGACATGCACCGGACCTTCATTCAGTTCATGTTCAACAACGAGGTTTGGCGGCTGTCCAGGGAATCGATTGCAGCTACCTTTGGTCTACAGCTTGGAGGTACGATATTGCACCATGTCACTTACGGTGAGGAAAGTTGTCCTCCCCGCCGTCCTCGTTCTACAACGTACCCTACAGACGAGGAGATGGCTCCACTGTTTCGTCAGCCGTTCGTTCCTGGCAGCCCGCGGACTCCCGACCAGCTGACAGACGAGGCGTACACTGTTCACATGGCCTTACGGAGGTCGCTTTTGCTCAGGAAAGGGAACGCCGAGACGATCACCGCCTTGCAGCAGTGGCTCCTTCTTCACATCATGAATCATGAGGAGTTTGATATTGTAGATCTGATTATATGTGAGTGGGAGGATGTTATTTTTGATGCGATGTCAGCGCAGCGACAACAGCCATATGCTCACCTGATTAGCTATTTGATCGCCAGCCTGGGGAATGGAAGTTGGAAGAATGACCTTTACAGTGCCAGGGGTCAGTTTGGCACATATTTCGCCACACGGCCCGATGTCAAGCGCCGATGCCCTAGAGCGATGTTGGTAGCAGAGGAGAGGTTGAAGCTGTAGGTAATGGCAGAGGCAGCTATGACTCAACTTGAGCGTGACCGGGACACACTAGCTATAGTAGAGGCTCAGCTTCCGACCTACCTTGATACTGACACTGAGGACTCGGACGAGGACCCGGACTACACGCCTTACTTTCCAGAGCGTCGTACTCACGACGACGAGGCGGGTCCGTCCAGAGCAGTTCCAGACGATGAGTCATCTCTTCCACCGCCTCCTATGACAGTGACACCACCGCCTCGAGTGACTGAGGCACAGGTTACTCAGCCAGATTATCTTGCTACTATAGTACAGACACTGGTCGATCAGCAGCGTCGCTCCGAGGCTGAGCAGGCACGTCAGAGAGAAACACATATGATCTTTCTTCAGGAGATGCGCCACCAGCAGCAGCTGTTCAGCGCACAGCTTCTTCAGCAGCAGCAGTTGGCTTCACATATGTTCGGTTACGTTACTGGCTGCATAGGACAGTTGTACCAGCACTCAGGTATCGAGCCACCTCCTCGTCCTCCTATGCCACAGCAGCTCCAGTACGACCCGCTCACTCCACCTCCTCCAGCCGGTGCTTTCCTGCAGACACCCTTGGCTTCTTTTCCGATGATAGCACCTGTAGAAACTGGGGTGTTATCAGTTCCACCACCGATGTCTGAGCAGCAGCAGCAGTGTGCCTCCCTTGAGCAGCAGAGACAGAGTCAGGCTAACTTCTCTACGGTGTCTCCTTTGATTTCCACAGCTGCACTCTCTGTCGAGACGGCACCTGAGGAGACCCTCTTGACCCCGAGGATGACTTTGCCAGTCACTACAGTGCCTACTCCTCCGGATGACCGACCTCACGAGCCCGACCCCACTGCCGGAGCATTTACTGAGGACATTGAGCAGCAGAGAGAGCTTGAGGGTGCGGGTGGTCCCGTGTCAGGCTGGAAGGCTGAGGAGATTGAGAAGGAGAGAGAGCTTGAGGGTGCGGGTGGTCCCGTGTCAGACTCACAGGCCGAGCAGATTGTGCAGGAGACAGCTCTTGATAGTGCAGGTATTGCCATGGTAGGCTCACAGGCCAAGGAGATTGAGCAGGAGACAGAGCCTGAGGGCGCGGGCGGTCGCGTGGGAGGCTCGGAGGCCGAGGAGATTGAACAGGAGACAGAGCTTGAGGGTGCGGGTGGTCCCGTGGCAAGCTCAAAGGCCAAGGAGATTGAGCAGGAGACAGCTCTTGATAGTGCAGGTGGTCCCGTGGAAGGCTCACATTCTTCTCCTTTTGTCACGTCTTCTTCCGAGGTTGCCCCTGTGGTCCCTGCTCCTACTACAGTCACACCAGTTGACCCCATCGACACCACTCTCGTATCAATTAACGAGCAGATTCAGGTACAGATGGATCTTGACGGTGCAGATGGTATAGTGGTAGGCTTACAGGCTTCTTGCCCCTCCTCGGACTGCTCCTCCTCTGACCATGTCGACACGCCTTAGTACGAGGTTAGGGACAGTACTTGGGGGGCGTGAGAGTGTTGTATCTTTTATAGTTTCTCATATATGGACATGTCGTTTGGATTTGTTTATGCCCTCATGATGGTCATTTGTATCTAAGTGTGCACTCTCGTTTTATTCCAGTTAATGCATTCTTGCGCGTTCATTATGTCTTTTATCTCTACTCATTTGTGTTGTAACTAACCAATGGTACACGAAGATTAGGGACCTTTGTAGAATCGAGTGTCACTTCGAGATGAAGATTTTGTAGAATCGAGTGTCACAGTTAACGGGGTACTTGAGCTAGGACATACTTTGACAAAGCTAAGCGTGTAGACATGAAAGAGAAGCACACTTCACTGAAACTAGGACCTGCTAGCTCAAAAGGCACAAGACATGGCATTAGAAGCAACGAAAACAACCAACGACTCAAAGAAGTGTGAATCAGATTAGTTTGAACCGACACCATTCACAACAATATACGGTGCGCCATATTTTACGCGGGCAGGAAGAACGTACGTTGAAGCGGTGGCTCCAAAAAGCGTTACACGTTCGTCCGCTCCGAGCAGTCTACCGGCAGCGGATGAAACTGTGCTCGCGCGTGAAATTGGTGCCGAGCTTCCACCGGATGAAGGTCTGTTCAAGCGGTCCTCTTCATTGTGGCATCACCGGACGAAACCGTTGCTGCAATGAGCTTTCAAGCAATTATGGATCAAGTCCTGGAGGTGTTTGATTATATTTGCGTCGAGGGGAGCCCAGTATGCACCAGATATTCAAAGTACCAAGCTTGTGTCTCTTTCTAGAAGCCACATGATTGGATTGGCCCTTACCTACGTTGTTCGAGGTTTATGGTAGTGCGTATGACCATCCATGTGAAGCAACGTCGAGCGCACTAAATCATGCTCTACTTTATTTTGATGAAGTTCTAGGTTTCACGATCGGAGACCTAAACTATGTTGGATTACTAAGGACGTGAAGCAGTGCAAGAAATGTGTATCATTGATGTACCTTTATCCTTTTCGTATGGATTTGAACTTGTCTTTAGCATTGATGTAAGAACCTGTGATACTTGTTATATATATTTCATAGCATTTACTTTGTTATCTGAATGTTGGATGTAAATGGTGCCACCCGCCCAGACTGCGATAGAAATAGGAATGCAAATAGATATTAAAATGGAAGCCAAATAAACAAGATAAAAATAACTACATAGAGGGAGTTGCACACTCGAGTTAGACCAGTAGTCATCGTAAATAACTCAAGACACATGGCTAGAAGCAAGGAAATAGACAAGAGACTCAAAGAAGGATGTGGCGGACGAGTTAGATCGGAAACAATGTCACAGTTTCATCAGCTGGTCGTTGTCTAGCACGGAGCGTTTTAATGGCCGTTCATCCTGTGGTGGCTTAGCTTGCACTAGTACACAGGGTCATGCCGTGATCGTTGGGTCTGTATTACGCTTCTAGCACCGAATAAATGTGTCGGCTGTGTAGCGCTGCAGCCTTCATCCTCAGATCACACAGGATGGACACAGTTCCGAAAGGTGACTTCTGTCGTAGGCCGACCGGATGAATGGGTGGCTGAAGTGGCATCGGGCAACTCCGAGCGCGGCACCAAATGAAGAGACATTGGTCCGTTGCGTTCTGTTTTACCCAGACCGGATAAAACTGTGCCAAGGGGAAGTCAGACCCAGCTACTGTCGTGACCACCGAATGAATGGGCATTCGTCCGGTGCTCTCTATTGGTGACTCACCGTATAAAACTGTCGTTTAGGCAACATCACGGTCAACTATGTTCACGCCACCATATGAACAGTGTTTATGTAAACGTTGTGTGATCGTGCCGACGGAATGAAAGGGCATTCAAACGCTCTTGTCTATGGTGTGACGAGTGTATAAAATGTTGGTCATATAGTCGATTAATATGCAAGTGCTTACAAATTTCAAATTTGAATATAAGTTAATATAGTAATGTGAAGACATCCCCGTTCATACCCTCTGAGGCAATCAATCCTTACAATACACATGCATACAAATTGAAATTTGAACAGAAGGTAATATACATGTCATATCTAGCCAGTGACAATTCTTGGTTCTCCATCATTCCGTGCCCATGGCTTTTCGCCCCTTTTTATGCCTGCTTCTACATTCTGTATCTTCTCTAGTAGATCTTGGAAGAGGTTCATTTCTTCGAACTGATTGTATTGTTCGACGTCCTCAACTCCGTCAGCTCCTATAATAGCTTGTTTTCCAGGGATCACAATGTGCTTCTGTTTTTTAGAAGGGTCGATTACATAAAGAACCTGTGCAACATGTGAAGCAAGTATCCAAGGGTCATCTTTGTATCCAATATTTTGGAGGTCAACAATTGTTAGTCCATAGTTGTCCACCTCAACACCTCTTGGGTGGTTCACCCATCTACACCGAAAGACGGGGAACCTAATATTACAACCATAGTCTAGTTCCCATATATCATCTATGATGCCATAATTTGTGATGTTTTGGCCGGTATTTCCGTCTAAGGCTTGTGTGCGAACACCGCTATTTTGAGACACGCTTTTCTTGTCTTTTTTGGCAGTATAAAATATGTAGCCATTAATATCATAACCTTGCCATGATGTGACCTGAGCGGATGGTCCTGATGCCAATCTTTTGATTGTTTTTTCTTCTATGGTTTTCCCATCTGGTATGTCCTGTTCCTTTAACCAATCGACGAATCGACGCTTGTGCTCCTTCATGATCCAATCTTGTGAGCGGCCATGACTTTCTGCTCTTACAACATCCAGGTGTCTTTGGATGAATGGTCCCATTAGTGTGATGCGTTGCAGGACACTGTAATGTGCTAGTTTTATCTCATTCATGTCCTTGTCGATGAATGTTTTCCTCCCCGCTATGCCGATACCATCCAATCTTCCCTGATGAAGTGACGCTGGTAAACCAATCCCCAAATTATCTTTTAGATAAGCCAGGCAGCACTCGATGACTTCTTCAGTACTGTATCCCTCTTTCATGCTTCCCTCAGGGTTTGCACGATTCAGTACGTATAGGTTCAAGATTGACAAGAAACGCTTGTATGACCACATTTCGTGTAAGTATAGGGGACCCAGTGCCCTTATCTGATCTATCATGTGAATCATGAGGTGTTCTGTGATGTCAAAAAATTGTGGAGGAAAGCACATCTCAAGCTGCACCATGGTCTCCCTGACAAAAACCTGCAGATCGTCCAATTCGTCTTTGACAATCACCTTCTGAGAAATTCTGTCAAAGAAGTAACACAACCGAGTGATCACCATCTTTACGTATACTGGCTTGATCGCCCTGATTGCAATTGCAAGGAACACAGTCAGCATAACATGGCAATCGTGACAATTGTATCCAGTAAACGAGAGATCTTTCATCGACACTAGTTTCTTGATGTTGGATGAGTAACGACTCGGAACTCTGATACCCCGTAAACACTGACATACTGCCCTCTTCTCAGCCAATGTTAAGTTGTAGCTAGCCGCGGGAAGTTTATATCTTCCATTCCCCATATCTATAGGGTGAAGATCATCTCTAATGTTCATAGCTACCAAGTCCTGGCGCGACTTCAGGTTATCCTTTGAATCCAGTAAGAGCCCAATCATGTTACCGAACACATTCTTCTTCATGTGCATACCATCTATGGCATGGCGGACCTCTAGGTCCTCCCAATACGGTAAGTACTTGAAGAAAATTGACTTCTTCTTAAACGGCACACCATCCTTAGGTGCCTTATCTCTTTTTTTTGGCTTTCCGTCTTTTGTCATCTTCCCATATTCAACCTCGATGTCCTTGACCATCTCAAAAACTGCGTGTCCGTCTTGTTTTGCAGGAGCGGGACCTATCACAGCGTCGCCTCCAAAAAATTGATGGAACTTCTTACCTCGGTACTTGTGTCCTTCCTCTAAGAAGCGTCTGTACCTCAGGAAAACTCCCTTTCTAGTTCCGTCGAGGAAATACCAAGCGGTTTCGTCGTCCAAGCATACACTGCATGCCGTCTTTCCTTTGACCTGCCCTGAAAGCACAAACAATGCCTGGTAATCGTTGATGGTAACGAAGATCATAGCTCTTAGGGTGAATTCTTGCTGTGTAAAACCATCAATCATCTTGATACCGTTGTTCCATAAATTTGCCATCTCTTCCAACAGAGGCTCAAGAAAACATCAATATCTATGCCTGGATGCTTTGGGCCTTGTATAAGTATGCATAGGAAAAGATATTTTCGCTTCTGGCACAACCATGTAGGTAGGTTGAACATGCTCAAGACAACTGGCCATGTGCTGTGTGTGCTCATCCTTTGACCAAATGGATTCATTCCATCCGTACTCAAAGCAAACCGAACATTTCTTGGATCTTTTGCAAATTCTTTATGCTTCTCGTCGAATTTCTGCCACTGGCTAGCGTCGGCTGGATGGCGAAGCTTTCCGTCTCCCTTCCTGCGCTTATCAGAATCCCACCAGCGCATCAGTTCAGCGTCGTTTGGGTTTGAGAACAGACGCCTCAGGCGATCGGCCACAGGGAGGTACCACACGACCATGGAGGGAATTTTCCTCTGCTTCCCATCATCATCAACGCCTACACAAGTGTCAGGTTCCTCATTACAAGCAACACTATCCCCCCTCTTTCTTTTATTCCCGTCTGTTTGAACTTTGTCCTCGCCCCCACAATAGCTAGCATTGTTTTTGTACCGTTTTGCACCACATACCGGGCATTTGTCCAAATTTTTGAATGCATCCCCTTGGTACAATATACAATGATTTGGACAAGCATGAATTCTTTCCACACCCATCGTGAAGGGACTAATAAGCTTCTTTGCTCGATAAGTGTTCTCCGGTACTTTATTAGGCTTTGGAAGCAACCATGCTAAGATACGAAGGAGATCATTGAAACTAACGTCGGACCAACCATATTTAGCCTTTAGAATCAACAGCTCGAGTATGAAGCGAAGCACAGTCCAGTGTCTCGGACAACCCTTTGAACGCTCATACACAGTTTCCTGAGCTGTCTTTTTCAACGACTCAACATTTTGTGCGCCTTTCACACTGCCAACTAATAGTTCCTCTTCGGTATGATGCAACAACTGGCCCAAGAAATCGCTGTCATCAAATTCATCACCACCTTCATCCCAACAATGTCCTCAGCACCTTCATCCCAGCAATGTCCTCACCACCACCGACTCCATCACCACCACTTCCATAGTCAACACCATCATCACTTCCGTCATCCTCGAAACCATAATCTTCATCATAACCGTTAAAGTATCTGTTGACGGCTTCAGGGTCTCGCCAGATGTCTTGCAACTGGTCCACAACGTCGGTATCTTCTCACCATGGTATGTCCATAATGTGTACTCCTTCACGAAACCATGAACCAGCACATGTGATCGGATTGTAACCAAGTCATTGAAAACACAATGGTTTTGGCACATTCGGCAGGGGCAACGCATATCTTTGGTCCTCTCGTCCATTGCATGATTCTCTGCGACTTTAAGAAACTTGTCAAGCTCTCGGCGAAAATATTCACCATGCCTTGATATATTGTACATCCATGACCGATCCATCTTGTAACCTTGAAAAATTCCATTAAAAAAATAAGTCAAGAAAAAATAACACATATCCATGAACAAAAAGTATAAGACATTATATGAGGCTAACGTTGAAAATGTAACAAAAAGAAAAGAAATGCACGCTTATTGTAAAAAAGATAAATCTTCTTGTCTCTCCTCCATGGTTTTAGCAATTTCCCCATCCATGAATGAGCCTAAAAAGTCAAATCCGAGGCAAATTAAGGGGAGAATCATCTTCCCCTACTTCACTAACCTAGTTCCATCCAAAAGGTTGAGCTTAATTGGGGTCCAATCGGCCAAGTACTACCATACATGGAGATCTAGATCTAGCTAGAGGTACTACCATGGAGATCTAATTGAGCCATATAATCAATGCAATAAGCTTAAGAATAGTCATAGGATAAGCATCAACTCACCTCCTAATGAGGGGACAAACCATCCACTTGTCCTCCACTTGTCTTGGGAAATTTGGGCAGCACCTCCCCCTCCTTTTTCGGTTTGGAGTCCACTTGTCGGGTTGTGGAAGAAGACCTCTCGCTTTATGTACAGTGCAACACTTCTAGGGGCGGTTCATGGCGCGAGCCGCCCCTGATAATGAGTTTCAGGGGCGGGTCATAGCATGGGCCGCCTCTGGAATAGACAGCATTTACAGGGACGGTCGACGCCATTGCCCGACCCTGGAAATGCTATTTACAGGGGCGGTTGATGGGGCCAGCCGCCCCTGATAATGAGTTTCCAGGGGCGGGTCATGGCATGGGCCGCCCCTGGAAAGGGAAGCATTTGCAGGGGCGGGCCATCCCATCGCCCGCCCCTAGAAAGTGCTATTTACAGGGGCGGGTCATGGCGTCACCCGCCCCTGCAAAAATTGGATGTTTCCAGGGGCGGCTCATGGCATCACCCGCCCCTGTAAATCGTTCTGTAGGGGCGGCCCTTAGCTACAGTGTCATTCATGCATTTGTAGGGGCGCGTCGCCTTTTAGTCCGCCCCTAAAAAAAACCCCTGGCTCTTACAAATGTTTTTTGTAGTAGTGTCATTTGGTTAAGAAAGCAATCATATTATTGCATTCTTAGGAAGGCCACTGTGACCAAGGCATAGAGATTCTTAGTAATCATGGTACTGCATTTTTAGGGGTAGAGATTCCATCATCTGGTTTTTAGCTCCTCCGATATTGCACACTAATGCATGTATCACTGTCTAACATACGATATGATGCTTTTTCCCTTTTAGCATCTGTGGTATCAGCTAAATATCTATTTTGGAGGGGTCATGTGGGCATTGCAGCTTCCTGATACAATGGTCTTCCTTTGGCTATAGTTTCAGTGTTTCAGAAATTTAGCTCAGAAGCGAGATTAATTTCTACTATTTGGTACTATAAAAAATGCATCTAATTTATAACTCCACAAATGAATTGCTTCTCCTGAGTTGTGTGCAGGAATCCTCAAATTCCTTTGACATCTAATATCGTTTTGCTGAGAAGTAGAGTTGGTAAGTTAATCTGAATCCATTTGCACGGAGTATTCTTTGACAAATTTTTTAACATGTGCAGCATGATCCAGTGATCCCTAAATTTTGATGCTGGTGCTTTTTGTTTCAATAAACAAAATGGATACTTTGTTGAAACAATAATAATAATAATATTTTTTCTGCAGCTATCTAAATCATATGTCTACATTTATCTTTGGAACTCAGTATTTGTAGGTTCATTAATTCTAACATTGTTTTAGGCATTATTGTGTTGATCCAAAGTTCAGTGTAACATGCATGGCAATGATGTGGATCATAATTTTTCTGTTTTCTTTCTTCCTGATTCTCGCCTCAACTTAATCCTAAAGAGTAAAAAGCACATAGTGCTTTTAGTACAGAAGGTGGCTTTGATGGGTAAGATCTCCTTTCCAAGCTCATGCTGTTCTCCTATCGCAACCGCATATGATCTATCCATTGAAACGACTAATAGAAGAATATAGGCAGGAACTTCGACACTAATTGGTTGATTTGTGCATGGATAGAAAAATCAAAGAGTCCATTCATCACCTGAATATATGTAGGTTTGTTTGCATTCAGTTTTATCTTAGAGGTGATATGTAATTGTTTATCTGATATTGTGGCCAGAACAATGGCGATCTGATTTTTTGCTTGGTGGTAGAACAATATCGATTCCTCCTTGGTCGTGCATAGAAGGAGCTTGATGGAAACGCCTAATAGACTCCAGCCTGCGATGCATGCGTGGAGGGCTCAACGTGGCCGGCCAGTTCCATGTGCTCGACCCTCTCCTTCCGTCCACTCCCCCATCCTTTGTGGAGCGCGAGCCCCCGGAGCAGCAGAGGTGGAGGCCCTGATTGGAGCCGGCCCGGCACCATCCCCAAGAGGCGGAGAGCCACGCCAATGCGACGGTGCTTTTCCGCACGCACGATCTCCCGCCTCCTTGCATATGTTGCAGTCTGGTTCAGAGGCGGTGTCAAGGGATTTGATCGGCAAGAGAGAATTGTACGAAACTGAGCCCCCGGAACAAGTGGCTGCATTTTTAATCAAGGTATTATTGATTTACATTTAACTAATGCCAAAGTAGGCTTTGAACAGGTACCTGATGTTATTCAAAACTACCATTTATGTGTTGTAAAGAATCGACACATAGATTCAGGTAAAATTCTTGTTATATTGGGCTCTCGAGTTTGATTATGGGTGTTCCTCACATTTTGGTGTAATGTCCATTTAATATAGCTCAGGTGATTGGAATGTTGCATCCTAACTTCTAGGCTTCCGCGTATACATATGACTTGTCCTGGTGGGTGCGTGTAGGAAACCAAGAGGATACTTTTGATGTTAAACTGAAGATCGTCAAGAAGAAGAAGAAAACACCATGGAAGACCATAGCAGGTTTGCTTTCAGTTTTTTAAATATCAGAAATGCCATTTCTTTTTCTTTACTTTGTTATACACTGAATGCCTGGAATTAGTTATGCAACTATTATTATTTAGAGTTAGAAAGAATAGACAAGTGCATAGTGCTTATGTTCTGTTTCTGAATTGAAATACATGCATTTTCTATGAAGGAACCACCAAAATATTATGATATAGCATGCTTCGTTCTGATAATGTTTATCTGAATTGGAATGCATATGTGACTTAATTCCAGTTTGTGCCCTATAATTTTAGGTCAGTATTAGTCGTTTTATTATATTATGCACATCTGGATAAACTTTTTCCCTTAAAATATACCATTTTCTTTAAATTTTAGTGATACGATGAGTGGATTAGGCATCTGTTAGTTTTTTAAATTTCAGACAATTTTAGTATATGAATACATAGGTTTTAAGTTGTCACAAACGTACTCAACAGTTTTTGTCTTCTGTAGTCCCTAAAGCAGTTTGATATTCCTTTCTTTTCATATGGCTGCCGGTACGTGGTAGATTTTTTTTAGAATCTCAGGAATGTCCAACTGATTTCAACTTCCAGTAATCTCGATTTGTTAGGCCTCTTTCAAGAGCAGGTTGGACTGATTTTGTGAACAACCTGGTTTCAATTTTATAACTTCATCAGTCTACGATTCTTATTTGGTTGAGAGATTCCCTTTTTTTTTTGAGCGCTGGTTGAGAGATTCATTGATGATCAGCAGAAAACCAAGCCTGAGTGCCTGACTTACCGCATACATTGCAGGAAACACTGAAGATTCAGGTTGCAGTTTTGGATGTGAGCCTGCCAGTGTCAAAATTTGGATTTTCTTTCAATTCTTGCAAGCTCTTCCCAGATACTCGATCTAATATTTAAAGTAACAACTAAGACCATATTCTCAATGTGGCGAAGTAACAGCTAAGACCATATTCTCAATGTGGCGAAGTAAAATCTAAGACCATATTCTCAACGTGGCACATATTGCTTGAAAGGAGCATACCAGACCTGATGATTTTGGCCGAGGTGAGATCTCCAATGAGTTGGACCCTAATGATCTGTCTGCTTTGGAGGCAATTTTGTAACACCATTATTTGTTTTCAGTATTCGATTTTTGAAATCTTGCTTATGATGTCTATGATGGGATACAATGTTCTTACATGGCACCTGTAAGTTCTTCAGAAGCCCTGCAAACTTGCAACCAGATGTTGCATTGTCTCTTCCAGAGCTTGCAACACTATACTTGTTATCAGAAGGCCATTTTTAAGTCAATGCAGCACGAGGAAAAGAAGTTGAAGGCTTGAAGCAGCGTGTGGAGATTTCTATCTTTTCAAAGACTGTTTCGAGTTTTTTATGTGTTAATCCATTCAATCGACAAGATGGCCAAACAATGAGACGGGATTTTGTGACCGATGAAGCAAATATCTACATGAAATTACTATCGTATGATATCAAAACAATATATTAGCCAGATAAAAAGTATGAAATAAATAGAGTTGTTAGTCGGATAGTTTCAATAATCTTAATACAGTTTGTTTTAGAGAGAACTAGAGTGTTGGTTGAACTTTTTAGGTTATTAATGATTTGTTTGAGTCATATTATCCAACTCATTCATATTATTGTGTATTGGTTTGAATTGTAAAATATACGTGTATATATGTGCGTCCTATCACGAATATTTGGTAATCTAAATAAGTATGGTTTTTTGCACCAATTTTATCACTTGTATAATTTGTTTTTTAGTTTAACACTTCTAAGTTTTTGTATTTGTCCCGTAACAACGCACGGGCACGAACCTAGTGCAAACAAAACAAGCCGCTCGTGGGGCGCGAGAACAAGCGTGTCCTCGTGGCTTCAGGGAGGCCCCAGGGCGCAGCCCACACATGGCAGTGTTCAGATGGTGGGGCAAATTTTTTGCACCCTACTTTGACCACTAATTAGTGGTATTAAATAAAGTCAGTTTACAAAACTACCTCCACAACCCCCGGGCAAATTCGCGAGACGAATCTAATGAGACCTTTGACTGCACGATTAGAGGATGATTACTATAGCATTACTGTTACAAATCATGGATTAATTAGCCTAATTAGATTCGTCGCGCAAAGTTACACTCATCTGTGAAAAGTTTTATAAATAGATTTCATTTAGCACTCTATACATGTGAGATTCCTTGGGGACAATTTATTGTCCCCTGCATCTAAACACGGCGACAGGGACGCAGTGCTGCACTGCAGAGGCCACGGATAAGATGCTCGCGCTCTTCTGTTTTTTTTTTTTGTCTCACTCTTTTTCAGGTAGAAAAGGATTACGTATGTGAGACCGTACGAGCTACTACGGGATATCCTCCATCCAAGAAGCAAGGTCGTAGGCTGCCGCGTCTGCACTCTGCACTGCATGCCGCGGCCACTTGTCCACTTGGGCCGTGTTTGGTTATATTAGATAAGTTTTGCTACAGTAAATTCGAATGTTTGGTTACTAATTAGGAATATTAAATGTGGATAACTGACAAAAACCCATTTCACAACCCGGGTAACTTCACGAGACGAATCTAATGAGCCTAATTTGGTCATGATTAGACAACGTCGTGCTACAGTAAACAATCTCTAATGATGGATTAATTAGGCTTAATAGATTCCTCTCGCGATTTACCGTTCATCCGTGTATTTAGTTTTATAATTAGATCATGTTTAGTCCTTCTAATCTTCAATTTAGTTTTGCTATAGTAAATTTCACAATAAATTCTTGTGAATCTAAACATGGCCTTGTTCACTGGACACTACTCGCACATCCATGGCCATGGCCTGCCACCTGCACAGGCTGCAGCTGCACCCTGTTCTTCCTCTCTCTCTCTTTCTGAAATAAAAAGAGCATTGCTATATCATATAAGCTAGATTATATAGGTTGTTTGTTTTCCATACAGATTATATAATCTAGCTTATGGACCACACAGATAGCATGATAAAAAGTTATTATGGACTACCAAAATAATATAAAAATAAAAGCTAACATGATTAGCTTATTTTAGATTCTTTGATGGTTCATGATGATATTTTACCATGTTGTTATTGGTGAATAAGCTAGATGATATAATCTAGATAGAAAAAATGTTGTAGGAGCTCCGCAAGCTTCTTGCCTCAAGTTTACTTCTTCTCTTATAATACAATGGCATGTGTAAATCATTCACATATATGTACAAAGTAAAATGTCGTTTATGTACTCTAGAGTTGCACATTGTACGATGAATTAGAAGAGCAGTTTCCATCAGCCGACCACAGCCATGTGATCTCGTCCTCTTGATCTTGAAGAAAATACTACCGAAATTAGTCCCAAAGATTAACAAACTCAATATAGATGGCCATATGGGCCGCTCAGCCCTGGCACAATGCCCTACGCCTCTACCATAATGCCATGCCTCACCTGAGCATGACGAGTAAGAGGCGATTATGCGCTGGGCAGCTTTTGGCGCGATCGTGACCCCGATGGCCCTCGCGACTTTTGGTCGTGGCCTCGCCGGCGGCAGGCGAGGCGGCTCCTACTCCTTGCCGTGTCCCCAGGCACCGGTGACTCACGAGGTGGATCCCAATCTCAACCATGGCCACAGGCGACAACCATCCAAGGAGAGGGCAGCGAACTGATGGCCAGGTAGGGAGGTGTGGAGGGGCCGGCGAGTTAGCGACCATTAGGAGAGGGAGAAAACTGGAAACCCGGCGGGCGAAGAGGGGGGTGAGGAGGAGGAGGCGGCGAGCCGAAGATCTTGGGGCGTGGGGGGAGGGGCGGCAGAGACGCTGGGGGGCGAGTTCATGTGTGTGCGCAGGAGGGAGGGGGGCTAAGCCGGAGTAGGGGAGGAAGTCAGAGAGGAGGGGTAGGTGGGAACTAGGGTTTGGATCCCATGTCGGCTGTGGGTGTTGGGCCACCGTCGTGTTGGCCCAACTCTCATGTCGAACCTAGGCCAGCACTACGTGCTGAGGTGTCGGCTCAGGCTTGACCCTACGTGTTGGGCCGGGCGTGTGCTAGGGCTGTGCTTTTTAGGGCCGAGCTTATGGCCGCCTTTTTAAGCCGGCCCATAAGGCCATACCTAGAACTCAACTATTCCCCAAAACTGTGGACATTCTCCAAAGGCCAAAGAGTCCAGCTTTGTGGACATTCTCCAAAGGCCAAAGAGTCCAGCTTGGATGCTCTCTCAAGTCTTTCCGTACTGTGTGTTTTCCAGCCAAGCTTTTCCATTGAGCCAAGATGAAGCCCAAAATCGTGCTTTGCACAAGTAATTTCCCACATCTACAGTGCTATGGTCTTCCTTTTTCTCTTTTTATCTCCCAGCTAGAAAAGATAAGGTGACACTATCAGAAAACCTCTCATGCACCCCCCATAAATATACCAATAGGAATTAGACCCGATTCTAACCCTACCGATACTAAATGATCCTAAGGTATTTGTAACGAATGGTAACACCATCCGCTACTAAAAATGGGCTTTAGTGTCGGATGGTAACGCCACACGTTATTAAAGGGATCTCCCCGGTTGTATAAAAGAAAAATATCTCCCATTTGGTCAGATGTGATTTATAATGGAGGCGGTATGAAAGCTATGCGTGAGTCAAAAGGTTGCGGGTTTGAATCCTGGGGACATTGTGCCTCCACCCTTTAATCTCAGCAGTGTCCTCTCTGATTGAGTGGAAAATTATCGAAATAGCTATTTCACACAGTTTACTCTATTTAACAATTAATTCTAAATAACCTAAATAGAGCCAGTATGATCCCCAAATGCGGTAGGGTCTTGACTCTTGGGGCACATGAATCGAACGTCCGAAGGCGAGACCACGCTCTAATAATTTCGTTTTCAAGGGACGACGTCGACAGACATGCGGGGCCAAATAAAATTCGCAGGCTCAGGGCTGACGTGCTCGAGACAACGACTTCAGAAATAGCATTCGCCCATGTGCGTAGAATGGTTTAGTTGCACAAACTTTTTAAACTTTTACTATTTACCCGTCACATCAAATATTAGAACATTAATTAAAGGTATTAAATGTGGATTAATGATAAAACTTATTCCATAACCCCGGGTAACTTCGCAAAACGAATCTAACGAGCCTAATTAGGCTATAATTAGACAACGTCGTGCTACAGTAAACAATCTCTAATGATAGATTAATTAAGCTTAATAGATTTGTCTCGCGATTTTCCGTCCATTCGTGTGATCAGTTTTATAATTAGATCATGTTTAGTCCTCCTAATCTTCAGTTTAAAATTGCTACAATAAATTTCACAAACTTTCTCCACCAACTAAACACGCCCAAGAAACCATCGACACTTCGCGTCGTAATCCGTGTGGTAGCTGTGGTCATGCATTTTAATTTTATTTGGCCCCGCAGGTCTGTCGTCGTCGTCCCTCGTAAAAGAACTCAACAAGTATGGGCGTCGCATCATCTCAGTAAATCAAGCGGAATGATGTGATATGTGTTGATGTCGGATGTTTCAATAGCAGGCACAAGTTCCTCAAGCGCCGATTAAACTAGTATATACTACCTGAGATACTATCTTATAAAAAAACTGGTATATACTGGATACTACCTTATAAAAAAACTGGTATATACTGGATATACTACAAAACACAAGGGCCGGGAATATACCAATTAATTCATAGCGTTTGGTTCGTGGTTTTTTAACGTAAACCGATGACGTAGGTTAAGCGATTGTGTTAGCCCAATGTCAGTGCACAGTTTCATGGTACAGCTACCTAGTCTGAAAACTAGGTAACTGTGCCTGATTGTATTCATATGATGAAACTCTTCTCACAAATGATGAAACTCTCTCTCCTCTCTCCTCATAAAAGCCTTACCTTGTCAGCAAAATAGCTGATGTGTGTGGCATGCATATTTAATGCTGATAAAACTCCTGATGAAACCCCACTGAGAATGGCCTTACACACGTTTGGTTCGGCGTGCTATGTAATCCATTACCTTGTAATCAGATAGCGGGCAAGTCAAAATTGACACCGCTGCTCCTGGGCTGTAATCGGATCCCGTGCGACTCCTCGACTCGCCTTGCCCCCTTCGCCATCGCTCCACCGAGGAAGCGCCGCCTCCTGTGGTCCTGCCCCGCCTGGCACCTGCACGGCCACCACCCCTCGACAGTCCTCGCGCGTGCAAAAGTCCCTGCGAGAATTGCGAGCTCCATCTTGTTGGCGGTATGAGATCATGATTTCGCCCCATGGCCCATATCTGTCCTCAAATCTATCTGTCCTCTCATACGCTCTTCCATTCTTATGGAGATCTATCCTTCTTTAGCTAAAATTGGTCAATGGAGTTATTTGCAAAGGGAAGAGACAAGGATGAGAAGGAAGACGACGACACTAATCCGGATTTCTAAATCAGAGAACACGATGAGCAGTCTCGCGCCACCGCCGCCGGCATTGATCGACACCCAGCTATGGCATACAGATGAGATAAGAGCAGCATTGGTGCCCAGCCACGGCATGCGAATGAGATTGTGGTGTAAGAGTCGGGCTCGGTCTCGCGCCCTAGTCAGGGGCGCCCCCCCGTTGCACAGTGCATAAATAGAGAGGTAGGGGTACGGCTCGCGTCACGAGGTTCGTTGGGAGCCTAAACTCTAATACCTACACACCCTACCGACTTGAGGGTGCACTGGAGCAGCGGGAAGACTCGCCGCCGCCGCCCTCGCCCTCAACTCTCATCGCACACCGACGGTGCCATCGCCCCGACCGACGCCGCACCAGAGGAGTGGACGCCGCCGACGCCCCCTGCGCCCGCGTCGCCTCTGCCTCCACTACTTCGACTCCGGCCGCCGCCCTCGCCGTCGCCATGGCGAACCGACCGACGGACCCGCCGGCCACCACAGATGGTCCACCCTTAACCCTTACTCTTGAACATTGTTGTAGATCTAGGACACCAAGTTGTATTCATGTTCAAGAGACAAGTAAACACTCGTGATCTATTGCTTACTAGAGATCCTATGCATCTAACAATGGTATCAGTCGCTGTCTAGTTGTAGCACTTAGATCCGGGGTAGCGTTTAAGTTTCCCAAAGAAACTCTCATCCAAAGAGGGGGGAGGGGAACACCAGAGAATGATTCAAAGCGAATCAAAGAAAGAAATTGAAAAAAGAAATACCCGAAAGGGGAAGAACCCTAACCCTAACCCTAGATCGGGCTTAGCCCGGGAGGGAGGCAGAGGCCTACCTGCTCCTCCTTGCTGCCATGCGCGCGGCCAAGGAAGGTGACGTGGGGAACCGCTCGACGGCGGCGCGCTCACGAGGAGCGCGCGCGCCGGCGAGGGGCTCCGCCGCGGCGCCGGGCC
>CM014275.1:1855592-1880296 GCA_004135705.1 Alloteropsis semialata
TTGACTTAGGGAACAATTGACATCTACAAATGGGCCCTGCCGTGCACAGTTGCAAGTAAGCGAGAGCCGAAATGGAAGCACACTCTTCTTACCACCGCCGTTTGGCTCCACTGCTGCTCCTCTGCTTTTGCACTCTTCTAGTCCAAGTGCACGCATCTCGCAACAAGAAAGTTAGCCTGCCTTTTACCATGATTTGTTCTCTCTCAATATCAAAGTGATCGAGCTATCTCAAAGATGTTTCTCAACCATGTTATCTATCTTTCTTCTTTCCATAGTTGTACATAGCATACCTAGGCGAAAGGAAGCATGTACACGCAGATGATGTCGTCACCTCGCACCATGATACGCTGTCAAGCGTTCTTGAAAGGTGACCTCTGAACTCTTATTCAGTTCAGTGTGATCACTTCGAATCAGCACTCGTTCCCAGCTATGATTTCGTCCAAGACCTTTTTGTGAACCACAATCTTACATCACCACACAACAGCAACAGGGGACCTGTATTGTGTGTACCAAATTACCAGTGGACTGACTATGCACAATCCTGAAATTTCAGTAAACAAGATGTTTTAGATTCCATCATCTATAACTACAAGCATGGATTCTCGGGCTTCGCGGTCATGCTTACAAAAGAGCAAGCACAGCAACTTGCAGGTCAGATAAGCTCTAATTGAGCTGTATGAATGAGTTTCCAAGAAGCTCACTGAAATTCTTTCTGCTTGCTCACATGGTCCGTCTAGAGACCGGGCGGCGGCGGTGAGCAGAGAAAAAGCAGAGTGTGTGTGTGATTGTGGAGTAATTGAGTGAGAGAAGAAAGAGGAAAGAAAGAAGGGACCGAGCTTGGGTCACAAAGTTTGCCGAGTGCCCAAGATGCAGCACTCGGCAAACTATGGGTTTGCCGAGTGCCGCTGATCTGGCACTTGGCAAAGACCGGGTTTGCCGAGTGCCAGGTCCACGACACTCGGCAAACTTGTGGTATGCCGAGTGCCGGGTCAACAGCACTCGGCAATCTTTGTTTTCTATATTTCATGCAAACACAACTGTTTGTAAAATAATTTGACACTTCTACAAAGATGAAAGCCATATTGTGTAAATTTAACTCAACAATTTATATTTCATGCTTCTACAAAAATGAGTCTATTATTTCATGCATTTATGTCACAAATACACAACTTATATGTATTAAAACTTTATAATTGCACTAAATACATTAAAATTATCAAACGAATCTAGAAATTTACCAAAATTTCATAGGAAACGAACTATATTATCTTTTTCCTATAGAAAAAGTTTGGAAGTAAAAACCTAATTGGACCGTCACTTTGAGTCTGAATATTACCCAGTCCTTTTCAATTATACGATTCTTCTTCGGAGAAGTTCCAGTTTGTAAGCATCGTACGTGACAACTGTTGCAAAATCTTCTCTATTTTTTACCATTGCCTCCACGTATGATACCATGAGCTCCTGACAAAATTCATGATTTTCAGACTTCATTTGATTTTTCTAGAATTTAAAAACTATCTGGACACACATAACTCCGCATGTTTCGTGAACAAGATGTTCGAAATTTACTTCCATTACACGGATAAGGCCTCACAATGGACTCAATAACATAAATATCATTTTTGTACTAACTCTGTTCCCTTATTTGAATCACTTGCGGTTCATATTTGAATTAAACCAAACAATTCATTTTAATGAAATAAATTAACCGAATATAGCAAATGGACCTAAAAAAATACCAAATTTGGACATGGAGTACCTCGTATTGTAAGTGGAGAAAAGAAAAAGTTTGGAAAGGATAGCATGAAATAATTTTGCCGAGTGCCAGCATGGAGGCACTCGGCAAAATATGGCTTTGCCGAGTGCCTAACGGCTGGCACTCGGTAAACCCTGACGCTGGCACACGGCCGTTCCACGGCGCGGAGCACGTGGGCGCCAGGTGGGCACTTTGCCGAGTGCCCCTGGGCCGGCACTCGGCAAAGGCCTATATGCCGAGTGCCACTGGGCCGGCACTCGGCAATGACCTGTATGCTGAGTGCCCCTGGCTCCAGCACTCGGCAAAGCCCATATATGCCGAGTGCCAGATGTTTGCCGAGTGCCTTGCCCTGGGCACTTGGCATAGGCCTTCTTTGCCGAGTGCCCGATGGAATGCACTCGGCAAACTCTCGGGCACTCGGCAATCTTCGGTTTTCCCGTAGTGACATCCGGTATGGTCGATCCTATGGCCGTCGTCAAAGTAACGCTACAGTTTCTTGCCAAGTGGCCACACAGAGACCTTGCCATGGGTCCTTGACTTGTCCTTTTTTTTTAAGCAACAGGAGGGAGAACCCTAATGATTATATATATTAATAAAACAAAAGGGCAGCAAATTAAAGAGTACAAGATAAGAAAAAAAAAGAAATGAAGAAAACTAAGAGAATTACACAAGGTCTTCTAGCCATTCAACAATGAGGGGGATATATTCACTTTTGCTTGGATGATAACCAGAGCAAACTCCTTCTTGAAGACATCCTTGCAACGTTGGGGAGTTGGTTGGGTTCCCCTAAAAATCTGATCATTTCGGGAGGTCCAAATCGCCCATATCACATAACTATAAGGCCAGGCCCAACGCTACACCGTGGCTGGGAGCTCTAGCCTCCATATGTGCATGCATCGTCCACATCAGACCAACTGGTGGTCTCGCAGAGCTTGGGAATAACTTGCAGAGGGAGCACTGCCTCGTCTGACGAAAAACTCAGGTGCTAGCAAGAGCGCGCGCTGCGAGAGAAAAGTAGAGGCCTCGTCTGACAAACAACATACAAAGAGAGTGAGTTATTTGTGCTTTCTAAAGTGAACTTTTTCTGTACTGTAGAGCCAACAACAGGGAAGGACTGTGGGCTATGGCTTATGTTGGGTTAACTGATTGCCTCAAATTCTTTTATCGATCTGGACTCTTAGTTTTGTGTGAGGCTAATGTTTAGTGCTACTTGGGTTGGGCCTGCCCTAGTTGCCTCCATGAAGAACGGGATATGAAGCTGCATAGGAAGGCTGCCCAGAGTTGACATGAGATCCATTTGAGTAGGAAGGATAACATTTAGTGATGCCGAACATAGTACTGCAAAATCACAGCCAATAAATAGGTGTTCCAATTCTTCTTCAACACTATGTGCAAAGGACACAATCATAATAATCTAGGCCTTGTTTAGTTCCCTCCAATTCAACCAATTCAACCAAAAGACATTCCATTGAACAACGTGCCTCCTCTCTGCTTTTTCGATTCCCAATACATTTTTTCTGCAGTGCATTCAATCGAATTCAATCGAACTAAATAAGGCCCTAGCTCCATATTCCTTCTTATCTCGGATCCTTGACTTGTCGTCGTTAGTGGGACCGAGGTACCCAGTTCAGTGGTCACCAGTAATCTGATCGTACAAGAACACTCAAGAAAACATTTTTTTTCTCTTGTGAAATACAAGTACGTGCTTGCATCAGCAGCAGCCTGCTGCCGTTTTTCTGCCAGAGGCGTGGCCCTGGCCCACACACCGCAGGCCACAAGCTAACCATGCACGATGAAATGACGGCATCACCGGATTCCACATTTCCACCGCGACGCTTGACTCTTCGCAGCTTGTGGACGGCCCGGCCCCGGGACTACTTGATTTTTCTTGAACGAGTAGATGCCAGCGAGAAGACCCATCGTTCGTGTCAAGCGATCCTCGCCGGATTCACCATGTGCAAGTCTGCAACTGCATACGTCCCATCCACTCATCCAGTGCACGTGCGTTTGGTTGCTGGCCACAGATTGCCACGCCTAAGATTAGGTTTGCCACACGTTGTCTGGCTAGCGTTTGGTTCGTGAATAAACTTCGGCTCGCCACAGCCACGCATCCCTCTCGCCACACATTTTTCCAGTAAAACTGTGGCGAGCTATTTCGGCGCCACACGGTCCGTGGCGACGCCAAGGAGCTGAAAAGTCCCACCTACCACCGTAGAAACACCCTTCCTCTCTGTGGCTTCTTTGCTTTACCGCAATCCGCAAACATCAATCTGATTTGCTTCTTTGCCACCACACTCATCGAGCTCACTGCTAATTCCTTCTCAGATGAACGCCGGGAGCGGAACCGGTGTCCGTGTGGATGGATCTGTCCGTGTGGGCAGGGAGAAAGGTAATCCTTTTCTTGTTGTTTTGCTTTGCTATCATTTTTTTTGTTCTGGGATGCACAGATGACAGATCCATGAGATGCGGCCATCAGTTCTTGAACGGATCGATCTGCTGTCCTTGAGCAGCATGCGGCCTAGCGGAGCTTCTTCGATTTGGCTTGCCGTTTGCAAGTTGCAAATCCTGCTATTAGCTCCTTTACCGATGGGAAAATATGTTATATCTTCTCTTTTTTCATTCATTAGCATTAATTTTAATTTGGCGACCATTTTGATTATTAAATGTTCATAATAAAATCTGGACAATATAAGATGTCAATTTTTACAAGAAAGAATTTTCTTTGTTGACCAATATCCGCTGAACCGTGAGATTATATTGGAATGTACTAGTATTTTTTAGTGTCGTTTTTTTTTTGCAGAGAGGAGGCATGTGTTATGTGCTTGTAATACTGTTCAAACGCCACTCTATTACCACTTTTTATTACTAGAATGTGATCTTGTGAGGAAAATGAAGAGGTAATCTTACCATTATCGCATGGAGATATTTTTACCAACACATGGCTGGTAACCAAACATGTGCCACATTTTTTTTTACCAAACATTTGTGGTAGCAATCCAAACAGCAGCCATAATAAGCTTGCCTCACATTAGTCACCAACCAAACAGTCTAATTTTGCCACAGAGTATGGCTTGCCACATGTATTGCTGATGCCTAACCTTAGACGTGGCAAATTGTGGCCGGGACCAAACATACCCTTAGGCCTAGCAACACTGTGTACTGTGATATTTGGGCTTTGGAAAGGGCGCACAAGCAGCTCATGGCCGGTTTCTTCTTTGCGTGGATCGGCTTTTTTTTATTTGTTGGTGCTAGCGCACGACAAATTTTTTTTATAGAGTACATTAGGATTGGAAAGATGTTGGCTCAGACTGTTACTAATGCCTCCCTTTTACACTACCGGAGAGACCTCTATCAGTACCGGATCATAAGGCCCTTCGGTACCGGTTCTGGAACCGGTACCACGCAACCGAGACTAAAGGGCTCGGTCTTTGGTATCGGGTCCAGAACCGGTATCAAAAGGGGCCTTTGGTACCGGTTGATAACACCAACCGGTACCAAAGGGCCTCCCCCGTGCGGGGGAGGCCCTTTGGTACCGATTGGTGTTATCAACCGGTACCAAAGGTTGTTTTGGTTATTTTTTTTAACGTTTGCTATTTGGGTTAGTTATACGCAATTTGTCTACGTGTCTACGCGTCTACGTGTCTAAGCGTCATATGTCGTACACGATCTTTTACGCAATAAGATTGAAGTCGTCGCAATTGTCAATTGATTTTGACCGGACTTTGATTGCATTTTTCTCGAACATTCACATATAAACATTTGAGATCAGCCAATACAAAAGTTAGAGCAATTAAAAGTTATTTACAATTGACGACCAGAACTGGAAGAAGAAGCGGAAATTGAGTCATATTGAGCGATAGCGCGTCCGTCATGGTGGTACTCTCCATGTGGATTTATAACTTGGTCCATAATGAATCCAAATAGTTGGTCCGCAATTGCTTTTGCTTTTTCTGTCATTGGGAGCTCTTCATGGTAAAACATCCTCTGCATTAATCACAAATGACAACATTCATTCATATAATAAATAATTTTTGCACATAATCATTTCTAAACAGGTAACTAATAATCATTCATTCATATAATAAATAAATTTTGCATATAATCATAAAATTTCCTAACACATTCAGTTCTAAACAATAATTAATAATCATTTCTAAACAATAACTAATAATTATTTCTAAACAATAACTAATAATCATTTCTAAACAATAATCAATAACTAATAATCATTTCTAAACAAAGTATATTCATGAAATAACAAAGTATACATAAAATAACAAAGTATAATAAATATATTCATAATAAATATACACTAATAATCATATTTCCATATACACTAATAGTCTAATTTCCATACTAATAATCATATTTCCATATACACTAATAATCTAATTTCCATATACACTGATAATCTAATTTCCATATACACTGATAATCTAATTTCCATATACACTGATAATCTAATTTCCATATACACTGATAATCTTATTTCCATATACACTGATAATCTAATTTCCATATACACTGATAATCTAATTTCCATATACACTGATAATCTAATTTCCATATACACTAATATTTTCATACCAATAATCTAATTTCCATATACACTAATAAACTAATTTTCATATACACTAATAATCTAATTTCCATATACACTAATAAGATAATTTCTATATACACTAATAATCTCATTATCCACTGGCAGACGTATCATGAGTTCTTCGTTAGTCGCTTTTTTGGGAGAAATAAAGCTATGGATCCACTGGCAGACGTAGTATCCGCATAGATTCGTCCCTTGTTCCTGTCTGGCACACTAAAAGTGGAGAAGAATAAGGTTAGGCGTATCAAATTCTATCAAATTCGATCAAATTCCATCAAATTTGATCAAATTTTATCAAATTCTATCAAATTCCATCAAATTCTATCAAATCCAGAGTTACAAACGTAATTTGGAGAAAATGTGAATCAAAGTCGGGTCAAAACCCTGAAATTTCAGCACTTAACCTTTTCAGCCTAAGTGCTGAAAAACGTGGTTGAAAATTATATAGTATAAGTTTGAACAATCATAATACAGTCTAGTATGAAAACAAATGGATATTGAGCAGAAAAAACAAGGAGCGGTAGTTAGCTACCTTCAAACTACCCTTTCGTTTGAGATTTCAGTAACTTTGTTTTAGTACGAGTCGTATAGAAAGCTAAAGTTTACAGCCCGGTCAGTCAACACAAACAAACAATATCAAAGAGGCGTGTCCTAAAGTACAATGTATAGGAAGGATTGATTGACCCATGGATTATAGGACCGGTCGATGTCTGAAAGGGAGCTAACCAGATCGTGGGGGTAGGTGGTAGCTATCCAAGCAAGAGTACTCCCTCCATACCAAATTATAATTTGTTTTGGTTTTTTAAGTTCATAGTTTTTACTATACATATGATACGTATATACTATGTCTAGATATGTAGTCAAAATCATGTATCTAGAAAAACTAACCAAATTTTCCTTACACATTCATTCATCTAATAAATAAATTTTTCATATAATCATAAATTGTCCTCACACATGCATACATATAATCATAAATTTTCCTTACACATTCATTCATCTAATAAATAAATTTTTCATATAATCATAAATTGTCCTCACACATGCATACATATAATCATAAATTTTTCTTACACATTCATTCATCTAATAATCTAATTTCCATATACACTAATAATCATGTAAATTCTAGATTCATATTTCTATAGTAATATACACTAATAATCATTTCTAAATATTTTCTAATAATCATTTCTAATATAGTATGATTCATCGCCACAACTATTTCGATGAATTTCTATCAAATTTGTTGAATTTCTATCAAATTCAATTGAATTTATGACTATCAAATAATCCACAACTATTCTTTCTTAAATATATAACAAATACATCATTAAACATAAACATTTCTATAATTTTCTATAAATTTTAAATGAATTTGTACAAATTTTCTATAACAAATACATAATTAAAGATAAAAAAGATGACGTCAGCCGAGCAGGGGCTGACGTCAGCCCCGCTCGGCTGACTCGAGAACGCACACAGGCCGGGCGTGGAGGGGCCGGCGTGGAGAGGCAGAGACGGCGTCGACGCGGCGCGGTGGCGTGAATGGGAGCGCNGGGCTCGGGGCGGCGGAGGTCGTCGGAGCTTGGGACGACGGCGCGGCGATGAATGGAGGGGCTCTGCGTGGGAGCGGACGGCGGCGGTCGGGGCTCGAGACGACGGGGCCGGCGCGTGGAGGGGCTCTGCGTGGCGGCGGCCGGCGTGGAGGAGCTCGGGGACGGCGTCCGGAGGTGCTCGAGGCGGCGCCCGGTGACGAAGCGTGGAGGAAAGAGGGGCGGTGGACGGCGGCGCGGCGTGGAGGGCTCGAGGACTTGGTGGCGTGGAGGAGATCGGCGGCGCAGTAGTGGAGGAAAGAGGGGCGGTGGACGGCGGCGCGGCGTGGAGGGCTCGAGGACTTGTGGCGTGGAGGAGATCGGCGGCACAGTGGAAGAACTGGTAGGAAGAGGGGCGGGCACCGCTATATATCCCGCCCCCTCATCGGTACCGGGTGATGTCACCACCCTGTACCAAAGGCCCTTGATACCGGGAGGTGACATCACCCGGTACCGAAGGGTGTTAGGGCGCCAATTTAGGCGTCATTTCACAACCCTTTGGTACCGGGTGGTGTCATCAGCCGGTACCAAAGGGGTCCCAATTTTGTTTTCCACCGCATCTTTCTTCCTCTTTATCTTTTTAGTATATACTCTTTCTTCCATTTTTATCTTTTTAGTATATACTATTTAGTATTTGAAATTTAACTTGATAGCATGTATTATTTGACATATATATTATTTAGTATTTCCAATTTAACTTGTTAGTAAGTATTATTTGACATATATATTATTTAGTACAACATTATTCGACATATATACTATTTAATATTTGCAATTTAATTTGTTCACCATTTAGTGTTTTCAATTAATTTCTTTATATTTAGTACTTGAAATTTAACTCATTAGTATTTATTATTTGACATATATACTATTTAATATTTGCAATTTAACTTGTTCACCATTTAATATTTGTAATTAATGTTTTTATATTTAATATTTGCAATTTAACTCGTTAATATTTATTATTTGACATATATACTATTTAATATTTGCAATTAAATCTTCAAATAAAATATTAATAAAATAATACTTGAACATAACAACTACATTACGTAGCATAATACTTCAACATAATTAGAATTACATAGCATCATGCTTCAACATAAGTACAACATTATGCTTGAACAGCAATAAATATTTTCTTTACAAGAGTGCCTTCGTTATGATCGTTGCGAGCGTAAGGAGCATCTTCATTGGCCAACAGGATGCTTGTGTCAACCTCCACACTGAATGGAGACACCTCGTCACACCTGTTATAATCATCTTCATCCGTGACGTCCTCGACACCCACGATTTTTCTTTTCCCCATGAAAACTATGTGCTGTTTTGGATAAAGTTTCTTGGGTTTGGTAGACATATCCTTCACATAAAACACTTGATGCACATCCTTGGCGAGCACGAATGGTTCGTCTACATACCCAATTTTGTTGAGATCAACAGTTGTCATACCGTAGCGGTCTATAGTAACACCTCCACTTGTAAGTTTCACCCATTTGCACCGAAAAAGAGGTATTTTCAAAGATCCATAATCTAGTTCCCAAATCTCCTCTACCTGGCCATAATATGAGTCCCTGTTCCCTTTGTTGTCATAGGCATCTATACAGACACCACTATTTTGGTTGGTGCTTTTGTTGTCTTGGGCTCTCGTGTAAAATGTATACCCATTTATGTCATAGCCTTGGAACGTCAAGAATGAGGATAATGGTCCCCTTGCCAAATACGCCAGCTGTGTATGTATTGTCTCGTTACCCATGAGCTTTTGTCGCAACCAACCAGCGAAAGTTTCTATGTGATGGCGTGTAATCCACTTGTCAGACTTTCTTGGATTTTGGTAGCATATTATAGTCTTGTGCTCCTCGATGTAAGGAGCCACCATGGCTGATGACTGCAATACAGTGTAATGGGCTTTCATGAATAAATCGTAGTCGCTACACCTTGTTTGTTTCCTTCCTAACGTGCCCTTTCCAAGTAGTCTCCCCTCATGGCGTGACTCAGGTAGCCCAATCGGTTTCAGTTCGGGGATATAGTCAACACAGAATTCAATGACCTCCACTATTCTGTATCCCTTGGTGATGCATCCTTCTGAAAGAGAGCGGTTACGAACATATTTCTTTAGAATTGCCATGAGCCTCTCAAAACGATACATATTATGTAGGAATACAGGACCAAGAATACAAATCTCTTTGACAACATGGATCAGGAGATGTGTCATAATATTAAAGAAAGATGGAGGAAATATCATCTCAAGGCTGACAAGGCTTTGGGCCACATCATCCTGTAGCTTTGCTAGATTACTGGGATCGATTGCCTTCTGGTCAATTGCATTGAGGAAGGCGCATAGCTTCACAATAGTTGTTCGTACATTAACGAGTAGAATTCCCCTCAGCGCCACCGGAAACAATTGTGTGAGCAGCACATGGCAGTCATGGGACTTGAGGTGTACGAATTTCTTCTCTTTCATATTTATTAGACTCTTTACATTCGATGAGTAGCCGCGGGACCTTAATACTGTTCAAGCAATCAAACATGCTGGTCTTCTCCTCCTTACTTAGAGTGTAGCTAGCAGGACGTAAGTTCCAATGCCCTTTTTCTCTTTTCTCAGGATGCAGGGGATCTCGTTGTTTCATACGTTTCAGGTCCTGTCCTGCTTCTAGCGTATATTTCGACTTTCCGTAAGTATCAAGGAACCCTAGCACATTTACGCAAAGATTTTTGGTCAGGTGCATCACATCAATTGCGTGGCGAACATCTAAGACCTCCCAATATGGTAGGTCCCAGAATATTGACTTTTTCTTCCACATGGGCGCCTATCCATTTTCACTTGCCGCTGGCTGGCTGCCAGGTCCCTTCCTAAAGACCATATTCACATCATTTACCATAGCAAATACATATTTTCCATCCCGATGCCTTGGTTTGCTACGAATTTCCGCCTCAAAATGCTTTCCTTTCTTTCTTAGTGGATGTTTCTCAGAAAGGAATCGACGATGGCCCATATACATACACTTTCTACAATGTTTCAGATAAATGCAGTCGGTGTGTTCTAGACAATGTGTGCATGCTTTGTATCCCTTGTTTGACTATCCCAACAGGTTACCAAGTACAGGCCAATCATTGATGGTCACGAACAGTAATGCTCATAGGTTAAATTCCTCTTGCTTGTGCTCATCCCACGTCTTTACACCATCTTTGCCCCACAACAACAAAAGGTCCTCAATCAGTGGCCTTAGATACACATCAATGTTGTTGCCAGACTGCTTTGGCCCTTGGATTAGCACTGGCATCACAATGAACTTCCGCTTCATGCACATCCACGGAGGAAGGTTGTACATACAAAGAGTCACGGGCCAAGTGCTGTGGCTACTGTTCATATCACCGAAAGGATTCATGCCATCCGTACTCAAACCAAATCTTATGTTCCTTGCATCTTCTATGAAGTCTGGGAATGCTCTGTCGATTTCTCTCCATTGGGATCCATCAGCGGGGTGTCTCAACATATTGTCTTTCCTCCGATCCTCTTTGTGCCACCACATCAATTTAGCATGCTCTTTGTTTCTGAACAAGTGCTTCAGACGTTGTATTATAGGAAAATACCACATCACCTTGGCAGAGACTCTCTTCTTGGGGGGCTCTCTCTCAACATCACCAGGGTCGTCTCGCCTGATTTTATACCGCGAACAATTGCAAACCGGACAGGCATCCAAAGAGTCATACGCCTTGCCCCGATAAAGGATACAATCATTGGGACATGCGTGTATCTTTTGTACTTTCAGTCCTAGAGGGCAAATGATTTTTCTTGCTTCGTATGTTGTTTCGGGCAATGTGTTGCCCTCTGGAAGCATCTTCTTTATCATTTTCAATATCTCTCCAAAACCTTTGTCAGACAGGCCATTAGTTGCCTTCCATTGCAACAGTTCCAGTGTGGTGCCCAACTTTTTCTGGTTCTCTTTGCAATCTAGGTACAACAATGTTTTGTGGTCCTCCAACAAACGCTTCATCTTCTCCCGCTCTTTCGTACTTTCGCAGTCTTTCTCTTCATCACGGATCATGCCACCTAAGGCGTCATCATCCTCATCTTCTGCAACTGCTTCACCCTCGCCCATTGCTGTATCATTTGCAAAGGCACCGTATTGTGCAAAGTCCAGGATGTTGTCGTCACCTTCTTCACCATCTTCTTCTAAGAATATCCCCGCTTCACCGTGTTTGGTCCAACAGATATAGTTCGGCATGAAACCACTCCTAAGCAAGTGTGTGTGAACCACCTTATTAGAGATGTGATAATCCTTCTCATTCTCACAAACCTTGCATGGACAGCATATAAAACCCGAGGTCGAGTTAGCCTGATGAGGACATCACCAACTCAGATATAACCACAATAGCAACTTTTGATTCAAAGGTGAAACAATTCTTTATAACGATTGTATGTGATACATTTGATGAATTGATGCTACGCCATGATGTATGTTCATTGTCATTTTCAGAAATACATTCGTGGATCAAAAAGGGTGTTAAACACACATGGAAGGCATGGGGGACCAAAGAAGTTGATTGGGGGCCAAGTCCAAGTTCCCCACATCCTCCACCAGGCCACCACGTCACCTTTGGCCCAAGGAAAGAAAGAGATCAAATCCAACACGTTTTGGAGTTGGATTCGGACTACAGCATTGGGCCAACTTGTGGAGGCCACCACGACTTCATCTGAACTCTGTTTTGGGTGTTCAAGTACTTCATGAAGCGTCTTGAAGTCAGTTTTCATATGGATCCAGACTCAAATCCATATCTATTTCGAGGCAGCTAGAATCGTCGATTTACTCCCTATAGGTTTTTCTGTCCAGGGTGCAGCGTTGCCTGATTTTGGCCCGATGGCCTGTGTATCATGTGGGGCCCAATAGGGGTGCATCCTAGGGTTGTGGGACAACCTCCACCACGTCCTGGTCGTCCCCTACCCTCTAGTATACCTCTATAGCCGCAACAAACAGATTGGGTTTTGTTTAAATGTAAGTTTAGCCATTGCTACTTCCTTGTAGACGCATGTGTCGGCGAGACCATCCGTTCTACTTGATTCAGAACCCCACCTTTGTGATTTCAGATTGAGTATCATCTCCATATTTGCAATTGAGTTGCTTGTTCTACTTGTTCTTGCTTGTTCTTCGATTGCTTGCAGGAATTACCCTCGTGGTTTGGTTGATCGTGCTCCACAAGATCGCGGCGACCGCTGGAGTTGGTGTATTGGTTGCTAAGGCGCAACATCCTTTGATGGTTGTAGTCGGGCCGTGAACGTCTCTCCAGTCCAAATCGAAGTTATTCATCTCTCATCGAATGATTGGGCACAAACCCTAGCGGGTTCTCATAACTCTAGTTGTGGTGCTGCAACCTGAGAAGAAGTATCACACAACTCTTCGCTCGCATCGCTTCGTTCAGCATAAACAAACATACCTTCACTCCCTTCCTTTGATGGGTGTGCAAATAATTCTTTTGTATTCTGTCCAAAGTTAGTTACAGTAGAACACATAACAATATCCGCACCCACTGAATTTTTTGTTTCACAAGTAGGTAGCAATTCAGCCAATTTCTTTGCACTCAAATCATTTGCAAGTTGAATCTTAATTCTTGAAGCAAGGTCAATCAAACAAGAGAGAGAATCATACATTTCATGCAATAGTCTAGCCTGAATTTCAATGTTAAGCCCCTTTAAAAATCTAATTTCAGTAGCTTCTTCACATTCTTCCAAACCACAACGCAGCATACGGAATTTTAGATCATGATAGTATACATCAACTGAGTTTTTACCTTGTTTTAAATTATTTAATTTATCAAGCATATGATTAGCATAATATTTAGGAACATGATTTTCTCTAAAAATTCTTTTCATATCCTTCCATGTTTTAGGAACTTTATCATGTCTCAACAAGTGCTTCTACGAAGTCAAAGCATAATCAGTTAAAATAGAAGAAGCAGCTATAACCTTTTGCTCTTCATACAAATCATATTTTCTGAATTCTTTATCTACTTTTAACTCACAATCAATGTATGCTTCAGGATCATACATACCAGCATATGAAGGCAAGAAATAAATGACGTCTTCAATCTGAAGGTGTAGTTTTGTTGGCTCAAAAATCTCTGTATCACCTGCCATGATTAGTAGAAAACAAGAAACACAAAAACAATTCGTATCCTCCTGTCAACTACTAGGATGTGGCTGTTGTAAATCTCTCAATCTCAAGCTATTGAAACAAGCTCTTACAAGTTCTTACCAAGCAAAACAGGAGGTGATGGCAACCAACAAGTCAGCACCTATGGAAGGAAGTGTATCGGTGCTGCAGCAACAAGACCTATCAAGCCGTAGTCAAAATATGTGGAGCTATAGGTGGGCTGAAGCAAGGAAGTACTAGCACCATGTAAGTCACAAAAGCAAGTTGAATAAACGTTTAACGGTGGTACTGTGCTGGTCCTAGGCTAGAACGTGCTAGAGACGCGAGCATGGACACAAACGAAGTCATCGAACTGCAACAAGGAAGGATCATAAGGAGCGGAATAGCAGCAAAAGAAACCCCTTTTGTTATTTCTCTATCTTTTCTTGCTTTCTTTCTTTCTATTCTTTCTTTCTTTCTTTCTTTACTTTCTTTCTTTTTTTTTCAAGTAGCACAAATGCAGCAGCAAGATCAAACAACTAGTTGGCTGTTTTTACAAACTCAGCAGATACACAAATCTCCAGGATGATTGCGAAGCGCTCAGAAAGAATTTTGGACCAAGGTCAGATCCATTGGAACAAGCACAAGTCAAGGTTGGATCTGTTGGAAAGGTAACAAGATAAGCTTTTCAGATTGTATTTAAACTCTTGAATCGGATATCAGCAACAAAAGATATGAATATTTTCTTCCTGTGCTGAATTGGGGAATCTAGCAGCGGAGATGCAAATGGTTCTAGTGGATCTCATGGTGACCTAAAACATGAGCAGAACTCGAAACTCTAAAGAATTAACCACTAAGAACCAGCAACAAGTCCAATCAATGCAACTGAAAATTCAACAAGCAAAGAACTAAGTAGAACAGCAAAAGCTCAAATTTGTTGTTGGGATTTTTAGATCTAACCTTTCTTTTGGTTTTTGGACTGTAGGTAAAGAACGGTAAATCACTCACCGATAAACCTTGCTCTGATTACCACATGATACACAGGCCATCGGGCCAAAATCAGGCAACACTGCACCCTGGACAGAAAAACCTATGGGGAGTAAATCGATGATTCCAGCCACCTCGAAATAGATATGGATTTGAGTCTGGATCCATATGAAAACTGACTTCAAGACGCTTCCATGAAGTACTTGAACACCCAAAACGGAGTTCGGATGAAGTCGTGGTGGCCTCCACAAGTTGGCCCAATGCTGCAGTCGGAATCCAACTCCAAAACGTGTTGGATTTGATCTCTTTCTTTCCTTGGGCAAAAAGTGACGTGGTGGCCTGGTGGAGGATGTGGGGAATACTTGGACTTGGCCCCCAATCAACTTCTTTGGTCCTCCATGCCTTCCACGTGTGTTTAACACTCTTTTTGATCCACGAATGTATTTCTGAAAATGACAATGAACATACATCATGGCGTAACATAAATTCATCAAATGTATCACATACAATCATTATAAAGAATTGTTTTACCTTTGAATCAAAAGTTGCTATTGTGGTTATATCTGAGCTGGTGATGTCCTCATCATAGCCTCTGCCGCGTCGAGGAATTGATGAACGCCATTAATGAAGTCAGATGAGCGTCTATCCGCGTTGTACATCCATTGCCGATTCATCTATTCACAGAATACAATGAAAAATTCAGCCCCCAATATGAATTTCTAAAGTTCATAACAAACCTAAATAAGAATATCATTTATAATCTGTAAAAATCCTAATAACCCTAAATATCAACATCATTTGATGCCACCAAAAAGATGTATTTCTAAACTTCGTAATAAGCCTTAACAAGAATATCTTTTATAATCTCTAAAAATTTCGACAGCACCTCCCCTGCATCGGGAGGTTTCCAAAACCTGCAACAAACCAAGGGCACGATGGCCGACAACCACATTTCAAAATCATCAACGTCTTACTTTTGCTCATCTCAAAAAAAAATTTGGAGTGATTTGCCTCAGATATGTTGTCTTTTATTTGACCTTGAACTTGGAGCATAAGAAACATTACAGGTGGTAAAAAAAATGGTTCATGGGAGCCATGGAACCATGAGACACACCCAGCCCAACCATTACAACCGATCCGTTGCTTGGACATGGATGTGTCTCATGGTTTGATGACAACCATGAGAAGCATAACTATACAATACAAACTCAAGCTCAAGGTCATCAGATGTTACCCAGTTAGAAAACTAGGTAAAATTTGATATCATCATAGGCATGCCTAGAGTTGAATTATTTTAGTTCAAGATATTGACAACTATGAGAAGTAAAATTGAATTTAAAATCTAACTAAATAAGAATATCATTTATAATCTCAAAAAATCCTAATAACCCTAAATATCAACATCATTTGAAGCCTCTAAAAAGATGTATTTCTAAAGTTCGTAATAAGCCTAAATAAGAATATCATTTATAATCTCTAAAAATCCTAATAACCCTAAATATCAACATCATTTGAAGCCTCTAAAAGATGTAATTCTAAAATTCATGATAAGCCTAAATATGAATATCATTTATAATCTCTAAAAATCATAATAAGCCTAAATATGAATATCATTTATAATATCTAAAAATCATAATAAGCATAAATATGAAAATCATTTAGAGTTTCTATAAATAATCCAAAAATCTAAACAATGTCTAAAAATTTGTGCATCATTTCTACACATGCAACAACTAACTATATAGTGATTGTCTATTACAAATTCATAATAAAAATAAAGATTAAATCTAAAATCTCTTATTTCAATCCATTCCACAAAACACAAATTACTCAAAACATAGGCATGAAATAGACCATACTAACCGTCAAAAGAGAGAGGATGAAGTTGCTAAACTTCTAGTGGACTTGGTTTGCAAAATCTCCAAAAGTTATGGAAATTTTGGGCATGACCTCCCCCAACCCGAGCTCAATGGAGGATGAAGAAATGAGTCATGGCTCGGGCTGGGGGAGGAAGAAGGCCTCTTTATACGTAGAGCCCCTTTGGTACCGGTTGGTGGCACCACCCGGTACCAAAAGGGGTCACATTGGTACCGGTTGGTGTTACCAACTGGTACCAAAAGCCCTGAGGCTCATTGGTACCGGTTGGTGCGGTTGGTGACACCAACCGGTACCAATGTGGGATCATAGGTACCGGTTGGTGCCACCAACCGGTACCTATTATGGCGCAAAATTTTTGTTGGACCCGGTACCAATGCTTGGTACCGAGTCCAGTACAACCGTGACCGAAGAGGGTGGATAGATGGAGGGTTCTCTGGTAGTGTTAGTATAGGGTCGTGACACCGCTCGATACTAAAGGGGATTGAGACCTTTAGTACCGGGTGGCTAGGCCGATACTAAAAGGGTGGTTTTAATGCCGGATTTGGCCACCACCCAGTACTAAAGGTAGATCTCAGGCGCTAGCCATTGGGGCCAATTCTGATGTTGTATATTAGTACTGGTCCAAAAATGTGCAGTACTAATGCCAAATTTGATCCCTGACGGAAGCACATTTCTCCACTAGTGCAATTTGCTATTTGATGGGACACTACCAATAACCTCGCAAACTAAGATAATCTTGGTGGTAATAAGAGGGAGGAATATATAGTAACATGCTTGATGTTGAAGATTCTGTAAATGAAATGACCTATACCTAGCATGAAGAGTTGGCTGCTTATAAGTAAATGTGTAGCTGAGAGGGCTGAGAAGCCATTTTAATATACGCAAAATTAGGCACGCATAGTTATCCTTCTTTGTTGAGCATACTGCCCTTCAAGTAGGCTCTCATTGCCGTTGAGCAACTCCATGAGTTCTTCTATTGTTTCGCCCATGAAAGTACACTTATTGTTGAGCACATATGTGACCTCCACCTTCCCCAAGGCATCACCCTTCTCCACCTATATACTACAGGCTCTGGTCCTAGATTTAGCTCCAGAACATAGCAGTCCCCCCTATTGGACCCTAATCCATATCAATAATCTCCAAACTAAGTCTTTCATCCCCTCGCTTATCTCCTTATGACCTTGGATTCGAAATCAGAGCTCAGATTTCACCCTTCTGGTGGAACTCTAGCGATGCGCGGGCACCATACATATTAACACTAGTACCACATCAGTGTATGAAGGCTAGGTGGAGGGGTATAGACCTAGGTGACACAAATTACAAATTTATGGAGAAAATGCACCTTTCAGAGTTCGTGGACCTAAGTGACACAAAGTACAAGTTTATGGACCCAGAAATACACTTTCAGAGTTTATTGGACCTGAGTGACCCCTACCTACAAGATGATGTACCCATAGTGCATTTTACTCAAACTCTAACTATGCCTTGCAAAATTCATACATATGCAGTGAAAACAAATTATATTGACATGTATGGATATGCTGAGGAATTCAAACAACACTTCACAATACACAAAAAATAGCGACCGTCCACAAACAAAAAACCAGCAGCACTAGAGAAATCAGAACCGCACATTTTGGTATATACTACCTCTGATTCACTTTGTTTGTCGTTTCGGACAAGCAAATTGAGCTTGCTGTAGGCCAAAAAGTCTGTTTGAAACGTCAAAAATAATGAATGAGAGGTAGTATAACCAAATTATGGTATTGACATGTAGTATATGGATATATATGCTGAGGAATTCAAACAACACTTCACAATAAACAAACAATAGCGACTAAATGACTAATACGATGTCCACAAAACAAGCCAAGAGCCATGTCCACAAACCAAAAAAAGCAGCAGCACTAGACATGTGCAAACTGCAAACACGGGCGACAACATCAGTAGAGAGAAACAGTAAGGAAGATAGCAAACATGTAGCCAGCTTGATTTGCCACCGGAGTTTGTGAATCTCCCAAGCCGGCCACGAAACACGACGAGTGCTAGCTTCACTTGGCGACGGAGCAGATCAGCGGCGCTCCGGCGACGAGCAGGCTAGCCGCTCCGCTGCAGCCTGTGGAGTAACGCGTCGCGGAGGCCGCGCTCGTCCCGCATCCCGGCGGGCACGTCGACGATGGCGTCCTGCACGGTGACGCCATCCACGCGGCACACACGTGCACGCGTGCTGCACGGGCAGGTCCAGCGAGCGCAGTGCGAGCATGAAGCGCGCGGCGGCGTGGCGCGCCGCGGACGTCAGGCGCAGCGCCGCCGCGTCCCGCGCGAGCATCCGCACCTCCAGCTTCTCCTCGTGGCCGCCGAACGCGTGGGTGGGCGCCAGCGTGGTGACAGAGGAGGCCTTGGCTTCGGCCTGGAGGTGCTCGACGCGGTCGCGCAGCTCGGCGATGTAGGTGGTGGCGTCGGCGAGGACGGACGCCTTGTCCATCCGGGACACCGTGGGCACGGCGGCCCGGAGCTCGCAGAAGCGGCGGTTCAGCTTGTCCCGCCGCTGCCGCTCGGCCTCCACGTGGCTGATGACGGGGCCGTTGGTCCGGGGCCCGGGCTTCCGGCCCCGCCGCTTCTTCGGCGCAGGCGACGGCGGTTTTCCGGACCGGTCGTCGTTGCCCGTCGACGCGGAGCGCGAGCCGTTGTCGGCGTCCCACGCCACGCCATCGAGGTCCAGGGGCTCGTCAAGCCAGTTGTCGGCAACCATCCACTTGTCCGGGACATCGCAGGACACGAACTCGTGGTCCAGGAGGTAGCTGTCGGTGGAGAAGAAGGGGGCCGGGGAGGGAGAGCTGCTGGAGGAGGCGGGGCACACGAGCTCGTCCATTGGCACTGGGCAGCTGCAGTGTCACTTCAGTATATTGGCTATTGCTAAAAATGGGTAGCTTTGATTGTGGTGGGGAGCACTGGAATCTATAGGATATAGAGGTGGTTGGTTGCGGTTGCACTCGCAGCTAGCAGCTCTATACCCCAGTCGTACTGGCAACGTACATATTTACGTTAAGGCCCTCGTTATTGTGCTGATTTCATGAAATTTACAAGAAGGAAGGGTGGCAATGAAACATGAATGGATAAGAGCCAATGAGCGTGCCGAATTTTGAAAAGTCAGCTTTCCAACAGTTTCTGCATACGTGGCTGTATGCCCGTACGTGAACAACAACAGAGCCGCATGTTTTCTTCGTGTGGTCCTTGGGCATTCTATGGATGGAATTTCTTTCTGTTTTTTCGCCCTGACTAGCAAGGAGGCCCGCGCAAATGCGCGGCTAGGTTCTATGTTAACGTTTAGTTGTTTTGATTGTGAATTTATAGATAAATAGGCAATCGATGCCTATTTTCTAATTTCTATGTTCTCTAATAAACTCCATTTAAAAAGTTGTTTTTGTCGTATTCATCAATTGGGCCAACAAAGACTCCAAACATGTGGTCACCAACCTACCAAACTTAGTATGTTAATAATTGATTTAATATTGTGTCACACTTTTTAGTATTGTATATCTCAATATCTCTTAAGTTCAATCAAATTAAGTATTATAGGCTGACCGGCTATTCTGTATTGAATCTCACTAACTGAACCAAAATTCTTTATTTTCTACTTTTCTTAGATAGTTTTCCCCCCTGTTGCATATATATACACGATAGGATCGATGAAAACAATAAATTATATGGTTCTGACTAAAATGAATGCACCATCCTTGTTCAGATAAATTAAATAACACAAATCAAAATCATGCTTTAGTTGCATGGCCAAAATAGTGAAACGAAAAAAATGTATCTAGAGAACAAAGTAATTTCAACAAGGATGGAGATCAGTAAGATGGATAGAATCACCTACATTCACATTTGATTAGATTGGTAATGAGCAAAAATTTGCCAAAAGCATTCATATTACTAATCATCAAAAAGCTATGCAAATACTGAAAATGGATCACAGTTAGGCTGCAAACAACATCTGCAAATACATCCAGCAGATGGAGGCCCAAGACAGTAACAATATGCGAAGGGAAAAAAAATGAATCTGTGCTCACTTCAGACTTTCGGTTGACCAATATACATGCAGAAAAATGTTAGAAGTCTAAGGACATTAATCAACCAATTACAGGTGGCTAGCTACCATTTTTATCTTTTTCTTTAAAGATCCGGTACGTGGCTAGCATTTATTAATAGGGAGAAATAGAGTTTTCCATGGGGAGAACCGCTTGACAACTTGAAGAAAGTCCCATTTCGTTTTATATGCATGTACAGTACATATCTTGCATCCATTTCCATGTGAAGGGAAATAAAAAAACGTGGCAGCCTTTCATTGGCTGCAGAGGCTTTGCTCGTTCTCATCACGCGTATCTTCTCCCTCCCTAGCTCAGCGCTGTCATGGCCACCATCTCCCGCCACAACGCTAGCACAGCGGCGACACGGCTGCCGCTAGCACTGCTGTCGATATCAGCCGCCACGGCGGCGAGCAACCCGGCGTTCTCGTGCGGCCTGTTGTCGCCGATGCGGTCGCTCCCATTCTGTGATCGGTCGCTGCCCCCAGCACGGAGTGCGGCGGACCTGCTGTAGCCTGTAGGCGTGTGGCGTGGGAGGCTTTGAGGAGATCACGTTATGCGGGAGGAACGCGAAGCCACACGGGAGCCAGGGCCCACGGCACGTCGAGACGTGCGGGAGCGGGAGCCTGCCCGGCAGGCGGTGCGTGTTGGAACGGGAGACGCGCGGACGCGGGTGAAAAAAATATAGTGGGTACAATCGCATACGGTGACGAAATAATTTCATTTTTGGCAGAATCAATTCCTAGCTATCGATTTTTATGGGTCTCGGTCCTTTTCGATCTCACTCGGCCCTAACATGTGGGTCCGGCGTGAAGGGTACGGTGGACCCAAATTGGGTGAAAAACGTTTTCAATTGTTTTTGTTCTTTATAGTATATATATTAGCATAGACGCACGTGCGACATGCACGTGAAGTCAAAATATTTGCCAATAAATTTCAGATTCTATATATAAAAAATAGTTAATATCAGTCTTTTAGATATGACCAAATGAAACCTTCAAACCTTTGAAGGGCCATAGCGAATCCTGAGATTTTGATGGCACAGGGCCAAAAATAGAGACGCCGTGATATAAAAATCAAAACAGAGCTCTTCTCTGAAGAGCGTAAGAGGTCTCGTCACGATTATGTCCTTGGCCCTCCGGTGTATATGGTACGTGTGTGGATCGCATAAGCGTTTTCTGAGGCTGGGTTCTAAGCTAAGTGGGACTAAAAACGGGGCCTATTAAAATGATGGTGACAACGATACAAATACTACCAATATACACTCAAGGTGTATAAAAACATTCATGTCAAATAATTCATACATATTTCTTTAAAAAATTTGACATTTCTGGATATGAAATTACTTATCACAGTATCAACTTCAATTTTGTCAATAATGAAATGTTTAATGGTCTAATAGAGGAGTATACGCTGCAACTGTTCATGATTAGTATCTACCTGATGAACTGTCAGCAAATTAAATATACAGGTAATCTGAAAAGTCTGTTGGAACTATTTTTAATTTCCTAGAGGGAATAGCATGATCTAGTCTATTTATATCCTTATCGACAGGAAAGGTAACACAACATGTGTATGGTGGAACTAACCGTAGCTTAGTTGGTTGGGTTTCTTGTGGTGGAATCTGTCTACCTGGGTTCGAGTCTCCGACTTGGCACGAGTGTCGCATTTTCTTGGATTTATTTCAGGATTTAATCGGTGCTATCATTTCAGTGGTAGGCGATATACCCGTCGATAGCGATGCGCCTGTGGTGACTTCATCAATCTCAAGATCGAAACAGCCGGCCCAGTCTCTTGGAGGTGCTCATAGAGGTAGGGTTTGTGTGCGTGTATTTATAGGAATGAGTGTGTGCACTTGCGTGAGCGTCTGCATCTGTACTGATTTATCGAAAGAAAACACAACATGTGTATCTACATGGAGAATCGTTCAGAACTCTAACCTGCGAATCACCAATTTTTTTGTTTATTTTCAGATATCATGGTTTTGGTGCAGTACAACTTCGTACTTTCGAGTAGCACATGCTAGATACTATACTCCAGTTCGTTATACCTAAACACATCCGGCTGTATGGTTTCGATCTTCGTAATACAAAACCATAAGGGATTAGTTAGGTACTTAGGTTGGAGTTTTTTAGTTTCTTGATGCATGAAAATCTCTCTTGTAATTATGTATTTACTCGCATCAGTAGTAACACTCCTGTGTTCCACCTAGTAGTATTGTTCTTGTTTTTTTTATCACGTTTATTACTTGATAGTTAGGTTAATTTTGTAGCAAGTGAGGCATGATACATAATTAATCTAGCTCTAGGCTTGTTTGATTTGTTGTGCAATTTTGTTGACTCGTGGACAGCACTGTAGTAGCTTGCCTGGAACGTACCGGAGGGAGGTGAGAATAATCGTTAGCTCCAAATTCTTTTGATTTCCTGTAAAAATCAATTGATTTGCTGGTGGACTATGTTTGCACTTTCACGTGGCGTGGGCAGGCAGCATCAGGCCATCAGCCGCATGGCAGCACGCAGCAACGCAGCAGTGAGAGAGGGTCGACCCCTCGGGGCCGCTTGCAGGTCCGCGCGCCACACGGGGATGGGGATCGGTCGCTGAGCCGAGCGCGTCGCAGAGGAGTTTTGGTACCAGATTAAATCGTGTCGTGCTCGGAAAACTCAGCCAGACAATTAATGGATGGGTAGGGTCTCTATAGGCGAGAAAAAAAAATAGTTTTGGGCAGAATCACGCTCTAACTATCGATTTCTATGGGTCTCAGTCCTTTTCCACCTCTCTTGGCCCTGACAGGTGGGTCCAGCGTGAGGGGTAAGGTGGGTCCAAATTGGGTGAGAAACGTTTTCAATTGTTTTCGTTCTTTATAGTATAGATTTTGATGGGTCCGGACGTACGCTAGTTGTTTGTTTTCTTGTTTTCCTCCGGCATATTCGATAACTAAATTAGTGCTCTCTCGATCTAGCAACATCGTATATATTAGCATTACTAATTGTATTTAATCTTTACGAGACAAGTTAGAAAAGGAGAGGAATTCTAGAAAAAAAGCATAGCAAACCACGAGAACAATTTAGGTGCATCCAATTTTTCTTCGAGTACCAAATTTTTGTCTTTTTTCTCTCCTAGGACAGGACTCTAGGAGTATCGAGTATGCGAGTACCCAAGGTGTTGGAGCACCTCAATTGTTCTCATCCAACCACCGATCTTACAGCCTTAATGATTGTTTACAACAATAAACATTTGGATCTGAGATTGTGTTTGGTTGCTCTGGCGGAACCATCCTTGCATCCGCTACGCCGTATAAACGCAGAAGAAACGTGTTTGGCACCCGCATGTACTGTGCTGCCTTGCATCCACTCATGTAGAAATACGCTCGCATGGAATTTTTTTTAATATACTTTTTATTTGAAATTACAAAAATATACACTTAAATGGAGAATTTACAAAAATATACCGTAATCGTCCAACGGTTGGACGAAAACTAGAATTCGTCGGACCGGAAGACGAAATCAAGTAATATCGTAGTCTGGTTGGACGAAAATTTGATTTCGTCGGACCGGACGACGAAATTTGGCCACCTGGACGAAGATTCCGTGGCCCCCAGGATTTCGTCCACCCGTTGGACGAAATTCCAATTTCGTCCGCCGGATCGACGAAAACATGTCTTCGTCTAACGGG
>CM014275.1:1883044-1895822 GCA_004135705.1 Alloteropsis semialata
TGACTTTCCAATATGTCTTCCATCCATGGATATGCTGCGGCGCTGCACTGGCAAAGGGGGTCGTCCACAAACTAGGCGTATTCGCAATGATATGGATGAGGCTGAAGTGGGAGGTGCAATGAGAAGGTACAGGACTTGCGAACAGTTCGGTTACAAAACAAATGCATGTCCTACAAGTACCGAGGGTGCTAGTGCGTCGACTTCGGGAACCGGACGAGGAAGAGGGCGTACTGAAGACTATGACTATGCTGTGTAGATTAATATTTGGTGCTTGTAATATTATTGGACCATATGTAGTTTAATATTTGTCGCTTGTAATATCATTGGACCAAATGCATTTTAATATTTGTCGCTTGTAATATTATTGGAGCATATGTATTTTAATATTTGTCGCTTGTAATATTATTGGAGCATATGTATTTTAATATTTGTCGCTTGTAATATTATTGGAGCATATGCATTTTAATATTTGTCGCTTTTAATATTTAGGTATTTATTGTTCAGGCTAATATTATTTGATATTATGCTTTCAGGATGGAACTCATAAATAATTCCTTGGACCAGCGACACCGTGCGTATGCGCACGAGGCAGAGGGCAACAATGTGCTGCCTGTTCTGCGTGCCCATGCGCCGAAGAAAGCTTGGCCCCTCCACCCTCAGTGGCTCGCTAGGTATTGTAATTATAATGTTCCAGTTTGTTATGGATATAATTGAGATTTTAATTATTTACAAATATGCAACGTCAACATGTTATTGATATAATTTTTTTTTGTTCAGGTTGCAGCGTGCTGGCTTGCTTCCACTTGCGCGCATGGTTGAGGCTACGGGTGAGGATGCTTGGGATGCAGACGATGCAGATGAGGAGCAACCCGAGCGGTCCAGACGTTTTCCTTTCGACCAGTCACTGCTCTCGGCACTCGTAGACCATTGAAAGGACCTTGATGTCGCCTAGAGGGGGTTGAATAGGCGTTTCTGCAATTTTCTGCAAATTACAAAAACTAAAACCCAGCTGTCAGCACTGGAACCGGTCAGACCGGTTCCTGAAACCGGTCAGACCGGTTTCCTCTCACAGACAGGGAACAAATATGAAGAACAGCCCCCTAACAATTCTAGCACAAACCACTTTGGACTACAAGCTTCACCAGGTGTTTCCAAGTATATTTATGAAGCTCCTGCACACAGCACAAGTATACCAAAGTAGAGATATGCGGAATTACGAGTAAATACTAGAATTGACAAATATAAGTAAATGGAGACAAACACAAGGATTTGTTTACCGAAGTTCAGATTCACCACATGCACTAAGCAGCCACCAAGGCAAGGTGAATCCTAGTCTCCGTTGAGGTGCTCACGAAGAGCCGGGTTGTCACACCTAACCCTTTCCTCACCCAATCGACCACCAAGGGGATTGAGTATACTTACTGATTTTCTCACTAGGAGGATGGGTGATACAAACTTCCATGGCACAACCACACAAGAAATGTGTGCTCAACGGCGACGCCTAGCCGTCTAGGAGCAAAGCTCCAAGAGTAACAAATGCTTCACAAGTTGCTGGACACCACCAAGAGTGCTCAAGGTCAGATTGCTCACACTTAGCTCACACACAATATTCTCTCTCAACCCAACTCAAGAATCTCACAAAGATTGCTCAAATCTCACAAAGAGAGGTTGGGGAGAGCTCAGTTGGCCTCAAGAAGGTGTTAGAGACGCACAGAACCAGCAGCCCCTCAAAGAGGAGCTCTTGGGTATAAATACCCAACCCTTTCAAAACTAGCCGTTATACTGTCAGACAAAACCGGTCAGACCGGTTTTCAAACTGAACTAGCCGTTAGACGCTCAGAGGCCATGAACCGGTCAGACCGATCCCCAGAACCGGTCAGACTGGTTCTTGCCTGAAAACCCCACTAAGTTAGAATTCTAATGGTTAGACTCTCATGGGTTTGACTTTGAGCACTTTCAGTGAATGTCTATCAACCAATGTTGCATCCCTCTTGATAGTATGGCATACCTAAACTCAAGACATATAAATAAATATATTTTCAACCACTTGAGCTTCTATTTTGATAATCATGCCAATACTTGAATATTCTTCACTTGAGGGCTTTCAACATTGTTCATCATCTTGAGCAGATCAACCTTGAGCTAGTGACTTAGGATTTTCCACGACTTATGTTTGAGTTCACTTTAATCCATAAGCCACTTTTTTCATCAACCATAACATATATGCATTGCATTGCTTCTCTTGACAACACTTGGATATGATACTTCGAAACCCCCGGATACTAGATACTTCACCTTAGCATTCGCACATGGTCATAAGTCGTCACTTTGCCAAAACTTGCTTAGTCCCTCGCTCTAGTCATCTCGATTTGTTTCTTCACCACTTACCCTTGCATCATCAAGTTAGCTTTGCTTTGCCATTGAATGAATTCCACTTGAAAGATTCTTCAAATGCTTGTTCTTGATTGATAAAGAATATCCAAACCATTGCAAGCTTCCAATAATGAGATCAATATATGTAACATAAGCATATGTCCCTTTGGTATAGATACATGAGGCCTTGCAATGTCATTTTCCTTTGTCAAATAAGTCTTTTTATAATCTTGGAGACCCACATAGCATATCCCCAAGTCATTGCTTCATCATTGCTTGTTTTGACTTGACACCTGGGTCGCCTGGGTTGGACCTGGCTGAGCCGGGTTAGCCTTTCTGTTCTGAATTTAATTCCACCTGGCTGACCTGGGTGCCACCTGGCTGAGCCGGATAATATTTATCTAGGGACAGTGAACCCAACCTGGGTGAGCCAGGTTAGGGTCGGCTGAGCCGGGTTCGCTTCACTTTAACCTTTGCAATGAGTATTATTTCTTCACACACTTGCTTGCTTGCATCAATGAATAACCATATGTTTTGATGAGCACATTAATACAATGAATTATAAGAATAATTCCCTGCTCATCATCTCAAGCAAACAAGTTAGATCTTTAATCGATTTGTCATCAAATTCACCAAAACCCACATGGGGGCCTAGATGCACTTTCAGTGGACCGATGGAGGCCCGAGACGCACACGTTCCACATGCCGTTCGGTGAGATGACTGTGACACTACAGGACGTGGCCATGCTCACTGGGCTACCTATACGAGGCTGGGCCATTGGCCCCTCCGCGTCTCCTGTGGGCTGGCGTGAGGACTTGGAGCACAGATTTCAGGGTGTGCTACCTCCACCAGGTGTAGGCCTGGCTATTGCACCTAGCAACAAGCATGGGCCGCCGTTGCGGTGGCTGAAGGTGTTTAGAGTAAGTTATTCTTTTACTACATATTGAATTTATTGTTGTACTTAATATGTTTTAATTATTACTAATCTGTTTTTATTTCTGATGCAGTTGGATAACATGGCGGATAACCCCACACCGTACCAGCTCAGTCGTCACTTTGAGACGTACTTGTTGTGGTTGTTTGGCTGGGTTATGTTTACCAGCTCGCACGGTGACACCGTCGATGCTCGTTGGATCCCTTTTGCCCGTGCTATTGCCGATGCTGAGGTGGATGAAATCCCTCAGTTGTCTTGGGGTTCAGCTGTTCTGTGTTGGACGTATCGAGGGTTGTGTCAGGCGTGCACCAGGAAGAAGCCCTCCTCCAACTTGACTGGTATGCCTCTACTACTCAACCTGTGGTCGTACGAGCGGTTTCAGATTGGACGTCCATACATCCAGCCCGAGCACTACACTGCGGAGATGTACGGAGGGGGGAACATGGTTGATAGGCCGACCATGGGGTCCCATTGGACACGACGTCGGGTAAGCAATGCAATCTCATGGCTTCGTACATCTTTCATATTTGTATCAATGTAATACTTAATTTTGTTGGTTTTGCAGCCTCAATGGGCAGGTATACAGGTTCGGGCGGCGTACGAGGCTTTCACTGAGCAGTTTGACTACTTGAGGCCTGAGTTTGTTACTTGGGAGCCGTACACTCAGGTCGCGATTTACCATCGCACCGGTGGTAGCGGTATTTCTGAGTCTTGCTACGCAGACACAGACTGGTGGATGACCAGGAAGAAACTGATCTTTGACGTATTTGTGGAGGGTGCATCGTGTGATGAGACAGTTTGGTCGTCGGCAAGAGGTTCCGGTACGTATGGATGGGCAGACTCACATGTCAGCCTCTACTGAATGTTTCACACACCAATTCATACAGGCAACCAAGCATCTTCTCAGGTTTGTTGCATCTGCGGATGCAGAGTTTTTGAATCCGCTAATACAACTAGCCAAACACTTTTTTTTAGAATCTAGTCTAGCTCCACACAGCCTGCTTCCACTTATCCAGAATATACGAAGCCCCATCCGAGCAACCAAACACACCCCTAGACCTCCTAAGTTACCCATATTTCTCACTATTAAAAATAAAACAAAGTAACTTTTTAAATTTGCATATAAATTAACCACCTATGTCATTATAATAATGCTATAAAGTAACCTCCTAAATCTTCATCCAAACCACCAACGTCTGCCATTATAGAAATAATTTAAAGTATCATCTACCTATTTTTTAAAAATAACCTAAACTTAACTCTTTAAATATACATCTAAATTACACTACCTCTATCATTGTCAGGATGGGAAAAACTAGAGTATCCTCAGTATGCTTCTACACTTATAGTTCTTTGATATAGGAACTTCCACATCTTATTGGGCTCTCCATGTTGCAGGCTGAAACACATGTATATGCTGTTTTGGTATATAAATTGTAGTCTAGGACCTAATACACAATTCTTTATAAATATAAAGAGAGGGTCTCGAATACAACGTACAAGATGTGGAGGAAAATACTTTTCTTGCAAAATGCAACAGGTCAGTTCAAAATTAAGAAGGTACAATCTAGGTTCACGAAGTAATGGTAGATGAATTGCAACAAGAGTTAAGAAAGCTTAAGCTGCAACAAGAGTAAACAAGAGTTAAGCAAACAGGAGGGCACCATATGATAATGTGAAAAAGAAAAACTAAGAATCTCGATGAAAAAATTAAACATATTGAGTGATCAATAGATGAAGTTTATCACAACTTAATAAATATTTCTCCCTCTGTCGCAAGTTACAATTTGTTTTGGATTGTCTAGGTTTATAGTTTTTGCTAGATATCTAGATATATGTCATATCTAGATACATAGTGAATATTATATATCTAGAAAAGCTAAAATGAATTCTAATTTGGGACGGGGTACAAATTATTTATATGCGTAATGTGTTAGAAAAATAAACAAATAAGAAAGAGAGCAAATATGATATCTATGGATCCAATACTTTATCCATAACTACTAATATTTATTTTGCCTCTTAATTTTTTTGGTAAGTTCTATTTTTTTTAGGACGTTAGATTTTAATGCATTGATAACTTTTGAACACTAAACACATATAGTTTGATTTTGTCGTGAAAAATTATGAAACTTGACTGAACACATATAGTTCTTTTTATTGCAAGAAAAAAAAAGTAAGAATATAATAACAACGTGGCATATGCAGCCCAATCAGTAAACAAAGGACTCCATTTGGATATCATGTCTTTTTTGGATAAAAAAATAGACCTCGTGTTATATGACCCCATGGCTAAAGTCTCAATCTAGAGCCCAAACAAGTATGTTGTCCAAAAAAGAACTTCCAAGCACATGGTATTCATCCCAAACTGATTGTATCCCATCATATAAGTTCTTAAGAGATTAGCCACAACTAATCTCTTAATCACCCAAACAAATAAGTGGAGGCACGCCCTAAGTGCGTGAAGGAGTACACCAACAACCAGTAACCTGGAATATTTCTTTCTTTATCGTATATACTAAGTACAAACAGAGTACAAATAGACCTGATTCGGGTTGGGTCGGGTTCAGATCGGGTCATGTCGGGTTTCTGGGTCAAAATTTTTGGCCCGTGCCTGGCCCGAGCCAAACATCGGGTCAAATTTTTTGGCCCGTGTCATGGCATGGTCGGGTCTGGTTCGGGTTAGGCCGGCCCGAGCCAACCATCGGGTTGGATTTTTTGGCCCATGCCCGACCCGTCGTATGGCTGGATCAGATCGGGTTAGGTATTTTTCGGACGGATCGGGTCGGGGTTGTCAGGTCGGGTGACCATGATCAGATCTAAATACAAAGGACAGCTAGCTCTACTATACGACAAAAGAAAAGGCTTCGCATGCATGATTGATGTTTCAAGTGATATTGTGATAAGCTCAGAAAGCAACATGCATGTGTGAGAAGCTGAAGGAAGGACTGCCTCAAAAAGTAATTAAAAATTGAAGGGGTATAGAGAGACACGGTGAACCGACAGGGGGCGGCAAAAAAGAGGAGCTGGGATCCACATATTTTCTCGCTGGCTCTTCGATCGTAAAGGGCAATTTTCTAGATAGCGGTTATAGGATTTAACGGTAGAGTTCGAAAACCAGTATTAGCGTCGCTATAGCCCGTTATTTGTGTAGCAACGTTCATTGTGTCAGCTCTGCGAAAACGCTATAGCCCGCTATATATTTAGAACAGACCCTTTTGCTAATAACGAGCGAGCATAGCAGGTAAAAAAAAAAAAGAACACGAGCTAGCTATGTAGCCAATATATGGCTCCACACTTTGATGGATGAATCAGAGCTTACATGACTCTTGATCGACAACTACTCTCACTGCTCAGGACCTAACGAAACTTTGATATAGGATCAGAGCACAATGCTTTCGACCTATACGGCTCTACCTCTAGTGATATACTACCTTGGTTCCTAAATATACGATGTTTAGGATCACAAGCTAGTCTAATATAGGCATAAGAAAGCAAGGGTTTTAAAGAGTAAAGTGTATGAGCAACCACTCATGTATTTTAACTCGGATTTAAATTATCCATGCTGATTGCTGCGTCCTTAATTACACGAGTAATAATGAACGCTGGACACGATCACGAAAAATCTTACAAGCACGTGTTCTTCCAAGCATGTCGTGCCGTAGTTCGTGCAATATAATGCCACGTATAGGTTGCGATGGAAAAAATTTAGTGTCGTAGCTCGTGGTTCCGTTGCAGCTCTCAATCTCTCATGTACTTGTCAGTTCGTTGTCACGGTCACCCACCGCACATATGCAGGACCACCCACTACGAGAGAACTTCATATTGGTGCGCGCACGTTAGTGCCGGTCGGCCTTGAGCCGGCACTAATGTCATCATTTAGTGCCGACTCCAGAAAACAGTGCCGCGGGAGCCATGTTAGTGCCGGTTAGACCTCCAAACCGGCACTAACGCGCCCTCCCGCAACGGTCAGCACCGACCGAACAACGGTCAAATGACCAGTTAGTGCCGGCTGAACGTATAGGCCGGCACAAACTTGGCTGGGCGAGTTTTGTGCCGGCTTGCAGTATCAGCCGGCACTAAATGATGCATGTTAGTGCCGGCCAAACCCACCAGCCGGCACTAAGTCGTCCGACTATAAACCAGCCACCTTCTTCTTCCCCGAGCCCGACCCATCAAACCTCGGGCTTCTCCTCTCTCCCATGGCGTGTTAGAGGGGAGGTGCTGCCCATTTTTTCCAAAATTTGTGGAGATTTCACTCATCTAAGTGCGTCAAAAGGTTAGCAACTTCATCCTCTCTTCTATCACGGTGTTTATTTTTCGTTCCATGCTTTCTAGATAAAGTAATTAGTGATTTTAAGGATGAGGGAAAATGAGCATGATTTTTTGATTTTTACATTAATTTGAGCTATGTAGAATTGCTTTCTTGCTTTTTAGAGAAGGTTTACTAGATATTTTGCCTATGACACATGTAGAGTGATTTTTTCGAATTATTTCATTGTGACATGTGTGTATATTATTATGTCATTTTTTAAAAGAAAATGTTAGGGAGAATGAGCATGATTTTTTGATTTTTACATTAATTTGAGCTATGTAGAATTGCTTTCTTGCTTTTTAGAGAAGGTTTACTAGATATTTTGCCTATGACACATGTAGAGTGATTTTTTTCAAATTATTTCATTGTGACATGTGTGTATATTATTATGTCATTTTTTTAAAAGAAAATGTTAGGGAGAATGAGCATGATTTTTTTATTTTTACATTAATTTGAGCTATGTAGAATTGCTTTCTTGCTTTTTAGAGAAGGTTTACTAGATATTTTGCCTATGACACATGTAGAGTGATTTTTTCGAATTATTTCATTGTGACATGTGTGTATATTATTATGTCATTTTTTAAAAGAAAATGTTAGGGAGAATGAGCATGATTTTTTGATTTATACATTAATTTGGAATTATTTCATTGTGATATGTGTGTGTATATTACTATGCCATTTGTTTAAAAGAAAATGTTAGGGAGAATGAGCATGATTTTTTAATTATACATTAATTTCCAATTATTTCATTGTGACATGTGTGTGTATTATTATGCCATTTGTTTAAAAGAAAATATTAGGAAGAATGAGCATGATTTTTTGATTTATACATTAATTTTGAATTATTTCTTTATGATATGTGTGTATATTATTATGCCATTTTTTTTAAAAGAAAAGGCTAGGGAGAAATTTATGTTTCTTTGAATACATTCTGTACTTTATGTCTTTTATTATGGATAAATTTATTGCAGATGGACCGGCAATGGATGTACGGCCCCCGGAGCACCTTGGCGTGGGTTAATGGCCTACGAACGTTTCTCGATGCGGCAATGGCCAACAGGTCACCGAAGGGTTTAATGTGTTGTCCATGCACCGTTTGCCAAAATAAAAAGGAATACAGGAATAAAGGTACTCTGTGGAACCACATTTATGAAAGAGGTTTCATGACCAACTATAGTCTTTGGACCAAGCACGGTGAACTTGGAGTTATGATGGAAGACAATGAAGAAGACGATGATAACAACATTCCAGACTGGGCATTTGTTCATGAAGCTGGTGGCTTTCAAGATGAACCAATGGACGAGGGTGAAGCACATGTTGCGCAAGAGGAGGCACCTGACAAGCTAGGTCATGTGTTGCTTGATGCACAGAAAAACAGTGAAACAACGACGGAGTCATTCAAGTTCGAGAAGATGTTGGAGGATCACAAAAAACCGTTGTACCCTGGTTGCAAGGAGGAGCAAAAGAAGTTGGGTTCCGCGCTGGAGATCCTTAAATGGAAGGCAACTAATGGTGTCACCGATAAGGGATTTGGTGAGCTATTAAAGATTATAAAGAACTGGCTTCCTGATGGTAACGAACTACCGTCAACAACATATGAAGCTAAACAGATGCTTTGCCCTCTTGGATTGGAGGTACAGAAGATTCACGCATGTCCTAACGACTGTATCCTGTATCGCGGAGAGGAATATGAGAACTTAGAATCTTGTCCTGTTTGCGGCGCATTGCGGTATAAGATCAGGCGAGACGATCCAGGTGATGTTGATGGGCAGCCAGTCAAGAAGAGAGTTCCCACAAAGTTGGTGTGGTACTTCCCTATAATACCACGTTTGAAGCACTTGTTCAAAAACAAGGATAACGCTAAGTTGATGCGTTGGCACAAAGAAGATCGTAAGGAAGATCACATGATTAGACACCCCGCAGATGCGTCCCAGTGGAGAAACCTTGACCGAGAGTTTCCTGAATTTGACAACGACCCAAGGAACATAAGATTTGGTCTAAGTGCGGATGGAATGAACCCGTTCGGTGAGTTTGGCTGCGCTCATAGTACATGGCCTGTGACCCTATGTATCTTCAACCTTCCTCCTTGGTTGTGCATGAAGCGGAAGTTCATCATGATGCCGGTGCTTATACAAGGGCCAAAAGAACCTGGCAACGACATTGATGTGTTCCTGTGACCCTTGATTGATGATCTCTTGCTGCTCTGGAAGGAAGAAGGCATAAGTGTGTGGGATGAGTATAAACAAGAGTCTTTCGACCTCCGAGCTTTGCTTTTCGTAACCATCAATGATTGGCTTGCACTTGCAAAATTGTCGGGTCAGTCGAACATGGGATACATGGCCTGCACACACTGTCTAGATCAAACAGATAGCATTTATTTGAAACATTGTAAGAAGTGCGTATACATGGGCCATCGCCGATTCCTTCCTCCCAATCACCCCCTAAGAACCGAAGGGAAGCATTTTAAAGGAGAGCCCAAAACTCGTGCTAAGCCTTTGTTCCGTAATGGAAAGCGTGTGTTCTCGATGATCAAGGATATGAAGGTAGTATTTGGAAAGGGTCACGGTAGCGAACCTGTTCCCAAGGATGGCCTGGGACATGCTCCAATGTGGAAGAAGAAGTCTATATTGTGGGAACTACCTTATTGGCAAGTCTTACATGTTCGCCACGCAATTGATGTGATGCATCTGTCGAAGAATCTTTGCGTGAACATACTAGACTTCCTGGGAGTGTATGGTAAGAAGTCAAAAGACACAATTGCCGCAAGGCGCGACATGCAGCAGATAGCTGGACGAAAAGGCTTGCAACCCGAAAAGAGAGACAAAGGCCACTATTTAAAACCTGCCAGCTATAATCTGAGCAAAGAGGAGAAGGAAAGTATGTTTGATTGCTTGAAAAGTATCAAGGTCCCGTCCGGGTACTCCTCAAATATAAAGGGCATAATAAACGTGAAAGAGAAGAAATTCCAAAACTTGAAGTCCCATGACTGCCACGTCCTGATGACACAATTACTTCCGATTGTACTGAGGGGTGTTCTACCGGAGAATTTGAGATTGGCAGTTGTAAAGCTTTGTGCGTTCATGAATGAAATTTCATAGAAGCCAATTAATCCGAAGAATCTAATAAAGCTGCAGAAAGACATTGTTGAATGTCTTGTCAGCTTCGAGATGGTCTTCCCACCTTCCTTCTTCAACATTGTGACACATCTTCTAGTTCATATTGTGACTGAAATAACTATCCTGGGACCTGTTTTCCTACACAATATGTTCCCTTTCGAGAGGTTCATGGCAGTCTTGAAGAAGTACGTCCGCAGCCGTTCTCGTCCGGAAGGATGCATTGCTAAGGGCTACGGAACAGAGGAGGTCATTGAGTTTTGCGTTGACTATCTTCCTGAGCTAAATCCGATTGGGCTCCCCGTGTCACACCATGAGGGGCGACTAAAGGGAAAAGGCACACTAGGAAAGAAATCTAATGTGAACATCCCTTCTAGTGAATTCAGCAAAGCAAACTACACGGTTCTTCAGAATTCATCTAAGGTGGCTCCATATATTGACGAGCACATGGATATTGTGCGGTCTGAAAATCCAGAGAAGACTGTTGCTTGGATTACACGCGAACATATAAATACGTTTGAGAACTGGTTCAGACGAAAATTATTGGGCAACAACACAGTGGATGAAGAACTTCAATGGCTGGCTAGGGGACCATCGATCACTGTCCAACAATACCAAGGGTACAAAATAAATGGGTATACATTTTACACAATAGATCAAGACCAAAAAAGCACCAACCAAAATAGTGGTGTCCGTATGTGTGTAGTAAACAGTACTGATGGAAAAAGGACAACTACTATGGGGTCATAGAGGAGATATGGGAACTTGACTATGGACCCATATTTGTCGCTCTGTTTCGTTGCCAATGGGTAGCTGGAGGAGCCGTAATGAAGGACCGATATGGGATGACCACAGTGGACCTTAAAAGGACCGGATATAAAGATGAACCATTTGTTCTAGCCAAGGATGTGACACAAGTGTTCTATGTGAAGGACATGTCAAGCAAACCGAAGAAGAAGGTAACAGATAAGTCAGAAGATTATGAACCAAAACGACACATAGTTCTTCCGGGAAAAAGAAAGGTTGTTGGAGTTGAGGAAATTTCAGACAAGTCAGAAGATTATGACCAGATTGATGACCTTCCTCCATTCTCAGTTGACGTTGATCCCAGCATCCTCTTATCTAAAGAGGACACACCTTACTTACGCCGCGACCACGCCCAAGGCACTTTCGTCAAAAGGAAGATTATCAATGTTGCAGTAGATGATGATGAGTAGTAGTTTTAGATACATTGTATTCTATATATATATATATGTTGTTGTATTTCACGTTAAGTGATGTAATGTCATGCACTATGTGTCGTATTTCTCTCAATTATCGATATTATTCATGCAATTACAACACAATATCATCAAAATACAATATTTATATTTTTGCATGGTAAAAAATTTATTTACTTCCGTTAATTTTTCATTACTAGGAGCGTTGAAACATTCTATTACAAACAACTAATCAAGTAATGTGCAAATTGATTACATCATTGTATAGAATATTGCATTAAAGATTTTTGAATATTTTTGCATGTTTAAAAATGAAATATTTTATGTTTATTACGAATAACAGAAGTATAAACACATATATACCCTATTAGCTACACATAATTGCTAATGGTAGTAGATTCATTAATTTACATTAATTGTTATTGTTGTTGTGTAGATATAATTAATAGTATGCTAATAAGAATTTAAGGTACCCATTGTCATTACATTATTCTTATTATTAAGCATATAATAAATGAAATTACACATATAAAAAAAGAAAGAAAAAGAAAATTATCGGGAGATGGAAAATTGGTCGTGCAGGTTAGTGCCGGTTCGTTTTTCCAGCCGGCACTAACGTGTAACAGTTAGTGCCGGCTGTGCTTTGTAGCCGGCACTAACGTGCACCACGGACACGTTAGTGCCGGCTGGGAAGGCTAGCCGGCACTAAACCGTCGCCCTATAACTTCACATTGTCCCCAATTCGATCGACGTCCCGCGCGGCCTCTGCCTCCCCGCCCCCGCCCCGCCGCCCGCCGTGCCCTCCCCGCCTCTGCCTCCCCG
>CM014275.1:1896822-1947224 GCA_004135705.1 Alloteropsis semialata
CAAATCATTTGGTGGTGCAACGAAAGCAAATGCATGATCTTTGCAGGTAGCTCAACCAATCAAACCGGTGTCATTTTCGACATCGGTCCTTCTCCATGAAAATACAATGAATCACTGATGATGCATGACTGCATGTATTGGAATATCTCTACAGGTTGATTGGTCTGACTAACTTTACTTACACTGACAACCTACTAAAGAAGAAAAGGAGGGGCTAATTAAGCAGCTTTCAGATACAAATTAATAATTCTATGAGAAAAGCTGGTCAAAATGTACCGGTTGATTTGCCTGCTGCAGCTGGATATAGCATTGCTTTTGCCTAGGCTGTCATGACCAGTTTCACTTTACGGTCATTCCATCTTACTACATGAACCAACATCCATTCAGCAGAAAAATGGTCTGAGTTCGTTACCCCGACTTTACTCTCATTATTGGTATCTCAGGTGTTGCGTCTTAAAAGTGCATTAGAAAATATTGAGAATCTTGTATCATAGTATTACAGCTCATCGCTCGTGTGACTACCAAAAACCAAACAAAGATACAGAATACACAAGAAAAATGATCTTCTTGATGACCTTATTCAACAACCAAAAAAAAAAAACTTTGATAGATATCTATATAAAAACATCATGATAACAAAAATTATGGTGCCAGCTATTCACAATCTACCATATGATGATTGCATCTGCCACAAGGACACAGCTCTTCTTATTTGTCACTAGACTTTGGGTGTGCCCTCATAATAGTCACCAGGTGTTGTGCGCTTGTTGCTGACTTGCTGCCATGAATCAACCGAAGCATAGAAACAATAGTAGACCAAATCATGGATGGAATTGCTACAAATGTCGCTGTCACCAAGAACCAGATGGACCCCACAACAAGCTCGATTAAAGTATTTGTCTCAGCTTCTATGTCAAAACTTGGATGGTGCCAGCAAGTGTGCAGCTGACTCAAGTATATCTTCTGTAGAAATAAGATATCAAATAACTGTTCATGTCTCTCTCTTCTTTACTTCTATGACATGTCATCAAAATATCCTATGTGGCATGTCATTTAATGTGCATGAAACCCCAATGAAACTCTCATTGGGAGTGGCCTTAGGCTAGTCTCAATGCATAATTTAATTGCACAGTTATTAGAACTGAAAACTAGGTAAGAATGGCTGCTGGGTTTCATGGGAGGAAACTCTTTTTTCATATGATGAAACTTCTTTCTTCTCTCTCGTTGCAAGTCAGCAAAAACACCTAAATTGCATTTAATATACTCTCTTGTGATAGTCCCTTTCAACTTATCACAATGATCAAAGAGAAAAAATCTTTATCATCTAATTTTCGTTGGTACTGATATTTTCGTATGCATGCACCAATTATTTTTCTAGAAGAGTAATGGAGGACTGCTCAAACTGAATCTTGAAAATTACTCGAATAATATTTAATACTTAAACTGCCATGTTGCACCAATCCCTGTCCCTTAAAGAAAAGGTAAGCTTTTTAACAGGTATGAATACCAATAAAGCAGTCAAGTGATGAGATGCCAATATCTTAAAGAGCAGCACAAAGTGGCAATAGTGCATAAACTTCCACCTCTTAGTGCTAAAAGATAATTCACAATCCATTATCAGATCTTATCTGATTTCTGACATGTAATCTACTAATCCTATACTAGGGTTGGCAGAAATGACTACTTTCGGTGCTGAGCCCAAACTGGGAAAAGACACAAGTTACTGCAGCAATGTTTTTGTCAACTGGCTAACAGATCGTGCAACTTTTTATGTATGCTTTCTTGAGCACATCAGGTTGAGGGGGAAATATAAATCTTTTTCATTCTGTCAAATCAGAGGAGCACTAAAAGGTCAGATGCGGATTAATTAATAATCTAATATTTATTCTGTTGTCCATTTTAGAAAAAAAAACAATTGCCTGATAATTTACTTGGTGTGTTATGTGACACCAAAAACAGTGTAATGACAATAAACAATTGGATGTCATCTGGCCTGGGAGGCTAGGATCTAGGGTTAGCACTTAGCAGTAAAACAACTGTTATGTATACACTTGTGCAGCAAAAAGAAGACTGGATGTCTCCTACCTAGGGCCAGTGAATCAGGAATTACTCATTACTCGTGACTATTGCCCATCACATTTCCTCGTTTAGATGTCACATAAAACAATAATAGCATACAACACTACACTTCTGTACTTCATCAACAAAAAAATAATCTCATGTGCTACATCAAGTATATGAATTATAGTGTAACTAGTTTCAAGGATACTCCCTCTTAATCCATCTATCCAAAATGGAAACAGCCAAAAGGAATGAACTACTCTGCACCTAGTTATGAAGCATCTCTTCTCAGCATCTATAATATCCCCCAAACCTTGACAGCATATGAAGATAATGACCCTTATCTGTCATGTACTTAATGACATTATTAGCTTGAGAATCCTTCCCAGCATTACGCAGTCTACTCACTAGACTACTGTACACCGAGAAGTTTGGTGTGCATCCATGCGAGTCCATGTCCTTCAGCATAGAGAATGCTTTATCAAACTCCCCTACCGTGCAAAGCCCGCGTATCATTGAATTGTACGTGTACACATTTGGAAGCTGCCCTCTCGCCAGCATATCATCAAAAAACCTCTTGGCTTCCTCAAATTCCCCAGCTGCCACATAGCTTGTGATCATAACAGTATAGCAGACAACATCTGGTTCACAACCTTTCTTGACCATCTCATCAAAGAAATACTTGCAAGCTTCTAGGTTGCCAACACGGCCAAGACCATCTATCAAATTTGTGAAATGAAGCACATTTGGTACACACCCAACATCACTCATGTAGTTCAGCAAATTGAGAGCTGCGAGGGGTTTGTCTCCCTTACCAAGCACATGGAGCAACAGATTGTAAGTATGGAGGTCCGGCGTAAGCCCATTTTTCCCCATCTCATCAAGTAAACAATGGAATTGATCCAACTTTCCAAGCATATACTTTGCACGCATCACTATGTTGTATGTCAAGACATCAGGCGAGTGCCCCTCATGGATCATTTTCTGGTGAACCCACTCAATCAGCGAGTACTGCTCTATCGTAAGAAGAGTGTGCAGAATCGCATTGAACGCATTCCTGAATGGCCGGTAGTTGAAAGTACTCGACTTGATGAACCTCTCCACCAGCCTCCGCCTCAACCCAACCTGCCCAGATGCGCATACCAGGAGGTGGAACGTCCGGGCAGAGACAGGCAGCCCCTTTTCCGCCATCTCCTCAAACAGACGCCACATCGCCTTCACCTCCCCACACTGAGCGAAAACTTTCATGACCAGGTTGTACATGCTCGTGTTGTGTCGGAACCCCTCCTGCTGCCCTGCCCACACAAAGAACTTGTACGCGAGCTTCGGGTACCTTTCACGGTTCACATTGTCCACGGACACGACCATCCTGAACAGCACCTCCCTCATCAGCACGTTGGACACCTTTGGGCGCATTTCGTCGAGCGCCTGGCGGGCACTGAACCCCGGGCCGTCCTGCAGCAGGATCCTGAAGACCCTGTCCGCCTCCAGCCTCACATCCTCGAAGAACCGTCTCCTGGAACCGTGCCCAGGAGAAAAACTTTCGCCGTCATCGTCGTCGCTCTCCGGCGGGCCTCTGGGCGGCGGCAGCCGGAGGAGCATTTCCCGCGGGAAGCGGCCCGCATCCAGGCCTGTCACCTCCTCTTCTCCCTCACGGACGCCGTCACCATTGCTCTGCACAGTGTCTGGGGGACTCTCGCCGCCGTTTCTGGAAGCGTCGCTGCAGAGATGCCGCGACAGGCAGAGCCGGGTGGAGAGCGCCCTGGCTGCTCGGAGCGGAGGTAAGTGAGCGCCCGGGATCATAGGGAGAGCGCGACAGAGCGCATGGCGAGCGAGTGGCTCCGGGGGAAGGTGGTGGTGCCGAGCTTTGGTTCGAAGGGGGGAGGCAGCGCCGCCAATGGCGGGGGCGCGGCGGCGCCAAGGGAAGGGAAGGAGTCCTATGAGGTGCTCCTGGTGGTGCCGTCGTGCTCATTCCGCACTTTCCCACGAAATCACTCGTGCCTGGGCCGAATTTGTGTTGCCTCGTTATTGGGCCTTTATAAATGTGCACATATTGGGTCCGGTAGCCAGTTTCAGCCACTGGAGCTCATGCTGTTGGCGGGAGGAGACGGGGTATGGCTGTGGAGTAGGAATTTTTTTATTTTTTAATCCTTTTTAAACTGAAATTTTAAAAAAAACCCCACCCGAACTGTATTTTCAAGAAATAACCCTTTTGGTCGCGCCACAAGCCGTGGCGCGACTGAAGAGGCAGTCGCGCCAGAGCATGTGGCGCGACTGGGGTGCCACGTCGGCCGTCCCGGCCGCGGGCGGCCAGGTCGGCTGCTGATGTGGCCAGACGAGTCGCGCCACATGCCTTGGCGCGACTGCGTCGCGCCAAAGGCCGTGGCGCGACTCGCCTGTATACAGCTCCCGAGCCCTTTCTTCTCCCTCCTCCCTTTCTTTCTTCCCAAAAACCTAGCCGGAGCTCCTCCGTGGCCGCCGCCGCCTCCACCTCCTAGATCGGCCATTCCCACCACGGATTTTAGTGGAAAAAGTGGGGAAAAGACTCCTGGAAGGTAACTCCTCCACTTTGACCATGTACATTTTGTGGATTTGGTTGATTTCCTTAGTTTTGGATGAGGTTAGGTTTAGCTAGGGTTTGACATGATTTGATGGATTGAGGACGGATTTGGGATGGTTTAGTTGTACTAAGTGGTGGATTTGGTTGTTGGTAACGCCTGTCTATCGTATAGATTTTCTTGCATGTGATGATTTCGTTGACATAACCATGTGTAGATGTGGATGATATTAGAAAAGAACTAAGTTAGTTTAACTTGGTTTTTTGGACTTTCTATTAATGTACCTTGCTATGGATATATAGAAGTTGATATCATGCTTATGTGTATATATTGAAGTTCATGGTTATGTGTATATGGAAATACGAAATATGTGAAGTATATATGTGAATTTTGTTTGATATATGGCAAATGTGTATATGAAAATGTGAAATATATGAAGTATATATGTGAAGTTCATGGTTATGTGTATATATTCAAGTTCATGGTTATGTGTATAAGGAAATGTGAATTATGTGAAGTATATATGTGAATTATGTTCGATGGCAATGTGAAATCTTTTATGAGTTGAGATGGCAATGTTTATGACGTGAGATGGCAATGTGAAATCTTGTAGCGTTTGTATGTGAAGCAATGTTCTTATTGACCACATGAAATTCATTTTCGTTTATGTGATGAAGGTCAAAATGGCGCGGCACGCACAATATCCATTGCTTGAGATGGCGTACGACGAGCGACACGCGGGAGGATACTTGAGGAGCGTATTGAGGTTAGTTTGTGACTTTGTATCGAGTTAATGAATTTGGTGGGTGGATGTAGTCCAACATGGGGTATGATGATTTGTTTGCAGGTGTTGAATCCTCTACGTATCCGCACCCACAATCCTCTGGCGTGGGATGATAGGTACGCCCCATACCTTCGGCAAGCTGGCTTTCTTCCATTGGCGATGCTTGTGAAGGGTGGATTGCCGAAGATGGACAATGCGGCTCTTACCGCGCTAGTGGACCGATGGAGGCCTGAGACACACACATTCCACCTCCCTTGTGGTGAGATGACGGTGACACTTCAAGATGTTGCCATGCTTTTTGGTCTTCGCATAGACGGTCTAGCGGTCACTGGGACAATTGATCCTGCTGGTTGGCGAGATCGGGTGGAGATGTTGGTTGGTGTTCGTCCTGCGGATCCACCGGACGATCAAAAGGATAGAAAGACCACAGGAGTGAACTCCGCTTGGTTGGTGCAGCACTTTGGTACGCCCCCTCCTGCTGATGCTCCAGGTGGTGTTGTTGCTCGATATGCTAGGGCATGGCTATGGCACTTGGTGGCTGGGTTTTTATTTCCGGACTCGAGCGGGAACACCTTTTCTTGGATGTGGTTAGACATAATTGGGCAAGCTTGGGAGAACATCGCCACCTATAGTTGGGGTACTGCAGTTCTTGCATGGCTCTATCGCCAGATGTGTGATGCTTGCTGCCGCAAGGGTGCTAGTGCTAACATGGGGGGTTGTGCCTATCTTTTGCAACTGTGGATGTGGGAGCGGCTTCCGGTCGGTCGGCCGGAGCGGTATACATATGGGGTAAGATAAAATCTTTTGCTTCATTAAGTATGATATGAGATATTGTTAATTTGACATTATATTTGTCTTGTTGAAGCAATTACCAACTTATGGTGAAGAGCCTTTGGCCACTGTCGGTTATCTATGGCACAATATTCTCAATGTGCATGGAAACCCGGTGAGACGTTACACTGACTACAGCAACGCTCTGGACTGCCTCACTCCTGCACATGTAAGTTGTCTTTAGCACGTTCTTTGGTATTGAGGTATATTTTCGTTGTCTGTTCTATTGTAATGGTTTTGGCATTGTTGCAAATTTATTTGATTCATGATACCTAGGTGAATTGGCGCCCTTATGATCGAGATGAGGTGCAAGCCATGGAGCTTAGTCCATATTGCATGATGAATCAAGATTATTGGCGCTCGGTTTGTCCCCTCATTTGCTTCTACATTGTGGAGTACCATATTCCAAGTAGAGTGATGAGGCAGTTTGGCTGTCTTCAACCTTACCCTCCAGAGTACATAAACACTAATCAAGAGCTTCATCGGTATGTTGTGTGTTTGTTGAGTTTATATTCTTGGAATCATGGTATATTATATACTTGTATTTGATAAAGAATGTGTCTTGAATGTAGTATTGACCGTCGACGCGAGAGGGGTAGAAAGGATTGGGGCATGAAGCACCAAGGATACATTGACGCTTGGGATAGTCGTGGAGCCAACATTGTCATAGGAGGTGCACTTCACCGTGACCCCCCTTTTGAAAATTATTTGCAATGGTTGAGAGCGAACACAAGGCTTAAACTTAAGGTGGCTATGGATGCTGGTCCTGTCGAGGACCTACCTTCAGACCCAGAAGATGTGTTTGACCAGTATGACGAGATGACAAGGCAGGCCACGCAGACACAGCGGGGACCGGTGGAAGACTATATTGTAAGTTTGGTTGAATTGTTTGCTTATTTCATTAATGTAATTTGGTTTTGGCTACATTGTAAGTTTGGTTGAATTGTGATTAAATGGTTAATTTTCACATGGCAATGATAGGGACAACAACTTGGTCGTTTTGCTAACGAGTCTCTCGTAGCATTGGGTGTGCCAATTGGGCATCCAGAAGAGGCGAGCAAGCTACGGGCCTTCGTACAGGTTAGATGGTAAAGTGCTTTTATCTCTGATTTCTAGCCTACCAATTTAACTTTATTGTGATTTTAGAGATTCCATCGTGGGTGCCGAAAAATGGCCCGCAAGTTGAATTGCATGGCCCCACGAGAACAAGAAGCGCCTGGTGGTCCCTCAAGTTCTGGTACACGTTCAGCTCCATCCACTAGGGGTACTAGGGCCGCCTCCATGAGTACAGGTGTGGGCCTGGTTTCAAACTAGTACTGTATGTGCATTTTTGGTTTTCATCATTGGTTTTTGATACAAAATGTATATTTGTTCATGCAGGGGCTCTCACCATTCCCGGCCCTAGTAGGGATGTTGACCCGGAGGTGGAGGAGGAGGAGGAGGAGGAGGAAAATAGCTCGAACTCAGAACATGATGATCCTTCGTATGGTCAAGAAGAGATTGGTTCCTCACAGTTGCCTGATGCGCCATTTGATCCATCACAGGGCAGTCAGAGGCCTAGGAGGCGGGCACGACGGGATCACACAGATGTTGGCACCCCTAATGTGTTGCCTACCCATCCAGGACGCCAGCGTCGCAAGAAGAAGCCCTACACACCCAACCCCTCACGCCGCAAGTAGAGTTAGTGAAGTAAGATTATGTGATGGATATGTTTAGTGATGGACTCGTTATCTGATGGACTTGGGTCATGTGAAAACCTTTGTGATGGACTTATGTTTAGTGATGGACTTGTTATGTGATGGACTTGGGTCAAGTCAAAACCTTTGTGATGGACTTGTTATGTGATGGACTTGGGTCATGTGGAAACCTTTGATGCAATTATTATGTTATGTGATGGAATGAACTGAAAAGGACGCCAAAAAGTAACTATTTTTCAATCCGAACTTTAGTTTCATTTACAAGGGGAAAACATAGAAACACATATGACACAAACACCTCAGATAATAATCTTGATTGCGACTTGTGAAATTCTAGCACTAGGTAGCTTAAGTGAAGCCTTGGAACCTTATAAAGAGTTAGAAACTCAAAGACATTTGAATTGGACGAGTTTCCTTAACTTAGAATTGGCTTTCAGCCAACCACCGACTGTTGCGGTGGTGGTCACCGCAACAATCGGTCCTTGTAGGGCCGCCATGGCCACAAGGGGCAGAAGCCACCGACTGTTGCGGTGGTGGTACTCAGGTACCACCGCAACAGTTGGTCAAGCTATGGGCCAGGGGAGCCCAGAGTCAGAAGACCACCGATTATTGCGGTGGTGGTACTTGTGTACCACCGCAATAGTCGGTCCGCCACTGGCAGAGACCAGTTCGTCTCTGGTTTGACGGACTGTTGCGGTGGGAACGGGGTTTATCCAACCACCGCAACAGTCGGTCATGTGTCCGTAACCGTTCGAATATGTTTTAAAAACACCACAAGAAGTTGCGGTGGTGGATCGAGAAAACCACCGTAACATTTGGTGGTCTCGGGGGTTAGTGTTATTAGCTCCTGGTTTGACAGACTGTTGCGGTGGGTGTTCTTCCCTACCACCGCAACAGTCGGTCCTCAGCACATCTCGTCCGTTTGATCTACCCGTCACTGAATCTTGGCCGTCCGTTTCCTTTTGAACCCTAACCGCTTCGGGCCGACCTTTTCCCTCAGTCAGTCCCAGCCGCCGAACCGTACGCCGCCGGCCACCCACATTGCAGCGCCGCCGCACCCTCGCACACGGCCGCCGTCACGCGCCGCGCCACCTTCTCCACATCCCCGCGCCGGCCGCCAATCTCCACTGTGCCTTCGCGCTCGCGCTCCACCAACTACGGCCGCGGCAACACCGTCTCGGGCCCGTTCTTCTCCGAGTGGCCCGGGATCCCTCATCTCACCGAGCTTCTCTCTCTCTTCCAGGGCGTCTTACAGGTGATTTACAAAATCCATCTCAATCTCTCAGCTCACACTCCTCTGTCAATGGATGGTTTCTAGATTTAGTGCATGAGCATTTGAGCAATTGAAATTTATTTGATAATCATGGATGAACAGAACCGAAGTCATGGCTATATTATTGGGTTTCTTTCATTCTTGTATTATAGATGGATAAAAGGACCAAGATTGTAATCTTTGCTGCTGCTGCATTTATGCTGTTGTCAATGATGGCCCTCATTATTCAGTCTAGAAAACGTAAGCGATGTGCGAGAAGGATTGGAATTACCTATGGGCCTATGGAGGAAAGGGATAGGATTAGACTAGAATATGTAAACAACAAAATTTGGAAGGATGATACTGTTTGTCTGAACATTTTAAGACTTCATAGAGCCAAGTTCTTCAGATTCTGCAATCGTTTTAGAGAGCGTGGTCTACTGAAAGNTCCACTGTGCCTTCGCGCTCGCGCTCCACCAACTACGGCCGCGGCAACACCGTCTCGGGCCCGTTCTTCTCCGAGTGGCCCGGGATCCCTCATCTCACCGAGCTTCTCTCTCTCTTCCAGGGGCCTCTTACAGGTGATTTACAAAATCCATCTCAACCTCTCAGCTCACACTCTTCTGTCAATGGATGGTTTCTAGATTTAGTGCTTGAGCATGTGACTGTCATATACCTCTCTAGAAATGGATGGAATCAATAAATGGATGCATGTGTTGGATTAGGCATTAGGTGATGAATGTATGGATGCAATCGATGATTCAATTTGATGATTGATGGGTTTCATAATGATCAATTTCTAGGGGAAATGCTGTCCAATTTTATCACACACACATCTACATGCCTCTCTATCACATCCCATTTACATCTCTTCTATGTGCTAGAGTTTGATGTCCAATGTCATATTCCTTTCAATTTCTCGTCAAATCCTAAATGCTCTAGGACTTGTATACTTGTATCACACACACATATAAATGCTTATTAATGTTTATATATCTCTTTCTATCTCTTTCTTGCGTGCAGGGGGAGTTTGGTCTGCGTGAGTGCCAGATGACAGGTGGTTGATCAGATAGTCAGTGGCAGTTGCTTGAGGCCAAGCCTCAGGTACTTTGTTTGGACGTTGAGGCCAAGCCTCAACAAAGGTCCGTGTCAGCTTTTTCTGAGGCAGTGGATTTCCTGTCAGCTTAGTGATGGCCAGAACCAAGACTCCAGGTCGTCGAGGCAATGGGGACTCACCGCCTCGCCGTTCTACGCCCTCTGACAAGGGCAAGGCAAAGGCACCCCCAAAGCCGCCGAAGAAGAAGGCGAAGAAGGGTGGTCCAGATGATTGGGAGACCACCATAGCAGTTGTCCGGGCACAGGAGCGCATTGAGGCTGGAGGCCGTTCAGCCCAGTTCAGTATCCGTGACCAGTCAGGGTCACCGGTTGCTCCAGAGGGTCCACCTGCCCCTGCCCTCAGACGCTCCGGTCGTACTCGAGTGCAGGTGACCTCTCCACCGCCCGCTCAGCAGCGCACACACCAGTCCGCTCCTTCTGGCAGTAGAAGGAAGCGGGCCCAGTCTCCGGAGAAGTTAGACAGCTCAGATTCCGATGTTGACCGGGTGCCTACTGTTGAGGAGGTCTCCAAAGCCACCTCTCGCCTGGTGTGGAGGCTCAGGATCGAGAACGAGACCAGGTGGTTCCCTGCTCGCCGACCTATCCAAGGCTTGTTCTGGACTCCGCTGCAGCAGACATTCTACAATGCGATGAACCTGGCTCGTATCACACTGTACAGATTCCACAGACAGATGGACATACCCAGGATTGCCAGAGCAGTGCCACGTGAGCCTAGTGAGCTTCAGGCCTACTTCTCCTATATGCCAGGCTTGCTCGAGCTCTTCACGTTGCCCGCTCATTTCGTCAGAGAGTGGGTGCGTGTCTTCTACGCCACCGTGTGGATGCCCTTGGACCGTTCGTCGATGACATTCATGTATAGAGGGCTCAAGTACACTTTGAGGCGTCAGGATTTACATGGACTTCTAGATCTCCCACTCTATGCCGACAAGCTCCATGAGAAGTGCTACCCCAACGCGATTCCACCTCGACGACCTCTGTCCAGTGGGGTAGTGCCACCGTCAGCAGAGTTGATGGCACCGTGCTTCAGACAGCCGTTTGGGCCAGCTTCACCTCGCCATCCGATGGATTTGACGCCGCTAGCTTATGTTATATTGGAGGCTCTTCGTCGTTCTTTGCACCCCAGGTCAGGGAACCGAGAGACCCTCACAGCTCTGCAGCAGTGGCTCCTGTGTCATATTATTGGGCAGCGGCAGTTTGACATGATTGATTTTCTGATGGCCGAGATACAAGATGTTATATCAGATGGGATGAAGGTCGGGCGCACTTTGCCATATGCACACATACTGACTTATATTATGGCACGCTTAGCGGGTCCTCGAGAGGAGAACCTAGCTAAGCTAGAGGAGAAGGCCATGACCTATCCGCTCTACAAGGCTGCTAAGCCTGATGACAGACGCAGAGGACAGAGGCCGATTGCTATGATTGTTCAGGCAGCTACTCCAGAGCAGCGAGCCCAGCACGCCGCAGAGGACCAGACCCTCCGAGAGGCAGAGCACGCAGCTGGACTCGAGCAGATACTCGACAGCTCTGACCTTTCAGAGGAGGACAGCTCTAACTCGGAGTACGTGCTCCCAGATTCACCTCCGTACCGAGGCGCTCACGACGCCGAGGCTGGCAGGTCCGGTACAGCAGCAGCAGATCTTGACGACCCCCCAGCCTCCTCTGGTCAGCAGTCAGTGCCAGTGTCCGCCCCTCCTTCTTCAGCAGCAGCACCACCAGCAGTCAGTGCCACTTGAAGGTGGCTGCTGCTGCTGCTGCTGCTGCATGACATCTTGCAGCTCGTAGACGTTGATTGGCTGCTGCTGCTGTTGAACCTGCGCCTCAGGAGCGGCCACAGCTCCAGGGACTATTGAGTGGTCCCCAACCACAGTGCGGCCATGGAACACTGCATAGTGCAACTCAGGAAACTTCAGGGGTTTCTTCTTGAAGCAGCGAACATTCTTCCTCATCTGCAGCAACAAGGAAATAGCATGTGTTAGAAAATGATAAGTGCCGTAGATCAGTAGAAATAGCGAACATTCTTCTCTAATCAACACAGCACAGGTGCAGTAGATCACTGGACACGTTATTGCAAGCTGAATATGTCATACTGACGTGCATTCATGCAGTTTCGTAATCTAAGCAGATCCTAATCAAGCAATCACAAGAAAAGCAGGTCCTAATCAAGCAGTTTCCTACTCAGAGCAGGTCCTAATCATGCATTCATGCAGTTTTCTAATCAAAGCAGGTCCTAATCAAGCAGTTTCCTAATCAAAGCAGCTAATCAAAAGAGTGGCAGAACCAAGCTGGGGCCTGAACTATCACAGAACCAAAAGAGTGACAGAATCAGGCTGATCAGTTTCCTAATCAAGCATTCATCTAATGAAAAGCGTTCAGTTGAGTGCAGTAATCACTGATCAGAATCAGGCTGAAGGCATTCAGGCATTCAGTGCAGTAATCAGTGATCAGAATCAGAATCAGTTGCAGTAATCATCGAGTGAGATGCCAAACTATCACAGAACCAAAAGAATCAGAGAACCAAGCTGGGGCCTGAACTAACTCACTGAACTATGTGTAGCAATCAGATAACCGACATAGACCAGAGTTAAGCAACAACTGCAGTTCCAGTTTTCACTCACAAAATCTGGCATATTTCACAGATCACTAGACAAGTGCTCCAGTTTTTGACTCCAGTTCACAATGTTCACAGGCATGGTAAAAAAAAAGTGCATTCATCACCACATTTCGGTATTCACATTTATTGATGGTTGCAAGGAGTACACATGAGATGTGTGGACAGAAACAGTTTATATAAGATTCAGCCAAATAACAATCAATCCAACAACAAATCAACTAAGCTGCAAATGCCACAACTTTGCTCTCAACAGTTGCAAATGCACACATAAATATCATGAAAAAAGGACAGCAGTAAATGTTTTTCAACTATCTGCACAGCAAGAAAGGACTAGCTTCTTTTGTAGAGAGAAAAAAGGAAATGCATGAAACAATCAGTGGCCACATTGTTGACTGACATATTATATATTGGCCTAGCTAGCAACATATTATATGTTAACATAGTAACATTGCTGAATGAAATGTTCAGAGGACTGAAATATTGCAGGCTATATCATGAAAAGGATCATAGACTGAAATATTTATGCTTAAGCCATACAAGTCCACTACTGCAGTACATATTCAGAGATGACTGAAGCACCAAAATAACACATTTCCATCTACTTTCCAGGTGAATATACAAATAGCATAGTAGTATGTTGTATAGTGCTAACTAATTAAGTAATCCAACAGTACATAAGACACCACATATAAGCTATATCTAGTTACAAGTTCTATCATTCTGTATAGACAAGGATGATATTTACAGTGTGCTTCAAATATATGTTTTTTGTGTTACTTCCAAAGCACGTAGAGCATGCCAAGCGATATTGCAAGGAAAAACAGCATTGCATTATAGTACAGTTTCTAACCCAAATCCAACATTTCCCATCATAAGATAAAGATCCCTTCTAAGTGGTATCAGCCTTGCATTGGAGTAAAAAGAAACGTTTCAGATCATCAAAAGTCACTAGCAATGCTGTAACAAAGATTATCTCTAGCCATGAACATGTAACAGCAAAGAAATGGCTTGCATGTGTTGTAGAAAATGCATACCTATTCTCGTTGCTGCCACCAGTCATCATCCGCGAGGATGGCGCCGGTTAGCGGATCTCGGCCAAGTCCAGTAGCTGTGCCTTGCAACCAAGTCCAGTTGGAGTACTTCCGGCGACATTGCTCCCAAAGGTTCTTCAGCTGTGCCCTGTCGCTCTCCTTGCCGGTCCGCTCAACCATCTTCCTGATCAAGTTGTCGTATCCTTCGTTGGAGGGGCAGGTTCCGGTAATGGTACATGCTGCGATTTCCTCAACGCAGCTCTGTAGGAAAGCGTGGACCTCGTCGTCGCTCCAGTGCGCATGCTTGCGAGCAGCCATCTGTAACGCAGCGTCAACCGACCATCTGTTGGGTGAAAGAAACGGAGAAGAAGAGAGGAATTACCTTGGTAAGTCGATTGCAGCGAAGGAGGTCCCAATCAAGAGAGCGAGCTATTGCCGCTGGAGTGAGGCGCCGGACGAGCTGCCGCACGGATTCCTGGGAATCCACGACAATCTCGTACAGGCGTACGGCAACCAGGTCCACCTCGGCTTCTGAAGAAGGAGCGGACGACGCGTCCGAATCGAGCGAGTCGCAGGAGTCTTGACTGGAGTCCAGGGCGCCGGCCACCTTCTTGCCTACGGGAGAAGTTGATGGCAGCCGCGGACGAGTCGAGGGGGAGGCGATGTCCTGCTGAGCTCTCTTGCGCTTGCCTTTGGTTGGCATGGCAGCACCGGAGGGCTCGGGCTTTATGGTGTCCGCGGCGTCATTCGAATCGGGGAGGCGACCTGCACGCTGAAGGTAAGGACACACGCGAGAAAAGCAGTGGGCGGCAGATGCGACGGCGACTGACCTCTCGCTGCTGTAGCACCTTTCCCTTCCTTCGATGTCCCTTCCTTCGATGCGTTCTCGAGGCAGAGATTCGTCTGCCTCAAGCGCGGCCGACCGCCCGTGCTTGAAGGGTCCCTATCGCGGGCCCGCAGCAAGGGCACGCCTTGGCTTTGAGTGTTGGGCGAGTCTATGGTGCTGGAGAAGCTGCTCCCCAACCGCCGGATCCCGGCCGACGCCGTGCTGTGGTGGATCCACTCCCGCGTGAGCGTGATATTGATTTGCTCGGCGTCGGGCGGCGGCGTTGCTGGTTCAGAGCAGCGGCGCCCCCGAATCTGGCGCAGCGCGGGGGCGTGGGCAGCGGCCCCGTGCCGACGCGTCGGCCCCCACGGCGAGGAGCTCGATGGCCGCGAAAGACATGGACGCGGGCGCCGGGCGGGGAGAGGCTGGGCGGCCCCCGGCGGCTCCGGACAGCGGGCGGGCGCGGCTGGCACGTCGATGGAGGCGGCGGCGGAGGGGGGATCGGGAGCAATTGGGGAAGAGGACGACAGCGGCGGAGCGCACTAACGCCGTTACCAACTCCGGCCCATCCCGTCAGCACATGGGCCTCCAGCATCAGTCGCGCCATGGATCGAGGCGCGACTACCGCATCAGTCGCGCCATGGTACGTGGCGCGACTCATTTGGTCCTAAATGCCCTACCTGGGTCCTGAGTAGACCACCTTATTGGCGCGACTACCGCATCAGTCGCGCCATGAAGCGAGGCGCGACTAAAGCATAAGTCGCGCCATGGTACGTGGCGCGACTCATTTGGTCCTAAATGGCCTAGCTGGGTCCTGAGTCGGCCGCCTGGTTGGCGCGACTATCGCATCAGTCGCGCCATGAAGCGAGGCGCGACTAAAGTCGCGCCATGTATCGAGGCGCGACTGACCACCGACTGTTGCGGTGGTGATATGAATCAAGCACCGCAACATCCGGTGACTCGGTCATTGCAAACAGACAAAACCACCACCGAATGTTGCGGTGATGTAAAGTTGAGAGCCCACCGCAACAGTCTGTCATTCCAGTAGCATATTTGGTTAAGTCCCTAGGGCACCGACTGTTGCGGTGAGGGCAGAGAGTAACCACCGCAACATTCTATCAGTCTAACACATAGGGGACTAAGTCATGAGGGCACCGACAATTGCGGTGACCAAACCAGAGAGCACCGCAACTTGCTGTCATTGCGGATTTGCATTTTCTAAGTGGATTTTGATTTGAATTTTGCTAAACCAAGTCTTGTCTCACGTCCAAAGGTTCAATAGGAACTAAATGAACATGGATCGAGGTGCGACTAAAGCATAAGTCGCGCCATGGATCGAGGCGCGACTCCCGCATCTAGTGCATGCCGAACCACTTTCCAACCTGCATTAGTGCATGAAGCAATGCACCATTTCAACAATCATCTACTCACACGCCCTATAACTCTATAGAAATGAATCCTTCATCCTTTTTAGCCACTTCATGTAGAACTTTACCCACGAAAATCAAGTAACATAGAAGAGAACACAAGATTGGTTTAAACATGACACAGACAAAGTTCAAAGTCTGCCAAGTTTGAAACAACACATACAGAGTCCAACAAAAGAAAAAGGACATAAACATAGTACATGACAAAGACATGGGAATTCATACACTTCCAGCATCAGGCCTAATCCGACTCACACCCAGGGAACACCTCGTCGTCGCCCCAATCCTCCTCGTCCTCATCATCCGAGCAAATGACGACCTCTCCTTTGCCCTTGGAGTCTCCTTTGCCTTGCCTTGCCTTTGGGTTGGGCAAATCTGACACTAGAGCCCTCATAGCCTCCAGCTGTGCCTCTTCTGCCCTCTGCCTCTTCATGTTCTCTGCCTCTCTAGTCGGCGGCGTCAGACTTTCAAGAATATCAGCATCTGACCTCCTCCTAGAATTGTTCAGCCACACAGGCTTGTCCTTCTTCTTTCCATTTGGTCGAGGCACAAACCCATCTGTCGCGCATCCTTCCTTTGCTTTTCCTTATGGAACTTGAGAAAGGTCCTCAGCACCTCTGGATGGAGTCCCGGTTTCTTTCTCCTTGCAATCTCATCCTGTACTTGCCGCTCAAAATAATGGGCCTCATAGTCACACTTTCGAGTACTCTGCAAACAACAAAACATACATTTCGTATCCTTCAACATAAACATATCAACCTTATATAAGCGGATATTGATTTCAAGTCACGCTAATGAACTCACCAAATCATCGCCAACCATATGCCCGCAATAGTATCCTATTCCAAGCTCCGAGGGCAGTAAACCATGATTAGCTACTACACCACAAGCACACTTCCTATCTGGGGCAGGGTCAATGTTCTGCTTTTCCCCCTTTTTCCTCCTAATCCCTTTCTGCTCAGGCCAATAAGATTTGGGACCGTAGTCATATTCCGAAAATGAACAAACCGGATACCTATTCTGCTTTTGTGTAAAACATGAAATTAGCAACCACAACAAATTAAGCAATGCAGATGGATGAAAACTAGATTACACTTACGGCTGTACGGTTGGGACACCCGAAGGTGCGAGGCCAAGGACAGTTGGGCATCTGCCGACTAATCTCAGCTGGATCACCGCAATTGCATAATGGTGGATTTGACATACGTCTGGCAATGGCTTCTTTCTTCTCCTCAGCTGTCATGGGTGCTGGGTTAGGAGGAGGAGGTAGCCACCGCTGGAAAGTCTCATAATTCTTCGCGAAATTGGGTCTGAAGAGAAGAATGCGTTCATCCACCATCTCAGGGCCATCTATCCACTGAAAAAAGTTGCATTGCTCCCAGTCCTGCATCAACACAACCAAATTAGCAAATCTTCATAATATATGAGAGTTTGGGCAATCAAGTAAGACAGTCTATGATTGCATTATCTTACACGGTAATCAGAACACGTGTAGTACGCTCGAGCCGCAGTATCTGGATGCATCGATTGAGTGACCTTCGCAGGCTTCCCACACTCACACAGAGGTTGCGGGAGAGCGGGAAGAACAGGCGCATCCTTGCAAGACACGTCGGGATAACTCTTCTGTCCACGTTCCTTCCACTTTCTCTCACGCCACAGGGCATCCATTGATTTCCTGTACAATGTCTCAACCCATGACTTTATATAAAAAAAAACTTAAACCATTCAAAATAAACGCACAAGCAATGTAACACTGTCTCACAAACTTACATTGGTGCAAAGATACTTCTATTTCTAATCCTAAGTCATTCACTGCTCAATTTCACTACTAATAGTCCTGGTTTGTTGTCTTCTTTGGTTAGGAGGTCTATTTCTTTTGGTAGGATGCAAATTTTTTGGGCCCTCTTTGTGCCGTTCCATGCGGTGTCCTGGTTTGTGGCATATACCACAAAGTATTGTGAACTTGTCTTGGTTGAAGTCCCCGTAACCGTACATATCATCTCCATAACCATTAGATGCATCCATCTCGTTACGGAGACGCTTTTTCTTCCTTCTCCCAACCTTGTCCTTCTTTGTGGTACTATCCGGTATATACTCAGGACCGTTGTACAATGGCCAAGCAGAAGGGTCAAGTAAAGGCTCAAACCGGGGTGTCCAGGTCTTTAACACGGTAGCCTTTAGGTAAAACTGAGAGGTATATAAAGCGGCCCAATGATCCACCCCTCTAACACGGCACGAAGCAATCATATGGGAGCAAGGCACATGCAACAACTGCGGCACGCAACAGGTACAAGTCACATGTGTGAGGTCAACCTTGTATATACGACCACCTGTACTCTCACCCCCCATCGTTAGAGCGTTTGCGGTCCTAACGGAGTACACATAGGAGTTAGGGTCAAACAACTCTGCTGCCATGGTATTCGCCTTGTCCTCTTCCGTGCTTAGCAGTTTTGCCGCACCTTTGCCCCACAAATTCTGGTTTGGCCTCGCATCAATTTGACTTTTCGCTTTCTGCCACCTTTTAACAAAGTATGAATTGACCTTGTAGAAGGTGTACTCAACAATTGCCGACACTGGCATGCCGCGAATTCCTTTAAGTACCTTGTTTAGGACTTCAGAGATATTAGTGTTGCAGACACCAAACCTCCAACCACCTTCGTCAAAGGCATTGCACCACTTATGCATGTTTTCCATTTGACTGTCAAGCCACTCTGTCGCTTCTTGATTCATCATTTTCTTAAGTTTCGCAAGCCGTATGCCAAAAGTTCTCTCTGCCTTTGATGCACATACCAACTTCAATTGTTTTATTACATTCTTGTTTTTGTGCCTATGCCATATGTTTGCAGCAAAGTGACGCATGCACCAACGGTGCACGATCGGTTGGTAACCATCAATGTGCTCTTCTACAGCGTTTAGAATGCCTTGGTGCCTATCAGAAATTATACAAATCTTTCGGTCTGGTCCCACCACATCCCTACGCACCAAATGAAGGAACCAAGACCAACTTTCATTGTTCTCGCTCTCCACCAAAGAAAATGCGAGCGGTAACAACCGATCCTCCCCGTCCACTCCCGTCGCAATCAACAAAGTCCCCCTATACTTCCCGGTCAAAAAAGTGCCATCAACACTAATCACCGGCTTGCAATGTTTGAATGCCTCTGCACATTGTGAAAAGCACCAATAAACACGCTGCATTACTTCCTTCGTTACCCCATTGTGCAACTCCACTGCACCCGTGGTCCTTGTGCACCACTTCATCCCCGGATTGTAATGAGCAATAGCATGTAGAATCCGCGGAACCCTACTATAGGCGTCAATCCAATCACCCCACAGCATGGCCATGGCGTGTTGTTTAGCCCTCCATGCCTTGCCATACTTCACCCGATAATTAGTGAATCCAACAATTGCTTCAACGAGCGCGGACACCGAAACGTCAGGGTCAGCATACACCAATGAAGCAATCCGGCCTCCGATATATCGTGCCGTACACTGAGAGTGCTCGTGGATTGGTCGAGACGTACCACATGTGTGAGGCTGGTGCACTTTAGTTATCCTCCACTTCTGCCTTTCATCAGTCATTGGACGGGCCCATACCTTCCAACCACATTGGAGTTGGCATTTTACTGTGTACCGTAACTTAGAGTCAGAGTGCACCACATCGTATGGTCGATGGTGGCGCACCGAGTAGTCCCTCAAAAAGAATTTCAACTCTTCCATGCTGTCAAATGTCATCCCTCTCTGTATCAACTCTTGACGACTGTCAGGCTCTAGAGAATTAAGACGCAAGCCGGAATCACAATATGCCTTCTTAGGGGGTGCATGGAAGAGAGGAACCTCTGAAACACCCACATGAACTGCTCTAAGTTGTCTCAACTCCTCCATAGTGAAAGGAGCCAATCTTGCACCGAAAATTGTAGCCATACTAGATGACGGTTCAACCATAGGAGATGGTTGAACAAACGAGCGTCGATGCACCACATAGCTCGGTTCAACTGGTGTTGTACACCATGCGTTGGCTCAACAAAAGGTGCTTCATTAACTGGTGTTGGCTCATCAAAAGGGGCTTCATTCATTGGTGTTGGCTCAAACACTTTTTCTTGTGTTAACGCTTCTCTCATTTCTTCTTCTTCTTCTTCCTCTTCTTCTGATCCCACGGAGATATCATCATCATCTTCCTCCTCAACATCAAAACTCCCCTCGTCTAAGTGATTGTTCACTAGACAATCATCATCTGAATCTGGCTCATTTACCATGTCAGCATCATATTCTTCATCGTCCTCATTCTCACCAACCTTATAATTACTTTCTACACACACCCTCTCACGAACTTCAACTACCAATTCAGCACAACTAACTTGGGACCCTTTCACCTACCAATTCAGCACAACTAACTTGGGACCCTTTCACCAACTCCTTGTAAAAAACCAATCCTCATCACATGAAATTCTCATAAGCACATAATGAGCCCTTTTGTCACCGGCATCAAATCTACCATGTAGGATTATTTCACTCTGTTCTGGATCAACTTGGAAAATTGACTTAGCTCGAACAAAAACTTCATCAAATGAAGGAGGGCTATCAAATCTTGTGACTTCATGCTTCATCCTCTCAAACTCTCCATTCTCATTAACGGAACCGCCGGAGAAATAACGAACTAAGCGATCCATCTACACACATTTAATGGGCACATTTCTATTACCATTCATGGACTTATACAAACACTACTAAAAGACCAACTATAACCAAATGTCAATACACTACTTACCACAACCCCATGTAAAAAGACCATTCTACAAATGATCTACATTAGATCATAATTCTCATTTCTTGAAAAAATTAACAACAATATCTACCCACTAAAATCTCATCGAAATCGTTTCATGAAACACAATCTACACGATACAAAAGCGTTACCATAAATCAATTACCCGATAACGCTCAACTAATCTTACCCCTTTCGTACTACATTACCTAATCCAACCTAAACCCTAGGTTATCCTAGGGTTTCAAATGTCAAGAAAAATAAGCAAATGGCACAAATCTACACGGATAAAGTGGACGAGTTACCTTCCCGGAATGTTTTCCAACCGTTTCCCCTTCGAATCCGTCGAAGAAACAGGGGATTTAGAGGGGGGAGTTCGGAGGGGGCGCCATGGGAGAGCCTGAGCTCGGGTGGGAGGAGAAAGAAAGGGAGGAGGGAGAAGAAAGGGCTCGGGCTGCCGGCTGTATACAGGCGAGTCGCGCCACGGCCTTTGGCGCGACGCAGTCGCGCCAAGGCATGTGGCGCGACTGGTCTGGCCACATCAGCAGCCGAGCTGGCCGCCCGCGGCCGGGACGGCCGACGTGGCAGCCCAGTCGCGCCACATGCTCTGGCGCGACTGCCTCTTCAGTCGCGCCACGGCTTGTGGCGCGACCAAAAGGGTTATTTCTTGAAAATACAGTTCGGGTGGGGTTTTTTTAAAATTTCAGTTTAAAAAGGATTAAAAAAAAAAAATCCCTCGTCCCGGAGCGCGGCGGGCACGTCCACGACGGCGTCCAGCACGGCCATGCCTGCCACGCGGCACACGCATGTGTGCTGCACCGGCAGGTCCAGCGAGCAGAGCGCCACCATGAGGCGCGCAGGGCGTGGCGCGTCGCCGCCGGCGTCGTCGGGCGCAGCGCCGCCGCCTCGAGCCCGACCATCCGCACCTCCAACGTCTCCTCGAGGCCGCCCGACGGGTGGGCAGCCGCCACCATGGTAACAGCGGACGTAGCGGAGGGTGCCTGCTGCTTAGCCTCGGCCTCGAGCTGCTGGACGCGGTCGCGCAGCTCGGCGATGTAGGTGGTGGCGTCGGCGAGGAGGGACGCCTTGTCCATCCGGGACACCGTGGGCACGGCGGCCCGGAGCTCGCAGAAGCGGCGGTTGAGCTTGTCCCGCGGCTGCCACTCGGCCTACACGTGGCTGATGACGGGCCGTTGGCCCGTGGTTCGAGCTTCCGGCCCCGCCTCCTCTTCGGCGGCGGTATGTGTTAGAAAATTAGCTCTCACAGCGACACGCTGCCAGCTAATCTCCACCTGCGGAAGCGACGATTGGATCTACAGAGACAAACTTGCAAGATCACAGATGACACCAGAGACACGATATTTGTTAACGAGGTTCAGCCGAAATCTACGTCCCCAGGGCTTGACTACGGGCGCTCCTCCCCAAACCGCAACATCGGCCGCTTCGGGATCCCGGCAACGCGCCACCTTCCCCTGCGAGCCTGTCGCTATGTTGTCATGGTTACAACAGCAGCCCTCCTCTCATATTTATGAGGAGGTCCGAGTTACAGAGTTTGACATGGACTCTACTCTGTACTCCTAAATACAGCTCATGTCCCATCGTAACCGAACTCGTATAAATATTCGACACAATACCTAACCGTTTGCCGGACAGGTCTTCGTTGCCCGCCGATGCAGAGCCGCCGGAGGCCTCAAACTCGTCGCCCCCTGTGGCGCCACCCCAGAGCATATCCAGCCTTTCGCCATCCTCCAGCCATTGCTCCGGGACGTCGCAGAACTCAAACTCGAGCACCGGGTCGTGGCTGGCGGTGAAGGAGAAGGAGGCCGGGGAGTGAGGGTCGTTGTTGCAGGAGGAGCTAGGACAGGCAAGCCCATCCATTGCACTGTAAAGTGTGAACTATGCCGTGTTCACATGGCCTTTGAAAAAATTTTGCAAAAAAGAATCTTTCTTACATGAAGTACTAAATGAAGTCTATTTGCAAAACCTCTTCACGGATGAGCGTAACTTTTCGAGACGAATCTAATGAGCCTAATTAATCCATGATTTGCTACAGTAATGCTACAGTAATCATCCTCTAATCGTGCGGTCAAAGGCCTCGTTAGATTCGTCTCACGAATTTACCAAGGGTTGTGGAGGTAGTTTTGTAAACTGACTTTATTTAATACCCCTAATTAGTGGTCAAAGGAGGGTGAAAAAAATTTCACCCTCCAGGCATAAATGCGGTCAATTCCCTTTAACGGCTATTGCTTAAAATGGCAGATATATAGATGCGGTTGTGGGCTTGTGGCAGTGGTTTTAGCACAGGGAAGAATAATGCCAATTTGGGCAGATGTGTGATCGGGATTGATGGCGGTGTGATGGAACACAGTGGCGGGATTGAGTAGTACTCCCTAGTAGGCCTTAGCCAAGAGATTCGCGCCTGCTTTTTGAGAATTAGGACACGTACAACAGTTTGATAGTGGCCGTGTGTATTAGTTCACATCAATAAAATGAGTTGACATGGACATCATTAAATAAAAAAAATGTGTTGTTGTTTACTATCTCGTCTGTTGTTATGGCTCGTGCTCCCATGCAAAACAATACCAACCAAAACAATCAATAGACAACCTATTATAAATTATCTATTTAACAGCATGTATGTGTCAAACAGACAAAGCTGTCTCAACTGTTGTACATGCTCTTAGAATATGGAGATAAAAGCAATCTATTATTCCCTCCATCCTAAATTATTATTCACTTTGATTTTTCTAAATAAATAGTTTTTACTATGTATTTGGACATAGCATATATAGTGCATAACAAAAGTGATACATCTAGAAAAGCCAAACATAAATAGTATAGTTTGGAACGGATGGAGTAGTAAGTATATCCTCGCTTTTCATTTTTATTCATAAGACATGATATGATTTGGCATGTTCTTTTAAATTACACTTTCACAATTCATTTATCTTATATTATATTATTAACGATTATAAACTTATGATCATTGTAGAGTATATTTGATTACGAATCCAACCATATAAAGTTTACATTGTAAAAATAAAAAAATTATTAGCTAAATTATTAATAAAAATAATCTTGATATGTGTACGACTCACAAACAAAAAACGTAGGGAGTAATGCATACAAAATATGTGCAATACATGACATTTGATGCACCGGTCCTTCAATCGCTAGATTTCAATTGGATATAGGGGATGAGTTAAATTTTTTATGGTATATAGAGAATTTTTTCGTTGGTTGATGGCTCTAGTGAGGCCGACAATTGAGCCCCACAATGTCCAAACTTCCTAGCAAATACTATTTCTAAGTCAATATTGATAGATCTTGCACCAGCAGAAATATCACAGCAATTTGGTGTCTTACATCTGTCTGAAGAGTATTATTTCTGATCAGAACAACAGTATAAGTGAAGTTACTATAGACGCCTCGCATCAATGGGCATGTCACCTACACGCCACTTCAAAATATTTAGCCGAAAATATGAACATCTGTATATGTCACGGAATTGAGCCCGAGTAGATAGGTTACACTCAGGTTGCAGAAAGCACCTTTCTTTGTCAAGAAAAACTGGCGTGTGCTTTGCAGTATTTTTTTAGGAAAGTATTTTTGGCCGTTAACCAGACACTGCATCACATACATAATTTGACACGTACTAAAATTGGTACATTATATTAACTATAATTTGGTTGTAGAGTCTATTACCCTCTCCATGATTTTCTTTTTCACTGGCTTAGTCGATGTCATTATGTTTTATGCTAGCGTTCTTAATTGTTTTTTGAAATGCCTAACAACTTGACAAGCTTTATCAATTTCAGCAACATCTCAGAAAAAAGCAAGGTCTGGTTTAGTTATATGGAGTCGGGCCTTTCATTTACAATTTTACATACCCCCTCTACCCACAAATATAAATGGTTTAGCACATCGACAATGTTGGTAAAGTAAAACTTCACTAGTAATTATACAATAATCTGTTATCTAAAATAGATGTATATTATGTTATTAATTTTAATGATGGATCTAATAACATCAACCTTATGTTGTAAAACTATTTTGCTCTTTTAGTTACTGATGGTTAAAATAAAAGCGAAAAGTCCAATTTACACCCTCCAACTATCACAAGAGTCTGATTTTTAACCATGACATCATAGGCCATACAACTATCAAAACCGTGCAAATTTGGCCATTTGGGGAGTTTTGAGGGTGGTTTTCCATTTCCTAAAAAATATGAAAATATTATCATAAAAGAAATCATAACTAATTCATTTTAAATCAGAAAATATGAAACTAGGACAAAAAAAATCTAAAAATGCAACATATACGTTAGTGCTTTATTGAAAGTTATTCAGATCTTATATGTTTATGTCCCTAGTGATTTATTGCTTCTAACTATGCTTGCTATTTATTTAAATTGTTATTGTGCTCTATATTTTACATTCATTGTATTGTTAGTTGATTGTGTGATATCTGAGCCAGTGCAAAAATCTGAAAACTATTACCTAACCATTTAATCAGCATAAAAATAAACTGCTAGCCTTTGAATGCCTAAATAGGATCTATATGTGGCGAAGCATGGAATCTGTAAGTCTTATATTTTCTTCATGATATCTTATGTTCTCTTGATTCACCGGATTCTCATGGTCAATGTATGGGTCCCATATAGCGCAAAACAATAATTTAAATAAATAACAATCTTGACTAGAAGCACTAAAACACTAGGAATAGAAACAAATTAAGTCCAACTAACTCCCAATAGAGCACCAACATGCATGTTATATTTTTAGAATTTTTTTGGTACTATTTTAATATTTTTATTTAAAATAAATTAGTTATAATTTTTATATTAAACTAATCTTTGAAAACCCCCAAAAATGAAAAGCCACCTTTGAAACCACCGAGAGCCTAATTTGCATGGTTTTGATAGTTGGATGGCCAATAGTGTCCGATTTTGTGGTGCAAGATTGAAAAATCAGACCCAGGTGATGGTAGAAGAGTGTAAATTAGACTTTTCCTAAAAATGAAGAGCTTGACTTTGGACAAACTTAAAACTATTTATTTTATAAATATTAATGTGACAGGAGTGAATATGACAAACGATGAGCTTTGTGTGGTTGCCGTTGCTCTGATAGTGATGCAAGATTAGACTAACAAACACATCCTTCTTTTTGCGATCGAGAAACATCTATACTAAGTCAATTTAGCCACATGTGGTACTGTTAATGGGCCACACAAGTGTTTCATATCATTGGAATCCGTATATATATTCTAGTGAAGGAGGGTGCCCCTTTGATCCATACGTGCTTTTAACAACAGAAAGAGTTCCCGGCCCGTTTCAATCTCTTCAGAAAAAAGAAGAGGAATTAGTCTATTACTATCTCTGTTCTTAAATATATGACACCATTGACTTTTTTTCCATCATTTGACTATTCGTCTTTTCTACAAATATTTATGCAAAAAGATAGGTCTATGAGTTAAATCCAAAATATTATTGATATTAGATGTATCGGTATCTATTTTACTTTGTTTAGCAAACTAACTAATGAAATATTGTTGGTCAAAGTTGAAATAAAAAGTCAATAGTGTCATATGTTTAAAAATGAAGGGAGTAATTATTATGGCAATAGCTAGCGCTAGACAAGCATAGCCATTCAGGAAACACACGTTAGGCCAGTCTCAGTGGGAGTTTCATGGGCATTAAATAGGCTGCCATGTCAGCATTTTTGATGATGTGGCAGCATATTAATGAAGAGAGAGGTGAAATGAGTTTCATGGTGATGAAACTCTCTATACACAGTTACCTAGACAGCTTGTGTCTTGCATGTAGTCTAGGGAACAACAAGAGATGAAACTTTGCATTGAGAGAGGGTGTTTCATCATAGTTTCAAACATCTTTTAGATGATGTGTCACTCTAGGTAACTGTGTCCATGAAACTTCCACTGAGATTGGCCTTATAAACAATTCTAGAAAAATGAAATTAAGGACATCCATGCGAAGCGAATAAGTGCATTAATTTTGCGGACACTCAAGAGTACGTACGGCACGCTTGGACAATTACCTTCTTTAAATAGTCACTAGACTCAGGCCTGTTTAGTTGGGTAAGTTTGATGAAAAGTGGTGAAGAAAGTTGACATCGGGAAGTGTGTTTGTGAGAGGGAGCACGGAAAACATAGTGAAAAAAGCTACCAGTTGCCAGCGAAACTTGCCGAACTAAACAGGGCCTCACTACACTGCAAGCCTGCAAAAGTGTGCCACTGCTGTAGGCAGTACATGAATGTGCCTAGGGATGGCAACGGGTTCAAACCCGCTAGATTTTGCCATCCCAAACTCATGCCCACGAAAATAAAACACGCCCGTTAAAAAACCCATGACCCATCACGGGTCCAATTTTATGCCCAAACCCGTGCCCATCGGGTTAGCGGGTACCCACGGATTGCCCATATCCAACAAAATATATCGCCAATAACAATAGTGGCATATATGTATTTATGCACATATATGCGTGCAACATCAATATAAAGCAACATAAGTACATAATAAGATAATAGTTCACCACTGTAATATTATATGCACATGTATTCATATATTAGTTGTATGAATACAAAAATCTAGCTATTAAACTGTCATGTTTAGTGTTTAACACTTCAACTTATGATGAGCAGGAATATATATTCACATAGTAACTTGCATAATACACCAATTGACCAACAATCAATAGCAATATATAGGATATTTTAGACTAATATGTACTACTTTGCTAAGATTAATCGGGTCAAAAACACCCATGGGTTTGCGGGTCTGGGTACTATGCTCCCAAACCCAATGGGTCTAGATTTTTGCCCATCAACAAACCCATGGGTACAAAACTTGACCCAAACTCATGCCCTAATGGAGTAAAAACCCATCAGGTTTCGGGTTTCGGGCACCCATTGCCATCCCTAAATATGCCCCCTTGCATCATGAATTATGGAAGGAGCGCAACATGAGAATTTTCCAAAAGAAATACCTGCAACCGAACAACGTGATAGCAAAAATCAAGGACGAGACAACATGTTGGGCCTTGGGAGGAGCCAAGCACCTAGAGGCTCTTTTTTGCGCTTGAGTAGTGTCTATAAAATACTTTATGTACATTTTTTTTTAGTTTTCTCTAGGCCTAGGCCTATGTAACTATCTTCTATATCAATATAAAAGTCTGACAGTCTATCAGCTTTACTTTCAAAAAAAAATATCTGCAAGAAGATTTTTGGTTTCATTTGCCAAAACACGACTCCATTCCTTATGGCCCTGTTTAATTCCCCCAACTATCAAAGTCATCAAAAAGTTTTTACAGTGACAATCATGCCCTCTTTCACAGGACACGCTTCCCAATGCAAAATTTTTCACCACTTTTCACCAATTCACTGGAATTAAACACTCCCTAAGTTAAGGAATTTTTTTATTTTTTAATCCTTTTTAAACTGAAATTTTAAAAAAAAACCCCACCCGAACTGTATTTCCAACAAATAACCCTTTTAGTCGCGCCACACGACGTGGCGTGACTGAAGAGGCAGTCGCGCCATAGCATGTGGCGCGACTGACCTGCCACGTCGGCCGGCCCGGCCGCGGGCGGCCAGCGCGGCGGCTGACATGGCAGGGCCAGTCGCGCCACATGCCTTGGCGCGACTCAGTCGCGCCAAAGGTCGTGGCGCGACTCGCCTGTATACAGCCGGCCGCCCGAGCCCTTTCTTCTTCCTCCTCCCTTTCTTTCTTCCTGCCCAAACCCTAAGCCGAGCTCGGCCCGCGCCGCCCCCCAATAGATCGGGCCATCCCACCACGGAATCGAAGGAGAATCGGTGGGAAAAAACTCCGGGAAGGTAACTCCTCCACTTGGACCATGTACATTTTGCGGATTTGGTTTATTTCCTTGGATTTGGATGAGATTAGGTTTATGTAGGTTTGACTTATGTATGGTTGATGGAGCACGGATTTGAGATTGTTAGTTGTACTATGTGGTGGAATTGGTCCTTGTTAACGCCTGTTTATCGTATAGTTTTTGTTGCATGTAATGATTTCGTTGACATATCCATACGTATATTATGATGATTTTATTTTCATATGAATAATGAACTAAGTGAGTTAAACTTAAATATTTTGAGTTGTTCTCGCTATTAGGTAATGTAGTTTGATAGGTATGTTGTGTAATCTTTTAAAATTAAGTATAGGAGTTCATAACTTTTTGGTGTATATATTGAAGTTCATGGTTTGTATTGGAAATATGCAATGTTTTAGGTATTGTTTTGAAGACAGGTTTTCATGGTATAGACATAAGAATGAATTGCAATTTTTTTGTGTATTGTTTTATGACTCGTTTATAGTAGATGTATAGAGATACATAAATAAAACTTATTTTCCTTTGTTGACTATAGGATAAAATGGCGCAGCACCCACGATAATCTTTTGCTTGAGATGGGCTATGACGAGAGACACCGCGGGCGGATACTTGAGGAGCGTATTGAGGTTAGATATTTATGAGATGTTACTTCATATGGAGCAAATGAATTTGGTGGTTTGATGTTGTCCAACACAGTGTTATATGGTTTATTTGCAGGTTTTGAATCCTCTACGTATCCGCACTCACCATCCTCTCCCGTGGGACAATCGTTATGCCCCATACCTTCGTGCAGCCGGATTTCTCCCACTGGCCATGTTAGTGAAGGGTGGTTTGCCGAAGATGGACAATGCGGCTCTTACAGCCCTTGTTGACCGGTGGAGGCCCGAGACACATACCTCCCCTGTGGTGAGATGACAGTCACTCTACAAGATGTTGCGATGCTCTTTGGGCTTCGTATTGATGGAAGAGCGGTTACTGGAACTATTGACCCGACTGGGTGGAGAGATCGAGTGGAGCTCTTGTTTGGAGTTCGTCCTACAGATCCACCCGACGATGCCAAGGATAGAAAGACTACCGGAGTCAGCTCGGCGTGGTTGGTCTAGCACTTTGGTGCGCCCCCTCATCCTGATGCTGAGAGTGGTGTTGTTGCTCGGTATGCTAGGGCGTGGTTGTGGCATTTGGTTGCTGGGTTTCTATTTCCGGATTCGAGCGGGAATACCTTTTCTTGGATGTGGATAGACATTATTGGTCAATCTTGGGAGAATGTTGCGACTTATAGTTGGGCCAGTGCAGTTCTTGGTTGGTTGTATCGGCAGATGTGTGATGCTTGTAGGCGCACGGGTGGCAGTGCTAACATGGGGGGTTGTGCCTATCTTTTGCAATTATGGATGTGGGAGCGCCTTCCCGTTGGTCGGCCAGAGCGGTATACAATTGGGGTAAGATACTAACTTTTGCTATATTTAGAATAAGTTTAATATTGATGTGTTTTCCATGTTTTCAATTATGATTTCATTTGACATGTCATTTGTTGTTTTATAGCAATTACCAACCTATGGTGAAGAACCAATGTCTACTGTTGGTTATCTATGGCACAACATCCTGAATGTCCATGGAAACCCGGTGAGGCGTTATATTGACTACAGCAACGCGCTTGATTGCCTCACTGCTGCACATGTAAGTTATGTACACTTTGATGTTGTTGTTTTTTGTTGTGTGCACGGTTCAAAATTCATTTGATTCATGATAACTAGATTAATTGGAGACCATATGATCGAGATTGAAATTCAAGTGATGGAACTTAGTCCATATTGCAAGATGGACCAAGATTATTGGCGTTCGGTTTGTCCGCTCATTTGCTTCTATATTGTCGAGTACCACATTCCAAGTAGAGTTATGAGGCAATTTGGGGCACTTCAAACTTTTCCTCCAGAGTACCTCAATACTAATCCAACACTTCATAGGTATGTTGTGTAATTTTTAGTTTATATTTGTGAACTCATGCCATGTTCTACATTTATTTGTTATTTGATATCGTTGATTGTAGTATCGACCGTCGATGCCAGAGGGGCAAAAAGGATTGGGGGCTGAAGCACCAAGGGTACATTGACGCTTGGGATAGTAGGGGAGCCAACATTGTGATAGGAGGTGCAATTCACCGTGACCCGCCTTATGAAAATTATTTGCAATGGTTGAGAGCGAACACAAGGCTGAACCTGAAGGTAGCTATGGATGCCGGTCCTGTCGAGGATCTACCTTCTGATCCGGAAGATGTTTTCGACCAGTACGATAATATGACAAGGCAGGGCACGCAGACACAGCGGGGACCGGTGGAAGACTACATTGTAAGTTTGGTTCATTTGTTGGGTTTATTTGATAAATGTATTTGTCCCTTTTATGAACTATGCATTGGATGCACTTTGACTTGTCAATCACAGGGACAACAACTTGGTCGGTTCGCTAATGAGTCTCTTGTTGCGTTGGGTGTTCCCATTGGTGATCCGGATGAGGCGAGCAAGTTACGGTCCTTCATACAGGTTAGGTGCTAATGTGCTTCAGTGTCTGATTTTTTGTGTGCTCTTACATATGTTTGTGATTGTAGAGATTTCATCGTGGCTGTCGGAAAATGGCGCGAAAATTGAATTGCATGGCATCAGGAGAGCCACAAGCGGCTGCTACACCCTCAGGTTCTCGTGCACCCTCAAGTTGTGCTCCACGTTCTGGTCCATCCACTAGGGCCGCCTCGAGGAGTACAGGTGGGGGGAGGGGAGAGGGTTGTTGTGCCACATTTGATAAGTTTGTTGATGCATTTTTGGTACTTAGTGATTTTTAATAATAATGTTTTCTTGCGTCCCTCAGGGGCTCTCACCATTGGCAGCCCTCTTAGGAGGGGCGATGATGAGGACGAGGACGAGAGCGAGGAGGAAAATAGCTCCAACTCGGAAGAGGATGATCCTACCTATGGGCAATATGAGCTTGGTCCCTCGCAGTTGGTTGATGCGCCAGAGTCTCCATCACAAGGGACTCAAAGGCCTAAGAGGCGGGCAGCACGTGACCACACAGATGTTGGGACCCCCAATATTTTGCCGACCAATCCAGGCCGGCCGCGTCGTAAGAAGAAGCCTTTCACACCCAACCCTACTGTTCGTAGGTAGACTTGTAATGTGATGTGTCAAATGGACTTGTTAGGTGAAGGACTGTTTGTGTCGGACTATTTGAATTGGTAATGGGCCTTTGTGTCGGATTATTTGTGTGTTGGACATGTCCTTGTGCTATGTGGTTGTGGTAATGGACCGTGTTGGTATATTGTTGTGTGATATTGGTTGCTATTTTATGACTATGTTAATTTTCTGTTGCCAATATAGGGAATGATGGTTTCGTTTGCAAAAAATGTTGCTGATTTTGTAAGCACCACCGGAAAGAACCATATTGTTATTCTTTCAAGTTTAGATTCTGGCAAGAGGAGGTTAATTGATGCATAGGATTGATTCTTTGTTAAGATTGAAATCATTAATTCACATTATTTTATAATTAGAAAATTTGGTCTCAGTTACAGCCAAGTCGTTGGTTTTGGAGGATTTTTGAATTTGAACTCCAGCGAACGGTAGCAGCGCGGCTGGATCTGCTGGTTGTTTGCTGGGGCGCTGGAGCGAAATGGATGGCAGCAGCAGCTAGGTAGCTTAAGTGAAGCCTTGGAACCTTAGAACGAGTTAGAAACTCAAAGACATTTGAATTGGACGAGTTTTCTTAACTTAGAAGTGGTTTTCAGCCAACCACCGACTGTTGCGGTGGTGGTACTCAGGTACCACCGCAACAGTTGGTCAAGCTATGGGCCAGGAGAGGCCAGGGTCAGAAGACCACCGATTATTGCGGTGGTGGTACTTGTGTACCACCGCAACAGTTTGTCCGCCAGGGCCAGAGACCATTTCGTCTCTGGTTTGACAGACTGTTGCGGTGGGAACGGGGTTTATCAAACCACCGCAACAGTCGGACATGTGTCCGTAACCGTTTTAAAAACACCACAGGAAGTTGCGATGGTAGCATCCAGATGCCACCGCAATAGTCGGTCGTGTCGTCTTCAGCAGCTAACAACTGCTACTGCATTAGTCGCGCCGCGATCTATGGCGCGACTGAAGCAGGAGTCGTGCCATACTAGTTGGCGCGACTAAATTGGTCCTAAATGGCCTACCTGGCTCCTCGACTCAGGTCCTAGGGATGGGGCCCAATTAGTCGCGCCAGGTTCGGTGGCGCGACTAAGGTTTTAGTCGCGCCAAGTACTCTGGCGCGACTGATGATAAACGTTTATGCAGACATGCGTCTCAGGAAGTTGCGGTGGTGGATCGAGAAAACCACCGTAACATTTGGTGGTCTCGGGGGTTAATGTTATTAGCTCCTGATTTGACAGACTGTTGCGGTGGGTGTTCTACCAAACCACCGCAACAGTCGGTCCTCAGCACATCTCGTCCGTTCGATCTACCCGTCGCTCAATCTTGGCCGTCCGTTTCCTTTTGAACCCTAACCGCTTCGGGGGGACCTTTTCCCTCAGTCAGTGTCCGCCGGCGAACCGTACGCCGCCGGCCACACACGCACCCAGATTGCAGCGCCGCCGCACCCTCGCACAAGGCCGCCGTCACGCGCCGCGCCACCTTCTCCACATCCCCGCGCCGGCCGCCACTCTCCACTGTGCCTTCGCGCTCGCGCTCCACCAACTACCGCCGCCGCAACACCGTCTCGGGCCCGTTCTTCTCCGAGTGGCCCGGGATCCCTCATCTCACCGAGCTTCTCTCTCTCTTCCAGGGGCCTCTTACAGGTGATTTACAAAATCCATTTCAACCTCTCAGCTCACACTCTTCTGTCAATGGATGGTTTCTAGATTTAGTCCTTGAGCATGTGACTGTCATATACCTCTCTAGAAATGGATGGAATCAATAAATGGATGCATGTGTTGGATTAGGCATTAGGTGATGAATGTATGGATGCAATCGATGATTCAATTTGTTGATTGATGGGTTTCATAATGATCAATTTCTAGGGGAAATGCTGTCCAATTTTATCACACACACATCTACATGCCTCTCTATCACATCCCATTTACATCTCTTCTATGTGCTAGAGTTTGATGTCCAATGTCATATTCCTTTCAATTTGTCGTCAAATCCTAAATGCTCTAGGACTTGTATACATGTATCACACACACATATAAATGCTTATTAATGTTTATATATCTCTTTCTATCTCTTTCTTGCGTGCAGGGGGAGTTTGGTCTGCGTGAGTGCCAGATGACAGGTGGTTGATCAGATAGTCAGTGGCAGTTGCTTGAGGCCAAGCCTCAGGTACTTTGTTTGGACGTTGAGGCCAAGCCTCAACAAAGGTCCGTGTCAGCTTTTTCTGAGGCAGTGGATTTCCTGTCAGCTTAGTGATGGCCAGAACCAAGACTCCAGGTCGTCGAGGCAATGGGGACTCACCGCCTCGCCGTTCTACGCCCTCTGACAAGGGCAAGGCAAAGGCACCCCCAAAGCCGCCGAAGAAGAAGGCGAAGAAGGGTGGTCCAGATGATTGGGAGACCACCATAGCAGTTGTCCGGGCACAGGAGCGCATTGAGGCTGGAGGCCGTTCAGCCCAGTTCAGTATCCGTGACCAGTCAGGGTCACCGGTTGCTCCAGAGGGTCCACCTGCCCCTGCCCTCAGACGCTCCGGTCGTACTCGAGTGCAGGTGACCTCTCCACCGCCCGCTCAGCGGCGCACCCGCCAGTCCGCTCCTTCTAGCAGTAGAAGGAAGCGGGCCTAGTCTCCGGAGAAGTCAGACAGCTCAGATTCCGATGTTGACCGGGTGCCTACTGTTGAGGAGGTCTCCAAAGCCACCTCTCGCCTGGTGTGGAGGCTCAGGATCGAGAACGAGACCAGGTGGTTCCCTGCTCGCCGACCTATCCAAGGCTTGTTCTGGACTCCGCTGCAGCAGACATTCTACAATGCGATGAACCTGGCTCGTATCACACTGTACAGATTCCACAGAAAGATGGACATACCCAGGATTGCCAGAGCAGTGCCACGTGAGCCTAGTGAGCTTCAGGCCTACTTCTCCTATATGCCAGGCTTGCTCGAGCTCTTCACGTTGCCCGCTCATTTCGTCAGAGAGTGGGTGCGTGTCTTCTACGCCACCGTGTGGATGCCCTTGGACCGTTCGTCGATGACATTCATGTATAGAGGGCTCAAGTACACTTTGAGGCGTCAGGATTTACATGGACTTCTAGATCTCCCACTCTATGCCGACAAGCTCCATGAGAAGTGCTACCCCAACGCGATTCCACCTCGACGACCTCTGTCCAGTGAGGTAGTGCCACCGTCAGCAGAGTTGATGGCACCGTGCTTTAGACAGCCGTTTGGGCCAGCTTCACCTCGCCATCCGATGGATTTGACGCCGCTAGCTTATGTTATATTGGAGGCTCTTCGTCGTTCTTTGCACCCCAGGTCAGGGAACCGAGAGACCCTCACAGCTCTGCAGCAGTGGCTCCTGTGTCATATTATTGGGCAGCGGCAGTTTGACATGATTGATTTTCTGATGGCCGAGATACAAGATGTTATATCAGATGGGATGAAGGTCGGGCGCACTTTGCCATATGCACACATACTGACTTATATTATGGCACGCTTAGCGGGTCCTCGAGAGGAGAACCTAGCTAAGCTAGAGGAGAAGGCCATGACCTATCCGCTCTACAAGGCTGCTAAGCCTGATGACAGACGCAGAGGACAGAGGCCGATTGCTATGATTGTTCAGGCAGCTACTCCAGAGCAGCGAGCCCAGCACGCAGCAGAGGACCAGACCCTCCGAGAGGCAGAGCACGCAGCTGGACTCGAGCAGATACTCGACAGCTCTGACCTTTCAGAGGAGGACAGCTCTGACTCGGAGTACGTGCTCCCAGATTCACCTCCGTACCGAGGCGCTCACGACGCCGAGGCTGGCGGGTCCGGTACAGCAGCAGCAGATCTTGACGACCCCCAGCCTCCTCTGGTCAGCAGTCAGTGCCAGTGTCCGCCCCTCCTTCTTCAGCAGCAGCAGCACCAGCTATGCCTGACTTCAGAGCTATCGCTGATTCTATCGTGGCACTTGGACAGACCGTCACGGCCATGCAGGCTGCTTAGACGGCCAAGGATGATAAGTATGATCTGAGGTTTGCCTCCATCCTTGAGCAGTAGCAGAGGATGTATGAGGAGCAGCGCCGACTTGCGGCAGCGCAGGAGCAGCAGCGCCAGCAGAATGAGATGTACTTCCGGCTCCTCTTTCAGCAGATGGGGGTTCAGATGCCTTCACTTCCGGCGACTCCAGCTCCACTACTTCCACAGCTTCTTCCGAGTCCGGCCGGTCCAGCACTTGACCCGATCAGACCTATGGCCAGTGTTGGTGGATTCGTCCCGCCCCCTCCGGTGTCTGAGTCCGGTCCAGGTGTTCAGGTGACCACTTCAGCTTCTGGCTCCGCGTCAGTGCCAGCCAGCTCTTCTACAGTGTCGAGGTCCCTTGAGGCCTCCTACTCACAGCTGACAGGCGAGAGCACACCTGACCCACAGCAGTTCCTTACAGAGATCTTAGCTCCAGAGCAGCCGCAGCAGTCCGACGACCCGACACTCTCAGCTCCAGTGACGACAGACTCTACCTTAGTCACTGCAGAGGTCGTCGGCTCTTCTTCAGTTCCCCAGACTCAGGCTACTGGCTCAGAGACTCAGACTCCTCCCGAGGACACCTCAGCTCAGACTCCTCCCGCTCCAGATGCTTAGTCAGTTTTTGGTGTTTGACGCCAAAGGGGGAGATGTCAGGGGAGATGTGAGAGTTAGGGGGAGTTAGTAGCATAGCTTTTGGTTCTTTGTGTGAACTCTCATGCATCATGTTTACTTTTATGCTTTTGTACCTTGGCTTGCTATTTTGGTTGATGACATATGATTTATATACGTCGGATCAAAAGATATGCGAGAACCGTAGGGACAAGCTAGTTCCAAAGTGCTGTTTGGAGTTGAGAGGCGTTTCGATTAGTTAGGTCTTTATTTTCCTTTGGCCGTACTATAAAGGGGGGCAAGAGTTGTAGCTTGACCTAAATAAGACTAGAGTATTGGGGTGATGCACACTTGTGAAATTCTAGCACTAGGTAGCTTAAGTGAAGCCATGTAACCTTAGAAAGAAGTTAGAAACTCAAAGGCTTTCGAATTCGACGAGTTTCAGTAACTTAGAATATTTTTTCTGTGTAGCACAGACTGTTGCGGTGGCGACAAAGATGGTCATCGCAACAGTTGGTGATTGTGGCCGAATGGAGGCTGAGGCCACCGACTGTTGCGGTGGGGTTACTGAGGCACCAACGCAACAGTTTGTCGCCCACCGAACGTTGCGGTGCTCTGTCGAGCAGCCACCGCAACAGTCGGTGATGGTAGGGCCATCAGGGCCGGTGAAGGCAGATGGCACCAACTGTTGCGGTGGTTGTACTCAGGTACCACCGCAACAGTCGGTCCTGTTGGGCCAGAGACGAGTTCGTCTCTGGTTTGGCGGACTGTTGCGGTGGAACGGGGTTTTTGACCCCACCGCAACAGTCGGTGGTGTCACAGTTGTGTACTGTGGTACACCACCGATTGTTGCGGTGGTGGTCTCTATACACCACCGCAATAGTCGGTCGTTACGAAGTTTTCAACATGTGAAGTACCAACAGCTAGTTCTTTGGTTTGGAGTATAAATACTTGGTGTATAGCTCCAATTCAGCTCTCTTGCGACCTGAGGAAGTTCATAGTCATATTTAGGAGCTAAGAGCAAGCAAAGCAATAGAAGAGGAACGCCATAAAGTTATTATGGATAAGATTAATGCTTTCAAAATGCTTCCTCATGAAAATGCTAATCAAATGTATTCTTTCCTACAAATTTAACTTGCATGGCATGACCTAAGTAAAAAATGATTTATTGGTGCCATAAATAACACAATGTTCAAGCCAGTTCCAGACATACAATATTGTACAGATAACAATTAAACACACATTTATGGAAACAGTGTCCATTACCAACAGCCACATGTAGCTTTAATCAGATAACAACTAGAATTAAACAATCGTGGTGGGCAAGAAAATTTGTAGCTCTGTTAATACAGAGCTCCACCATCGCCTCCTCCATAGCCACCTCCTCCATAGCCACCTCCTCCATAGCCACCTCCGTACCCACCTCCAAAACCACCAGAAGCACCAAAGCCTCCACCTGAACCACCAAAGCCTCCACCTGAACCACCAGGACCAGCACCTCCTCCTCCAAACCAACCTCCAAAGCAGTAGGCCCTCCTCCGCATGTTGGAGGTGGTGGTTGTCCATACATTTGGCTGTTCACCTGGATGAACCGGAGCCGATCCTCAGGAGTTGGGCAGTCATCCAGAAAGAATTGACACCAATAACTGTCCCTGAACAGCTGCATTGCCATGAACCATACCGGGCTACCCTTAGGGTACCCATCAGCAACCACCAGCTCCAAGCATGCCTTTGCACTCTTTGCTTGCTTCTCCTGTTCCTTTCTAGCCTTACTCTCGTTAGACATCACCGTCAGGTCAGCAAGCCTGTTCAGTGCGTCTCTAGTGGAACAGCTCCTGCTCTTCTTGGTGGAGCCACCAGATGTGCCTCCACTGGGACTGGCTGCCCTCTTGCCTTTGCCTTTAGAACTACTGCGACGAGAAGGGCCGCCACTTGAAGGTGGCTGCTGCTGCTGCTGCTGCATGACATGTTGCAGCTCGTAGATGTTGATTGGCTACTGCTGCTGTTGAACCTGCGCCTCAGGAGCGGCCACAGCTCCAGGGACTATTGAGTGGTCCCCAACCACAGTGCGGCCATGGAACACTGCATAGTGCAACTCAGGAAACTTCAGGGGTTTCTTCTTGAAGCAGCGAACATTCTTCCTCATCTGCAGCAACAAGGAAATAGCATGTGTTAGAAAATGATAAGTGCCGTAGATCAGTAGAAATAGCGAACATTGTTCTCTAATCAACACAGCACAGGTGCAGTAGATCACTGGACACGTTATTGCAAGCTGAATATGTCATACTGACGTGCATTCATGCAGTTTCGTAATCTAAGCAGATCCTAATCAAGCAATCACAAGAAAAGCAGATCCTAATCAAGCAATCACAAGAAAAGCAGATCCTAATCACGCAATCACAAGAAAAGCAGGTCCTAATCAACTAAGCTGCAAATGCTTAAGCCATACAAGTCCACTACTGCAGTACATATTCAGAGATGACTGAAGCACCAAAATAACACATTTCCATCTACTTTCCAGGTGAATATACAAATAGCATAGTAGTATGTTGTATAGTGCTAACTAATTAAGTGAACCAACTGTACATAAGACACCACATATAAGCTATAGTGCTAACTAATTAAGTAATCCAACAGTACATAAGACACCACATATAAGCTATATCTAGTTACAAGTTCTATCATTCTGTATAGACAAGGATGATATTTACAGTGTGCTTCAAATATATGTTTTTTGTGTTACTTCCAAAGCACGTAGAGCATGCCAAGCGATATTGCAAGGAAAAACAGCATTGCATTATAGTACAGTTTCTAACCCAAATCCAACATTTCCCATCATAAGATAAAGATCCCTTCTAAGTGGTATCAGCCTTGCATTGGAGTAAAAAGAAACGTTTCAGATCATCAAAAGTCACTAGCAATGCTGTAACAAAGATTATCTCTAGCCATGAACATGTAACAGCAAAGAAATGGCTTGCATGTGTTGTAGAAAATGCATACCTGTTCTCGTTGCTGCCACCAGTCATCATCCGCGAGGATGGCGCCGGTTTGCGGATCTCGGCCAAGTCCAGTAGCTGTGCCTTGCAACCAAGTCCAGTTGGAGTACTTCCGGCGACATTGCTCCCAAAGGTTCTTCAGCTGTGCCCTGTCGCTCGCCTTGCCGGTCCGCTCAACCATCTTCCTCATCAAGTTGTCGTATCCTTCGTTGGAGGGGCAGGTTCCGGTAATGGTACGTGCTGCGATTTCCTCAACGCAGCTCTGTAGGAAAGCGTGGACCTCGTCGTCGCTCCAGTGCGCATGCTTGCGAGCAGCCATCTGTAACGCAACGTCAACCGACCATCTGTTGGGTGAAAGAAACGGAGAAGAAGAGAGGAATTACCTTGGTAAGTCGATTGCAGCGAAGGAGGTCCCAATCAAGAGAGCGAGCTATCGCCGCTGGAGTGAGGCGCCGGACGAGCTGCCGCACGGATTCCTGGGAATCCACGACAATCTCGTACAGGCGTACGGCAACCAGGTCCACCTCGGCTTCTGAAGAAGGAGCGGACGACGCGTCCGAATCGAGCGAGTCGCAGGAGTCTTGACTGGAGTCCAGGGCGCCGGCCACCTTCTTGCCTACGGGAGAAGTTGATGGCAGCCGCGGACGAGTCGAGGGGGAGGCGATGTCCTGCTGAGCTCTCTTGCGCTTGCCTTTGGTTGGCATGGCAGCATCGGAGGGCTCGGCCTTTATGGTGTCCGCGGCGTCATTCGAATCGGGGAGGCGACCTGCACGCTGAAGGTAAGGACACACGCGAGAAAAGCAGTGGGTGGCAGATGCGACGGCGACTGACCTCTCGCTGCTGTAGCACTTTCCCTTCCTTCGATGCGTTCTCGAGGCAGAGATTCGTCTGCCTCAAGCGCGGCCGACCGCCCGTGCTTGAAGGGTCGCTATCGCGGGCCCGCAGCAAGGGCACGCCTTGGCTTTGAGTGTTGGGCGAGTCTATGGTGCTGGAGAAGCTGCTACCCAACCGCCGGATCCCGGCCGACGCCGGACGAGCTTCGATATTGATTTGCTCGGCGTCGGGCGGCGGCGTTGCTGGTTCAGAGCAGCGGCGCCCCCGAATCTGGCGCAGCGCGGGGGCGTGGGCAGCGGCCCCGTGCCGACGCGTCGGCCCCCACGGCGAGGAGCTCGATGGCCGCGAAAGACATGGACGCGGGCGCCGGGCGGGGAGAGGCTGGGCGGCCCCCGGCGGCTCCGGACAGCGGGCGGGCGCGGCTGGCACGTCGATGGAGGCGGCGGCGGAGGGGGGATCGGGAGCAATTGGGGAAGAGGACGACAGCGGCGGAGCGCACTAACGCCGTTACCAACTAAATGAACATCAGTCGCGCCTCTATCCATGGTACCGCATCAGTCGCGCCATGGTACGTGGCGCGACTCATTTGGTCGTAAATGCCCTACCTGGGTCCTGAGTAGACCACCTTATTGGCGCGACTACCGCATCAGTCGCGCCATGAAGCGAGGCGCGACTAAAGCATAAGTCGCGCCATGGTACGTGGCGCGACTCATTTGGTCCTAAATGGCCTAGCTGGGTCCTGAGTCGGCCGCCTTGTTGGCGCGACTATCGCATCAGTCGCGCCATGAAGCGAGGCGCGACTGAGCACCGACTGTTGCGGTGGTGATATGAATCAAGCACCGCAACATCCGGTGACTCGGTCATTGCAAGCAGACAAAACCACCACCGAATGTTGCGGTGATGTAAAGTTGAGAGCCCACCGCAACAGTCTGTCATTCCAGTAGCATATTTGGTTAAGTCCCTAGGGCACAGACTGTTGCGGTGAGGGCAGAGAGTAACCACCGCAACATTCTATCAGTCTAACACATAGGGGACTAAGTCATGAGGGCACCGACAATTGCGGTGACCAAACCAGAGAGCACCGCAACTTGCTGTTATTGCGGATTTGCATTTTCTAAGTGGATTTTGATTTGAATTTTGCTAAACCAAGTCTTGTCTCACGTCCAAAGGTTCAATAGGAACAAAATGAACATGGATCGAGGTGCGACTAAAGCATAAGTCGCGCCATGGATCGAGGCGCGACTCCCGCATCTAGTGCATGCCGAACCACTTTCCAACCTGCATTAGTGCATGAAGCAATGCACCATTTCAACAATCATCTACTCACACGCCCTAGAACTCTATAGAAATGAATCCTTCATCCTTTTTAGCCACTTCATGTACAACTTTTACCCACGAAAATCAAGTAACATAGAAGAGAACACAAGATTGGTTTAAACATGACACACACAAAGTTCAAAGTCTGCCAAGTTTGAAACAACACATACAGAGTCCAACAAAAGGAAAAAAGGACATAAACATAGTACATGACAAAGACATGGGAATTCATACACTTCCAGCATCAGGCCTAATCCGACTCACACCCAGGGAACACCTCGTCGTCGCCCCAATCCTCCTCGTCCTCATCATTCGAGCAAATGACGACCTCTCCTTTGCCCTTGGAGTCTCCTTTGCCTTGCCTTGCCTTTGGGTTGGGCAAATCTGACACTAGAGCCCTCATAGCCTCCAGCTGTGCCTCTTCTGCCCTCTGCCTCTTCATGTTCTCTGCCTCTCTAGTCGGCGGCGTCAGACTTTCAAGAATATCAGCATCTGACCTCCTCCTAGAATTGTTCAGCCACACAGGCTTGTCCTTCTTCTTTCCATTTGGTCGAGGCCACAAACCAATCTGTCGCGCATCCTTCCTTTGCTTTTCCTTATGGAACTTGAGAAAGGTCCTCAGCACCTCTGGATGGAGTCCCGGTTTCTTTCTCCTTGCAATCTCATCCTGTACTTGCCGCTCAAAATAATGGGCCTCATAGTCACACTTTCAAGTACTCTGCAAACAACAAAACATACATTTCGTATCCTTCAACATAAACATATCAACCTTATATAAGCGGATATTGATTTCAAGTCACGCTAATGAACTCACCAAATCATCGCCAACCATATGCCCGCAATAGTATCCTATTCCAAGCTCCGAGGGCAGTAAACCATGATTAGCTACTACACCACAAGCACACTTCCTATCTGGGGCAGGGTCAATGTTCCGCTTTTCCCCCTTTTTCCTCCTAATCCCTTTCTGCTCAGGCCAATAAGATTTCGGACCGTAGTCATATTCCGAAAATGAACAAACCGGATACCTATTCTGCTTTTGTGTAAAACTTGAAATTAGCAACCACAACAAATTAAGCAATGCAGATGGATGAAAACTAGATTACACTTACGGCTGTACGGTTGGGACACCCGAAGGTGCGAGGCCAAGGACAGTTGGGCATCTGCCGACTAATCTCAGCTGGATCACCGCAATTGCATAATGGTGGATTTGACATACGTCTGGCAATGGCTTCTTTCTTCTCCTCAGCTGTCATGGGTGCTGGGTTAGGAGGAGGAGGTAGCCACCGCTGGAAAGTCTCATAATTCTTCGCGGAATTGGGTCTGAAGAGAAGAATGCGTTCATCCACCATCTCAGGGCCATCTATCCACTGAAAAAGTTGCATTGCTCCCAGTCCTGCATCAACACAACCAAATTAGCAAATCTTCATAATATATGAGAGTTTGGGCAATCAAGTAAGACAGTCTATGATTGCATTATCTTACACGGTAATCAGAACACGTGTAGTACGTTCGAGCCGCAGTATCTGGATGCATCGATTGAGTGACCTTCGCAGGCTTCCCACACTCACACAGAGGTTGCGGGAGAGCGGGAAGAACAGGCGCATCCTTGCAAGACACGTCGGGATAACTCTTCTGTCCACGTTTCTTTCACTTTCTCTCACGCCACAGGGCATCCATTGATTTCCTGTACAATGTCTCAACCCATGACTTTATATAAAAAAAACTTAAACCATTCAAAATAAACGCACAAGCAATGTAACACTGTCTCACAAACTTACATTGGTGCAAAGATACTTCTATTTCTAATCCTAAGTCATTCACTGCTCCATTCCACTACTAATAGTCCTGGTTTGTTGTCTTCTTTGGTTAGGAGGTCTATTTCTTTTGGTAGGATGCAAATTTTTTGGGCCCTCTTTGTGCCGTTCCATGCGGTGTCCTGGTTTGTGGCATATACCACAAAGTATTGTGGACTTGTCTTGGTTGAAGTCCCCGTAACCGTACATATCATCTCCATAACCATTAGATGCATCCATCTCGTTACGGAGACGCTTTTTCTTCCTTCTCCCAACCTTGTCCTTCTTTGTGGTACTATCCGTATATACTCAGGACCGTTGTACAATGGCCAAGCAGAAGGGTCAAGTAAAGGCTCAAACCGGGGTGTCCAGGTCTTTAACACGGTAGCCTTTAGGTAAAACTGAGAGGTATATAAAGCGGCCCGATGATCCACCCCTCTAACACGGCACGAAGCAATCATATGGGAGCAAGGCACATGCAACAACTGCGGCACGCAACAGGTACAAGTCACATGTGTGAGGTCAACCTTGTATATACGACCACCTGTACTCTCACCCCCACCGTTAGAGCGTTTGCGGTCCTAACGGAGTACACATAGGAGTTAGGGTCAAACAACTCTGCTGCCATGGTATTCGCCTTGTCCTCTTCCGTGCTTAGCAGTTTTGCCGCATCTTTGCCCCACAAAATCTGGTTTGGCCTCGCATCAATTTGACTTTTCACTTTCTGCCACCATTTAACAAAGTATGAATTGACCTTATAGAAGGTGTACTCAACAATTGCCGACACTGGCATGCCGTGAATTCCTTTAAGTACCTTGTTTAGGACTTCAGAGATATTAGTGTTGCAGACACCAAACCTCCAACCACCTTCGTCAAAGGCATTGCACCACTTATGCATGTTTTCCATTTGACTGTCAAGCCACTCTGTCGCTTCTTGATTCATCATTTTCTTAAGTTTCGCAAGCCGTATGCCAAAAGTTCTCTCTGCCTTTGATGCACATACCAACTTCAATTGTTTTATTACATTCTTGTTTTTGTGCCTATGCCATATGTTTGCAGCAAAGTGACGCATGCACCAACGGTGCACGATCGGTTGGTAACCATCAATGTGCTCTTCTACAGCGTTTAGAATGCCTTGGTGCCTATCAGAAATTATACAAATCTTTCGGTCTGGTCCCACCACATCCCTACGCACCAAATGAAGGAACCAAGACTAACTTTCATTGTTCTCGCTCTCCACCAAAGAAAAGGCGAGCGGTAACAACCGATCCTCCCCGTCCACTCCCGTCGCAATCAACAAAGTCCCCCTATACTTCCCGGTCAAAAAAGTGCCATCAAAACTAATCACTGGCTTGCAATGTTTGAATGCCTCTGCACATTGTGCAAAGCACCAATAAACACGCTGCATTACTTCCTTCGTTACCCCATTGTGCAACTCCACTGCACCCGTGGTCCTTGTGCACCACTTCATCCCCGGATTGTAATGAGCAATAGCATGTAGAATCCGCGGAACCCTACTATAGGCGTCAATCCAATCACCCCACAGCATGGCCATGGCGTGTTGTTTAGCCCTCCATGCCTTGCCATACTTCACCCGATAATTAGTGAATCCAACAATTGCTTCAACGAGCGCGGACACCGAAACGTCAGGGTCAGCATACACCAATGAAGCAATCCGGCCTCCGATATATCGTGCCGTACACTGAGAGTGCTCGTGGATTGGTCGAGACGTACCACATGTGTGAGGCTGGTGCACTTTAGTTATCCTCCACTTCTGCCTTTCATCAGTCATTGGACGGGCCCATACCTTCCAACCACATTGGAGTTGGCATTTTACTGTGTACCGTAACTTAGAGTCAGAGTGCACCACATCGTATGGTCGATGGTGGCGCACCGAGTAGTCCCTCAAAAAGAATTTCAACTCTTCCATGCTGTCAAATGTCATCCCTCTCTGTATCAACTCTTGACGACTGTCAGGCTCTAGAGAATTAGACGCAAGCCGGAATCACAATATGCCTTCTTAGGGGGTGCATGGAAGAGAGGAACCTCTGAAACACCCACATGAACTGCTCTAAGTTGTCTCAACTCCTCCATAGTGAAAGGAGCCAATCTTGCACCGAAAATTGTAGCCATACTAGATGACGGTTCAACTATAGGAGATGGTTGAACAAACGAGCGTCGATGCACCACATAGCTCGGTTCAACTGGTGTTTGTACACCATGCGTTGGCTCAACAAAAGGTGCTTCATTAACTGGTGTTGGCTCATCAAAAGGGGCTTCATTCATTGGTGTTGGCTCAAATACTTTTTCTTGTGTTAACGCTTCTCTCATTTCTTCTTCTTCTTCTTCCTCTTCTTCTGATCCCACGGAGATATCATCATCATCTTCCTCCTCGACATCAAAACTCCCCTCGTCTAAGTGATTGTTCACTAGACAATCATCATCTGAATCTGGCTCATTTACCATGTCAGCATCATATTCTTCATCGTCCTCATTCTCACCAACCTTATAATTACTTTCTACACACACCCTCTCACGAACTTCAACTACCAATTCAGCACAACTAACTTGGGACCCTTTCACCAACTCCTTGTAAAAAAACCAATCCTCATCACATGAAATTCTCATAAGCACATAATGAGCCCTTTTGTCACCGGCATCAAATCTACCATGTAGGATTATTTCACTCTGTTCTGGATCAACTTGGAAAATTGACTTAGCTCGAACAAAAACTTCATCAAATGAAGGAGGGCTATCAAATCTTGTGACTTCATGCTTCATCCTCTCAAACTCTCCATTCTCATTAACGGAACCGCCGGAGAAATAACGAACTAAGCGATCCATCTACACACATTTAATGGGCACATTTCTATTACCATTCATGGACTTATACAAACACTACTAAAAGACCAACTATAACCAAATGTCAATACACTACTTACCACAACCCCATGTAAAAAGACCATTCTACAAATGATCTACATTAGATCATAATTCTCATTTCTTGAAAAAATTAACAACAATATCTACCCACTAAAATCTCATCGAAATCGTTTCATGAAACACAATCTACACGATACAAAAGCGTTATCATAAATCAATTACCCGATAACGCTCAACTAATCTTACCCCTTTCGTACTACATTACCTAATCCAACCTAAACCCTAGGTTATCCTAGGGTTTCAAATGTCAAGAAAAATAAGCAAATGGCACAAATCTACACGGATAAAGTGGACGAGTTACCTTCCCGGAATGTTTTCCAACCGTTTCCCCTTCGAATCCGTCGAAGAAACAGGGGATTTAGAGGGGGGAGTTCGGAGGGGGCGCCATGGGAGAGCCTGAGCTCGGGTGGGAGGAGAAAGAAAGGGAGGAGGGAGAAGAAAGGGCTCGGGCTGCCGGCTGTATACAGGCGAGTCGCGCCACGGCCTTTGGCGCGACGCAGTCGCGCCAAGGCATGTGGCGCGACTGGTCTGGCCACATCAGCAGCCGAGCTGGCCGCCCGCGGCCGGGACGGCCGACGTGGCAGCCCAGTCGCGCCACATGCTCTGGCGCGACTGTCTCTTCAGTCGCACCACGGCTTCTGGCGCGACCAAAAGGGTTATTTCTTGAAATTACAGTTCGGGTGGGGTTTTTTTTAAACTTTCAGTTTAAAAAGGATTAAAAAATAAAAAAAATTCCTAAGTTAAGTCCGTAACAATATTTGCATCATTTCAAAACGAATGGGTTGGTGAGAACTGAGAAGCAAGGCAGTAGTAGCACCACCCCCACACACCATCCGGCGAGCTCTGCGCTTATGCGCAGCGCCATGGATCTCAGCCATCGCAGGAGCAGGATTGCACGCAGGCTGGCGAGGCGCGAGAGTGCCCACCGCTGCTAGCTCTGCCCCCTCTTGATTACTCCTTCCTGCAGGAAATCTGATCGCGTGTCATGGAATCCTACGCCTATACACATGCTATACGGCCTTGCCTTGCACAAATAATTCATGGCATTTTGGTGGGCTGCCTTCTTCATGGAACAACCTCATTGCTGCAATGCGCGCTGCTAAACTAGGACACGCCATCGGACCATTTGTTTGTGCATCTCTGCAGTGGATCAACATTTACCAGCGGTTTGCAAGGCGGAGTCCAGTTTTTCCTTTGTACAAATATCAATGTGCCGGGCAACATAGCACTACGGTGCCGCGTTTCTCGGTTTGGGGACATATTTAACCCTGCACAGCGCATAGAGGCACTTTGGGTTACACTTTGACTCTCGCTCAAGGAATCTTCGTGTACGTATATCCAATGGTACAGCGTATAGAGGCACATGTCCTAGGAGATGATTGTGTAGACGAGTTGAAGACAAAACTAAGAATAGAGATGCATGAGCCATTTGAGGTAGAAAGTTGTTGCGGTCACAAATTGAAGGTGTGCACAACAATCCGACAGTCGACAAACACTACCGGAATCGCCTTCTTTGCCGTGTGCCAGGGGCACACGGCAAAGGGCCTTTTGCCCACGGCAAAGGCTTTGCCGTGTGCCGCCCACGGCAAAGGGCACACGGCAAAGTCTGGCCGGCAAAGGCGCCTTTGCCGTGGGCCTTTCTTCGGGCACACGGCAAAGGTTTGCCGTGTGTCACATTTGGCCCACGGCAAAGGTTTTGAACGTGACGGCCAAACTGACGGTGTGAGGGGCCTTTGCCGTGTGCCTGACGGCGTGGCACACGGCAAAGGGTGGGCCTTTGCCGTGTGCTACGGCCATTGCACACGGCAAACTGAGAGAGAGTGGGAGTACTGGCCGTGTCGAGTGTACTGTCGGCCATCCAGTACCGGCCATGCTTCTTGCCTCCTCCCACCCTCATGATCACTTCTCCATCAAGCTCAGCGGTGGTCGGATCAAAATCTGGCCCATGGACCTCCCTTGCCATCGATGAGTACTCACTGATGCGGCTGTGGACGGTTGGATTGCTGTACGCCTCAGGCGGGTCCTGCGGGTTGAAGGTGACGTCGGACTTCGCCTTACCCTTGTGGGACAAAGCATATGCCATGAGCGGGGTGCAAGGCTGGCCACCATGTGCTTGCGACTGCAAAAACGTCAGCAAGATGGTTACAAATTAATCAGAATTGACCATTAGAATAAAGAAATGAATTCACGTACCCATCTAGCCGCGTACTCCTCGGTGTTAAGGTTGCCTTGATGGTGTGGTGCACCTGGCATCATCAAACGCCGCTCCCGGGCAGCGTTGTGGATCTCCTCCCATTCCTCCGCGAGCCACTTGTCCACGATCATTTCCCAGCACTGAATGTGCTGGGCGCACCACCAAGGAACCGCCTGCACATCATCAAATACATGACATATAAAACTGAGCGTACTTAATCCTTAGTCATCAATCAGTAGGACATCATCAAGTATATGAGATACTTACCATCATGAATTGTTCCTTAGTCAACCGCATGTTTCTGGCTTCTTCTTTGCTAACTTTCAAATTCTCGTATGTCCCATAGTAATACACGATGGCCTGGACGCGAGACTCATAGTGCATATCGGTGACCAGTTTGTAACAGGCTTTGTGAGCCACCGCATTTGCCCTCTGCAAAGAGCCCTCCTCGCACCTGAAGAAATCCTGCACATAGATGCGATGTCATTATTTCAAGAATGTCAAATGAATGCGATGTATTGAGCAATGTAGTGCGAGGAAGACTTACCCACAGCTCGCCCACCACGCGCCCCGCCTTGGTGTTGAAAAACCTGCCTTCCCGGTCTGGTTGATCAAAGACGGCGATGTAGTGGTCCCACGTATACGCCGGCTCAACTCTGCCGGCGTGCTGCACCAAGCCAGGGAAGTGTAACCTGCACAAAAGCCCTAGGATGCCATTGGGCAGGCGACTGTGAGCACCTGGAGCGATCAACCTCCAGTACCTGCATAAGTGATGAAGATAAATTAAACATATCAAAAAAAAAGTAGTGAAAACATGTAAATTTACTTGCCTTTTCCCACAAGGTCGAATAATCGGCCGACTCTCTAAAGGTATCGGCCGCTCCGGAAGCTTCGAGGGGCCTCGTAGGTAGACACGCGCTCCTCCGCCTGCCGCCTCCTCCTCACCCTCCTCGCCCCCTCCTCACCCTCCTCCTCACCCTCCCCCTCCCCCTGCTCCTCCTCCCCCCTGCCCCTCCTCCCCCACCCGGCTCCTCCTCCCCTCCTGCTCCTCCTCCTCCACCCTGCTCCTCCTCCTCCTCCTCAGAGCCGTGCACAGAAGGAACCTCCTCCTCCTCAGACGACTCCGAAACTGGTGCCATTAGCGAGGGCCTCGCCTTCCTCCCCCTCCTCCCCTGTGTCGTGCCGGAGTCCTCAGATGGAGGCGCCGAGGAACTCGCTCCACCCTTGCCTCTCCCTCGACCCTTGGATCTCCCTCGACTCTGGCCTCTCCCTCGAGCCGTCCTGGAGTTCTCAGCGTCACCTCCAGCCGTCCCGGAGTCCTCAACTCTGCCGGTAACTCTCTTATAAAGCGAGTTAACCGACCTCAACGGGTTGCGCCCCACCATCTTTATTCAATCACCTACATTTGAAAAGAGTAAGCCAATTAGTACATCAATTAGAAATGTACAATTTGTAAATAAATTAGTGCTACTAGTAAATTTAACATGGAATTACTTACATGTGTTAAAAATAATCATCATGATCGAGATTAGCTACACCATAATCCTCATCATCACTATCGGATGATGAATCGAATCGAAGTGCGTCCATGACTCACCATCGGATGGATGTACCAGCTTGTCGGGATTGTATCGACGTCCATTCTTGTGCCATGTCATCTATTTCGCGGATTCCTCGGTCATGTAAAGCCGTTGGATCCTCGGTATGAAGGGAAGGTACCGTAAGATTTTCACGGGG
>CM014275.1:1948224-1984310 GCA_004135705.1 Alloteropsis semialata
GCGTTAAAGGGAATCTTGCATGCATGGAGTACTAAACGAAGTCTATTTGCAAAACCTCTTCACGGATGAGTGTAACTTTTCGAGACGAATCTAATGAGCTACATTAATCCATGATTAGCTACAGTGACGCTACAGTAACCATCCTCCGATCATGTGGTCAAACGCCTCATTAGATTCGTCTCGGGAATTAGCACAGGGTTGTGAAGGTAGTTTTGTAAACTGCCTTTATTTAATACCCCTAATTAGTGGTCAAAGTTGTAAATAATAGTACTAAATTTTATAACTGGTGGATCCAAACAGGCCAGTATATTGTTACCGTTGGTTATTAGTAGTTCTTCTGTGTCGTCGTGTCGAGGTCAACTCCGTTTCTGTCAAGGCACAACAAAATAGATGCCCGGCCGGAGCAACCAACTGGCACGTCTCGCTGATATGGGGCAGGCCTCATAAATGCAGCTCCAGGCCAGTCCTCAGATATTATCGTCGGCGATTGGATCTGCCGCTAGCTACAGGATCGTCACCCGTGCACGAGACCGACGGAATCCGACGTGTCACGTCCTGTGTGCCTGCACAGCCCAGCCACCGTCCGACGTGGCGCTTGGTCTGGCACACAGGTGGATCGATGATGTGATGTGAGGCACGGCAAGCGTCGGTGAGCCACGAAATGGAGATTATTAGCAAATGATGACAAGATCCACCAACACGTGTTTTTTATACGTATACGAATTCTTTTTAGGATTTGCGTGGAAATTAGTTTGTGACACCACGAATGGACATGTGGGCGAAGAAAACATAACTAACACCTAATCACCTATAAAGGTCCCCTAATAACCACAAGTTAAACTAATCAAGCGATTAGTTAGCAACTATAGCAATGACGACATACATACTAGCTGCCAAATACTTTATCTTTATCAGTTGGAGCAGCTTCAGAAAGCTAGAGGTGCACACTTCGATTCAGAAAGAGTGGTAGCGTGATGCTAGAGTTCAGATCGATTAAAACCGTACGTAATTTGATAATTAATCTGCAGTGCAGGCAGGTCCATATATCTTTTTTGGCATCAGAAGGGTTAGGGTGTATCCATCTGGTCGTCAGGGTACCGAATTCACATTTGTCCATTCCATGTTGCTATATGTGAACAATACAGGCAAGAGGTCTGTGTGTGGACCAACACCCTGTTCCATGAATATACTCTGCTCGTGCTGTCACGCACTGCAACACCTACTGACCTACCGGTGCACGTGCATCCATATACGCGCACCACAAATTTGTGGGTCAGCGTACGTACGTACGACTTGGGTGGTGAAAGTCAGGAGGTGTCTCTGTCTCTCTGCCGAGTGATCACTGATCTTCATAGATCTCATTGGTTGTCACGCATGCATGTGCTGCCCCCATTTCACTAAGACCAACAAATCGATCGATACCAGTATACCACCACATGCACCACCCAACATGCACAAGTTGCTTTAGTTGTGCTCGTGGATGTATATATACATAGAGTAAATTTCACGGCCGGTCCTTAAAGTATTAGTGTGGTGTCAATCCGGTCCCTATCCTCCTAATTTGCATTTTTATCTCCCTAATCTATTTAGCGCGTCTGTTTAGGTCCAAATCAGCCACGACATAGGCAGACAGCCGACGTGGCTCATCCACCGTGGCGCCGGTTCGCAAGCTATCAACACGTGTAAAGGATGGGACATCGGTTTTAAGCAAAGAACCCCTTGTAGAACAGAATAAGGTCACATTTAGTCCTCTTGGAGTTTACTCTCCTCCTCGGAGAGCACGGAGGCGGAAGGGTGGGCGAGAGGCGGCGATCGGCGGCGAGTAGCTGCATTTGTGGCCTGAAGTCGGCCGACGAAGCACGGAGGAGTCGGGCGCCTAGTCGCCGCGGGCCTTTGCTCGCGGCCGAGGGCGAAGATGGCCGCAAGATTGCGGCGGAAGGGAGAACCTGCCCCCACGTATGGTGCGTGTTTGAAAATCCACCCTTTTGCTATGATTCAGTGTTGTTGCTTTGGTTTGGAATTGATTACGTAGTTAGGGTTCTGTTGGATTCCGTGATTTAGTTGAAGTTTGCACCTAGGGTTTGAATCTAATTATTGGAGAATAAATTCAGTCTGTTTTTGAATTCAAAATTTGATTTTGAATGCTCTAAGTTGTGATCGCGTTTGGTATGATAGGCCCTGGTACTGAAGAATTTACTCTAGAGGTGCATCATGGGGGTTTTTTCGTTGGGCAAGGGGGTAATCGAGCCTACATTGATGAGAAAATTGATTGGTTTGATCAGTGCGAGGCAGATACATGGTCTCCTCTTTGGATAGAAGATTTCATTGGTCAGCTTGGGTATGACAAGAGTAGTCATCTGAAGGTATACTGGATGCTGCCAGGGAAGAGTCTTTCAGATGGGTTGAGAGTTATATCATCAGATAGTGACACCAATGTCATGGTTAGTGTTGTTGACAGAGTTAAAAATCTAGCCATTTATCTTGATCATGATGACAACATCTGTGGACTAGACTGGGATGACATTGTTGTGAACCCTGTGTCTAGTTTGCCCAAAGTCCTGAGCCCAAGGAAGGTTGACATTCTTGGCAAGAAAGTGGGGGAGAAGTTACCTCCTTTTTACAGTGGTTTGAACTCTATGACTGATGAAGACGTTGCAGCTGAACCTACAAGTGAAGATGATGATGACAGTGTTGATGATCCTGATTTTGTGGACAGTGACAATGAAATTGAAGATGGAGATGATGACTTATTTGCTGACAATGTGGATGATCACATAACTGTGGAGATGGATGGAAAAAGGTGCAAAAAGGCAGCTGGTAGTAAACTGAAAGGTCAGTAGGTAGATAATCAAAATTTCTGGGTAGATGAGGAACTTTCAAGTGATGAAGACTTGCAGCTACCAGAGTCAGATGATGAAGGCCCAAGTTCTAAGAGATTCAAGGCATTTAGGACAGAGGACTTGGAGAGGCCAACATTCTGTGTTGGGCAAACATTTGAATCAGTGGTGTTACTAAGGAAAGCAATCACTGAGTACAGTCTGAGAAATAGAGTTGGTATCTTCATGCCAAGAAATGACAGCACTAGATTGAGGGCCCATTGTGCTGATGGTTGTCCATGGACCATTTATGCTTCAAAGGACAGCAGAGTTAAGTGTTTTGTAGTGAAGACATACAATGGTCAACACAATTGTCGGAAGGAGTGGGTGTTGAAGAGATGCACCTCCAAATGGCTTGCTGAGAAGTATATGGAAGCATTCAGAGCAGATGATAAGATGACACTGAAGAATTTTGCAAGAACAGTTCAGAAGGATTGGAACTTGACCCCCTCTAGGTCCAAGCTATCCAGGGCAAGGAGGCTTGCATGGAAGGCCATATATGGTGATGAGTTGAAGCAGTACAAGCAGCTTTGGGATTTTGGTCAAGAGCTCAGAAGGTCTAATCCTGGAAGCACTTTCTTTCTGAACCTTCAAGGAGGTGCATTCAGTACACTTTATATGAGTCTTGATGCCTGCAAGAGAGGTTTTTTGAATGGTTGTAGACCAGTCATATGCTTGGATGGGTGCCACATCAAGACCAAGTTTGGAGGCCAATTGTTGACTGCAGTAGGAATTGATCCCAATGACTGCATCTTCCCTATAGCAGTGGCAGTGGTGGAGGTTGAATCACTTAGCTCCTGGAAATGGTTCTTGGACACACTTAAGGATGAGTTGCACATTGACAACACATACCCATGGACTATAATGACAGACAAGCAAAAGGTGAGTACATACACATGCTTTGCTTTGTGGTTTTGTTACTGCATATGGAAGTGTGTATCTGAACTTTTCTCATTTCTGCAGGGTCTCATACCAGCTGTTCAGCAGGTGTTTCCAGAAGCTGAACACAGATTTTGTGTGAGGCATCTCTATCAGAATTTCCAAGGCCACTTCAAAGGTGAGAATCTTAAAAACCAACTATGGGCATGTGCTAGGGCTAGCTCCATTAGTCAGTGGGAAAGGAACATGGAGGCAATGAAAGCACTTAACAAAGATGCCTATGAGTGGTTAGAGAAAATGCCTCCAAACACATGGGTTAGAGCTTTCTTCAGCACCTTTCCTAAGTGTGACATTCTGCTGAACAATTCTTGTGAAGTCTTTAACAAGTACATTCTAGAGGCTAGGGAACTTCCTATTCTTAGCATGTTGCAGAGGATCAAATCTCAACTCATGACAAGACATTACAACAAGCAGCAGGAGGTGCAGTCCTTCCAAGGAGATATCTGCCCTAAGATCAGGAAGAAGGTTGCCAAAAATGCAGAGTTTGCTAACATCTGCTATGCAATGCCAGCTGGAAAGGGCATCTTCCAAGTTCAGGTTAAAGATTACCAACACATTGTGGACATTGAGGGTAAAACTTGTGACTGTAGGAGGTGGGAGTTGACAGGAATTCCATGTTCTCATGCCATTTCCTGCCTAAGGCATGAAAAGATTTCTCCAGAATCTGTGGTGGCCAATTGTTACTCTATTGGAGCTTTTGTTACTGCATATGGGAGCAATATCTGGCCACGCAGAGATATTTCTGAGTGGGAAAAGATGAGTGGACAGGATGTGGCACCTCCAGTTTATGAGAAGAAAGTTGGCAGGCCAGCTAAGGCAAGGAAGAAACAGCCTCAAGAGGTACAAGGCAAGTATGGACCTAAGCTAACAAAGCATGGTCTAGTCATGCATTGCAGCTGGTGTAAATCATCAACACACAATGTAAGAACTTGTCAGTTGAAGAAAGATGGCATCAAGCCTAATCTAGCACCTGAGATGGAAGTACCAGCACCATATGTTGTTGAAGAAGACCAAGGTCCTGTTGTTGAAGAAGCCCAAGTTCCTGTTGTTGAAGAAGCCCAAGTTCCTGTTGTTGAAGAAGACCAAGGTCCTGTGTCTATGAACCTCTTCACACAGCAGAGCACAACTATGCTTTCTGAAATGCTTTCTCGGGTTAGTTACAAACTGTCTCATATGCTCTCTATTTTCTGTCCATTTTTAGTGTTTGACATTGCATTTCATTTCTCTGTGTTCCATTTGATTTCTCTGTGTTCCATTTTCATAGCCAACTCAGTCCTCAAGCATGGACCAACATCTGCCTCCTGTGGGAGCATCTGCTTTCATTGACTCTAACCAGCCTGCTCCAAGGCCAATGCCACTAACAACATCAACAAAAACAGGGAAGGCCAAGATGAACAAAAAGGCAGGACCTGCTGCTGCCAAGAAGAAGAGAGGACCAGCTGCTGCCAAGAAGAAGACAGAACCAGCTGCTGCCAAGAAAATGCCAGGACCAGCTGCTGCCAAGAAGAAAACCATACTTGGAGACAACAACACTTCTGATGCTTGAGTTGTGCCAAAATGTTCTCATTTCTGCCAAAGATGATCTTTTGGATGTATTATACATGTTGCAAGTTATGTAATAGCAAGACAAGAATGCTATGGTGCTTTGGTTATGAAATGCCTAGTTGTCATGTGTAATAGCAAGACAAGAATGCTATGGTGCTTAATGGCAACTGTTAGACTGATGCAAATTTGTCTCTGTCATTCTCTGTTTAATTCTCTGCTTCATTCTGTCATTCATTCTGTCATTCAAGCTAAGCATTACTTTGCACATATGGCAGTTCATCAGTTTGCATACATAGACTGCATCAATTTGCATACATAGACTGCATCAGTTTGCATACATACAGATAAGAGTAGCATACATACAGAACCATCACTTAAGCAGCTGAACAATGAGAAGTAGCAGAAGAAGCAGTACAACAACCATACAACCAACAACCATGCTTTTCAACAACCTAGCTATTTGCTTGCATGATGCCAGCAATGACATAAGAACATCTCTNCTTGAACCATCACCCTCTGTCCAACTTGCAACTGCCACTCCTCGGTCTCACCAGAACGCTTTGCTTCAGGAACAGCATTGTCGCCGCCACCACCCGTCTTGTCTTTTCGACTCTTCAAGTAGTCGATGTAGCTGTCTTCCCAGTGCCAAAATGGGCACCCAGTTCCATCACTCTACATCAAACTCAAAACACAGTTCAATCAAATCCACAATGCTCGAACAAAATCCAAGTCAAAAAGAACAACATCCACTCACCCTGTGATTCGGGCATGTGTAAAAGATTTGGCCTTTAGACCATTCCTTCTTCGACTTCAGTTCAACCACTCGTCGAACTTGGCAATCTGGACATGTAATCAGCTCTGGCTTCACTCTCCCTCTCTGCCTAATCGATGCGGATGAGGTCGATTCATCCTCCATGCGCTCAGATTAGGGGCGCAGCAAGGGGAGGGGGAGGGGGAGGGGAAGGGGATTGCGCCGCGCCGCCGGGTAGGGGGAGGGGGAGGGGAAGGGGATTGCGCCGCCGCCGCCGGGAGATTGGGGGCTAGGGCTCGGGGAATAACGGCGCCGGCGTCCGGAACAATGGGTTCGACAGGAGGAGGAGGAGGGGGTTATTTAAGTGCCACTTCATGTCAGGGTCCTAAATGCAAATGCCCACCTACCAGACTGGCGGCAAAAGTCCCGCCAAAACTGACTGGGCGCCACGGTGGATGAGCCACGTCGGCTGTCTGCCTATGTCGTGGCTGATTTGGACCTAAACAGACGCGCTAAATAGATTAGGGAGATAAAAATGCAAATTAGGAGGATAGGGACCGGATTGACACCACACTAATACTTTAAGGACCGGCCGTGAAATTTACTCCATACATATATGTATCGTCATTCTGTCGATGAACATTCGAGGAACCAGCACAAACACATTCATTCTCTGGTGATCGATGTATAAAGTGGTGTGGTGGTGGCCACCACCGCTCCTTTATTTTTGTGGTGGAATAGTACAATATAGTAAATAAAAGCTTGTTACAATCAGTCAACATTACAAAATTTATGCTTCTACGATTCAAATCTATTATTTTGAAGAGAGACACGTCAAAACCTATTATTTCATGTAGTTCGGCCACACGTTTCTATTAATCTTTCCTAAACACGATTTTCAAAATTTCATATGAATTTCCGCGGTTAATGACTTGCACTGGACTCAAATTCAAAATTTCATATGAATATCATTTTCCCGCATATTTTTTTCTATTATTTCATGTAAATATAGCTCAAATTCAATTTACATGAATACAAAATCTAGAATTGCAAATAATAAAGAAAAATTACCTAATGGATCCAGAAAATTACCAAAATTTGTTATGAAACAATTTATGTAGCCTACTGCATATACAAAAAGTTTTGAACTCAAAACCCAATTCAACTACACTTATGACTTGCAATATGAACACCTCATTCTCAACTCTATGAAACTTCTACGGAGATGTTTAGATTAGTAAGCAGGGTACGTGAAAACTTGTACGAAACATGCTCATCTTTTTACCATAGCCTCCAGACATGAAATTATGATATCAATACAAATCTTATGATTTTCGGACTTCGTTTCATTTTTATATAATTTTAAAACGATTTGGCCACAATCCTGTGCTCATGTTTCGTGAAGAATATGTTTGAAATTTCATTCCATTCCCTGGATACGACCTCAGTTTGGACTAATTAACGTGAATATTATTTTTCGATTCATTATATTCCATTATTCGACACATTTGCAGTTCAAATTTTAATTTTTCCCAATAAATCCCTCCACCGAAATAAAGTAGCTAAATATAGCAAAAGATTCGTGAAATATACCAAATCTTAACATGGAGTACTACTTAAGGTATGTGGACAGCAGAAAAAGTTTGGGGGCCAAAATTTGAAAAAAAAAATTACTTTGCCGAGTGCCAACAAAAGACACACGGCAAAGATGCAATACACACGGCAGATTTTCAATTTTGCCGTGTGTCCATTGTATAGCACACGGCAAAGGTTGGCCGTCATGTGGCCGTTCAGGCGGCGTCACCTTTGCCGTGAGCCGGGCGTGAGGCACACGGCAAAGGTGTTATTTTTGCCGTGTGTGTACCTTTGCCGTGTGCTTTTCATGTTGGCTCACGGCAAAGGGTTCCTTTGGCGTGTGCTATGTCTTTGCCGTGGGCTTCTTGGGCGGCACACGGCAAAGAGGTCCTTTGCCGTGTGCTCGTGTTTTCGCCCACGGCAAAGGCTCCGGCACACGGCAGCGGGCCGATTTCCGGTAGTGAAAGACGCCAAAAATGTAGTCAGAGGGAGATTATAAATGGCCAACAGTACTCAAGGTGTCGATAGTTACCAATGGCCAACTTATCTATCTATTGAGCATAAAATTGTATAACTCCCATGCATGTTCTCTTCTTTTCTCGATTAGTAGCTGCTGCCTAGACCTTGCCTGCCCAGAGGCAGCCGTCGATCTGGGACGACTGGGTGTCGTTGTTCTTCTTGGGTAGCAATAGAAGAGAGGAGGAGCCGTCGTAGCCGTGATGCTGGTGCCCCAGGATGAGGTCGCGGACGTGCGGCGGCGGGCGCAGGCCCATCGCGTCGGCGCGCTCCCACCGCCGGAGCCGCGTGACGCCGATACACGGGCCGTACGACGTGTCCATGTCGAACTGCCGCAGCGCCTCCTCCTCCGCGCCGTACTCCTCTTCTTCCATGACAAAATGCCATCGACGACGATATATATGCATATATATAATTAGCTAGCTATACAGATAGATCGAGAAGGCGACGACGGCGCACGGCGGCCGCGTACGTACCTGCGGCATCTTCCTGCTGTGGTTGCGCCTTCTTGGATTTCCTTTTAGGCGACGGCTTGGCGGCGCCGGCGCCGGCGCCTTTCTTCCTCTGCCGGTACAAACCCTTCAGCTCTCCCCGTGGCGGCGCTATGTGATCCCAACCGAAGCTCTTCTCCTTCGCCGATTCCGGCGCCGTTACGACCAAACGATGCTATGCTACTCTCGATCTGCGGTCCCAACGATTCAAGTGCAACAGAGATTCCTTGCGAAGAAATAAAAAGGGAAAGTCCATGAACTCGCCGGCGACCTGCAAACCAACCGCCGATCGAGTCGGGTGGGATTCGAACTCTTTTGCTTCGAAGGGCCTTTTCTACGATTGTCGGCCTAGTGCCATCCAATCTTGGAAGCTAACTTCGGACCTGAAGGTTGATGTGGGCCGCCGTACACTGGCAGATCAACACACGTCCGGCCCGACAAACAGGCATGCGGCCCAACACAGTGCGTGTAGTTCTCTAATAACGGATTAATTAGATTTAATAGATTCGTCTCGCGATTTCCCGTCCATCCGTGTATTTAGTTTTATAATTAGATCATGTTTAGTCCTCCTAATCTTCAATTTAGTTTTGCTACAATAAATTTCGCAAACTTTCTCACTGAACTAAACAGGCCCTTACTGAACCTCTGGATGTGTAGAAATGCATATGCTTTAGCTTGAACTCGGGATTTGCATGGGCTGGAGGGGCCGGCCCAACATGGGCCTCCATGGGCCTCGTGAGCCCAGAAGAAAACAAATAAAAAAACGAGGAGCGCCAGTCAGTCATCACTCGATCGGTCGTCGTCGACTCGGCCCCGGTGGAGGATGGGCGGGACAGCGACGGCGACGCGCGGGGAAAGCGTGGTTTGTCGCGGCGCTCGACGTGCCGCCTCCCCGGCCGTGGACCGGTACGGCGCCCGCCGGGTCGGCGAGAACGAGACCTCCCCTCCCAGATGCGCGCGCGGCGGGGGCCACCGCGCGATTAAGCGGCCAACCGAACCGATTAATTAGCGTGAAACCACCGCCGCCGTCGCTCTCGGCGCGCGTCCACCGGCGCCGCAGACCACGTTGCATGGACAGGACACCGACGCTTCCATCCACCCATCCATCCATCGCCGGATTCGCTTGCCAGACACTAGATCGTCGGCGGCGAGATTTCTTTTCTCCCTTTCGCTTTCCGCCCGTCCCCCTCCCGACACCGGCCCATGCAGGTGAACCGGCCGGCGAGGCGGATTGGCGACGGGTGGCGCCGGCGCCGCCCGTCGGCCCGCTATTTAATTCGGTCAAATAGTGCTCCCGTCCGTCGGATTACCTAAAACTAACGTGCAAGATTCCTTTTTTCCCCCTCTCTCGACAAGCCGCTGCCGCCTCAGCAAGCCCCGTCGTCGAATTCTTCAGTTTAGTTTAACATAGTACAGCCGCCAAGAGATTAGAGAGAACAGGAGCATGCAGCACGAGAATTGGTTACTCTAATTAAAAGGGAATTAGAATACGCCCACTCGCAGCATCTTCCCCAATCTCGGCGCACATCGCGGTGCAATCCAAGCCGGCGTCTAAGCTCCCCTGCCGTGTTTTCAGATAGTCTTTGGGGCTGGCTGATATTCCTTGCCCTCCTGTTCTTGCTCGACGGCACGACCTGGACGTTTCCGGAAATGATCCAGAAGGCTCCTCCTGTGCTACGTGCTGGAATATGCTCTGTCTTGCTTAACTCGCTTGACAACGCCTGCGCTTGCTCTTCATTAATTGGGCACCATTTTCCTAGAATCTCTAACCCTATAATCGGTGTTTTTCTGGAAATGTCGTTGATGGCTTGATGCAGACGCTCACAAGAAATGCAGTGGTTTTTTTTTCGAAAGACCAGTACAGACGCAGACGCTCACACACGCACGCACACTCACCCCTATGAATACACGCACGCAAACCCTACCCCTATGAGCACCTTCGAGAGACTGGGCCGGCTGTTCCGATCTTGAGATTGACGAAGTCACCACAAGCGCCTCGCTATCGACGGGCACGTCGCCTACCACTGAAAGAAAAAGCGCCGGTTAAATCCTGGAATAAATCCAGGAAAATGTGACACCCGTGCCGAGTCGGAGACTCATCGTTGTTGAATCACGAAGTATCTATTTGTTTATAGTGTGTAATAGGCCATTTCTTTACTTTCTTCGGATTGTTGGGTCAGGAGAGTGGGAGTGGATTAAAAGTAACAATTGTGTACTCTCTTAAAAATAGGCAGGCACGTTTACATATCTCCTAAATTATTTCAAGTCTTCTTCATCTCTTCCTTTCCCTTTATATTGGGAAACAATTGTGTAGTATTTTGGGTCCAATTGTAGGACAAAGGGCTGCTGATTCAGTTCTTGCACTCACTAACAATCTATTGCCGGCCTAAAAATACCCGCACATCTGGATCACTGGCGGTTCACTCCATAATCCAAGACAATATTTGACAGTGTACCATATAGTTAGGAGTAACATTATCATTCACCAAAACATAATGATCCCGCCGTCATCATCGATTTTTGTGTTGAGTCGTTCATCATTTAGGGCATGTACAACCCACAGACAGCAGCTGTCTTTTTGTTGCCACCTAGACAGAATAGTCCTACATGGACATCATTTACTCAGGAAAGAGAAGGAGGCCGTCGCTTTGTTCGTCTACGGCGCGGACTCGTGCTCCCAGGCGAGTCGACAGCTCGTGGCGCGCGTTGTACGCGCCTGCGTCGGCCCATCGACGGCGTCAGGGATCCCTTGCGCACGGGGGGATTTTTCTTGCGAAATCGCGATGGCGGCAAATCTTGAGCCGAGCGACTCCCTTCCCTCCCAAAATTCCTAGCCTTTGCCCTTACCATAAAATCCGAGCAGAGCCACTTCAATCTCCACTCTCGAAATTCCTCAGATCCACATCCGGAGCAGCATGCGGCAAGAGGAAAAGCTAGCGGCGGCGGCGGCGGCGGCGCATGAGTTGCTTGCCGCGGCTGCGCTACGAGAGCGGAAGGCCGCTGCATCGCGTGCTCGGAAGGGACTGGCGTCGGCAGGGAAGGTGCCGGCATCACCATCGACAAGGAAGGGGTCCACGGCGGCGCAAATGCGCAATGGAGGGGGAAGCAGAGCTAAAGTGCCGGAGCAGTTGGGCGAGGTTCGAGCAAGAGCTGTCGCTGGAGGAGGATTTCACACAGCGCCACTCCAACATCCTTCTCTGACAATGGTTGCTTCTTCCCTGGTGCTGGCCCGTTCTTCAGCAGCCTGAAAAGCCACCTACAAGACAACTTACTAATGCTGGTACAAGATCATTGTCCTATGCATTTGTTTTCAGTGTTAATTGGATCTGTGGAACTTCTGGAACAAGTGGATGTTTTTTCAGAACTAGTAATCCAGCACCTGTTGGTGGCTTCACTAATTTTACCTAGAGCAAGTCAGTGAGAGTTAACTTTCAACAAAATACTGAAGAAGTGTCTGATCTTTTAGTGTTCTAAACTTTAGGTGTTCTGATCTCATGGTATATATGTCTGATAACTCATTTTTCAGTGTTCTAAAATTTGAGTGTTCTGATCTCACGCTATATATCTGTTGGCTCATAATAGATATATGATAAAGCTCAGTTGGCTCATATTTCTTATCATGTTGAATTCCTTACCTGCAGCTGATCTCCCTTTTCTTTACTATACCTTTCTGAAATTCATGCAACATTTCCTTTGTTTGTCCAGGACCTACAGAGCTTGTGCCAGACAAAGCACATACCTTGTTGCTGCTGATCTTGGGCGATAGACATGTGCACTTTCATCTGCTGCTGCTGCTGAACTTGGGCGACAGGCCTTGTTTCTCTTTTTTTTTTCTCTAATCATGTGTGAACTGGGCATGTGGACATGTGCACAAAGGGGGGAATTAGACCTACATAAACAATCGAGTTGTGCTTTATTATATCATATCATGTATCTCTAGTACATATCAATATAAATATATATTATATTTATGCTTTTTAAGTGACTCATGTGATTTATTTGAATATATTATGCATTCTATTATGGAAGCACCAAATAGGCTACAAAGATCAAATTATACTTGATCAACATGATTTTGTGTGTACATGGATGGATTAAATAGTTTGCAGACCGCCAAATAGACAACTCACTGTACAAGTTGTCTATTTAACTGTCTGTATGTGACATGGCAAATCAAATAGACAGCAGCTGTCTAAACAGTTGTACATGCCCTTACGACTATGAGCTCATTCAGCCCTCGCCCTCACCAACAATCTGTTGCTGCCCAAAAATATGGTGTGCAACTCCGCTGCTACCGGTTCGGCCCGCGATACTAGACAAATATTTGACATGGTGACATAATATCAGGCTCATCAAATATTGGCACTCACCTAAACATACCACGACAAACCTGAGCAGGTACCAATTTTTACGTTGATGAGTCACTACCCTCATGCTCAGCAACAATCTATTGCCGCCTCCAGTATTGGTACACAACTCTATCGCTTCGGTTTGACATGCAATCCAATATAGTGACATAAGACTAGGCTTGCCAATCAATCACTCGTTCAGATGTGCCGCATCTCACTAAGTCAGCATCGATATTTGTGTTGGAGAGTTCATCCATTCAAGACAAGCGGTTGATTTAGTTCTTGCTCACCAACATTCTATTGCCGCCCAAAAATATAGAATTTTAAATTTTGTCGTTGCTAGGGTCCAAAATCCAAGAAAACATACGGCACGTGACAAGGCTGGGTTTGCTGAATGTTGGCACATCCAAATAAACACGTCTCGTCATGTCAACACCGAGTTTTGGGTTGAGTTGCCCATCCATAAAGAACTAGGAGGCTCGTTTGAATGCAGCCTCCACATTCGCCCCTATTCCATTGGCACATCAGACTACGTCGTGATTTTATCGCCTTCGGTTTAGCCTGCAATTGGAATAAAACCTTCTAGAGGGGTGAAGTAATGCTAGACTAATAGATATTTATGCTCAATCCAAAGGGTTGGGTATTGGTATATGGATGCCATCCGTTTAGCCCTAGATAAAAGACTTGACCAATTATCACAATAAATCCGCAACCATGACTATTGCTTATTTTACTCTGACCCTGACCCCGCGAAAGAAGTTAGAGTCAAGATCCGAGTAGAGGAAGCGTAGTCTACACAAAGTGGAATTATAGAAGCGGTGGTCCGAGCAAAAGAATTAACCCTCATGCGCACACTCGTGATTCGGCCGCAAGTCGATTTGTTTGCGATCCAAGACAAAATCTTGCAAGGCTACTAATCCAAATGCGCTACACCCCACCGAGCCAATACCAGTTATGGATATAAGACTCGATCGCTGCACTCATCATCAATCTGCTGGCGTGCCAAATCACTCCCGTGCGATTATGTCGTCTTTGGTTTTTCGAGAGCGTCAAGATGCTATGTTGGCTAAATAAAGCAATTTTTGGTATCCTTGCGCTTTTTTGTAATATTTTATTCAAGATTAATCAATTCTCCATACAAATAGAATATTTATCGATTCTATTATATAATATATATATATAATATTGTGTAATCAAACCTCAACTTGTTCATTAAGAAAGTAAATCGCATTAGCTGCCGAGAATCTGCAATGAGGACCATTGTAAACAGGAACACTCCAATCGCAAAGGAAGTCAAGACACATGTGACCGTGGAGGGAGCGTAGTCTATACACTACACAGTGGACAATGGAGTGATACGTGAGACAGACGGTCCGACTCCGAGCACGAACAGCGGCCCCTAGCCCCACGCGCACGCACCCACTAATTGCGGCGCCATCAATCATTAACAACCAAACCCAAGACTAAAATATTATCAGAAATGCCCCCGGACTGGATATTAGCCCCAGGGTTTTTTTTACCGACCGTTACCGGTCCGGTTCCCGCGGTTACCGCTCTTACCGGTCCGGATCGGTTAGGATACTGTTCATCGGTTACCAAAAAAACCGGTACTGTTCATCGGGAACCGGTAAAAACCGGTTCGGTAGGTCACCGGTCAGGAAAAAAAACCCTGATTAGCCCACCCTGGTCAATCGGGCAGCGCGGAAAAGGTTAATAACCGCCGGAAAGGAGGGGCTGATTAGACATTTCCTCCAATAGGATCACGCGTCACGTAACCCCCGCCTCGGGCCACATGCACACGCGAACCCACCACCGAGCCCCCCGAAAACATTAATAATTCCAATTGCTTCCGCGGAAAAACCATCTGCTCGAGCTTTTCTTTTGCCCCCTTTTCCTTGTGGTTTTCGTTTTGTTTTGTAGCGATAGCTTGCTGCTCGCTCTCCATCCTCGGCTGGGCGGCTCTGGACTGCGTGCGCGTCCATCCACTTCGACATCTCCTCCCCGCTGCGGGGCTCGGCGCCTCCCCTCCGCATCCCCGCCTCGCGCTCGCCGCCGGCATTCCGGCGGTCCCTGCTGCCGGCGGGGCCCTTCCGCAGCAAGCAGCGCGGCGCTCGCCGATGGACGACCCGGGCCAGGGTAGCGCCTCCGACCCCGGCGCCGCGCGCCACAACCTCTCGCCGCAGCTCGGGGCGCCGGTGCCGCGCTCCCCGACCCCGCTCGACCTGGCCTCCGCCGCGGCGTCCGCGTACCGCCGCCTCTCGCCGTCGCTCCGCCCGCCGGCGCACCCGCAGGCGCGCCTCCCGTCGCCCTACGGCCAGATCCCCGCGCCGGGCGCCGGGGGCCACCACGCGCGCTCGCTCTCCCAGCCGCTCTTCTTCTCGCTCGACTCGCTCCCGCCCCCGCCGTACGCCGATCTGGCCGGCGCGGCGCACGCGGCGGCGGTGCCCCCGTCCCCGCCGTCCTCGAGCTCCGACCACCACCACCCGCCGCCGCCGCCGCAGCTCGGCCTGCCGCCCAGGAAGGCCGGCCACCGGCGCTCCCACAGCGACATCCCCTTCGGCGGCTTCGCGCAGCTCAGCCCGCCGCCGCCGGTCAAGCGCGAGGTCACAATCGCCGCGGAGGGGTGCAGATCGGACGGCGGCGACGACGCGGCCCTCTACGACCTCGTCAACGCCTACATGGACCTCGACGGCCTCGACCCGCTCAACTCCTCCGAGGACCGCCACGACGACCGCGACAGCCGCGCCAGCGGCACGCGCGCGGGGAGCGCGGCTGAGAGCAGCGAGAACGAGGCGGAGAGCCAGTCCACGTCGGCGGACAGGAAGGACGGGGGCAAGTCCCGGCATTGTCGCAGCCTGTCCATGGACAGCTTCATGGGGAAGCTCAACTTTGCCGCTGGGGATGAGTCTCCCAAGCTGCCACTGCCTTCTCCTGGCAGCGGCCTCACCAGGAGTGGGAGCGGCTCGCTGGAAGGTGGTGCTGTGGCACTGTTTGATATGGAGTTTGCCAATGGAGAGTTCACTGATTCTGAGAAGAAGAAGATCATGGCAAATGAGCGGCTTGCTGAGATAGCTTTGACGGATCCTAAGAGGGTCAAGAGGTGTGCATCCATTTCTTTGCGTAGCAGATAAAGTGTCCTCCTTTACTGAAATTGAGCATGGTGACTTGTGGAAATTTTCAGGATTCTGGCGAATCGACAGTCAGCAGCAAGGTCAAAGGAGCGCAAGATGAGGTACATTCAGGAGCTTGAGCACAAGGTGCAAGTATTGCAGACAGAGGCTACGACACTGTCAGCACAGTTGACAATGCTGCAGGTTTGTTCCATAGAGCTGGTGGGGATTATGTTTTTGGTTATGATTCTTATGGTTTAAGACTAAGTTATCTTGTTATGCTTGTTTGTAGAGGGACTCAGCTGGGCTGGCCACTCAGAACAATGAGTTGAAAATCAGGCTGCAAGCAATGGAGCAACAAGCACAGCTGAGAGATGGTAAGCTTCTTGCAGTTGTGTCCCTCGTCTGCGTTGGTTCAAAGTTTTCTTGTAACAATAAAAAATGTTTTTTTCCCTTCAAAAGCTAGCATAATGACTAATGTACCTAGCATTCTTGCACATTGTCCATTCTCTTTGATTTCTTAAATCCTGTTGTCATGTTGCTCACAGAAGTTACATATGCATCAGTTGCTTGCTTGCTGTGTAGATCTTGTAGCATGTTTTCTGTCGTTGATACATTTCATATTCAACTTTACTTTGGTTGTGTCAGAAGTTTTGGAAATTTTCCATGTAGGATTTCTTAGCTTCTTCTGGGTTGAGTCTGGCTATTATTACTTTGGGTGCATCCTTAAGAATGCTCTTCCTACATCAGAACTGGTGCATTCGCTAAGTTTTCCAACCAATGCTGCATTTAGAAATTTTTATTACCAATCCTCATATATATTGGAAAGAACATGAGTTATTTTTTCATTAGTCAATTGTAGAGCAAACTCACAATGACCCTAATGTTTATTGATTCCTTTAATGTTAGTATGTGAAAATTGCCTTGCATAACATCTCCTGGCATAATTTTTTTAATTATTGGGTAACCTGGGCCTTTTGTTGTTGGTGTTGTATACAAACCATGAAAATGGTTTGTTAGTTCTAAATTGGCTAACACTTAAAATTTAATGGGACGGTCAGAAATCGCACAGTAGCGCCCTACTTAAGGGTTGTGCAGAAAATACACATCATGATTTTTAGCAACTTCAAAAATTATTGATATATTTATGTACCGTCCTGTATATATCTGCTTATCTGGTTCAATCAGACATATTACATGGTCTTTGATGGATAATGATACTAAGAATGAAAGTATCATTTGCGGATTATCACAGCCAGATAATATATCAGCCACAGTCATAATATGTTAGGTACATATGTACGCCTTGTTTTATTTTAGTTGCCATTGCTTATCTTGAGGAGTTCTGCATAAATGTACATTTGCTAACTTGTGGTTCCTTGCATAAAGAAAAGAAAAGAAACTTCTTGTGGTTGATAAAAGACTTGGCTTTTCTTTTCTGATTAATGAAATAGTTTAGTTTAGTGACGATCGAAATATGATTTGCTAGCTAGATGAATTCTGGATGCCAAATGTTTCTTTTCAGTTTGCTGTTTCTGAAATCTTACACCAGGGAGACTTGTTGTTTTTCTTCCTGTGCCTGCACACTGTATGTCCTATATTTTGTGCTTACCTATTGTCACTGAGGCTAGGAATTTACTGTCAGTAAATAACACTAGTAAATGAATTGCCATGTTGTGCTGTCGGTTGATTTTAGTTCATAATTTAAGGTGTATTATTGGCTAGCAGTGTAACCAGCACTGACATATGTTGAACTCTGATAAAGCTAGGCAGAAATACTGTTTTGCCAATCATAGAGGTGTCTAGTTGGCATGATAATATGTCGGTGGCTGTGTACAGGAAATTGTTTTTCTAATGACAATACTATTTTTTGACTGCTAGGTCTACCTTTCGAACTTGCATAGGAAGTTTATATGTTTATGATGTTGCGTGTTGCGTTATCCATGTTTTATGCCACATGTGCTATAGGACATGTTGTGATATTTTGGTACTTGCTCACCCTTCATTTGAAAAGCTATTTCTTTCTTTCAGGTTCTTAGATTGAGTCTATCAAGTTGCGTTAGTTATACAAACATAGCCATTTTGCGTTCATGACACTGGGTTCTCGCTTGCTTTTGAAATCCATATCCTAGGTTTCTGTCACAGTGGAGCTGCTACAGTGATTTATTTGTGTCTGCTGTATAGTTGCTAATTTTGCTGCACTGTAATCTGATTCATGTGTACACACCCTGCAGCTCTGAATGAAGCGTTAACCGCTGAGGTCCAGCGTCTGAAGGTCGCCACCGGGGAGATTACTGACGGCCGCATGCCAAAGAGCCTACAGCAGCAGATGAACTCCCAGATGCTCCAGCTCCAGCAGCTGCAAATACATCATCAGCAGCAACAGCAGCAGCAGCAACAACAGCAATCCCAGATGCAGCAGCAAGGTCAGCGCCAGCAGCAGCAGCAGCAGCAGCCCCAGAAATCAGCATAGATGGGGTCCGGCGAAGGATGTGGAAGCTCATTGAGCATGGCAGATTGAAGGATGCGGGGAGGGGTGAATGAACAAAAAAGAAAAAGAAGCAATCTTTTGCGTATATCAGACAGGTAGTAGGGTAGCAGCAATGGTCCCATGAGTTCCTTTTGTCGAATACCTTAGTCTGGAGCATGTTGTGATGTCGTCGTACCATACATGAGCAAGTGTTGAGGCGTGGTGGCTAGCGTCCCTGAACGTTCTCTCCGGGGTGAGGTGCTCTTCTTCCGTACTTTTGTCTAAGAGGGGTTAGGGTGTCACAAATGTACCTGTGTAATAGTGTAATTATCTATAGCGTACCTTAATTTAGTGTCTGTGGAAGGGGGTTCCCATGGATGTTGGTTGATGGTTCCTGTTTGGTGTTTTGGCTGATGTGGATCGGAGGCGGCAAGCACATGATGCCTCATTGTGCCGCGCCCTGTGAAGAGGTCTTCTGACTTGTGCGATATGCCGGTGGGATGTGGTTGTGGTCTTGTGGAATCGTGGCGTGGAACTGACTGTCGGAGCAGCGAAAGTGCAGAGCACGAAGGGCATGGTGCCCACGCCAGTACGCCACGGCACTGGGATCTGCTGCGTACTGAGTGGTGTGTGTGGCTCAGTGGCTGAGATGATTGCTGTGCCTGTTCGGTACACTTCTCTGTACGGAGGGCATGTTTGGATCAAATGCTAATACGTACAAATGTTACATTTAGCACTAGCTTGTCTAAATAAATAGATATCCAGAGAAGTACTAAATTTTAGCACTTAAATTTAGCAAAAATTTAGTTGCCAAAACTTAGCAGGGCTTGCCGAGTTGCCGTCAGGAATCTCTCCTCCCTCTTGGTTTCTCGCATGTCGGTGCGCGGGGTGGCGTGTGCCCGAAAATGTGGGCTGGAACTGGGGGAACGCGGCCCGGGAGATTGTGGGCCTAGTGGGCGGCAGTAGCCGCGAGGTAGATGGGCGGAGGGCCCGAGAGAGAGAGAGTGGATTTTTTTAAATTTTTTTTTACGATTTTTCAAAAACAACTGCTGGGTGGCAGATTTTGCAAATCTGTCACCCAACCGCCGTATCAAATGGCTACCGCCAAATGATACGGCAGTAAGAATCTGTAACCGCCGTATCAAACGGCGGTTAGCTGAACCGCCGTTGAACCGGCGGTTTATTAAACCGCTAAACCAACCAACAGGCGGTTTCTTGATGAAACCGTCAAATGGTTTGGCGGTTAGCCAAACCGCCAAATGAAATGGCGATAACTATTTGAATTAAATTTTTTGTTAGTAAATTGTTTAAAAATTGTTATTTTGATTAGTATAATGGTAAAAAATTGTTTAAATAGGTTATTGATGATTTTATTAACAGATATTTTGTTTTTTGTTCTGACTGACTGCAACAAACACATCCCACGGATTCAATGGCCCTCCAATTAATTTTTTAGGTAAATTGTTTAATTGTTTAAAATTGTTATTTTCATTATTATAATTGTTGAAAATTATTTAAATTGGTTTTTAATTTTTTTATTAATAGATATTCATTTTTTTAGTGCTGACGCGGAAAATCGGCGGTCGTATCCTCCGCGTGCAGCACACGAAGACCAGGGAGATCTGCTTCGCTCCAGTGCCAGCCCACACTCCAGTTCAGGTTCGCAGCGTGCCAGTCAATTTGACCTGAAATTGACAAGGGAATAAAACAGTTAAATTACTCTTTGATTGTGCCGGCTCTATTTCAGACGATGGAGTAACGTCGAATTTTAGCCAAGACCCAATCAGGCACGTGTCGGCCGATACCAATCGGACCTCAAAATCGGACTTCATTGATGACGTCAATCGGACCGAGTGATCGGACCTCAATCAGACACCAAATCGGACCTCAGAATCGGACCAATCAGGATCGGACCTTGATTGATATAACAGATCAGCCTTTGAATAATAAAGTAAAGCATAAAACAAGGCCGATATGTAAAGTAATGGATCAGCTGTGTCTTTAGACAAGATATTAAATAATCAAAGTGTAAGCCGATACATTGTCCACCTTGCCTATTTGCCAGTTTGACTCATCTTGTCGGACCATCTAACCAGCCGATCGGACTATAGCCTTTTCAGAGAAATCTAGCTCCGACGTAGGGAATCTAGATTTCTCCAACTATGATCAGATCGGATAGCTAGATAATCAAACTCAACTCATCAACCTGTCAATTAAACAAGATGCTCGCACAGGTGTTGACCAGATTAAGCAAATAAGCAGATAAAACATTAACAGGATCGTTCTGATTCTAAGATATGCTACCAAATAATCAAGCATGACCTAGCTCCGACGTAGGGAATCTAAACCACACTTAACATTCAAATAACAATAAGGCATAACCAAAGCTTCCTTTGACTAATCAAGATGAATCTAGCTCCGACGTAGGGAATCTAAACCAAACATGACAATCAAAGATTAATCTAATCGTATTGCAAAGATCCAGCTCCGACGTAGGGAATCTACACCAGTGCAATACTCAAAGAACAACCAGATTAAACCACAAAGCAGGATCGGACCTAGAACGATGCTGTAAGATAAATATTGCTTAAATCGGACCAAGACCAATGCTCAAAGCCATTGAAGAAGTAGAATTGATTCACATGGCGTAGATCTAAACCAATCTAGCAACTCCAAACAAACCGCAAAAACTGCCTTTAGTAACCAAGATTACTCTAGCTCCGACGTAGGGAATCTAGCCTACTCTTGATATCTAGCTCCGACGTAGGGAATCTAGACTTAAAGTGCAGTCCGATAAACGATAATCTGTTGGATAATCAATATTGATCTAGCTCCGACGTAGGGAATCTATATCAATCTTGTTTATCCAGAGATAAATCGGTTGAACAGTATAAACGAGAAAGGGCGATGCGCCTCAATTCAAAGCCTATACTAGTTCGATAAATTGACTAACTTACTGGTAAGCCGGAGATCAGAACTGATGCAGCCCGTCCACCAATGAGCTTCGTCGATAACTACTACTAGGGTTTTTGGCGTGAAGCCGGGTTGTATTGATTGTGAGAATAATTTTTACAATGGACGAGGGTTCATTTTTATACCCTGGTCATGGAGAGTCCTGATCGGACCAGACTAACTTGCGAACAAAGTAAACTAAGCTTAACATAAAACGGGACTCTCCATACGCCTTCTGAAAAGGAAATAGTCCCCGCATCTGATACACTTCCTTCTTAGCCGACACACCCTTCTTCCATCATCAGATCGAACTTCTTGTTTCATCGGACTCCTCTTCAGCATCGGCTTCCTTCTCTGTCATCTTCTGTTTGACCATTCAACGGGCCCACTGCACAGTCTCAACCTCACCACGTCACCATCTGACTCAGCATGTCAGGTGCGAAAATCTGGTGTCAACATTTAGGTAAATTGTTTAATTGTTTAAAATTGTTATTTTTATTATTATAATGGTTGACAATTGTTTAAATAGGTTATTGATTTTTTAGTAATAGATATTCTGTTTGTTGTAGGTAAATTATTTAATTCTTTGAAATTGTTATTTTTATTATTATAATGGTTGAAAATTGTTTAGATAGGTTTTTGATTTTTTCCTTAATAAATATTCTGTTTTTTCTGACTGACTCCAACAAACACATCCCACGGATTCAATGGCCCACACCATCTCCTTGCTGAGTGACTGCAACAAACACACCTCACGGATTCAATGGACCACACTATGTCCTTCCTGAGTGAGTGCAAAAACACACCACACGGATCCATTGGCCCACTGGCTGGGGTGGGGTACTTGGTAGCCTATTAATATCACGTTCATTCGTCCCCTTCAACCCACATCACAAAAACCAAAATGGCTGACCAGAGTGGGAGTGGGTCGAGGTATAGGAGGCAAGGTGGATTCATGCATCTGCGCCGAGAGATGGAAGCCATGGAGGGAGCTCCGCGCAATGATCCAGACAGATCAATCCTTGCTGCCAACCAGAGGCCAAAGGATGAGATTCCACTCGAGTGCTATTATGGCATGAACAGCGGGATGGCTATCTCATTCGAAGAAGGCACATACGGGAGGAGGTACTGGTGTTGCCAGAGGATCCATGAGATAACAAACAGTTCGCAGGTAATGACCTCAAAGAATAAGAACTGATGATTGTTTGAAATACTAACATTGTTATCATTTTTTTACGAACTGACACAGAGAGGCAGAAGGACCGCTACACCGGACACCAGGGCATGTCACTTCACCGAATGGATCGACGACTCCATCAGCTGGAATCAATTTTAAATAGCTCCGACGTAGGGAATCTATATCAATCTTGCTTATCCAGAGATAAATCGGTTGAACAGTATAAACGAGAAAGGGCGATGCGCCTTAATTCAAAGCCTATACTAGTTCGATAAATTGACTAACTTACTGGTAAGCCGGAGATCAGAACTGATGCAGCCCGTCCACCAATGAGCTTCGTCGGTAACTACTACTAGGGTTTTGGCGTGAAGCCGGGTTGTATTGATTGTGAGAATAATTTTACAATGGACGAGGGTTCATATTTATACCCTGGTCATGGAGAGTCCTGATCGGACCAGACTAACTTGCGAACAAAGTAAACTAAGCTTAACATAAAACGGGACTCCCATACGCCTTCTGAAAAGGAAATAGTCCCCGCATCTGATACACTTCCTTCTTAGCCGACACGCCCTTCTTCCATCATCAGATCGAACTTCTTGTTTCATCGGACTCCTCTTCAGCATCGGCTTCCTTCTCTGTCATCTTCTGTTTGACCATTCAACGGGCCCACTGCACAGTCTCAACCTCACCACGTCACCATCTGACTCAGCATGTCAGGTGCGAAAATCTGGTGTCAACACATGCCCCCAATTTTGGGATAAAATATATTTTATTCCAAAATTCGTATCTGTCATCATAACTCCTCCACCGATTTTCGTGCCGAAACTTTCCATCCTTGTACTGTGCCGTTCCTTGATTTTCGGGCCATAGTTTTTCTTTTTTTATCCCAAGCGATAGCATCTCTGACAACGAATAGTACATGGAACCCTGCATTTACCTCACGGGTATCCATGCGTCTATTGACCCAGACGAAACGACTCTTCAATGCAGTTCCTCAAAAGACGCCCCTCTCCTTCCATTACACCAGCTCTGAATCAATGACATATCTTCACGAGAATACTGTTCTTTTATTTGGACAGTTTCCACAAGCATCCCTTGGATCCCATTTCTCCTTTAATGCTTCCATCGACCGCCGGCTATAAATACCTGCCTCAGGTCTTCTTCTCCCACCATCCTTTAGCCATGGCGCAGCTAATATTCATGATAGAACACAAACTCCTTCTGTTTGATATAGGATCCTACTCCTTCTTCCTCTTCTGCTAGAAGAATTCTCGTGAAGTAACATAGGGTACTCCCCCCTTTCCTGATCCTGCAGTGAATCCAGGTGGAACTCCTGCTAGAAGAATCCTCGTGAGGTTTCTTCATGGTTCACCAAAGGGAAGGTTTTTCAGAGGGGTATAATAGAGTGCCCTTTACAAGTTAGGGCAAAGCCACCGGTCCACCGGCGCGCTCTTCAAGGGACTGCACCCAGAGCGGATTTCTTCGACTCAAGGAAGAAGATATCTCCTCAAACTTGCGCTTCCTTTTGCCCTTCTCTTTCTAGCCTTGTTCTGGCAATGATGAACAAAGTACATCGGCGCCTACTAGATCCTTTTATCTTCTGAAATCCTTCTGTATGAGAAATATATGAATATATATGCAATCCCTTTTCCAGCAGCCTGCTCCGCCATCGAGCGGCTTGATGATGTAATATACTTTCTCTGTTTGTATATAGCCCTTAAGGCGATGCATATCGCATCGGCTCTTATTTTTTGTTCTTGAGGCGATTTTTCCATCGGCTTCCAAGCCTGACGCACAACATCGGCTTTACGAGTTTACCCAAATGCTAGGGTAGTATTTCTTCAGATATTTCCCGTTTAATGCCTTAGGAAACACTTCTCCTTCAAGTGTTTGTAGAATGTAAGCATTTTCAGGAACACATCGGACGACTTGATAGGGTCCCTCCCAATTTGGTGACCATTTGCCGTACTTGGGATCTTTAGAACCAATTGGCAGAATAACTTTCCAAACAAGATCGCCCTCCTTGAACTCTTTCCCTTTAACTTTCTTATCATAATGCCTTGCCACTCTGAGTTTGTTAGCTTCAATACTTTCGAGAGCGCGCAGCCGACGAACAGCCAAGTCATCGGACTCACTATTCATGAGCTCCATATACTCACCGGCCTTCAATTTATCCTAAAGCTCGATACGCATTGATCCAGTACGAATCTCCCATGGAAGAACGGCTTCATGTCCATAAACTAGTTCATACGGAGAAACCTTGATCGATCCATGACAAGCCATTCGATAGGCCCATAGAGCTTCAGGAAGCACAATATGCCATTTTCTTGGATACTCTTCAATCTTTCTATCAATCAACTTGATCAAACTTTTATTGGAGGCTTCAGCTTGACCATTGGCTTGTGCATAATATGGCGATGAGTTAAGAAGCTTGATACCCATATCAGCAGCAAAATTTTTGAACTCGTCCGATGTAAACATCGTACCTTGATCTGTTGTGATCGTCTGTGGAATCCCAAATCGGTAGACAATGTGTTCTCTAACGAATTCAATAACATTCTGTGACTTCACCTCCTTCAAAGGAATAGCTTCAACCCATTTGGTGAAATAATCTGTTGCTACTAATATGAATTTGTGCCCCTTGCTTGAATCTGGAAAAATTTGGCCGATCAGGTCAATTCCCCATCCTCTAAACGGCCATGGTTTGATAACAGGGTTCATGGCCGATGCCGGAGCTCTTTGAATATTTCCATATTTTTGACACTCTTGGCATCCTTTATAATATTCAAAGCAGTCTTCTAGAATCGTCGGCCAATAATACCCATTTTTCTAATCATCCATTTCATCTTGAACGCCGATTGATGAGCCCCGCAAACACCTTCATGAATTTCTCCCATTAAAACCTTGGCTTCTTCAGGTCCGATACATCTCAATAGGACTCCATCAATCGAGCGAAAATAAAGCACTTCTTCAACCAAGACATGCCTGATCGATTTGTAACGTATCTTTCTAGAAGTTTTGACAGAAGGATCCTTCAAATATTCAATGATTTCTTTCCTCCAATCTCCTTCTGGTATCTCCTGCACCATCACATCGGACATAGGCCGATAGCCAGACGCTTTTTGCGCCAGCCGATTTGCTTCTTCGTTATGATGTCTTGGAACATGCTTAAGAGTTACCAAGGCAAATTGACTAATCAAATCTCGGCACTTTTCAAAGTAAGATAACAAAGCATCCATCTTGCAATCATATTTGCCGAGTAACTGATTGATAATCAGCAAAGAATCTCCAAATACCTCAACAAACTGAGCGCCGATTTCTTTAAGAATCTGGAGACCTTTCATCAATGCTTCATATTCCGCCTGATTATTTGTGCATTTCTCAATTGGAAAAGCAAATTCAAATCTTGCCCCCCGAGGCGAAATAATAATCAGGCCGATTCCGCAACCATCACTACAAGAAGAACCATCAAAGAATATAGTCCAAGGAACTGCGTCAACCACATCAGCCTCTTTCATCGGACCAGATACATCGAGCTCCATAGTGCATTGCTCAACAGCATTAATGTTAGGTCCACAATGATCAGCAACTAAATCAGCCATTATCTGCCCTTTTACCGCTTTGGCCGATTCGTATCTAAGATCAAACTCTGTCAGAGCAAAAACCCACTTGCCAATTCTCCCTTTCATGATTGGCATCGATAACATATATCTGATCACATCCTCTCTACAGATCACAGTACACTCGGCCGATAGCAAATAATGCCTTAATTTTGTACAAGAAAAATACAAACAAAGGCAAAGCTTCTCCACATATGAGTACCGAGTCTCAGGATCTAGTAATCTTCGGCTTAAATAGAATATAACTCGTTCTTTCCCATCAACTTCTTGAATCAAGACAGAGCCGATTGCATGATCAAAAGCCGATAAATAAAGCTTGTACGGCTTACCCTTTTGTGGTGGAATAAGAACTGGCGGATATGCTAAATATTGCTTGATTTCATCCAATGCCTTTTGATGTTTAGGCTCCCACACCAATTCTTCTTCATCTTTCAACTTTAATAGAGGAGTAAATGCCTCCAATCGGACCGATAGATTTGATATGAATCTCCTCAAGAAATTGATTTTTCCAATCAAACTCTGCAATTCCTTCTTGTTTATTGGAGGTTCAATATCATCAATTGCCTTGCGGTTCCGATCATTTACCTCAATTCCTCTCTCATGTACCAGGAAACCGAGAAATTGGCCGGCCGATACGCCAAAAGCACACTTGAGCGGATTCATCTTCAATCCATGTTGCCTTGTGCACTCCAGCGTTTCCTTCAAATCGGCCAAATGATCTTGATAACCTTTTGATTTGACTACAACATCATCAATGTAGATTTCAACTATCCTGCCGATCAGCTTATGAAAAATATAATTCATAGCACGTTGATAAGTAGCACCGGCATTTTTCAAACCAAAAGTCATAACAACCCACTCATATAAACCGAGAGCACCTGGGCATTGGAATGCAGTTTTGGGAATATCTTCTTCTGCCATGAAAAATCTGATTATAACCAGCATTACCATCCAGGAAACTCATCACTTTATGGCCTGATGCTGCATCAACAAGCATATCGGCCACCGGCATTGGATACTCATCCTTCGGAGTTGCCGTGTTTAAGTTCCTGTAATCAATGCAAACACGTAGCTTTCCATTTTTCTTATAAACAGGAACTATATTTGATACCCACTCAGCATATCGACATGGCCTGATAAACTTAGCTTCGAAGAGCTTCGTTATTTCGGCCTTAATTGGTTCATGCATCTCGGTCTTGAACCTCCTTGCATACTGCTTGTGTGGTCGATATCCTGGTTTGATAGGTAGCCGATGTTCAACAATGTTACGGCTCAAACCTGGCATTTCATAATATTCCCAAGCAAAACAATCAGAATATTCCTTTAAAAGTTTTATTAACTCTTGCTTATACTCGGGATCCAACTTAGCACTGATATACGTCGGCCTTGGTCTATCACCAGATCCTATATCTATTTCTTCTAATTCATCGGCCGACGTAAATCCAAACCCTAATTTGCCGAATTCACTTCGGTCTTCAAGATCTTCTATACAATCATCCATTTAAAACAAAGTCTCAGAGCCGACTGCTTGGATCGGCTGTAGTCCTTGATCGGACACTTTGAGGAAATCACCAACCCATGTTCTCCCTGACAGGCATTCAATTCCTTCAAACTCCCAAATCGTTGATTCAGTTGTAGCAATGCTAACCGAATCATCAGCCGGGACGATCTCCACATTATTGACCTGCCATTGAATCAAGCACTGGTGCATCGTGGATGGGATGCAGCAATTGGCATGGATCCAATCACGTCCGAGGAGCATACTGTAAGAACCTTGGCCATCAATCACAAAGAAGGTAGTCGGCAATGTTTTGCTGCCGATGGTCAATTCAACATGAATTGCCCCCCGAGGCTCTGAAACGTTTCCGCCAAAGTCCTTGAGCGTCATATTGGTCTTGATCAGATCATCAATCCCTTTTCCCAATTTGCGGAACGTGGAATAAGGCATGAGATTGACTGCAGCTCCTCCATCAACCAGCATCTTGGTCATCGGCTTCCCATCAACGTATCCCTTGATGTACAGAGGCTTCAGGTGCCGATATCCGTTTGCATTTGGCTTCTCAAAGATAGCCTTCTCCGAATCAAGAACCAAGCATGCGGCGGCTTCCTCCAGTTCATAATCGACCTCATCATTACCCTGTTCATCAGGAGCAGCAAAATCAAAAGGCAACATCAAAACCATGTTTATTGCGGCCGATGTGCTTGCTTCATCATCATTGGCCATCTTGATGCGCCATGTCTTCTTTTCTTTTGCCAATTCCTGCTCCTGAATCTGCTCATGATAGCGCAACCTCTGAACACGTCTCTTTTTGGACCTAGAAATCCCTGATGGGCACCACTGTCCAGGCTTCATTTGAGGTTCTTTAATCCGATTCCGAACTGGAGCCTTTTCTTCCATTATTTTAGGGCCAAGAATATCAACCTGGCCTTCGATATTTTTATGGCCATGAGCATCAACTCGGCCCTCATCTCTCTGATGATGATCATCAATCCTGACGCCGATCCGTTCATGAACTGATCGTCGACCTCTCTTGGAAGCTCTGTATTCTTCGTACTGGAAACTGCATTCAGGACAATCTGCTTTTGATGGCAGTCTAAGCTTCTCGTTCCAGCAGAATACGAAGAAAGGACACCCCCAGTGATCATCATCCTGATCATACCGGTTATAACCTTGACGCCTGTCCATATGCCAATCGGACCTATAACCGTACTGATCATTGATTCTATCATCAAACCAACGCCTGCCATCGGTCCTGTCATCATATCAGCGTCGGCCATCGGACCATTCATCATATCGGTGTCGGCCATCGAACCTGTCATCACGCCAGCGCTGATCATCAAATTCTTCATCAAGACGCCTTGCTTGATACTCGCGCCTCCGACGTCGTCGTTCCTCGCGCTCTTCCCATGCTCGGGCTGCTGCCTGCTGCCTTTTGTACTTGTTAATCAACATCTGGAAAGTTACACGCGGCCGATATCCACCAGGAGCATTAGATTTTCGCCCAAACGCCTGATGATTCCTCCGCAGCTCTTCAACAGAAACTTGAACTGCAGGATCAACGGCACCAGAACTCTTGGCGTGGTCCGATGTAAGCACCTTAAACTTCCCCTTTTCATCAGCATCAACCATATTAACAGAAAAGGAGAAATCAGCAAAGTTATTAGGAAAGGGATGACCGTCGATCTTCATGGCTTTCTTGTTGTCCTCAAATTTGATCTTGCCAGATTCTATAGCCAATTGGATCTCCCTCCTGAACACTTTGCATTCATTGGTCTCATGAGAAGTCGAGTTATGCCATTTGCAATATTTGTGTTTCTTCAACTCATCGGCCGATGGAATAGAATGATTTGGAGAAAGCTGGATAAGCTTCTCACTGAGCAGCAAATCAAAAATCTTATCGGCCTTAGTTATATCAAATCCAAACTTCTCAGGGTTCTGCTTGAACCATGGGAGCGATACTGGCTTCTTGGATTTGGTCTATTCAGCTATGTTGACATCAGCTTCCTCTTCAGATTCAGAGAGATAAGATATTTGTTTGGAAAACTTTACACGCTTCATCTCTTGATATCGGACCTCATGGGCTGATACCTTCTGAACCAGTTGTCCCAATGTCTCAAACTTCTGAGCTGAAAACTTTTCTTTGATCGGCGCGAGCAAACCCTGGAATGCAAGCTCGGCCAACTGCATATCAGACAGCTTTAAACTATAGCACCGATTCCTGGTGTCACGGAACCGTTGAATATACTCCTTGACGGTCTCATCGTTTCTCTGCCTGACAGCAAACAAATCGAAAATCTTCATCTCGTTGAGACCAGAAAAGAAGTATTTATGAAACAGCTTCCCCATATCGGACCATCCTGTGACTGATCCTGCTGGCAACGACGTAAACCAGGTAAACGCCGGCCCTGACAGTGACAGAGGGAAAAATCTGAGCCTGAGTCCCTCCTCTGAAGCAGCCTCACCACACTGAGCCAAGAATCGACTGACATGCTCAATAGTGGTCATATCATCCTGCCCGGAGAATTTGGAGAAATCCGGCACTCTGTATCGCGGAGGAAGTGGCACTGCATCAAAGTAAGATGGGTACGGGTGCCGATACAACCTCGCTTCATCCTTAGGCTACAAGCCGAATTGATTCTGGATCACCTCGGCTATTTTCTGTGACCAATCGGACTGTTGACTTCCAGATGGCATTCCATCAGCTATATCCATCACATAACTATTGTAATCACCGACCATACGCTGATGTGAAGGAATCTCTGTACGTAGCCTTGCAGCTGCAGGTTGCTTTTCTTGTTCGTTCAGAGTTCTAGCATATTTTTCACCATGTGGGCCGACAATAGATCCATCGGCCATCAACAGAAAACCGTTGGCCAGTTCAATAGGAGGTGGTGGAGCAATCGGAATCTGCGTAGCAACGGTCATTGCATTATCTTCAGTTCCTTTACCTTTCCCTGATCCTGATGCCCCTGCAGAATCTGCTATAAACACTGGACCTTTCAAGCAAATAGCATCATCCACCGCCTTCTTGATGAGGTTATCCAAAGAATTCACCAAAGTGCCTGACTGATTGATCAATGCATGATGAACAGCCTGGTGAATCATCTCTGTCATGTTGACCTGGTACTCCCGAGCATCAGTTGTCTTCTTGATTAATTCTGGATCTGGGAGAGGACCTTTGAGTATAGGGCCTGAACGATTACGCCCAAATTGGCCAAGGCAGAGCTTCTCAAATGCATCAATTTGGGCCTGAACTGCATCTAATTGAGTTTTAGACAGATCGGCCTTTGTGATTGGAATGGCCGCCTCAGGCGTCTTGTTCTTGTCATTCTTGGCCTTCTCAGCAGCTTCTTTTTCAGCAGCAAGTCTTGCTGCAGTTTCTTGTTCAGCATCAGATGACGACATCGTGAAATTTGCTTCTCGTGTCCCACTGGGCGTGCCAAAAATGTGTTGACGCGGAAAATCGGCGGTCGTATCCTCCGCGTGCAGCACACGAAGACCAGGGAGATCTGCTTCGCTCCAGTGCCAGCTCACACTCCAGTTCAGGTTCGCAGCGTGCCAGTCAATTTGACCTAAAATTGACAAGGGAATAAAACAGTAAAATTACTCTTTGATTGTGCCGGCTCTATTTCAGACGATGGAGTAACGTCGAATTTTAGCCAAGACACAATCAGGCACGTGCCGGCCGATACCAATCGGACCTCAAAATCGGACTTCATTGATGACGTCAATCGGACCGAGTAATCGGACCTCAATCAGACACCGAATCGGACCTCAGAATCGGACCAATCAGGATCGGACCTTGATTGATATAACAGATCAGCCTTTGAATAATAAAGTAAAGCATAAAACAAGGCCGATATGTAAAGTAATGGATCAGCTGTGTCTTTAGACAAGATATTAAATAATCAAAGTGTAAGCCGATACATTGTCCACCTTGCCTATTTGCCAGTTTGACTCATCTTGTCGGACCATCTAACCAGCCGATCGGACTATAGCCTTTTCAGAGAAATCTAGCTCCGACGTAGGGAATCTAGATTTCTCCAACTATGATCAGATCGGATAGCTAGATAATCAAACTCAACTCATCAACCTGTCAATTAAACAAGATGCTCGCACAGATGTTGACCAGATTAAGCAAATAAGCAGATAAAACATTAACAGGATCGTTCTGATTCTAAGATATGCTACCAAATAATCAAGCATGACCTAGCTCCGACGTAGGGAATCTAAACCACACTTAACATTCAAATAACAATAAGGCATAATCAAAGCTTCCTTTGACTAATCAAGCTGAATCTAGCTCCGACGTAGGGAATCTAAACCAAACATGACAATCAAAGATTAATCTAATCGTGTTGCAAAGATCCAGCTCCGACGTAGGGAATCTACACCAGTGCAATACTCAAAGAACAACCAGATTAAACCACAAAGCAGGATCGGACCTAGAACGATGCTGTAAGATAAATATTGCTTAAATCGGACCAAGACCAATGCTCAAAGCCATTGAAGAAGTAGAATTGATTCACATGGCGTAGATCTAAACCAATCTAGCAACTCCAAACAAACCGCAAAAACTGCCTTTAGTAACCAAGATTACTCTAGCTCCGACGTAGGGAATCTAGCCTAATCTTGATATCTAGCTCCGACGTAGGGAATCTAGACTTAAAGTGCAGTCCGATAAACGATAATCTGTTGGATAATCAATATTGATCTAGCTCCGACGTAGGGAATCTATATCAATCTTGCTTATCCAGAGATAAATCGGTTGAACAGTATAAACGAGAAAGGGCGATGCGCCTCAATTCAAAGCCTATACTAGTTCGATAATTGACTAACTTACTGGTAAGCCGGAGATCAGAACTGATGCAGCCCGTCCACCAATGAGCTTCGTCGGTAACTACTACTAGGGTTTTTGGCGTGAAGCCGGGTTGTATTGATTGTGAGAATAATTTTTACAATGGACGAGGGTTCATTTTTATACCCTGGTCATGGAGAGTCCTGATCGGACCAGACTAACTTGCGAACAAAGTAAACTAAGCTTAACACAAAACGGGACTCTCATACGCCTTCTGAAAAGGAAATAGTCTCCGCATCTGATATACTTCCTTCTTAGCCGACACGCCCTTCTTCCATCATCAGATAGAACTTCTTGTTTCATCGGACTCCTCTTCAGCATCGGCTTCCTTCTCTGTCATCTTCTGTTTGACCATTCAACGGGCCCACTGCACAGTCTCAACCTCACCACGTCACCATCTGACTCAGCATGTCAGGTGCGAAAATCTGGTGTCAACATTTAGGTAAATTGTTTAATTGTTTAAAATTGTTATTTTTATTATTATAATGGTTGACAATTGTTTAAATAGGTTATTGATTTTTTTAGTAATAGATATTCTGTTTGTTGTAGGTAAATTATTTAATTCTTTGAAATTGTTATTTTTATTATTATAATGGTTGAAAATTGTTTAAATAGGTTTTTGATTTTTTCCTTAATAGATATTCTGTTTTTTCTGACTGACTCCAACAAACACATCCCACGGATTCAATGGCCCACACCATCTCCTTGCTGAGTGACTGCAACAAACACACCTCACGGATTCAATGGCCCACACTATGTCCTTCGTGAGTGAGTGCAAAAACACACCACACGGATCCATTGGCCCACTGGCTGGGGTGGGGTACTTGGTAGCCTATTAATATCACGTTCATTCGTCCCCTTCAACCCACATCACAAAAACCAAAATGGCTGACCAGAGTGGGAGTGGGTCGAGGTATAGGAGGCAAGGTGGATTCATGCATCTGCGCCGAGAGATGGAAGCCATGGAGGGAGCTCCGCGCAATGATCCAGACAGATCAATCCTTGCTGCCAACCAGAGGCCAAAGGATGAGATTCCACTCGAGTGCTATTGTGGCATTGTTGACACCAGATTTTCGCACCTGACATGCTGAGTCAGATGGTGACGTGGTGAGGTCGAGACTGCGCAGTGGGCCCGTTGAATGGTCAAACAGAAGATGACAGAGAAGGAAGCCGATGCTGAAGAGGAGTCTGATGAGGCAAGAAGTCCGATCTGATGATGGATAAAAGAAGGAGGGTGCGTCGGCTAAGAAGGAAGCGTATCAGATGCGGGGACTATTTCCTTTTCAGAAGGCGTATAGAAGTCCCGTTTTATGTTAAGCTTAGTTTACTTAGTTCGCAAGTTAGTCTGGTCCAATCAGGACTCTCCATGACCAGGGTATAAATATGAACCCTCGTCCATTGTAAAGAACTATTCTCACAATCAATACAACCCGGCTTCACGCCAAAACCCTAGTAGTAGCTACCGACGAAGCTCATTGGTGGACGGGCTGCATCAGTTCTGATCTCCGGCTTACCAGTAAGTTAGTCAATTATCGAACTAGTATAGGCTTTGAATTGAGGCGCATCGCCCTTTCTCGTTTATACTGTTCAACCGATTTATCTCTGGATAATCAAGATTGATATAGATTCCCTACGTCGGAGCTAGATCAATATTGATTATTCAACAGATTATCGTTTATCGGACTATACTTTAAGCCTAGATTCCCTACGTCGGAGCTAGGTATCAAGATTAGTCTAGATTCCCTACGTCGGAGCTGGAGTAATCTTGGTTACTAAAGATAGTCTTTGCGGTTTGTTGGAGTTGCTAGATTGGTTTAGATCTACGCCATGTGAATCAATTCTACTTCTTCAACGGCTTTGAGCACAGGTCTTGGTCCGATTTAAGCAATATTTATCTTACAGCATCGTTCTATGTCTGATCTTGCCTTGTGGTTTAATCTAGTTGTTCTTTGGGTATTACACTGGTGTAGATTCCCTACGTCGGAGCTGGATCTTTGTAATACGCTTAGATTAATCTTTGACTGTCATGTTTGGTCTAGATTCCCTACGTCGGAGCTAGGTTCATCTTGATTAGTTAAAGGAAGCTTTGGTTATGCCTTAATGCTATTTGAATGTTAAGTGTGGTGTAGATTCCCTACGTCGGAGCTGGATCTTGCTTAATTGTTCAGTAGTATATCTTAGAATCAGAACGTATCTGTTAATGTTTTACCTGCTTATTTTGCTTAATCTGATCAACACCTGTGCGAGCATCTTGTCTAATTGACAGGTTGATAAGTTAAGTCAGATTATCTAGCTATCTGATCTGATCATAGTTAGAGAAATCTAGATTCCCTACGTCGGAGCTAGATTTCTCTGAAAAGGCTATAGTCCGATCGGTTGGTTAGATGGTCCGATAAGACGAGTCAAACTGGTAATTAGACAAGGTGGACAATGTATCGGCTTACACTTTGATTATTTAATATCTTGTTTCAAGACATAGCTGATCCATTATTTTACATACTGGTCTTGTTTTATGCTTTATTTCATTATTTAAAGGCTAGTCTGTTATATCGATCAAGGTCCGATCCTGATTGGTCCGATCCTGAAGTCCGATTTGGTGTCTGATTGAGGTCCGATCACTCGGCCCGATTGACGTCATCATTGAGGTCCGATTCTGAGGTCCGATCAGTATCGGCCGATGCGTGTCTGATTGGGTCTTGGCTAAAATTCGACGCTTCTCCATCGTCTGAAATAAAGCCGGCACAATCGTAGAGCAATTTAACTGTTTTATTCCCTTGTCAATTTCAGGTCAAATTGACTGGCACGCCGCGAACCTGAACTGGAGTGTAGACTGGCACTGGAGCGAAGCTGATCTCCCCGGTCATCGTGTGCTGCACGCGGGAGATACGTCCGCCGATTTTCCGCGTCAACACATTTTTGGCACGCCCAGTGGGACACGAAAAACAAATCCAAGATGTCGTCGTCTGATGCTGAACAAGAAGCTGCAGCGAGATTGGCTGCTGAAAAAGAAGCTGCTGAGAAGGCTAAGAACGACAAAAATAAGGCAACTGAGGTGACCATGCCAATTACAAAGGCCGATCTGTCCAAGGCTCAGTTGGATTCAGTTCAGGCCCACATCGATGCATTTGAGAAGCTATGCCTTGGTCAGTTTGGGCGTAATCGTTCAGGTCCTATACTCAAAGGTCCTCTCCCGGACCCAGAGTTGATCAAGAAGGCAACTGAAGCTCGGGAGCATCAGGCTACTATGTCAGAGATGATTCACCAGGCTGTTCATCATGCAATGATCAACCAATCAAGCACTTTGGTGAATTCTTTGGACAATCTCATCAAGAAGGCGGTGGACGATGCTGTTTGTT
>CM014275.1:1989193-2012920 GCA_004135705.1 Alloteropsis semialata
GCGGGCTCCTCGGCGCGGGGGACGCCGGCCACCTCGGCGCAAGGGCGGCGGGCTCCTCAGCCCGGGCGACGCCGGCCTCCTCGGCGCAACGGCGGCGGGCTCCTCGGCGCTGGGAACGCCGGCCTCCTTGGCGCAACGACAGCGGTATGCTCCGCTGGTGCTGGCCTTTAGGCCTGTGGCGAACCCGTATGAAGAATTGAAGAGGTAACAGTAGAAGCTACCTACTGTCTTTCACGTTTTGGGTTCGAATTGTGGTAACTGACTACTACGTTGTGGAGTATTTGTCCATAATTTGCTTGTGAGAACTCGTAACATTAGATCCTTTGAAAAAAGAACAAAACTGGTCCTTTTCTCTGTGGTTGGATAGAAGTTGCAGTTTATGATACATATTGAGCAATGGATATTTTTGACTTTATCCATCATGAATGTTCTTCAAAAATTGTTTAAGTTTTTCATCAGTTATGTGTGCTAGAATTTGTAGATTTTCTTCTTGGAAGTTATGGATTTCAAGATGCATTGTACTTTTGGACAGGGACATGGAGCTTAACAGTTGCAGTTTGTAAAGGAGTACATACTGATTATGGTTCAGATTAGACATATAAGCTGTTATCAAGTAAGTTGCTTCCATTCAGTTACGATGGTAAATATGCAGATATGCCTTTTCAACTATTACAATGTGTAATGCACATATATGCAGTTTTGAACTATTACAATGTGTAATGGAAGTTACAATTCCGTTTGCTGCTTTCAAGCTACAAGATTATGATAGATTTCATAAGTTTATTGGACTTTAGTTTCTGAACAGGCATGGACTCTCAATGTTTAATGATTTTGTCTTTTCTTTCAATTTAACGTCTCCAATTGTTCAATAATGATGAAGTACTCCTGTCATTTGCCCATTTGATTTCGAAATTTTTTGGTTTGACAAGTCTAGCTGCAGAAGTATTCAGAACTAGGAATTGCTTATTAGCGTGGTTTCTTGCTGATCTTATATATCCTGGGACTATAAGTGTCTGTCTTGCATATCAGTTCATTGAAAACCTGCTATAAGAGTAGCTGCAGAAGTATTCAGATTTTTCCTTTTTATCATTTATTGTTTAATACTGCATGCTTCAATTCACATGCTGGACAAGTTACTTGTTTTGTGTCAAAATAGTTATTTTAAGCAACTACACTGTAAGACTTCTTGTCATTGATGGTCTAGTACTGTGTATGTAGTGTGATTGTTTTTACATAAGAATATGTTTTGCCTTTTTAATTAAGTTTTCTCGGTTATATTATTAATCTAATTTTGTTTCACATGCAGGCCATGCATTGGGTTCATCTAGTGTTGGCTTGGAATTGAGACTAATGGCGACATTGGTGTTGATGCCCACAACAGCTAAACTCTCAACAACGGCACAAAATAGCATGGAAAACAGAATGGTAGTTGGTAGTTCTCTTTTGAAGTGTTGTGCTTTTGCATACACTTACTAGGCTTGTAAGAGAATTTAGTGGTATGACTCAGTTTGCTAGATAGTACAATGGTGCTGATGAAAGTTGGCTCAGTCGAATTGATGCTTTTTGGGAAGGCATACTGATTGTTGTAAACTGATGCACAGATTATGTATGTATGCATACTAAATAAATTGATACCTGTGGTTGACTTGAAAGTGTAACTTGAATTATGCATGTGATGCTTTATATGAATTAAGCTGGTATGATTAAATTTGAAAAAACATTTTGGAATTCAATCTGATGCAATTTCCCTGTCGGTAGAGGAAAATTTCCCTGTCGGGTTCTTGTTGACAGGGTAAAGAAAAGCCAGACCTGACGACCCACATTTCCCTGTAGGTTAAACCCGACAGAGAAATTAACAACCGACAGGGAAATCTCGGAACCGACAGGCAATTTTTATTTCCCTGTCGAGCTATTCCTGTCGGAAATTTGCCTGTCGGTTTTCAATTTTTCTGTCGGTTTTTGTATTATTCTGTCGGTTTTTCATATTTTCCTGACGGTTTCTCAACCCTCAGGGAAATTCCGTTTTCCAGTAGTGATACAAAGGTGCATGGTTTTAAGAATCCCTTTGTAAAGTATTTTGAAGACTTTGTTTTTTTAAAAAAAAACGTTTCCAAGACTTCACACCATACATACATGACAATTTGTTTCATGTTACGCCACTCTTAGCTCTAATCCAATACTAAACATTATGTACATGATCATAATATATACTCCTTTCAACCATTATACTTGATGTTGGGTAGTTCATTTCCAACCGACCAACGTAAAATAAAACGACACGGAGGTAGTAATATTTTTTTTCCAAACCCCCATAGAAGGTTTTTTTTTCTGCCTCATCAACGACAGAGAAAGATACAAATGTTTAGATGATGGATTAGAGTTACGAGCGGTGCAAAATAAAGGATTTCTTCCCATGTTTATTTATTATAGGTTAAGTACTACTTAAGTGGCATAAAACACTTTTATATGTCTTTTACTGAAACTACGTTTATATGGTACAAATTAAAGTACAAGTCCCTTAACTTAGTATGAAATTGATATATATGACAAATGCCATGTCAACCATGAGCTGATATTATCATGATTCAAGAACCGGTATATATGCTGTGCAAACTTTTTAGAGGATCGAGCTTATTCCATTAAAAAATAAAACAAACCGAACATTAGTCCATAGCAATTATGTTTATTCAATGATCCATCGACAACATGACAACATGGCTTCCGCCAATGATCGAAGGCACACTCATGAACTGAGTGAATATTACTTCACAACAACCATCGGCGATGATAATAATAAAGCGGTAAAGAGCACGCGGTGCTAGCTAGCTCATGCATCCGACCAGGTGATAGGAAGATCGCCGACCTCGTCCCCGGTGATGCCCAGCGCGTCCCACACAGCCTTGGACGCGTCCACAATGTTGTGAGGGCACGGCGGCTGGAAGGCGTGGGGCTTGTCGCAGCCGTGCAAGGTGTCGCACTCGTCCACGACCTTGGCGAGCACGGACCTGCCCTTGGCGTGGATGCGTATGTGCTTGTGGCAGCGTTTGCCCTTGTTATACCACCCCGTGGAGAGTGCCACGACACGCTCCGTGTTCTTGTGGTACTTGCCGTCGCACTCTGACGGGTCGCCGCCGTCTCCACCCACGTCGAAGTCGTTGAGCGTCATGACGGCTTTGGTGTGCCTGGTGACCGGCGGCGAACAGTGATACATCGGGTAGATGTGTCCGGGCTTGCAGCACTCCCCGCACGTGTGGTGGACCGTCCTCGGCGTCTCCAGCGTGCCGCTCGGCTTGCATTTCTCTAGGCCGTGAGCTGCAGCGCCGCCGCCGAGGCTTGGGAAGGCAATGACCAGGAGGCCTGCCAGAGCAAGCACGAGGAGGCTGGCCGTCGACATCTCTTGCTATGAAATTTGTTGTGTGTATCTGGAGATCCATGTCGTCCGTATATTTTTTTTAGATAATGGATAAACAATATCCGGCCTCTACATCCAAGGATGTACACAGCCAATTATTACAAAACTTTGTGGAAGTAAAAGAGAAAGCCATAGTCTAATAGATCGACCAGGACGCTAGTTCAAACAATATAAATGTTTCCATCCTTTATTGGATATCTCTAAAGCAATAATTTCTAATTTCTTGCTCATCGTTGAGAGCGCGTCCTTGGCTGTCTCGTCACGCTGCAGCTGGGCCCAAGAGCGTAACCAATACGCTCCTCTGAAAATGACCTGCATAATAGAGTTAGATTTCATTTGATTAAAAATAACATCATTACGGCATCTCCAGATAGCCCAGCAAATGGCAGCCACCCCCACCCAAATCAAATTTCTAATCCTTTTATTTTGATTAATTAGCCAATTCCCGAACATATGGCTGATTGATCTAGGTTGAGTTAGACTAGTAGCGAAAAAAATAATCCTCCAGATCATTTTGGTAAGGGGACAGTCTAGGAATAAGTGATGGATAGTTTCATTCCCATTACAACATATGCACTTCTGACTCCCTTTCCAATTTTTCTTAGCGAGGTTGTCTTTGGTCAAGACGACCCCCCTCTGTAAAAACCAGAGGAAGATTTTAATTTTTAGAGGAATTTTTATCTTCCAAATCTTCCTATGACGAAAAGGTGTTAGTATATTTATAAGGTAATGGTACATTGAGCGGACAGAGAATAACCCTGATTTGGTTAGATCCCATCTAAAGTAATCCGACCCATCCACCAATTCGACATTTGAGATCCGTGCTACTAGACTAAGCCATTCTGTAAGTTTATTATCCACCAGAGCCCTTCTAAAAGAGATGTTTAGAGGGCTAGCAGCCATCACTTTTGAGACGGTTGCATGAGGATCCCGCACTATATTATATAAAGATGGATATTTAGCTTTCAGAGGCTTATCTCCTACCCATTTATCGTCCCAAAATCTAGTGGTGGTTCCATCTTTAATAACGAATGAACCTTTAGCCAGCACCTCATCTTTGATACGCATGAGGCCTCTCCAAAAATGGGAGTCATTGGGTTTGGCTGCCACTTGAGTTAGGGATTTGGATCTTAGATATTTATTCCTTAAAAGAGATTGCCACACGCCTTCCGTGTTGAACAGATTAACCAGCCATTTGGCTAGAAGGCACTTATTTTGCAATTCTAAATTTAGGATACCTAATCCCCCTTGGTCTTTAGGACGGCACAGGATGTCCCATCTGGCAAGTCTATATCTATGTTTGTCAGAAGAGCCTTGCCAGAAGAACCTTGATCTATAATGATCGAGGTTTTTAATCACCCCTTTAGGGATCTCAAAGAAGGACATCATAAACATAGGTAGGCTGCTTAAGACTGAATTAAGCAGAACTAGTCTTCCCCCATATGACAGGTATTTTGCTTTCCAAGAAGAGAGTTTCTGTTTGAAACGATCTTCCACCTTTCTCCATCAGAGTTCAGGAGTTGTCTATGATGCATTGGGATCCCTAAATATCTAAAGGGATATTCCCCAGCATTGCATCCGAAGAGACCAGTATAGAAGGATTCCATCTCTTTAGCTGCACCATAGCAAAATATTTCGCTCTTGTGGAAGTTGATCTTTAGCCCAGATAATTGCTCAAAGGCGCAAAGCAACAGTTTCAGATTTTGTGCTTGTCCTGGGTCGTGATCAATAAAGATGATGGTGTCATCCGCATATTGTAATATGGATAACCCATCATCTATAAGGTGGGGGACGACACCTCTTATCTGACCATCGGCTTTCGCTCTTGTCACACCCGGTTTCAAAACAAAACCAAGTGCTACCTATATGTATGCCAGGATCTAGTTTCATACATATAGTGACATCATAAGTGAATAACAGTAACAGTATCACGTAAATAAAGAGAGATTATCAGAGAATTACGCTTAATCCTGGAAACGAAGGCTCCAAACTCGCAGGCAATCGACTGGGGGTTGCGTACGTCTAGCATCACCTTCAATATCTTCACATCACCTTTCTGAGCAGCAGTAAGCAAGGATGAGTACACTTATGGTTGGTACTCAGCAAGGCCACAAGAAATAACCAGAATATGATTTATTATCAACTTCAAATAAATTAATCATGAGAGGATCCAAGCCGCTCTTAACCGTGAGCACGGCTGATATATCAGTTTTACACTCTGCAGAGGTTGTACACTTTACCCACAAACAATGTTTCTCATATAGCCTGAGGTAGCTAGCCTCTTCAACACTTCCTTAGGTGAGGGGCCAGAGAACCATTACATGACCTTTACAAAGAATTATTAACATGAAACAACCCGCTAAGGTTTCAAGCCACAGCAGAGCATAACATTTTTCTAATCGCCGAGTTACTTACCAAAGCATACTCCCAAGAGATCCGGCTATACCCCGTCTATGCTTCCCCTCTTGCCCTTTCGGTAAGGTTATTACAAGTTAACTCTTCTAATTAATTAGTCACGACCAGAGCCCATTAGCTATGTGGTTGCACTGTTTTCTTGGGTGGTCACTCCATGTTCCAATTAAAATCATCATTATATTTAATAAAGCATAGATAGAAGGATGGTTAGGGACACTTGCCTTTCCGCAATAAAAATACCACGTACTGCTCAGAGTCTTCAAATTCTTCTTGTTGAAACTCTTTTCTTCAAAGCACCTGAATTGCGTTCCTTCTACTCGCAACAACATCGGCACAAGCACACACTAACAAAGAGACAACAAGCACAACTAAGAACAATACACCAAACGAACAGAAAACAATAAAAGAACGCACAAAAAGGCGGGGCTTGATGCTAAGGTCACGAGGGCTCAAGAAACGACGAGATCGACGCTAAGGACGAAAAGACAACTATCGTAACATTTATGTTATGAGAGCACAAGAGACTATACGCTTGGTTTATTTTAGTTTAATAAAAACAATATAAAGGATATTCCAGGAAATACCCTAAATTAGAATTATGTCACATTAGAGTTTATTTTACAAAACCGAGATAAAACTAAGTCAATTTTTATACATCTAAATGTTCATGTATGAATTAGTCCAATTAAACACTTAAATAGAAATAAAACATGTGTGAACATCTAAACGTATAACTTCATGATTCGTGTTCGACTAATCACATTATTATTGAAAAGACATTGGCTTTGAGTATTAACCATATTAACAATAATTACACTACAAGAAACCTGTTAATCTATGACGGAAAATTTACGTCACAGATCGCTGAAAAACTGTCATAAAGCAGTGTTTGTGACGTTTCTACATAACGTCATGTATCAAGCGTCACAAATTACACCTCGTGACGTTTCAGCCGTAATCGTCACAGATAGATATAATCTGTGACGTTTCTTAATCGTCATAAAATAGCCTCAGGCCCGCTTAGCCCAACCCAAGCCCAACTTTAGTGACGAAAATAAACGTCATAGATGATTGCCACGTGTGCTAATATTCGTCATGGATCAAACTGACAGGTCAGCAACATGTGGATATTGATGATGACGTGGAGATGATGTGGATAGCAACAATGACATGGCAGATGACGTGTTGATTGATGACATGGCAGATGATGATGTGGCAACAACGTGGTAGATGACGTGGCGACAACATGGCAGATGACGTGGCGACAAGGCATTTGTTAACAGGCCTAATTCAAAGTGGGCCTAAATTGGGCCAAATAATTTTCGGCCCACTATTAACTTCCAGCTCATTCTGCTCTATACACAAGCCCGTATATAAAGAACATGCCACTAATTTGGTCCAAATATTTACGAGCCCAGTATTCAATTGATTTGCCCATTTCATCCTAATTTCAAAATTAATATTCCAGCAAAAAGTAAGCCATAAAGCCCATATAGACAGATTAAGCAACATCACTGAACCAGCATCTCATCACATATATACAACATCCTAAAATAGAAAACCTGCAAATTATTAGTAAGTTATCTGTCTGCCTCCGGCCAAAAAAAAATCTTCAGCTTCTCCATAGTCTTTGCATCCAGAGCTTCATCCGACTTGGAACTTCCAAACACTGCAGGCAATACATTTTAGTCAGCAAAGCATGGTTAAATGTCAACAACATAGGCATCCAAAAGTCTAAAGGTAACATTTGAATATGTGAGAACACATCATAGGTAAGATATCATATTATTAATAATTAAACAAAAGCATCAAAGCCTGGTATTTTCAGTAATGGATGTGCTACATGATTTATGGCCAAACAGAACACCTGTTAAGGTATTCCTTTGATGGTTATGAAAGATGGAAATGATGCATGTTGTATCATAGACTGAAAAGCAAAGGTACTCCCATGGAATTCTTCTATCTATTGTAATATGTATATAAATTCTTCTACCCCTGAACATACAGAGCATTTGGAATTATACCTTAGCAACTCCAGCTATTGTGGACATGTCTGGCGCGCATGTTGAAGGACACAAAGCTCCACCAAGTTGTGGCAAGCATAACAAAAAGAAAGATATAAGCAAGCATACATAGATGGATAAAAAAAATTGATCTCAAGCCATTAGCATTCAACAACAGTAAAAAGGGAGAGAATATATGTGAACCATGCTGTTACACAGGGCAATATTCAGATCAAAGGAGTGAGCAATATTCAGTTATCTGTGAACTATCAACAACAAAAATCACAATTGACTAATTACTGCTAATTTAGTAATGTAATAAGAATTTCTTTTAGTGTAATGTCTCCTGAAGTATGTTCCCTTAAGCTACATTACTATTAAGCTACATTTCTAATGTAATAACAATTTCTTAGTGTAATGGAAGAATTATTTTTATGGAATATCGAGCAACGCACAATCAAAGAAAGATCAAAGCTATTGTTGCTGCTCAAAACTTCACTACGCAAACTGCTGATTTGTCTGTTGAGCTGCTGCTCCCTGCCTGAGAAAAATGCAGACCGAACTAATACTGTTGCCATTGCACACAAGTTAAGCTCGATCTGAAATCGAAGCCCAGAGCTAAACCACGAGCTGCAGCACATAAGGAACGAAGCAGCACGGGAAGAAACCACACTGCACAGGAACAAAACTCAGGCAGTCTTGCTATGAAACTGAGAGCGCGAGGCGCAAGAACCACAAACAGCCAGAGCTCCGTTCCAAAAGGCCAAAATCCAATCAAAACAATTCGGATTGACAAAGGATTCGAACCACAGGCTCACCTCGCCATGGGTAAACAGATCCAACCAAGACCACCAAAAAAGATTGAGCCTTTTAATTCCAGTTTCAGAAAACCCGAGTAACCCAAGCACAAGAACAAATTGGGGGAAACTACAAATCCAAGGTGCTCGGTGAGCGATTTGTGAGGGAATCACCCTAAACTTGCTCACACATGTCCTAGCACTGATTTACCGCCAAGAAAATTTTCTCATAACGCCCTCAAATCCGACGAACGAAAATTCACCAAAAATCACCCGAAAATGACAGTAAAAAAAAGACTCGGGAACCAAACTGGAAGGCACGGGATTGAATCGTATATTGCTCCATGAGGCAAGGGAAGGTGGGGGAGCCGAGTTGCCGCAAGCGACAGCTGCATCGAGGTCAGAATCGTTGGTAATGGCAATCTACGCTTGGCACCTCACCCGCCCGCTAGGAACAGCATCCGCCTTCGCATCGCCGTGGGGAGGAAGGTAGAGATGCAGAGCAGCGGAGGCAGCTGGGCACGACGGCTGGAGGGGATGAGGTGCGGGGGAGGCTGCCGAGCGGGAGTGGCTGCTGCGGCTGGTGGAGGCGCTAGTGAGGGCCAGCTGATGGGAGGAGGGGGAATAAGGAAGGTTAGGGTTTCGGCAGGTGATGACCGGATATTTATTGACGCGGAGTTCGATCTCGACCGTTCAATTTGATCCGACGGTTCAGATGTGATGCAATTCGAATTGGGCCGAGGTGGGCTGAGTTATTATAGCAAAATGTCTTACCCCTTCACAGTTTAATGTTTTTCTTTTTCTTTTTCTATTTCAAATCACCCTTCAAAGTAACTTGCAAAAATAAAAAGTATTATGTACCATAATATATTTTTTAAATTTAGAAGAATATATATAAGGTTTCATCTACAAGTTTCAATTTTTTTAAATATATCTTGTATTATCTATCATTTAAATGAGTTTCTGCATTCTTATCGAAAGTAGTTCTATGTTAAACTACGTGTATCTCAAATAAGATTCGAAAAATTGAATGAAAATTATATTTAGGGTGTGTTTGGATCAGATTCACGCAGCTCCACTCCACCAACTCCACCATAGAGCAGATCCACCGTGGAGTTGCAAAATGTGGAGCACCTCTTGAGGAGCTCCACAAAAAACGTGGAGTTGGCCTCCAGATTCATGTTTTTGGTGGAGCTGCAAAACGTGGAGCTGGTGGTGTTTGGCTTGAAATTGTTGGAGCAGAGCTAAAAAACGTGGAGCGGAGTGGATCCAAACACGCCCTTAGGCTCGTATGTTCCATTCTAGCCCATGTGCTGGTGATAGATGAAAATTTCAATTGTCTTCTAGGAACAATTCATACTTCTATCTCCAAAACTTATTAAAAATAATGATAATAATTCCTAAAAGTTCTTTAAAAATTATGTAAATTGGCTTAGAGTCATTTTATGGATGTGCAAGCTCGAAATAAAAGTTTTATAAGATTTTAAGATAACTAGAGTATACATTGTTCACAAAATTGATAGATCTCTCACATTGTTTCATACAACTCAAGTGGAACTTTGGAGTTCCATACAATTCAAGTCTCATATTGCTCATATACACCGAAAATTCGGACACAACCTCACATTTATCCTCATATCAACATTTGTGGATTTTCATTGCCACTTGTTGTGCAAAAAAGTAGTTTTTTGTATTTTAAGAAATAACTAATTAATATTTCATTGTGAAAGTAAGTTGCAAAATAATTGTCTTACATACCCCAATACTAACAAACAGCATTAAATGAAAGATATTGATTTTAGAAAACTTCAGAAAAAAAACCCATCAAATTTGGAGCTTTGACGAAGAAGAAATACCCATTACAAAATCTAATTCCGGATTAAAAAGATAAATGTGAAGTACCCATGTGTTCTTTGGGAAAAAAACACATGCGACTACGCTGGTGTGGGCCGAGTAGAGTTGGGCTGCGTCGGCCTTGTAGCAAAGGACCTGTAGACGTTTTCAATTAAATTTATAGCACAAGAAATGATGTGGCCCAGTGGTAGTTTTGCTCAACTCTAAGCCTTACGAGCCAGGTTCGAACCCGCACTCCTGCTCTTTTTTTTTATCATTTGTGAAAGCAGCGCGGGACTTTTTACAAATAAATAAAATTCTGTATAAATTCACATACACAGCAGCAACTCAGTGGTTAGCCTTGGCTATATGTTTCTTTAAGTTCCAGGTTCGAGGCCTACTACTCCCACTTGTATTGTTATTTTTGCCGATTTTATGTCCTAAAAAGTCTAACTATTCACATACAAACAATAACGACTATTCACATACAAAATAATAACGAGGCCACTTGCAATCACAGATCTTTGAGTAGCCTAGTGGTAAGGCATACACTGTTTGTTTGAGTACTTGGCCATGGGTTCGATTCCACTTGCTGCCGTTCTTTTTTTGCATTTTAGACCTAAAATAGGAACTCATATATAAAATCATATATAAAAATATGTTCTTTTTTTGCATTTTAGACCTAAAATAGGAACTCATATATAAAATCATATATAAAAATATTTTCAGCCGTTGGATGACATCTATGAGCAAATGGCCTAGTGGTCAATTCTCCCTCTAGTTGTTTTTGTCATACTTTTTTGCATCGTAATTTCTTTTTTAGATCGTATTTAGCTGTAATAAGAAGATACAAAAATTACACAAATTCTAGACTTTTGAAATTACATATTTTTTTGTTGGTAGTATACGCTTCAAATTTGTACACACCCTTACCATTAACCTCCTATTAACAAGTGCGAAAGAAATTATCATAAAAGAAATAATACATTTTTCCATGTAAATAGACAACATTGCCATATTTTTATTTTTCCCTCCCTTGCATTGCACATGTATTGCTTGCCCTCATGTTGATCTATGACGAATTTTATAGAATGTCACTAGGTAGCGGGTCGAATTGTGACGAATTTGGTAAAACATCACTATATAATGGGCCTGATATCCAATACTACACGTCCATGACGAAAAAATGGCAATCGTCACAGATGATGCATCGTTAATGACGTTTTCGAAATCCGTCACAAAGAATTCGTCATAGATTAAATGATTTGTTGTAGTGTTATGAAAACCGATGTTTAACTCTAAATAGCTTTTAATTAGTTACATAGCAATTAATCAAATTAACTTGCCGAGATATAACCTAATTAACTTTTAATTAGAAAACTAGTGGAATGTTCATTAATCAATTTAACATTTTATTTAACTTTAGAAACACGAACTAGACGAAACAACGATACTAAACGATATCTCACGCTAAACGGAGACTAACAAAACAAGAACGAGCTAAAACGGAGCTATGACGCAAAAGAGACAAGCTACTAAAGGTTTCAGGGACCTAAACACGATTAACTACAGCTTCAGGTCTAAAGACTAACGCAAAGGGACAGACCAAACCAGAACAGAAAGATTGAGGTCCTGATGACATAGATTTATTTAGGAAGGGAGTAGTCTGGATATTACTTAAAAAGGCTGAACCAGAGAGAAAGAAATATTAACATATGCATCTTCCAAATTAGCATATTTATTTAATAGTCAGAGCCCCCATTGTAGTACCGTGGCATATATAGGATTAATATGGAAATTAAACACTATAAGCCATATGGTAACAGCGTAGAGTTAACTATTAGAATAATATTAATAACTTGAAGCTGACAGATATGTTAATGAGCATATACTGTAGGGGTTTGATTGGAACTCTGTGGGATGAAACAAAGAGGTATGTAACATATTTGATTCGACAGATCATAGATTTAACTGAATCCTAGTCTAGATCATAAATAATGATGGACAGCTGAGATTAAGATAAAAAAAAATGTAAAACAAGGAGTTATACTACGGGCTGTATCATGGGCATTGCTAGACGCACAGAATAGACAAAAGCAAACTCCAGATGACCAAGGGCTGAAAGCTGTTCATGATATGGTCGGCTCATTAGCTTCTAATAGGTGGTTCATCTGGGAAACGTACGCAAAGGAGTCATTCCGGCTTGCTGCAGGTTTACGTACAGGGATGCATGGCCGGCAACGCTAACGAACGAAAGGAGGAGATACGGTGCTCACCTCCGGTGGAGATGCTCGGCAATGGCCAGATGTTGGCCGGAGTCTCCAACAACGGTGGCACGAGCTTGGATCAGCGTCGGCGCAAGGTTCCAGTTGCAGGGGTACAACGTCAACAGCTTGGACGACGGACACGGGATGGCGCCGGTTTCACATGATGCTGGCTGCTTTGGCTGGCGATCACCACACGCACGTACACAGGATGCACATGCACAATGCGTGCCAAGAGTAGCATGAAGCACAGATGCCCAGAGGAAGACGAAGTGGCAGTCCGGCGGCACTGCAACACATCAGGCACACACATGAGCGACAAAAAGGAGACAAGGAAGGAAGACGATATGGTCGGGTCACCTCAGATCGACTAGACACGACGAGGACGACTGCAGTTCGACCCTCGCATGACGGGCTCCTCCGGCAGCAGATCGACAGTGGCAAGCTGTGGTAAAGGACGGCGGTGAGGGGCACGGCATGCAGGGACATCTTGGCGTGGTGAAAGCTCCTGATCACGTCACGACGGCAGGGCTGCGCAAGACGAGACAAGGCGACGCGAATAAAGATGGAGTCCTTAGGGATTCCCAAACTTGGGGCTTCCCTGTAAAGGAGCCAATGGTGTATCTTTTCTGGGAGGAAGGTACTCTGTATATATGGGGAGAAAAACCCACCATCTCTCCATCCGTTAGCGATATGGGACTAATAGATGTTTAACTCCCTTCTAATGCTAAGGGGCCTAAGAGTTTCCACTACCACTAATGGGCTTGTGAAATTTGGCCCAATTAAGGAGGTGGGATGGATTTAGGATAACACGGGCTGGATAATGGGTCAAGGCTGGCCCAAAAATATTTATATTTTCGGAATAATTAATTTCTTGGTATTAAACAATTCTAGAAAAGTCTAGAATTCATATTTAAACCATGAAAAATATTCCAAAAATTCCAAAATTCATGAGAAAAATCTCGGAGATGATATTGGACCTAAAGAATCCAAATAAAATATTTGGAGCTCATGAAGATATTTGTAGAAGCTTGGAGATGAAGGATTTAGCTCTAGGAAGAATAGGAATAAATTCTAGAGAAGATCTGAAAAGAATCCAGAGGAACCTAATTGATATCTGAGAGGACTTGGAACGCTAAACACTAAACATTGAAGACACACAAAAGCAAGGACACAACAACCGCTCTTAAAGCCTATGTTGTTTTAATTTATTCAAGACACACTAATTTTCATATTCTAAATTCCCTGTAATAAAAATATAAATCTTAGAAAATTTTAGAAATTCTCAAATCCTTTAGATTGTTTAGTGTAGTCTATTCACATCCCAAAATATGAAATTTTGGGGTGTGACAGCTCTATTAATGAGAAGAGCTAGCATATCTGCAACGATGTTGAATAAGATTGGTGACATAGGATCTCCCTGCCTGAGACCGCGTTTGGTTTGGAAGTAGGGTCCTACGTCATCATTGACTTTGATCCCCACGCTTCCTCCAGTGACCATAGTTTCAACCCACCGACACCATTTGGGGGAGAAACCTTTCGTACGTAGCGTTTGTTGAAGGAAAGACCACTTCACTTTGTCGTATGCCTTTTCAAAATCAATTTTGAGAATGACACCGTCTCTCTTTTTGGTGTGAAGTTCATGAATGGTTTCGTGTAAGATTACGACCCCTTCCATTATATTCCTGCCGGGCATAAAGGCAGTCTGCGTTGGCCTCACCACAGTTTTAGCTACCATATTAAGCCTATTTGTGCCTACTTTAGTGAATATCTTAAAGCTCACATTAAGAACACAAATTGGCCTGTATTGCTGAATTTTTATTGCATTATCCACCTTTGGAATTAAGGTAATAATACCAAAATTCAGGCTGTAGAGATCAAGAGCCTCCCTATGCAGCTCAGCAAATAAGGGTAAAAGATCTTCCTTGATGACTCCCCAAAACATCTGATAGAATTCCGCAGGAAAACCATCCGGGCCCGGAGCTTTATTATGCTCCATTTGGAAGACAGCCTCCCTCACTTCAGATTCAGTGAACGGGCTGATGAGAATATCATTTTCCTCTGGTGATACCTGTGGGATGTCCAGGTTTTGGTCTTCCCTAAGGGAAATATCGACGTTTTCCAGCTGGCCAAAGAGGTCTTTGTAATAAGTCGTAATGTGACGTTTGAGATGATCATCACCGATCACAACACCTTGATCATTTTCAAGTTTATAGATATGTTGCTTTCGATGTTTCCCATTGGCAACTAGATGAAAGAACCGAGTGTTAGCATCCCCTTCCAAGAGGGTTTTAACTTTGGCTCTCTCATACCATTTTAGTTCCTCCTCTCTCAGAAGGTTAACTAAACGTTCTTTTAGATAATGCTTCATATCAATCTCTTGATCAGATAAGGGAGAGATCTCAGCTTTCTTATCTATATTCTCTAAAAGAGCAAGCAGAGTCTTTTTTTCTTTCCGATATGACCCTGCAGTGTGTTTCGCCCAGCCCCTTAGATATTGTCTGAGTCTGCGGATCTTGAATTGCCAACGTTCAAGAGGGGTGGACCCAGAACATGGAGATTGCCAAATATTTGCAACCATATCATAAAACCCATCTTGTATCAACCATCCCCTCTCAAATTTGAACGGTTGTGGGTTAGGTGGGTCGAAGCACCGGTGTTAAGCACTAGAGGGGTGTGGTCTGAGATATTCCTATCCCTAGGTTCTACAGTTGTCAAAGGGAACATGATTTCCCAGTCCGTGCTCACTAGAACTCTATCCAACTTTTCAAAGGTTGGATTATCCCCTGGCCCCGCCCATGTATATTGGCGGCCTGCCATTGTAATCTCCTTAAGATCCAGGGATTCAATGACAGCATTAAAAAGATTTGGCCATTTAGGGTCGAAGTCCCCAGAACTCTTATCTTCTGGCCTTCGCATTATGTTGAAATCCCCTCCTATCATATATGGAAGGGTTTCTTTGGAGCACGTGTTGGCGAGTTCTGCTAAGAAAGCATCGGAGCCCGCGTCCTTCTATCTGTATTCTCAAGTTTAGAGGCCATTGTGGTCAACGATGTCTGGAATTGAGTAGCTTACTCTGATTGGGACACGAGCCTGCCATTTCTTCACTCGATCGGAGTTTCGATGGAATTTACCGCTGTAATCTCTGTCATGATGAATGCAAATACGCAGCCTAGATTGGCAGACACTCATATTCAATAGTCATACCCCGGCTCCGTACCTGCCAAAAGGAAAACCTCGGTCCCGTCGTTAGGCATGCACATGATCTCGCTCTCACCCTCCAGCCAACACTCACCACAAATGTGCCTTTTATCCAATGAAGTAGTACTCAGTTATTAGGATTTGAAAGGTACGGACTAACTCACTAGATTAGCTCCCATTGTTTTTTCCTCAAGCTCCGGTCACTGCTTTTTACCGATAGAGTGTCTCGTACCGAGATTTTCGTGAAGTTCTTTAATAGCTGTATCGTCTCGGGTATGCTTCAGTATTGACCAGACCAGGGTTACTCTCATTGGCTGTGCTCGGAAGTGTTGGCTCAAGGTCCATTTATTTAATCAACCGAGTATCAACGACCAACATGTAGGGTCCGTTCGTCCAATCAATCTTGCGTAACTCACACGAACTAAGCGTGACTTAGTTGGTTAAATTTGTCGTGGAGGACTTATCCACCCGGGTTCGAGTTTCCGACTCGACACATGTGTCGCACTTTTCTGAATTTATTTCGGGATTTAACGGGGCTATCTTTCGATGGTAGGTAACGTACCTGTGGATAGCGAGACGTCTAGGTGTAGGGTTTTCATTCGTTTATTTATATGGGTGAGTGCATGTGTGCGTGAGAGTGTCTGCGCGTGTACTGATCTTGCTCAAAAAATCAGGTTTAACTCAGATGGGCCTAGGGTACATGGTTGCAGCAACCGCAGCTGCGAGCTCTTCGGAAATAGCCTAAAATAAGGAATGATTATTCCTCAATGATAAAACCTTCTATTCCTTTGGTGCCATTAAATTAAAGTAACCCCTTAAATTTATATCTATATTACCCACATATGTCATTATTAAAAGTAACATGAGATAATCCTACATTTGAATTCAAATCACCTTAACTAAAAATATACACCAATATAGAATACTAAATCGTGTATTTCATACACTATTGGTATATGATATAGTGATTAAGGTATATACGCATGATGAGCGTTGTCATTTACAAAGATATAGGGGACGTGACGAGAATATAGATTTCTACGTTAAATTATAGTTCAAACTTAGGGTTTATTAAATAAAGTCAAGTGCATACATGTGATGCAAAGTGAAAATTTAAAGTTTATAAATGTGTATGAAAATGTTATAGAGTAATTATTAACTAAAATATATCACAATTGAATGAAAATAATAGGTATATATCTATATAGGCATTGTGTTCGAATATTTAAAAAATGAGAGATAGCTCAAGGTAATAGTTTGGCAACAATGTAGCCTTATTTTTTTAATTGGAGACTCCACATTAGTTCTCACGAGACACGCTAGAAAAAAAAGACAAATCATAGAAATTCGCACAAAAATTAGAAACATCAATTATGTAAACTCTAATATTCATAGTCATTGGTCCATTATATTTTTAAAAAGTTACCCACCACTATCATTATAAAATATTCTAAATTAACGCTAAAACCATATCTAAATTATTGAGCTATGTCATTATAAATTTTTAATCTAAAGTAAACCATAAAACTATATCTAAATTATCGAGCTATATCGTTATAAAAATAATTTAAATTAACTCCATAGTCTTTATCTAATTTACACATGTATATCATTATAAAGGATAACTTTAAGTGACATTCGAAATTTGTATCTAAGTTACCCACGTATGACGTTAATAAAGATAACATAAACTAAACACCTAAGTCTTAATCTAATTATCTTCATGTGCAACCTATCGAAAATTCCAAAAGTAAACTAATATATGATTCTAAATTACATATTTATGATTGATAATATAGAAATACTAATAAGTTAAGGTATGTACACATGATGAGTGTCACCATGTAGACCATTTAAATATGTATATGTGAAAAAGTGATGACAAATATTAATTTTTATGCTAAATATAATGTATAGAGATGTGATATAAAATGAAAAAAGTGAGAATGTGGATGAAAAGGTGTATAGTAATTACTAATTAAAAATAAATCACAAATGAAAAAGGATAAGTACACATCTATATGAGTATTACGTTTGCATATTGAAAAAAATGAAAAAGTAGTATGTTAAAAATTTTGATTATTAGATAGGAGTTTAATCTCTATATAGTTTTTAGATACCATCGCTTTTAAAAATATTAGCCCATGCGGAAGCACGGGTCGATGGACTAGTTGACCCAACCAGGGTCGTTGTTCTCATTGTAACCGTCTAAAATAAGGGATGAGTATTCCTCAACGAAGAAACCCTCAATTCCCTCGGTGTCATAAATATGCAAGTGATTCTATCATATGTTAGATTGAGTCATTAATCACAAACCATTGCCACTGCTACGTAAATCAAATAAACATGTGTAAACTAAAAGCAATATATGTAAACACTAGATGCAATTATTTAGATGTAAACAAATCTAACAACACATAGCCCATAGACATAGCAAGAAGATATGTAAGTTTCATATAAATAATGAAATACATAGATTCTCTAGTCCCAGAAAAGCACCCCATCCTTGTGTAGATTCGATGCACAGGCAGTGCAGAACGTAGCAGATCGGCTTCGAGTGGTTGTGCAGTTGCATTGTCCAGAAACCTTAGTACCGCCCCTCGTGTAGGCTTCGCAATGGTAAGGGTTCGGAGATGCCGCTCACCCTCCTCCTCGATGCACGCCAAGAAGAATATTCGCCGAGATTCGGCAATTATGTACCACAAGACACTTCACCAGAACAAAGGAGAAAAAGATCACGGGGATTTTCGCGTGTATCTGACCAGGATGTCAGCCTACCTCAAGTTGTAACAATACATATGTCCATTGCACACCCATCGCTTCTCATGTACCCTACTTGTTAATGTGTGCATCAATGCTCCACTTGCGTCCACACTGGTAAACATACAATCTACCTAATTTCTTGCGCATGAAGGATGTACGCGGGATTTTGGCGCTGGTCACCTAACAATGTTCTGTTTGTCTTCAATATCAAAAAACCCCTAGAATTTTTAGAGATCCATGGTAATTACCATCTCTTGGTTTCCATGAATTCAGTTTTGCATGTTTCTTCTTGTACACATTGGGGTTCTATGAAATTTATATTCTTTTTGGAGCACGATGCGGGCAACTGAAGAGATTCAGACTCAATTGGTTTTTCTTCTTATGTGCATATAGAAGGAGAGTGTTTGAATTTATTTCTTTGGTATGTCCTTGTATTTAACAAAATATCTGTATAGTAGATTGTACATATTTGATTAGTAGTTTTATTTAAAAGTACGTACGAACTTGTTTAGTTATTTCTATTTATGAAGTCCCAATAATTACTTTTGGTTGTTGCAAGTTAAGAAGGATGTTGCTATGAATAATTACTTTTGCTTGTTGTAAGTTAAACTAAGGCATATTTCATAAACCATTGCTTCTGCTGTGTAAATCAAATAAACATGCATAAACTAAAATCAATGTATGTAAACGCTACATAAATAAATACAATAATTTAGATGTAAACAGATCTACCAACAAATAGCCCATAGACATAGCTAAAAGAAATGAAAATTTTATATAAATAACGAAATACATAACTGCTTATTCCCGGCTCCGTCCTTGTGCAAAATGAAAGGATTTCTTTACATGCTTATTTATTATAGGTTAAGTACTAGATAAGTGGCATAAAACACTTTATATGTTATTTTCTCAAACTACGTTTTATATGGTACAAAGTGCAATTCACTTAACATAATATGAAACTGATATATATCACAAATGTCATGTCAACCATGAGCTGATAGTATCATGATTCATGAACTGGTATATATGCTGTGCACTTTTTAGAGGATCGAGCTTTGTTTCATTTAAAAAAAAAACCAGCCGAGCATTAGTCCATAGCAAATTTGTTTATTCATTGATCCGTCGATAACATATCAACATGGCTTCGGAGGTTGCTAGCTAGCTAGCTCATGCATCCGACCAGGTGATAGGAAGATCGCCGACCTCATCCCCGGTGATGCCCAACGCATCCCACACGGCCTTGGATGCATCGACAATGTTGTGGGGGCACGGCGGCTGAAAGGCGTGGGGCTTGTCGCAGCCGTGCAGGGTGTCGCACTCGTCCACGACCTTGGCGAGCACGGACCTGCCCTTGGCGTGGATGCGTATGTGCTTGTGGCAGCGTTTGCCCTTGTTGTACCACCCCGTGGAGAGTGCCACGACACGCTCCGTGTTCTTGTGGTACTTGCCGTCGCACTCTGACGGGTCGCCGCCGTCTCCACCCACGTCGAAGTCGTTGAGCGTCATGACGGCTTTGGTGTGCCTGGTGACCGGCGGCGAACAGTGATACGTCGGGTAGATGTGTCCGGGCTTGCAGCACTCCCCGCACGTGTGGTGGACCGTCCTCGGCGTCTCCAGCGTGCCGCTCGGCTTGCATTTCTCTAGGCCGTGAGCTGCAGCGCCGCCGCCGAGGCTTGGGAAGGCAACGACCAGGAGGCCTGCCAGAGCAAGCACGAGGAGGCTGGCCGTCGACATCTCTTGCTATGAAATTTGTTGTGTGTATCTGGAGATCCATGTCGTCCGTATATATAGGGATCGGAGCCCGCGTCCTTCTATCTGTATTCTCAAGTTTAGAGGCCATTGTGGTCAACGATGTCTGGAATTGAGTAGCTTACTCTGATTGGGACACGAGCCTGCCATTTCTTCACTCGATCGGAGTTTCGATGGAATTTACCGCTGCAATCTCTGTCATGATGAATGCAAATACGCAGCCTAGATTGGCAGACACTCATATTCAATAGTCATACCCCGGCTCCGTACCTGCCAAAAGGAAAACCTCGGTCCCGTCGTTAGGCATGCACATGATCTCGCTCTCACCCTCCAGCCAACACTCACCACAAATGTGCCTTTTATCCAATGAAGTAGTACTCAGTTATTAATTAGGATTTGAAAGGTACGGACTAACTCACTAGATTAGCTCCCCTTGTTTTTTCCTCAAGCTCCGGTCACTGCTTTTTACCGATAGAGTGTCTCGTACCGAGATTTTCGTGAAGTTCTTTAATAGCTGTATCGTCTCGGGTATGCTTCGGTATTGACCAGACCAGGGTTACTCTCATTGGCTGTGCTCGGAAGTGCTGGCTCAAGGTCCATTTATTTAATCAACCGAGTATCAACGACCAACATGTAGGGTCCGTTCATCCAATCAATCTTGCGTAACTCACACGAACTAAGCGTGACTTAGTTGGTTAAATTTGTCGTGGAGGACTTATCCACCCGGGTTCGAGTTTCCGACTCGACACATGTGTCGCACTTTTCTGAATTTATTTCGGGATTTAACGGGGCTATCTTTCGGTGGTAGGTAACGTACCTGTGGATAGCGAGACGTCTAGGTGTAGGGTTTTCAGCCGTTTATTTATATGGGTGAGTGCATGTGTGCGTGAGAGTGTCTGCGCGTGTACTGATCTTGCTCAAAAAATCAGGTTTAACTCAGATGGGCCTAGGGTACATGGTTGCAGCAACCGCAGCTGCGAGCTCTTCGGAAATAGCCTAAAATAAGGAATGATTATTCCTCAATGATAAAACCTTCTATTCCTTTGGTGCCATTAAATTAAAGTAACCCCTTAAATTTATATCTATATTACCCACATATGTCATTATTAAAAGTAACATGAGATATTCCTACATTTGAATTCAAATCACCTTAACTAAAAATATACACCAATATAGAATACTAAATCGTGTATTTCATACACTATTGGTATATGATATAGTGATTAAGGTATATACGCATGATGAGCGTTGTCATTTACAAAGATATAGGGGACGTGACGAGAATATAGATTTCTACGTTAAATTATAGTTCAAACTTAGGGTTTATTAAATAAAGTCAAGTGCATACATGTGACGCAAAGTGAAAATTTAAAGTTTATAAATGTGTATGAAAATGTTATAGAGTAATTATTAACTAAAATATATCACAATTGAATGAAAATAATAGGTATATATCTATATAGGCATTGTGTTCGAATATTTAAAAAATGAGAGATAGCTCAAGGTAATAGTTTGGCAACAATGTAGCCTTATTTTTTTAATTGGAGACTCCACATTAGTTCTCACGAGACACGCTAGAAAAAAAAGACAAATCATAGAAATTCGCACAAAAATTAGAAACATCAATTATGTAAACTCTAATATTCATAGTCATTGGTCCATTATATTTTTAAAAAGTTACCCACCACTATCATTATAAAATATTCTAAATTAACGCTAAAACCATATCTAAATTATTGAGCTATGTCATTATAAATTTTTAATCTAAAGTAAGCCATAAAACTATATCTAAATTATCGAGCTATATCGTTATAAAAATAATTTAAATTAACTCCATAGTCTTTATCTAATTTACACATGTATATCATTATAAAGGATAACTTTAAGTGACATTCGAAATTTGTATCTAAGTTACCCACGTATGACGTTAACAAAGATAACATAAACTAAACACCTAAGTCTTAATCTAATTATCTTCATGTGCAACCTATCGAAAATTCCAAAAGTAAACTAATATATGATTCTAAATTACATATTTATGATTGATAATATAGAAATACTAATAAGTTAAGGTATGTACACATGATGAGTGTCACCATGTAGACCATTTAAATATGTATATGTGAAAAAGTGATGACAAATATTAATTTTTATGCTAAATATAATGTATAGAGATGTGATACAAAATGAAAAAAGTGAGAATATGGATGAAAAGGTGTATAGTAATTACTAATTAAAAATAAATCACAAATGAAAAAGGATAAGTACACATCTATATGAGTATTACGTTTGCATATTGAAAAAAATGAAAAAGTAGTATGTTAAAAATTTTGATTATTAGATAGGAGTTTAATCTCTATATAGTTTTTAGATACCATCGCTTTTAAAAATATTAGCCCATGCGGAAGCACGGGTCGATGGACTAGTTGACCCAACCAGGGTCGTTGTTCTCATTGTAACCGTCTAAAATAAGGGATGAGTATTCCTCAACGAAGAAACCCTCAATTCCCTCGGTGTCATAAATATGCAAGTGATTCTATCATATGTTAGATTGAGTCATTAATCACAAACCATTGCCACTGCTACGTAAATCAAATAAACATGTGTAAACTAAAAGCAATATATGTAAACACTAGATGCAATTATTTAGATGTAAACAAATCTAACAACACATAGCCCATAGACATAGCAAGAAGATATGTAAGTTTCATATAAATAATGAAATACATAGATTCTCTAGTCCCAGAAAAGCACCCCATCCTTGTGTAGATTCGATGCACAGGCAGTGCAGAACGTAGCTGATCGGCTTCGAGTGGTTGTGCAGTTGCATTGTCCAGAAACCTTAGTACCGCCCCTCGTGTAGGCTTCGCAATGGTAAGGGTTCGGAGATGCCGCTCACCCTCCTCCTCGATGCACGCCAAGAAGAAGATTCGGCAATTATGTACCACAAGACACTTCACCAGAACAAAGGAGAAAAAGATCACGGGGATTTTCGCATGTATCTGACCAGGATGTCAGCCTACCTCAAGTTGTAACAATACATATGTCCATTGCACACCCATCGCTTCTCATGTACCCTACTTGTTAATGTGTGCATCAATGCTCCACTTGCGTCCACACTGGTAAACATACAATCTACCTAATTTCTTGCGCATGAAGGATGTACGCGGGATTTTGGCGCTGGTCACCTAACAATGTTCCACTAGTAGAGAAACCGCTTTTAGTCCCGGTTGGGAACTCCCATTAGTCCCGGTTCCGCAACCGGGACTACGCCACCGGGACTAATG